>CM045758.1:92432466-93032466 GCA_025200525.1 Camellia lanceoleosa | reverse complement strand
CAACACTGGTGTGGTAGTACCCCGGGGAGGATGGATTGCAGAATTATTGTACACAGTAGCAATTCTACCTTTAAAGGGGTATTTCACCAACTGATGAACTGTTGATGACACAACCTTTATCTGATGTAACCAAGGCCTTCCCAACAGTAGATTGAAAGTTGCCGGTACATCCATTACATGGAATTCAACCTTATGTTCGGAGGGGACAATTAGGATACGGCTCATGTTGTCATAAGCTCGAACGGATTGGGTTGTGGGCGTGAAGTCAACAGGCCTCAAACCTATGCCATAAGCTGTCCGTACCGGGCACACATTAATTGCTGATCCAGTATCTACTAACACCACCAAAATCCACTTTTTTCGGCTCACTAGAGTCACGTACAAGGGTCGGTTGTGGTTGGCACGCTCAGGTGGCAGCTCTTTATCCGTGAAAGAGATCACTAGCATAATATCTCCAAACATGAGTAACGGCACTAGTTGATCAATGGTACTGTCAATAGGCAGCTTGATTCAATTCATTACCTCTAGAAGTGCTGTCGATGCTCTCGAGAGGCCATTATCAGTCCCCAGATTGATGCATCTACCTGAATGTTCATGAGTTACTTCAAGACTAGGTTCTCTTCACAATCATTCTCTTTTGAGTTCACAACCTTTTTGTTAGAGGATTCTGGTTGATCTAAAGCCACAGGTTTGAAGTACTGACCACTCTAGGTCATGTGATTGATCTTGTCTGTATACCACGTATCGTTGGGGGTATCAGATTTCCACCCTTCGTCCATGTATGCGTAACTCAAATCATTATCTTGCCACCACTCCCCTTCAATCATGGCCAGGTGTTTATTAGGCTTTACCTAGAGCATGTTCACATCACGTCTCTCATCAATAGCATGCCATTCCTTTTCCACTATGGTTTTGGTTTCTGCATTCCAGAATGGCATTGTTTTGTTGTCATTTCCTTGCTCTGAGGTCATTTCCTCACTCTGAGGCCATCTTCCTTTGGATTGCTTCCATTCTTTCCTACTGGAATTGTTCCAGCACTTGTTCTGTGCTAATCAAGGATGTAGCCTCGGCCTTTTCCTTCTTGATTCTGTTTGTCTGTTCTGCCTCATCCAGCTCTTCGATACTGAGCCAACCGTTATTTGTTTCTGGCTGACTTGAATCTCACCAGCCTATCTGGACACTGCTTGTATCCTCTTTGTCAAAGAAGTAGAGATTGGCTAGGTCTTCTTCCATCTAGGCTAGGTTTTCCTCCCTCTCGGCCAAGTCATTTAGGTTTTGTTTAGGCCAATCGTCTTAGTGTTGCCCTAATTGGCCTTCCCTGATAGCATTGCCACTGAGAACATTTGGTAATATGTCCACTAGTTTTGGTTGATCAATGGCTACAATGTAAAAGCAGGAATCATACTCTTCTACAAGTGATGCCCCTTTTTCTATGACATAGGTATCAGATAGCCCAGTCTCTGGTGTATTCTCCTTTTTCTCTGTTCTTGTCACCACATGCTTGGGTTGGATTTGTGGGGTTAGGTCTATCATGTACACATCCGTGTCTTCTGGAATAACCACCTCCAGTTTTGGTAGGTGGGACGAGGTAATATATGTGTTGGGTTGAAAGTAGGTGGTAGTGTTTGGATATGGTTAATATTTTTGGAGGGGGGGAACTTGGTTGTGTGCGGGAAGTGGGTTGGTTGTCACATTTGGTTTAGAAGGGGCGAAGACTTTATTGCCAATAAGATTCTAGATCTCATGGCGTAGACGAATGCATGAGTCCGTAGGATGACAATGTTGTTGGTGGAAGGAACAATATTGAGTTGGGTCATGTCTAACTAGCAGTGGGTTTAGGAGAGGTCGTGGATCGAGAGGCTTAAGATGTCCCCTTTCGAGCAACATCTTGAGGGTGCGGGTCAGACTCATATGGAGAGGGGTAAAAGTTCTTTGGAACCAAGGTTGACCATTTTGTGCAGTTTGTAAGTTTGTAGCAATAACAAAGGGATCGACCATCTTGGCCGACGATGTAGCCAAGGTACTAACATCTGCAGACCGTGGAATAGTGCTGTTACCAAAATTTGTACTCTGAGTGAATGGCCTTTTTGCGGGTTCACTAGTTCTATGGATAATCCCCTTCTTGAATGCACTTTCAAATTGGACCCCCAACTCATGTAGTGAAGCAAATGTAGATAACGGAGTCACTATCATCCTTTGTAGCATATCAGGCTTGAGATTGTGGACCACTAGCCTGACTTGCTCCCTTTTAGAGGGTCTTTTTGTCATCTGGGCTTTGCTCTCCATCTAGCGACAAAGTCAATAAAGGTTCTTTGGGGTTCTGGGTAGTTGCCTCCAACTCACTGATGGTTACTTCGATTTGAGTGTTGTATGAATACTAGTTAACAAACTCTTCAGACAGTTCTGCTTCATAGAATCCTCCATTTTTGTATACCAGATGGCCGCTACTTCAGATAGAGTTCTCCCAAACAAGGACAGTTTCTGAGCACGAGAAAGACCCATTGGCTTCAGAACATCTAAAAACAAGCAGACATGTACAATTGGATCCTAACTTCCATCGAATCTATCCATGTAGGGCATTTTAAACTTCTGTGGCAGTCTGACTGAAGCCTCAGTGTACCCATCTTCAATGTCTGGAATGGAATTGAAGCCTTG
Source organism: Camellia lanceoleosa (assembly GCA_025200525.1). Lineage (NCBI taxonomy): Eukaryota > Viridiplantae > Streptophyta > Magnoliopsida > Ericales > Theaceae > Camellia > Camellia lanceoleosa. The sequence continues at coordinate 93,029,811 of CM045758.1, read as the reverse complement.
GGATTTTTTTAGTGCTTTCTCTAGCCTGGCAATTTTTATCATGGCTAGATCATCGTTGATGTCAAAGGGAGGGAGTTTCCCTTGTGGTTGTGCCAAGGGCCTATAAGCTGGAGCCTGTAGAAACACCTCTTGGGGATTTGGGATCTGGGGATTTTCCACTGGTGGAGGAAGATCGGGATTTGGCTGAGTAGTAGAGATTGGATGTACTGTAGATGCAGATGCCCTAGATAGGCGTTGCAGATCAACAATGACCTCATCCTGTGAGGCCATTCGTTGATTTACGGTATCCATGGTTCTTTGAAAAGCTGCCATCATGGCAGCAAGTTCTTCTCCATTATGTGCCATCCTTGCTCTAGGTGGGTGAGATGGTGGTGAATTATGTGCACGAATAGGTATCGACGGAGCACACTGTACCAATGCTGATGCTTGTTTGTTCCTTCTTTGTTGAGTAACTGGCGGGAGAGAAACTAACACTGGCTGACCGTTAACAAGATCATAAGTTTTACATAGTCTACATGAATGAGTCCATCCAACTTGAGGAATATCGGGTCTTTCCGAAGCTATGATGACAAACTACCTAGCAAAAGCAAGGAAAAAAACAAATCAAAAATCGGACAGCACTTCGGCCCCAATTTTCAACACAACACGCAGCTGAACTGTGAGCCTTACTGAACTTTGTTCTCAAACTAACTGTTCATTTGTAACACTGATATGAACCACCCTATACAGTTTCACTGTAAAAGCACATACCACGTAAAAGAACCAAAACACCCCTATAAGGGGGGTAGGGTTGCCCTGTCCTAGATTTTCACATGATCTAGGTTGTACTATTTCATGCAAATGGTTTCATAACATCCTGTAGGGGGTGGCATCCTGTCCTAATCTGGAATAGTCACTAGAGCGTACTATATGCATTAGGTCAAATAGTCACAGAGGGTACCTTAGCAAGACTACCTAATATACTTCTCACACCTAACACCGAGAAGTGAAAGGAGGATCAAACGGTATGGCGGTAATCCAGATCCAAGGGTTGTGCTTCCAACATGGCAGAGCCCATGACTGGTCAGCCTTTTGGAAAGCTTTATAGGCAAGCCTCTAGCAAACCATCCAGGAATAGCAGATGGCAAACACAGGGACTTAAGCACACCGATGCAAATGCAATGCAATGCAATACAAATGTAGATAAAAAATTCACATCACAAATTTCAAGTCAAGTTCTATAAATCCCCAACAGAGTCGCCAGAAACTGTAGCTCGGCTTTTCGTGCCCCCTTTTAAAAGGATGAATAGCCTTCACAATTTGGACTCCAATTGTGTTGTTTTTGAATCTGATTTCACAAGTGTAATGTGAAATAGTGGAAACACAAAAAGAGTCCAAATCCGGCTATTGTTTTTGGAAAATCGATGTTTGAATCAAATGTCAAAAATGGACTGGTTTGCCAAATTTCAGAGTCGCCACCTAAATATTTATTTTGGAAAATTTAGGAAACCTGTGACTCCTGCCAAAAGCCATTAGTTCGTCGCTACCAAAGCGTCTTGGTTCGAGAACTTAGGTATGAGAGGGGAAGGTCAATAATGAGCATCCCACTTACCCGATCAAAGATCGGCCTCTATAAATCATGATATGATTCTTATGTACAGTATATGTTATCATTTTATCTTTAACATACAAGAGTAGACTAATTTCACGGACAGTTGGAATATTTGATTTCATGTTTGTTTTAGAAAACAAGGGTTTTCCATATGTATCAGTCATAAAAGTGATCTCATATATATACATTAATCAAAGTATCCCAATGTCATTGAATAGCCTTCATCCACAGGCATTAAAGCAGTTTATCCTTTAAGCAATTAGCCTCATGGTAGTATGTTTGATACGACAACAATCACACTTATGCAATAGGCTAAAGCATAAAAACTTACCTTGTACTCCGAGCTAAAAAAAAAGAACTAGTTAGAAAAAAATACATGATCCTAACTATGTATTATGACTAATGCAACACATACAATATGCAATTAATAAGCTCGGCTACTAGCATGGCATGCGAGTCAATCAAGGCATGTGATAGCGCACGTATTCAAGTAAAGAGTTTGAATTTGACATTTGAATAATATGATGAGCCAAACTTTTATGCATGCAATACAAGTGGATGCAAACATGATTATGCTAAATTAAACATGATGTCCCTATGCTAACCATCATTAGTAGATAAATAAAAGGGAGAAAGAATGGGGCTTGGAAGACATATAACTTATTATATATTTGTCCTCGCGAAGGAGGGTCTGAATGTCCAAGTGTCCGAATGAATAAATATTACAAATCCAAATGAATAATAATGAAAGGGGCTGTCTAATTTATTACAACAAATAATATGTAATGATCGCGTGATGCTCCTCAGGAATTACTCTATCTGCCTTGTTGAGATTTGTTCTGTTTCACCTTATTATTGCTTTCGACCAAAAGTGTATTGCTTGCAATTTATTGGAGCATTGCCGACCCAAAACAAGACTTAGTCGAGACTTAGTCGAGCCCCAAATAAATCCAAGCATACCTTGTTTTCTTTACGGAAATCTATTTTTGGTGCCTGAGGTGAAACAGTGCAAACATGCAGACAAGGTATTCCTAACCATGTTTGTCTCTTCTACTCTTCTCTATCATGGAAAATACTCAAGAGAGGAGCAAACACGGTTCCCAAACCATTTGTGGTTGCAAGATGATTTTGGACACGATAGGACAAAGATCAATAAATGCAATGCTTAACGACCACCACTCCCTCCTATCATGAAGGAAATTCAAGAAGGGAAGTAAAGACGCTTCAAGGTTCGTCAAATTATCATGAATTGATGTAAGACACCTTGACACTATAATAGACTCCAGCATAATGTCTGGTTGTAAGGATGCTTCAAAATTCATCAAAACGTTATGGACTAATGTAAGACAAGCCTTGACACAATAAACTCGGTATACTGTTCGATCGAATTCAATCAATCATATTGGTTCTTTATGTTGGTTGATTCATTTTAAGCTCAATTTTATTAGACTCTTTTATATTTCCTTCCCTTTTCTTTCATCCAATAAGTCCACGGTGATATTTACATCCACTAAATCCGAAATGCAATAAAGGAAAATAAGTGTTGACTTAACCCGAGTAAATAAACCTTATTTTTTTTGGAGGAAATTACAAAGGAAGAGTCAAACTTATTTACAAGTCATGGATTTCAAGTCAATCTCAAGATGCGCAATAAGAACTAGTCAAACTCAGAAGAAAGATAATGACTTAGAAAAACCCATACTTAGCGATAATGACATGAAATCCAAACTTGATAATGAGTGATAATGACACTTTCCTTGGCGATTTCCAAGGGTCAATTAATCCCTTAACAGTAAACACACTGATGATAAATTCTTCGGGGGAAATTACAAAGGAAGAGTCAAACTCATTTACAAGCGATAAGGGATTTCAAGTCAAACTCAAGATGCGCAATGAGGACTAGTCAAACTCCAAAGAGTGATAATGACTTGGATAAACCCATAGTGAGCGATAATGACTTGAAATCCAAACTTGATAATAAGTGATAATGACACTTTCCTTGGCAATTTCCAAGGGTCAATTAATCCCTTAAAAGTAGACACATTGGTGATAAAAAGAATTGAAAAATAAATGATTGTACTTTAGTATAAGAAAGTTTTTATGCCTTTGGTAATGAACCTCCGGAGAGATTAAACCTTTAAGCATGAGAAAGTTTTATGCCTTTGGTAGTGAACCTCCTAAGAGATTAAACCATTAAGCATGAGAAAAGCTTCTTTCTTATACTTGAACCACAATCTTAATTTTTCACAACTTTTTAATCAAAATCATCAAAGAATGAAAGGAGGTTGTAGAGGTGGTTATGCAAGGCTGATTAATTGGTTAATATAACACAAACATAATATGTAAAACAAACTTATTGAAGTGAATTAAAAAGCCCCAAAATAGTGGCAAAAGTGGACGAAAACAAATGGGAAACACAACAATTTAAGCTAGGGGTATGGTTCAAGCAAGGAGGATTAACCCTTCCACCTTTGGGTAGATTTGAATCACAAGTTTCATCCCTCAAAATAGTCCAAAAATAATATGAAAACACAAGAAAAGGATGAACAAAGATTGAAATAAAAGCAAGAAAGCTTTACCTCTTGTAGAGAAGGTGTTCTTGTTGTAAATCAAACTTGATTCCAAAGCACCCTCAAGTTTGAGTATGATTTTCAATTCTCAAATCAAGTCCAAGTTCAAGCTCTTGTATGGTATGTATGGATGATATGAGAGCTTCAAGACTTGTGGAAGAACAAGAAGGGTGGTAGCTTTGATCTTTTCTACCTCTTGATATTTCTAACTCACTCTCGATACTTCTAACTCACTTGATATTGATTTGATCTCTCTAACCAAATTCTATATGTGTTTTTCAACCTCTATACAGCAGTCTGAACCCTGGTATTTATAGACCCCGAGTAGGTTTGATCAAAATATCTATAGAATTGGGCAGCTGGCTGAACACTGTTGAATCTGTGTGAAAAGTCAAGATGTCCGGCCGGATGTTGGTATCTCTGGCCGGATATCACTTAGGTCCAGCCGAACTTCAATGTATTTCCACTATCTCTTACTTTCAGGTTCAATACAAGTTCATACAAGGTGCAATATTGAAGTTCCGGGGTAGAAATACAGTGGTTATGGCAGGTTGGAATTGCTTAGAGCTCGAACTCAGATTCTTTTATTGAGAATTTAAACCACTGATTCAATGTACTCGTCATCATCAAGTGCTCGGAATCAAGTGCCTATCTCTTACGGGCGGTCAAAATTGGGGTGTCTACAGTTGCCCCTTTTTGACAGAGCTCAAAGTCATTTTATGACGTAAGTGAATGTCAAAGCCCGAAGACGACCCATTTGAAAAGATCGTAAGGCTTTGGCAAAAACAAACAGATGCACACACAATTGGTTATACTCGAGGGCTGCCTACGTATCCCGTTGCAAAGAATCAAACCTGCGTAGTTCTGGGGCAAGATGCAAAATGATACGTAAAACATAACTTATGATCATGCAATGAAATGCAATCAAGACAATGATGTGACACTAAACGAAAGCATAAATCAGAGCAAAACAAATCCAACCTTGTTTCACACGAGGAATAGTGAAATCTAATCGCTTCGTTCGCGAGAGGAGGAATAGTGAAGTCCAAACACATCTTTTTGCGAGAGGAGTAAGGTGAAGTCCAAACGCGTCTTTCCGCGAGAGGAAGAATAATGAAGTCCAAACGCATTTTTTCGGGGGGGATAATGAAGTCCAAATGCGTCTTTTCGTGAGTGGGGGATACTAAAGTCCTAACACATCTTTTCGCGAGAGGGGGATAATGAAGTCCAAACGCGTCTTTTCGCGAGAGGGGGATAATGAAGTCCAAACGCATCTTTTTGCGAGAGGGGGATAATGAAGTCCTAACGCGTCTTTTCGCGAGAGGGGGATAATGAAGTCTAAATGCGTCTTTTTGCGAAAGGAGATAATGAAGTCCAAACGCGTCTTTTCGCGAGAGGGAGATAGTGAAGTCCAAACTCACCTTTTTGCAAGAGGGGGATAATGAAGTCCAAACGCATCTTTTCGCGAGAGGGGGATAATGAAGTCCTAACACGTCTTTTTACGAGAGGGGGATAATGAAGTCCAAACGCGTCTTTTTGCAAGAAGTGGATAATGAAGTCCTAACGCGTCTTTTCGCGAGAAGGGGATGATGAGGTCCAAACGCCTCTTACACGAATGGAATAAGGTATGGTAGAATGATTTCTTTGTTTTTGTTTTTTGATTTGATTGATTTTTTTTTTTTTTAAATAGTAGCATATGTTTACAATTTTTCCTATTTTCCAACAGGGTGACAGACTAGGTTGGTTCAGTATCCAGAAGTGAGGCGCATACAAGCTACCTCAACCTATGCGGCTGCCATACAGATTTCAACCAGTGGATACACCCCTGGTTATTTAAACCATACTTTAGTCTCGGAAATTCCAAACCTTTGCGTTCTAGGCATCGCCATTCGAACTCTAGTTTCCACCGTCTCAATTGGTCTCCTAGGAACTCATTACAAATGTGGTCAGGTGATTATACTAGACCGCTTGAAGTCGTTCGGGCACGAAAACACCAAAAGAATTGCACCTCTAGAGGATTTAAGGTCTCCTAGACCGGTGAAGTTTTTCGGGCATGATAAACACCAAAGGAATTGCACCTTAAGAGGATTTAAGGTCTCCTAGACCAGTGAAATGCACAAGATAGTGCGATGTGCAAAATAGCGCGATGGACAATACAACGTGATGGATTGAGATGGTGCGGTAGACGCTTACAATGAAATCAGTGTGCAACATATGCACAGAATGAAAGGATGAAAGATGGTGTGAACACCAGGCGCACCTGATCTTTTTTTTTTTTTTTTAAATATATATATATATATATGGGTATATACACTGATATATATGGGAGATATATACGTACGCAAAACACGCAAAAAAGAAAGGAACAAAATGCATGGATATGGGGATACGGGGTTTCGAACCCCTGACCTCAGGCTTAGTCTCTTGCTCCCTCAACTATTGAGCCATGCCACTCTTGAGACAAAATATACAAACCAATATATATATATACTTATACAAGACATATATACACAAAGCCAAAACAAAACAAAAAGAAACAATTGTTGTGGGGTTCGAATCCTCGACCTCGGGCTCAACCTTTCAACCTTCAACCATTGAGCCAAAGCCACTCTTGTATCAAAAATTCAAACAAATATGTATATGATACATAAATATATAATATATATACATATATGTATACAATTCTCCCGCCTCTCTTTCTTTATGGAAAATCTCGTCTGACACATGGCCTCGCTTTTTTGCATCAGTCGGTGTCAGTTGGCCGACAAATGCCTCAGCTCTCTCTCCCTCTTTGTCTTTCTCTCTCATTTTCTTTTTCTCTTCTTTCTCCCATCTCCTTCTTCTCTTCCTTCTTCCTCCTTCTTCTTCTCTTCCTCTTCTATTTTCTTTCATTTCTTTGTGACTCCCTTCTTTCCTCTCCCTTCCTACACATGGCTTTGTCTTGCCCCCTCTCTCTCTTTCTAGATCTTAATGACCCATCGAGCTCTTCTGGGCCAAGTTCCCTTGCTCTTACTCATCCTAGTTTTCCTACACTAACAGTTGAGCAAGTGATGGCTGCTCAAACTAACATTGAGGCCAACCACTACACATTGAAGTTGTGTATGGAGATAGTGTCCACAGTCACTAACTTGTCTTACCGTCTGCAAAACAAGACGTGTGAGGTACATTGGGTTAACGCCCAACTCACTCTACTTCAGCATATGTACAAGGATGCGCAAGCAAAGATTTGCGCGCTGAACGCGGAGAACAAAGAACTGAAACGGAAGGCTACCTCGATGGAGAATAAAAAGGTAAAACGATAGACCACTTCTATGGTCCGGTTAAGAGCACCGTCGTATTTTGCCTTTGATGGTTGGCGAAGAGTTAACTCTCTTGGTGAAAACATTGAGACAGGGCCTTCGAAGGTCTCCCAAAACGAAATTGAGAAGAAGAAAACGGCGGGAGAGTGAAGCAAATGAGGTCGGCGTATGGCCGTTTACAGGAGGTCGGTGTGTGGCTGTTGCCTCTTGAAAGAACAACAAGATCCCTCTCTTTCTTTTTCATTTTTTTTCTTTTTCTTTCTTTTTATTATTTATTAATTGTTTTTTCTTTTCTTTTCTTTTTTTTTTTTTGCTTTGTAGTTTTATGCAACTCCGAATAACAAATCCGAATAATGGACAAAAAATAGACACTTTTTATGCAACTCCAAATTCCGAATAAGAAATACTCCCAAATCCGAATAATGAACATAAAATGGACATAAAATAGAAGAACTAGACACAAGATGGACCCAAAAAGAGCAATATGTACGGGACAGAATACCAACTTTACGGATTATTGGAACAAAATAAAATAAACAAAATTCTTTCTTTTAATTATTTACTTATTTATTTAGGAGTATTATTATTATTTATTACTATTATTATTCAACTCAAAATATAGCAAATTGATTTTTATATATATACATATACTAAAAAAAAAACACATTTTATATGAACAAAAGAAAACAAACCCCATTATCTCTTTTTTTTTTTTTTTTGGTAAAACGACAATTACTAAAACGACACAAACAAAATGATTTGATGATGATGATTATTTATTTATTTATATTTTTTTTGTAAAATAACAACACAAATAAAATGAGTTGACTTGGTTTTTTTTTTTTTTTTTTTCTCTCTCTCTTTATATAGGCAAAGATATTAAAGTATAAACATATTATTATATATATATTTTTTATTTTTCATCAAAGTCCGGCAGGATTTCTATGAGGTATGGTCGGACATACGGACATCCGGCCAGACTTCAACGGCGGTAGGGACAGAATTGGGAAAACCTCGATTTTTCTTGTTTTAAAACAATACAAACCCCTCATTACCTTACACCTCCATATTCAAAAATCGCCCCTCTCTCTCTAGCATCCCTCTCTCTCTAGATTTCTCTTCCCTTGCTTTTACCTAATGATCCACACCATTTTTTCTTTGAAACCCTTGTTTTTCTCTACATTTTAAACCGAACACAAATTGATTTAGCGCAAGTTTGGGTTTTGCCTTTGTTTTTCTCACTTTACCCACATTTTTTCTCTTTCTCCCTTTGATTTTTTTATCCTCTCTTCAGTTTCTCTCTCATAGGGTTTGAGATTTTGGGATTTTTACCCATTTTTACTTAGTTCTCCACTTTTTCTTCATTCTTCTCTACTTTCCCTCATGGCTAGTGATGAGGTTCCCTTTTTGGACTCGGTCATTCATATTGGTACTGCCCTTGGTGTAGATGTGGAGGCCGAGGATTACCCCACTTTGCTTCCCCTCGTGGATAGGCCATTTGATGCGGCCACTTACCAGCCACGCACTCACATTCTCCCCCATGCAAGATTTTATGATTTATGGGCTTCATCCCTAGGCTGGAGGAGAACACACTTCTACGCGAGCTCACAGAGCACTTATCCACCGAGGCCTCTACGGTAAGCAACTTTCCTTCGTTTTGTACATATGTTGAAACTTATGAACAAAGCATTCGTCTCTATTGTACATATATTGATGCATTCCCTATTTACAAGTCGTAGCCAGGAGAATTATCGCCTATGGGACCATATTGGGCCCTCGACGCTGGTGTGAACGACTTCCCGTGGAGGTTTGCACAGTAGTGCATGCTGCCGGCTTTGGGCCCTTCTATTATGGGCTCATCCAGATACAGCTGAGTCAGTGTTATATGGAGCTTTAGCGGAGAGGTGATGGGACACCACAAACTCGTTCCACTTCTCTTCGACTGGGGAGATGACATTGACGCCGTATGACTTTTCCATGCTGACCGGCTTTCGGGTCGGAGTTGATGGCCCTATCCCATTTGACCCAGATATGGCGCAGTGGAGAGCTACACAGCTCCAGCTTCTTGGAGCGATCCCGGACATCAGTAGTCAGGGAATGGTGCGCTACAGCTGGTTCTATGATCACTTCATTGACCGTAAGTGTAGACACCCTGAACGTCCCAGGAAAATCCTGTTTTGTTCATTGGGCTTACTATAGTTCGGACTCAATGTCACGGTTTTGAATCTAATCTCACAAAGTGCAATGCAAGATCGATAAATCATCAAAGTGTCCAAATCCGGCAAATCATTTTGAAAAACTAATTTTTAGAAAGAAGTACCAAACATGGACTGCTTTTCCAGATACCGAGTCACCACCTAAATATTTTATTTTGGGGGAATTTAGGAAACCCTGACTCGTGCCTAAGGCCACGTGTCCGTCATCACCAAAGTTGCCTCGGCTTGGGAACTTGGGTACGATTGGGGAAGGTCATTTCATGAGCACCCCCGCTCGCCTGATCCAAGATCGGCCACTACTAAGCATGATATCAAGTTTTTGAAAACACATGTGCTCTTATTCCGGTTTATTAGCCTAGAATTACTATGTAATGCGCCTAACATACAAGTATAGACTAGATTGCCTAAGTTGGAACAAAGCATCGCATATCCGTTTGTTTTGAAAATGGATTGAAGTTTGCTACTCGCAAGTAGGCTAAAACACGGGTTTCGACGAATTATTCCAACTCAAGCAACCCAACCTTCACCCACAGGCATTCAGGCAGTTATATCACATAAGCACATAGCCTCATTCATGCTATCATGGTAGTGACTCACATGCATGCAAGGATGCTAAAGCATAAACACTTACCGAGTACTCCAAGCTAAAGAAAGAAGCTAATTAGAAATTGTGCATGAATCCTAACTATGCTAAGAATGCCTAATGCAACACATGCAAAAATGCAACTACAATTGACTCGGCTATTCTAAGATGGCATATGAGATGCAACAAACGATACATGTATTCAACTTGGAATTGAAATACAATGCAGTTAGCATGATGCGCGAGCCCGATGCATGCAATACATATGAATGAATGTAAGCATGCGAACATATAGATGCTAATTGAAACATGCCCTAAAACTAACCATCATAAGCTGGTAAATAAAAGGGAGAAAGACGTGGGGTTAGAAGACATGCATCATACACACGCACACTTATTACAACATTGCCCTCATCGGAGGGTCTGAATGAATAGTACAGAATAAACTAGCTAATCTAAGCTAATTAAACTAATTATTACACAACATTAATTAATTAATGAATTAACTAAGTAGGTAAGGAAACTAGCATGCAAATTAAACAAAATGGACTGCCTCTGCTCTATTCCGAATGATAGGGATGCATGCATGCTCAAGTTGCCTTGTCGGGAAATCCATCACGATGCCCTGATTTGCCTCTGTTTGCAACTGGTCCCAGAACATTGTACAAAGCTGCAGAAGGCTGCTGACCATTTTTTGCTGTTGGTTTCCGATTTTCTGCAACAGAGAGCGAGAAAGGGACATGACAAAGTATTTTCAACATATGTGTGCATGACCACTCTCCCCATCATTGCACAAGCTACAGGGAGTGTAGTCTTCGATCCTCGTGCCACCAATCTATAGACATCCCAGTTTTGACCATCCTCAAGACTTGGACGTCACCGTTTGAACACCTGGTGATCATCCATGTTTGTGTTCGTTTGGAGTTCCCGGAGGTCTCGGCCACGCGCCTTGCCTTAGGATCTCCGAACTTGACTGTTTAGTGTCTGGTTTTGCACCAAACACTTGTGTTTTGCCTTGGAAGGGCAGGGAATGTCTTGTGAGGCATCCCCACATATCACCGGCCATGGCTAGAGGCCACCGGCTGGTATTTTGTTGCCATCGGCAATGTATATTGCCGGTCGGCAGTCCATTTTGTCAAAATGGCCTTTTTGAGTAGCCGACTACTGTTTATCTGCTTTTGCAGATATTTTAAAACAACTGGCTTGCATTTTGTTCCCCTCCATACACGTGTATGACAGGATAGCCTTCTTGTTAGCTTCCTTGGTAAGCTTTACAAGATTGGCTCCTCTATAAGAGGAGCCCTTCCCTCTTGGCTTTAGGATTAGAGATGTTGGTTAGAGAAGTTGTGAGAAAAGCTCTGGATTAGGTTTAGGATTTTATATCTATCCTATATCTATATCTCTTATTTTCTTGTGTTTGTGTGTGTTTAGGCTTACTATTGCACACAAACACATAGTGTTACACCTTCTCTTAGTTTGTGAAGGGCCAGAGGTTTGTTTTTGAAGCTTTGGAGCTGTTTTGAGCACAGAGAAGGGGCTGGTCCACCATTTGTGAAGAGGTTCTTCAAGGGTAATAATCTTACCCCTTTTTATCCCATTCTTGCATACTATTTTTGCCTATCATAGAACTATTTTTGTGTTTAGTGTATAACATAAAAAAGTTCTATTTTTGGGCCCTCTAAATAGTTTTTTTAGAGTGTTTTGTGGTTTGGAGGTGTTTGACCCGTCTTAAGCCTTGAGAGGCCTCCATTTTGTGCTATTTTTAGTGAGCTTCGGGACTTTGGTGTTTGGGCCTCCTCACCACTGAAATCTTGAGGGATTTTAGTGGTAAGGATGGTGCCTTGAAGTCCCAAGAAGGAGAGGGCCACCCCCTCTCCTTATTGTCTTGGAAAAGGACCATTTTTGGCCTCTTGAGGGAGCATCATGTTTGAGGGTTTGTTGACCATGCCTTGGCTGTTATTTATGCTTATATTGTCATAATATAACATGGTTTTAAGTTGGTTTTGGTACACCATGCAGGCTTAGCATACCTACCTTGTAATGCCATGTTTAGGCTTTAACATGCCCTAGGTTGCAAACCATTGTTCTAGCATGTTTTAGGCCTAGCTTTGTGAAGCTTTTGTGCTTATTTTTCCATGTTTGAGGTCTGTCCTTAGTCATTTTGGTCGGCCATGACATGCATTATATACCCCCTTTGCATTTTTGGTTTGTTGGCCTTAAGTGTGTGAGCGTGTAGCATGCATTACTTGCTTTATTTCAGTGGTTTGGCACCATTTGTAGCATCATTTCAGTCCCTTTGACATGCTTGTATGCTTGCCTTGGATGCCTCTTTGATGCCTCATGAGTTTGTGTGGTATGCTCCTTGAAAGTGCATTTGTGCATGCTTTTGAATTCAATAGACATATGGGTTGAGTTCCCGGTACTAATTCAATGGTAAACTCAATTTCACGGACTACTAACTGCCCTGGTAACTCTTCCAGAAAAACATCTGGAAATTCACAGAGAACTAGGATTATGTCGGTACTTTCATTCACCACTTGGCCCTCTAGCACACTGGATAAATACCAATGACACCCTTTCTGAATTAGTTTACAAGCCTTTGCTGTGGAAATCAAATAAGGTGGAGAAGTCACTCCATGTCCCTGAAAGGTAGACTCCAATTGTCCCAGAGGGTTGAACCTGATTTGCTTAGTCAAACAATCTATAGTTGCACCGTATTCACCCAACCAATCCATTCCCAGAATAATATCAAAACAAGTTATATCAAGAGGGTAGAGGTTGGCATATACCTGGATATCCCCAAGTTGAAGTTCACACACAACATATACAGAAGCACAAATCATAGGGTCTCCCAAAGGTGAAGACACACACAACACATAAGACAGTTTTTCTTCAGTTTTATCTAATTTAGGAGCAAATAATTTCGATACGAAGGAATGGGTAGAGCCAGAATCAAATAATACACAAGCAGGACGATCGTGAACCATAAATGTACCTGACACCACCGTTGCTGCATTTTGTACATCTCCCGGAACCAATACAAATACCCTGCCTTGACGTGCGGCGTCCTTGTCGTTATTTGGTTTGGCCGGTGTCTTCAGACAGTTGGTACAGAGCCCATCGAACTAGTAGTAGTCCGGTTGCCACTTTGCTGCTGCTTCCTCTAAGGGCAATCCCTTATCACATGACCCGTTTTTCCACACTGAAAGCAAGCTCCAGACTTCCGATAACAGATTCCACGATGCTTCTTTCCACACTCCACACATACGGGAATTTGATCCTGACTAGGGGTAGATACATGTGAAGTCCCTGAATTTTTTTTCTTGTTTGGTGGAGTTGACCCCTTCGACCATTGATTATTTTGTCTTTTCCCCTTCCATTCAGAGATTCGATTTTGGGCAGCAAGATTTCCTTCTGCTATGACAGCTCTCTCCAACAAATCTACATAGGTGGGTAATTTCAATATATTAACTCGATCCAGGATAGCACTCCGTAATCCCCCTTCAAATTTTCGTGGCTTCTTATAGTCCGTGTCCACCATGTGAGGTGCAAACCGAGCTAACTCCGCAAATTGGGCTTCATACTCAGCAACAGTCTTGTTCCCTTGTCTGAGAGTTTCAAATTCAGTCACCTTCTTGTCTCGCATACTTTGACAGAAATACTTATCATAGAACAATTCCAAAATCCTCTTCCATGTTAATCCTTGGTGCATAGTTTTCGTAAGCATCCACCACCTCCGTGCCTCGTCTTCAAGAGTAAAGGCAGCTGTTGCACCTTTTGAGCTTCGGTGCAATGAAAAACTTCAAAGAGCTTCTCTATTCCCAACACCCATGCCTCTGCTTTCATTGGCTCTATTCCCCCTTTGAAGGATGGTGGCTTCATCTTTTTAAACTCCTTAGTGAGAGTAATGGTCCGGTCTTCGGCATGAAAGTCTTGTACTACAAGTGGAGGTACCGGCGGTGGTGGTTGTTGTTGAGGCTGTTGCTGTTGTTGCCGTAGGGTTTCCGCCATGTCCATAATCATCCTCTCCATTCTATCCAGCCGTGCCGAAGTAGCATCTTCCCCATCTTCTGTCCTGGTCCTCACCATAGCCTACACAACAATCATTTATATACAATAGACATATGTAAAATTGTTAGCCTTATCAGAGTATCCTTAACGTTGCCATCGATCTTTCATATACTTTCAGGATGTCATGCAAGATGCCTAAAGCTTTTCTAGACACCCTAAAGCTCAATGGATCCGTGTGTGAGATAGCAACTCGTGCTCTGATACCACTTGTCAAGACCCAGACTTGCCCCTTAAAGTTTGGGCATGACCTACTCAGAAACAGACACATAACCTGATATATATGATATAAGGGGGCCTTATCGGAAGCATATAGTAAGAGAATAACAATAGAAATAACTCCACTGAGCTACATCTACATGCCAGGATCTCATACATCACATGCATCATAATAGATAGACGAAGTCCAAAAATATTCCGTGACAGTACCTACACATAGACACATATACAATCTAGCCCAATAGTTGGGCATAGACAAAACTACTGAAGTTATGTACATCAATCTTAGAGGGCACTCAAAATAAGCCACATCTTAACAAACATTACAAAATAAATGGCCTTGTGTAGTGCCTGGACACAGGAGGGTTGGCAAAAGACACCGGGAATCATGGCCTAGGACTGACCTCCTGTTGGGTTACCTACAGAAACAGACATAACAGAGAGTGAGATAGGCTCAGTGAGTAGTAATACTTAAATAAAATAATGCCAAACTTGAAACATAATAGAGGAGTGCATTGAGTAAAAGTACAACGTTCATATGGTTAGTTTGATTCTGTGTTCAGTACATAAAAGCCTTAGGCTCAATCTTGTAACATAATCATAGTGGCTAAAAGCCCTTGCGTATAATGCCACGAAGCCCTTGAAACATGTTGGCTAGAAGCCCTTAAACTTGGTGGCACGAGGCCCTTACATAAGTTGGCATTGAGCCCATGAAATAATTGGCATTAAGCCCTCGAATAAATTGGCATTAAGCCCTTGAAATAATTGGCATTAAGCCCTTGAATAAATTGGCATTAAGCCCTTGAAATAATTGGCATTAAGCCCTTGAAACATGCTTATATGAACTCAAGAGGTGTCTCACACGGACTCTAGAGGTGGCTCACATCGTAGCACTTAGTTCCGTGTAGCACTTTGTTTCATATTGAATAACTTGATTCCAGAGTCTTACTAAATGAACATTTTTCATCTTTCCCTTTCTTTCTTTACATATGTCTAAACATAACATAATTGCATTTCATGAACATAATACTTATGACAATCATAAGCTACATTTATATATATATATTGGTACTACTACTCACAGTGTTGAGACGACGTATTGCTTCCTCCCGGGGTGTGCCCTGCACACATTTAAATCTTTGACATTAGTTCATCATTTCCTTCTCAATTAACTTTCAGTTTTGTTTCATTTCGAAAGAGTATATCAATATCAAAAAGGCGTCAAATACATATTCCGACAATATTAGAGGAAGCTACACGCAAAACGGAGCAAACAACATTTTTTAGCATGAGCCGCAAGTGCGGCAGTTGGCCCCGCACGTGCGGCCTTGAGGTCCCGCACGTGCTTTTTAGGTAGAATCAAAACTCAAAAATTGGTCTTCTCCCGCACGTGCGGCCACAACCCCCGCACGTGCGGCGATTGGCTTCCGCACGTGCGGCCATGACTCCCGCACGTGCGGCGATTCTGCATTTTTCCCAGTCCGAAATTCTACAATATTTCACTTCTTGGTGCACATTTAAGGGGTTTAATTTGGGGCTTTTTATGGCTAATTCAAGGGTCGAAAAGCATGTAAATCAAGGTACCAAATACATCAAATTAAGCTCATGAATACAACCCAATTAATTTGGAGAAGAACGTGGCATAATTGAAATTCATTAATCACAAGTTCATTCTTCAGGCTCTTAACTTTACACACATGTATATATATACAAAACATGGCATAAGCATGGATACTAATTTTGTTAAGTAAAGAAACAAGATGGTTATCTTCATTAGACACTTAAATTGGGTTCAAAATGCATTTATGGTGGGATTATCATGCCAAGTCTTCAACATACACACACACATAAGACTTGATCCAACATAAAAAAAAACTTCCTATTTCAAGTTGAGGAAGAGAATTAAATTAGGGAAATCCAACTTACCTTGGCTTCAATCCCTCTCAATTCTCCTTGTTTCTAACCTCTCTTCTCCTTTGTCTTCCCAGGAAAATGTTAACTAAGTCTATGACTTTTAAGCTCAAGAACAAGCATAGATATATATATATATATATAGAGCTAATAAAACAAAAATCAATCGTTTAATCATCCCAAATTGAAATTTTCACAACATTGCTTAATATTACCTAAAAATCATGCTGATCGTATATATAAAATCAATTCCAGATAATTAAGCCATTAAAGCTCCCAGTTTCTGATTTAAACCTTCTAACATAACAGATACTTTTCTTATTTAGACAGATAGACATGTTTAAACATATGATTCACTTAGTTAACTTCAATTCCTCATAGGTTTTCACAGTAAACATTCAAAAGCATAAAACAAGAGCTGAACATATATCAGAAAACTTGTTCGAGGGTCGGGTTATTACATTTTAGGCCTAGCTTTGTGAAGCTTTTGTGCTTATTTTTCCATGTTTGAGGTCTGTCCTTAGTCATTTTGGTTGGCCATGACATGCATCATATACCCCATTTGCATTTTTGGTTTGTTGGCCTTAAGTGTGTGAGTGTGTAGCATGCATTACTTGCTTTATTTCAGTGGTTTGGCACCATTTGTAACATCATTTTAGTCCCTTTGACATGCTTGTATGCTTGCCTTGGATGCCTCTTTGATGCCTCATGAGTTTGTGTGGTATGCTCCTTGAAAATGCATTTGTGCATGCTTTTGAATTCAAGCCATTTAGATGCCATCTAGGTGGTCTTTTGGGCTTTGTTTATGTGCCAAAACTCTGTTTTTGGTCATTTAAGTCTTGCCATATGTGGTCATATCAAGTGTAGTTCAATACCCCTTTAGCTTGCCTTGAACCTTGGACCATTGTTACACGCTTAGCCTATCTTGTTTGCTTGGTTTGGCACCATGCCCTTGCATGATTTTCAGAGCTTAATGCATGCCCTATGTCCATGATTGTTTCCTTTTAAGTGTGCTTAAAAGATGTCCTTTGATGCTTAAGTGTTTAGGCCTTAGCACGTGCATGTGTGTATGTGTGTTTAGTCCCATTTTCTTAAGCTTTGGCCACTGTTTTGGACCTAACTTAGAGCCGTCCAATTAGTGTAATGTATGCCATTCAAGTGCTATTACATTATCTCATGTTTGCATGCTTTGGTTGCATGTGTTGCATGCTTGAAATCATTTGCATTTGGCATGCATTCCCTTGGTCAAATTACTAGCATATTGCATGATTAGATTACATCTTGCATGCTCTAAGTAGTTTGCATAATTGTGGCATGCTTGTTTGCCTTGTTGCTTAGGTTATGTACCTAATGTGCATTGCATGTTTGCATGCTCCCTTTTATACCATGTTGCATATTAGTTAACATGTTTAGGTTGCATTGAACATGCATGCCTTGTCCCTTGATTTGGTGATAGGGATTAGGCCCTTATGTGCGTGCGTGCATTACATTTCAAATCAAAATGCACGACTTGGCTTCTTGAGCCATCACGCATTGAGATGCGCGATTGGTGGTCCGAGAACTAAGGACCATGTCCCTTTGAGTCATACACATGATAAGGGATATGATTAGTGCATACATGGCTTGAATTGCATTGCCATGCAAGGCTCTATCCTCTGCTGCTATCAAACAGGTTCTGTAGGAACTTTTTGCCGATCGACTGCACAGAGTGCCGACCGGCAATCAATTGGTGGCCGATGGATTCATAAATAGCCGATGACCACATCCCACTGCCGGTGGCAATTCTACTCAGCCGGTGGTGTCTCCCAATGTCCAGGGAAGCAATTCAGAGACTTTGGCAGTCTTCAGAGGGGCAGAGCAGGGAAAACAGAGGCAGTCTATGCATGGCAGTGCGCTTCTGAGCAGGACTCGAGCATGCATTGCATTGGGCTCTCTTCCTGAGGCGGTTTACTGTTTTTCCTAACTTAGTTAGTTTGTTAACTACTTAGGCAATCTGTAATATTTAATTAGCTTGTAGGTTAATTATCTGTAATATTTATTTGGTCCTTCCGGGCAAGGGCGAATCTGTAATAAGTGTGGGTGCGTGTGTGTGCATGTCTTCTAATCCCCACTTCTTTCTTCCCTTTTATTTACCCGCTTATGATGGTAGATTAGGGCATGTTTAAATTAAATTAGCATACCTTATGCTATGCATGCGTGCATCCATACATTTGTCTTGCATGCACCGGGCTCGGCACATCATGCTAACTGCATTTGTACTTCAATTCCAAATTGAATACGCGCATCAATTTATCGCATTTCTCATGCTATGTTTAGGTTAGCCGAGCCTACCCTAATCGCATACTGCGTGTGTTGCATTAGTCAATTTGACATGAACTAGGACTATGCATGTTTGCTAACTAGTTTATTGTTTTAGCACGGAGTACGATGTAAGTCTTTTCGTGCTTTAGCATATCGCATGTGTGTGAATGCTATTCTGACAGCATGCTTACCATGTGGCTAGATGCTTATGTGATAAACTGTTTGATTGCCTGTGGGTGAAGGTTGGATTGTCTAAGTTGGAAAAACTCGTTGAAATCCGTGTTTTAGCCTACTTGCGAGTAGCCAATTCCAAAGTATTTTTCAAAGACAAACGGATATGCAATGCTTATTTCCAAATTAGTCAATCTAGTCTATACTTGTTTGTTGTGCGCATAATATAGTAATTCTAGGCTAATAACCGAAATAAGAACACATAACGTTTTCAAAATTGGATATCACGGTTAGTAGAGGCCGGTCTTCGGACCGGGCGAGAGGCGGTGCTCATAGCTGACCTGCCCCAATCGTACCTAAGCTCCCAAGCTGAGGCAACTTTGGTGATGACGGACACGTGGCCTTTGGCACCGAGTCAGGGTTTCCTAAATTTCCCCATTAAAAAATATTTAGGTGGCGACTCTGTATCTAGCAAAGCAGTCCATGTTTGGCACTTCTTTCAAAATTTGTTTTTCTTAAAACGATTTGCCAGATTCACACTCTTTGGTTCAGATTTAGAACCGTGACAAATCGAGTCCGAACTGTAGTAAGCCCACAGATGAACAGAACGGGACTCATTCTCTCGGGGCGTTTAGGGATGTCTACAGTTTCTGGTGACTCTGCTGGGGAGTTTAGAGAGTTTGACTCGAACTCGTGATATCCTGTTTTGACTACACTTTTGTGTTTCTTTGCATTACATGTGCATTGGTTCGCCTAGGACACCGT
Organism: Camellia lanceoleosa; assembly: GCA_025200525.1. Lineage (NCBI taxonomy): Eukaryota > Viridiplantae > Streptophyta > Magnoliopsida > Ericales > Theaceae > Camellia > Camellia lanceoleosa. Next base: position 93,010,117 of record CM045758.1, on the reverse strand, counting down.
GTTGGCCATCTGCTATTCCTGAGCGGTCTGCCAGAGGCTTGACTTTGTCAAAGCATGCCATAAGGCTGACCGGTTGCGGGCTCTGCCAGTATGGGAACACAAACCCCGGTCTTACCGGGGCACCCTTTTCAACCATTCGACCTAGTGCATATTCGGAATCCATAGTGACCATTCCAAACTAGGACAAGTTGCTTACCCGATGTTAGGTTGTTTGAAACCGTTGCGTGCATAGTGAAACCCTAGCTCCTGACAAAATAGGACAGGGAAACCCTACCCCAACATAGGGGTGTATTGGCTCTCATTTATTTGCTATGTGCTTTTAGAGTGTATCTCTACAGGAACGCACATATCAGTCTGTGAGATTGATTGTCAGGCCTTAGGGCACCAGTATCAGTTTGCGAGAATCAGTTATGTCTGTGGATATCCGATTCAACGTTTTGTGAGATGATGATTTCGGGGAACGATGATCGAGAGTAGAAATGCTTGTTCGGCTGCACCTGTGTTTGATCCGTTTGGGCTGAAATGCTGCTTGTTTTTCCTTTCAGTTCAGAGAGTTCCAGAATAGTCAGTGTTCCCTCTTGCTGAGGCAAGACTTATGATGACGCAGAATTCAGAAGAGATCGTGGTTATGACAGTCGCGTTGGGTCAAGGAATCATTCCACAAAGTGAGACCAATATTGATATGCCGCATCCACCGAGGTCACCTGCTGCACACCCAGTGTGGACCCCTCAACTATATCAGGCTCGCGAGCCTACTACATTTGAACTGATGGGGATGATAGGTGATCTCCAGAGGTCCGTGGCAGATCTCGCCTATGGAATGTCCGCTTCGCCACCAGCTGCACCATATGCCAGAGGTTTTGTACCCCAGGAGCCCGCGCTATTGGGGCGGATCGTGATTGAACTTAGCCAACCGGAGATGGCCTCCAACTATAACAATGACATGTCAACATCAACCCAAACCCTTGATCAGGCCGAGGCCAGAGGTAAAGACAATATGAAGGTAGAGGCCGATCCTATCGAAGAACTGCTATGGACAGTCGAGGCTTTGAAAGCCGGCGGGATGAACAAGCAACAGATATCTGCGGTTGCGACAAAAGCTGTGGAGGATGCTTTCCCCACCCCACCTGAGGGTAGTTCAAGTCAGTCAGAGAACCGGGACAGGCCCTGTCATGCCAGAACAGTTCCTTCTGCTCCCAACCCTGCACCCGGGAAGGACCAGAAAGTTAAGGTAGTGCCTGCCGACCCGTTCGCTAGTGCGTCTAGCAAAAATACTCAGACTTTAAAGTACCTGCCCCGAGGGCGCAGGGTCTTCCATGCTCTCTACATGCCAATTCCCAAGGCACTTCAGATCCTTGCCGAGAGGGGACACCTTAAACCCTTGGAGCCTCGGCCCCTCCCGAAGAATCTCCCTGCTACACACGATGCTGCTCAGTACTGTGCGTACCACCAACAAACCGGTCATGCTACCGATAATTGCTTCTGCCTCTGTCATGAGGTGCAGGATTGGATTGACAATGAGGTTATCCTCCCACCCACCTCTGCCAAGTCCGTTACTATACAGCTGTTGGATTTTGTGGACACAGATACTGCGAGTATGTAATTAGAGAGTGAACCGCCTACGGGTAGTGCCTGGTGCATTATGGATGTGGCGTCTGGCATGCATTTTTGAGCATCTGCGAACACTAGTTTTGTAAATTCTGGCTTGGGTGTCGAGTCAGTCTTTTGCTTTGTTTCGAGTCTGTCTCATTGTTTTGAGTCAGTTCTTTTGCTTACGGGTCTGTCTTGTTGTAGCAAGTCAAACCCCCCTTTTTGTATAGAATGTCAGGTGATTCCGGGGTTGTTGCCTCGAACACCATTTTGTCTTGTAATTACCCGTTTTTTTTGGTTTTTGAGTCTGTCTCTGCCGAAGGGCCAGTTATACCAACAAATCTGAATGAAACAGCTGTGGTTATCTCATTTTCATGCTTGCTTTCAGTATGAGTTAGTTGTGCCAGAGGAGGCGAATGGAACGACAGTACATTCTACCTACTCTCTTGTGCCTTGAACATCATTGTAATGACCTAAGTTTTTTTTTTTTTTTTTTTTTTCAAAAAAAAAACCCCCTTTTTTTTGAGCACTGCGGTGGTAAAAATGAAGAGGAAGGAATTCCTCGGCTTTTGCAAAATTTGATCATTTTGAGAGCAAAGTAGGCATGTTAAGCCTTTTATGAATGAAATCATGCTTGTCAGCGTGAGTACTGAGAAGGACCCTGGCTTGATCCAGATTAATTTCACACTATCTTCAGCACGAGCGACTTGTCACTTTCTTAAAAATTTTCAAAAATAAAATGTTTTGCGCGGTCTTGTGAAGACTTGTGTGGAATTGCTCTTGAGATTGTGCGGCCTAGGATCGCTCTCAATCTCAAGATTGAACCTATCTATTTCGAACCTGGAATTCATTCAAAGCATTCAACAGTTAACTGCCATGAAAGGCCTGTGAGGCTCGATTTGAAGCAACCCTCGAGCAAGAGGTACCAAGTTTAGACCAAGAAGATTAGATATCACCGGCAGAGGCTCGTGAAGCGACCGTGATGGATCCTTCCGCAAATCAGTACAACAGTCATTCTCCTGGACTCAGATAACTTCAGGATCTCAAAACCATTTGGCATGGACTATGCTACACTTTTACCCTTTGAGAGGCTCGCTGGGCTGAAAAATCATAAGGGTGACCCAGGCAAAAGTTAGAGCAAGAAAAAAAAGAAAAGAATGAGAAAATGAAAGAAAAAAAAAAGAGAAAATCAAAGAAAAGAAGAAAAAAAAGCTCGCAATGTCGAAAACCTGCAACAGGCACCTTGGCAAAAGTTAGAGCCTAAAAAAAAAAGTGAAGGTTAAAATATCCAAGTGTACCTTAACTGGAACTACGTAAGGCTTGATTCCTATGTTTGGGATACGTACGCAACTTCATCTTGAAGTCCAGCCCCCAACGCTTTCACAGTGCCTCAGTCCATCTAATGGTTTTGATCATCCTTGCTTCCTTTACATCCGACAATTCGGTTGTAACAACCGGAACTATATAAGGCTTGATTTCCATGTTTGGGATACGTAGGCAACTTCATCCTAAAGTCCAGCGACCATTGCTCTTACAGTGACTGTGTCCATATATTGGTTCAGACCATCGTCTTCGGGGTTCAATCGTCATTGATAAAAGCAGTTTACAGCATCCTGCGGCACCATCCAGACAAGGGGCAACTTTCCGTTGCTGCAAGTTACCATCCAAACCAGGGGCAACTTTCCGTTGCCATGTACCCCCATTAAGCAAGGGGCAATTTTCCATTGCCTCCAATCCGAGGTTGCGCATCCCGAGGGTAAGTTTCGTGCTCGTCGAGCATTGATTATTTGCAAAGATAGTTTTTGAAAATTTTTACTGAAGCTGACTATTTTCTCGAAAACTATTTTATTTTTCCAAAAGCCGGACCATCTTCTTGAACCCAAAAAAAGAAAATTTTCAGTGCTCGCAGCCTGACTTGCATGATTTTCAAATCAAAAATCGAACAAGTATGTTAATCCGACTCCCATTTTGGTCAAAACTATTTTAGGAAGAAAACAAAAATGGTCAAAGTAACGAACTAGGGGCGCAATTGAGTCAGGTCTTCTGTCTTTTCCCCACCGTCAACATACTTGCCAGAAGGGCACTCTATCCACCGGAAGAAATAGCCGTGGGCTAGCGGTGTTGGGCATGAACCCGCAATTCCCTATTCATTCATCAATCACCCTAGGGAGGGATGAAAAATGAGAGAATAAATAATAGAGAGGTGTAAGTGGAAAGAGAAGTGAGCAAGAGGGTTTTGAGAGAAAAACCGAGCCTGAGGGCCGAGCGATGTGAGAATCACAAATCAGAAAAGGGTGGGAATACACTCGGAGGAACTGGCTTCCTGAGATCTGAGGTCTTTTGTTTTTATAAACACGTCCGTGTGTCGCGTCTTTTGTCTTGTTTACCTCAACCTTCGTTTTGAGTCTTTTCCGAGCGTGTCTTGTTGTGTCCAGGTCGCTCACCTTTTGTTTAAGTCTTTCCCGCTATGTTCAGTTTTAGGCTCGATACCCCGGTTGCAGAACCCTTCTTCAAAAGTTGAAATCGTTTATGCTCAGAGTGTTGTGCCATTCTCTACATTTTATGCGAAACAAAAGAAGAAAAGGGAAAATTTTGGGGCATCTGAGTGTGTTTCAACTTCAACCGTTTCAGCTTTCATAGTAAGTCTTGTCAGGTTGGGGCTGTTTGTTCAGGATTTGCTGTGTGCAAAATGAACCGAATGCTGTGTTACGGGCTGTATGCAGATTAATCCCCAGTAGAGTAAGGGCTGTGTGTTCAGAATCAGGCAGGGGCTTGCTTGGGTTGTTTTGTAGTTGGTTGGTTAGTTATCTGATTATTACAGTACAAGTGTTCAATTTTTAGACAATAAATCATTTTCATTTACATTGAGGTGTAACGCGATGCAATGCGTGAGATATACAAATGTAAACACTTTTTCAAACAAAAAGTTTGTTTCATTTCATAATCTTTTCAAGTACATAAGTTTTCGAAACAAAAATCTGCCTGCAGCAGTACAAAGTACCCTAACTACTAACAAAAGGGGAAAGTGCAGAAAAGAAGAAAAACAGCAAAAATCTGTATCGAATATCAAAAATGGCTCCAGGGCTATCAGTCTGCCCTAGTCCTCTTCCTGGACGAAGGTCCAGGAGCATCACCACCATCGTCATCAGAGCCCGAGTCAGTACCGCCTCCGGTCTCCTCCTCAGATAACCCCGCCTCTGCCTCTGCCTCTGCCACGGACTCGGACTCATCATCCTCATCAACAGGAATGGGTACCCGAGAGCTACTCCCAACATGAGTACGCCCTCCCCTGGTACGGGGACGTGCAGTGTCTCCACGCCCTCCTCGAGCAGGAATAGAGGGCCCAGCTGGAACACCACCCACCGGAGGGATCTAGAAAGGAGGCTGAAAAGCATAAAAAGGCAAATGCATCAAGATTCGTGAAAGCAGATATCAATGCAGTATCACGAAAGTACGGTGTATGAGTATAGTGTGTGAATCTTTGTGAAAGCGTATGAATGCTATGAACAGTTTATCAGGTGTTGTGTCGTGCATCAGATTATGTGATGCAGTTTGTGTATGGTTTGAGGCTATGGTCAGAAAGAACATACCAGAATACTGTAGAGGGCCAGAAGGTCGAAGGTCCGCTGAAGTATCCCCATCATGGAGGCCTTCAGCTCCAATGACTGTTGGGTATACTCGGAGGAAGCCTGTAAAAAAATATATCAGATGTATCAGTATTCTGCTCAATATCAAATAAACTGAAATGAAATAACAGTACAAGATGCGAAATGAAGTAATACATACCGGAGGCAAGTCAGGGACATCAACTAACTCGTGATCAGCCGGGGGAGGAGCAAAGGGGATCTGGTAGGTCGCCCCACCCTGCCCTCTGCATGACAGTGAAGTGGGCAGAGCAGGCCAGCCGATCCCCCGCCCTCTATGAACTCCACTCCTACCACGAACTCGAGCCCTCCACGACACTCCCGCTTCTGCTACCGGCGCTGCTGGCCTCTCCCTCCCAGCTCGGCGATCACTGCCGAAGGGCCGCATGATGTAGGTCCAGACATACTCGGCATAGTCACCCTCGTCTCTGTGACGCTCCGCGCCCCAGCCAGCGGTATACTCCCTCAGGTGTGCAAAGGAAAGCCTCTCGGTATGCCTCATATGTGTAGGAGGCAGACCCGGAACTATCTGCTCCGGTAAACCCAGGGTCTGATCCAAGAAGCGCTCCCCCAGGTACCAAGCCCGACAGACCAGGCCCTCCAACAAAATCCGGAGACGGGCAATCTCCTCAGCACTCTCGTAGTGGTCTCTCACCGCGGCCGGCAACGGAGCCCAAGGCTACCAGGTGATCTGTGGGTACAAAAGAAGTTTGTTATATGTTTATCATCGAAAATACAGTGCTAAAGCGATGCTTAAACAAACTTTAAAGTTGAACATACCTCCGCGGCGGTGATGGTGTCGAAGTAGCGGCAGAAAAAGATGAAAGACTCTCGGGGTCTCCGCACACACCGCATGTCAAAGCGATGAGAAAAGGGGACGTCGAGCGGGATCTCCACATCGGGTACTGGGGCAAGCCTGGGAAAGTAGGCGTAGACCCACAACTGCAGAACAGATATCAGTATGATTATCAGATAAAGCAGAATACAGAATAAAGCAAAAATGGCAGAGCCGTGTGTTGTGCAGTGTATTGTGCAGAGTGTACAGTGTGTGCAGTGTACAATCAGTGTAAAGCAGAGTATATGTGTGTGCCGCGTGTGCAGTATATAGTCAGTAAGAGGCAGACCGTGGTGTGTGCAGTGTACAGAATACAGAAAATGTAAAGCAGAAAGCAGAAATGTAAAAGGGGAAGAAGATGTACCTCCCAAGCTCGCCAGTATCCGCCAAGAAGCTGTCCGCTGAGGCGGGAAGAAGAGCTCATGTAACCGTATAAAGTGGCCAAGCCTGCGCCACCCCAGTCGTAGCGGCGGATCCGCCTGACATCCACCAGTGCGCTCAACAGGCATAGAGGCACACGGTGTTCGCTCGGTCGGCGAAAAGGGTCGTCCCGAGCAGAAACATGATGAAGCCCCGCGCATACTGATCTACCTCCTCTAGGGTCATCTGCGCCTCCTCTGCCAAGGCTCGCTGAATCCGGAACTGGCTCTCGAACCATGAGTATCTGACAAAGCCTGCTCGAGCAAGGGGAGGCTGAGTGCCAAGTAGGTACAGCTGGGCGGCGTCCCACTCACCCATATCAGTGTCGAAGGGAATCGGATCCCCCCCTACCCCGGTGCTAGTAAGCATCGAGAAGTCATAAGGGGTCATCGTCATGTCCCCTGCGACGGAGAAGTGGAAGGAGTTGGTGGTATCCCACCACCTCTCCACTAAAGCAGCGAGCAAGGGTCTGCAGGTAGTAAGTTGGGAGAGTCCCCTGCAGAAGATACTGAAACCCGCCTTGTCGACGATCTGGCGAACCACGTCTGGCAACTCCACGTACCAGTCTCGAGCAACGACATTCCCATACCCGCGGATGGTATGGGAGTCCCCCTGTAATCAAAAACAACAATTGCGAAGCAATATTCAAGATGCAGTTTTGAGAAGCATACAGATATAGTGTGTGTGTGCGCATTTCAAAGGTAAAGCCGACATTGGGTGTCAGTGTGCTAGCAAATAACTACAGTATATGATGTGTCAGTGTGTTGAACGGTTTAGTACAGATGTAGCGTGTGTGCACGTCTTTCATATTCAAACAGACATCGGGTGCCGGTGTACTAGTAGTAAACTACGACATGAGATGTGTCAGCGTGTTTGAGTGGTTCAGGGCAGATACAGCATGTGTGCATGTTTTTCAGAAATCAAACAAATATTGGATGTCGGTGTGTCCACAGTGAAGTACAGTATGTGCTGTGTCAATGTGTTTGATCAATTCAGGGCTAGTGCAATGTGTGTGCGCGAGCCAGATTCAAGCAGTTATCAGTTGCAAGTGTGTTCACAATCAACTACAGTGTACAGTGCATCAGTGCATTCGAACTAAGCAATTGAATAACAGAATCAACAATAGCAGTTTAAGTATTCTACATTGCGAAAAATTGAAACCGGGGGAAGTATGTACCTCGGAGGCGCCGTGCGACAAGTGTGACTCGGGCTCACGAAGTAGTAACTCAGGTGCTACGCCCCTCTCAAAGCTCCGGAACTGGCGTAGTCGTCGAGAGCATCACGTGAATCTGAACTCAGAGGTCTCCGGATCGAACGGCCGGATGCGGAGTGGCAGGGGCTCGGCCTCGGGGTCCATCTCAAGCTCTGGAGGAGCCCCACCCTCTGGAAGATCATCTGCCATCTCAAAGAGAGTGAGAAAATGGCCGGAAGAGGGAAATCGGGCAAGAATGCGAAGAGTCAACAAAAAGTCGACCCCGAGAGGGCTGGAAATGGCCGGAAAAGCCGAGGTGCAGAAAGGGCACAGATATTGAGAAAAACTCGAGGGAAACAAGCCCCGAGTGGCGAAAGTCAAGAAAGAGACACCGAAACGAAGTTCCGTTCAGTTCAAAACACTCAAAACGCGAAGGTATTCGCGAATCGAACAACGAAATCAAGGCTAGAACGCAAGAAAACGAGGAAATCGAAGGACGAAAACACTCTAGAGAGAGAGAGAGAGAGAGAGGATTTTCGAGCATAGGGAGGTGAAGAAAATAGGGTTAGAAACCCTATTTTAAAAGACCCGTAGCAAAATGTCAAAACTGCCCTGATACAGGAACACTTTGCCGGTCGGCCACATTCTTTGCCGGTTGGTAGTATTTTAGGCCGATGGAATTATATGAGGGCCGATGGACGGCCGGTGATGCATTCTGATGGCAGGTGGACATCCGGTGGTCTCCTACAGTGGGTTTTGAGCCTCTTACACCTTTTCTTGGGTTATATGAGTGATGCAGAGCCTTCATTGCTTTAAACAGTGCAAAGCAGTGCATTTCCGATGCTCAACCGGCTTCTGTTTTGGCCTCAGATCGTGTCTTCTGTGCGTGGCACTCGAATTCGTGCAAGGTGTACCCTTCTCGTATCCTTTTGGCTTTTACAAAGACTCAAAAGTTGCCCCATGTGCATCGCATTTCAATAGCATTGTTTTGTTTGCCCCGGTCTGGCGGGACCGTAAATACGCACAGTCTAGGAGACCTAAAATCCTTGGGAGGTGCAAGACCTTCACTCTCGTTGTCTAACGCATCGCACTGTTTTGCGCATCTCATTGCATTTGGCATGCATTCCATCGCGTGATCTTGCGCATCGCATTGTCTTGTGCACCGCATCTCAAATTCATGCATTGCCCCAAAGTGGGTCCGGCGGGACCGAAAACACGCCACAGTCCGACGAGACCAAAAACATGCGTGGTCCGGCGAGACCATAAACCCACTCAGTTCATTTTCATTATCATGCATCTAAAGTCGCGTGTCGCCGCGCATCAAATTTTCATGCATTGTCATGCATTTCAAGTAAACTTGCGTGGTCGCGCACTTCAACATCATGCATCATTTGCATTCCAAAAACAAACAAACATGCATCGTCATGTATACATTTTGCATCCCAGTCTAGGAGACCTTAAATCCTCTAAAGGTGCAATTCCTTTGGTGTTTGTCGTGCCCGAACAACTTTCGGTGGTCTGGTAAAGCCACCTGCCTGCGTGTGCGGTGAGTTCGTAGAAGACCAACTGGGACGGTGGAAACTAGAGTTCGAACGGCTTATGCCTAGAACGCAAAGGTTCGGGAGTTCCGAGACTAAAGTCTGGTTTAAATACCCAGGGGTGTATCCTCGGCTTAAAATCTGTATGGAAGCCCCATAGGTTGAGGCAGCATGTCTGCGCCTCAGTTCTGGATACTAAACCAACCTAGTATATCGCCCTGTTGGTAAGATAAGGAATGCTGCAATCATAGCCGTTGCATCATAGTGCATTGTCATGCATTTCCATTGTAGCTTGCATGCATCTAGTGCATTCTCCCCAGCATATCGCATCATACCGCATTGTCATGCATTTTTGTAAATATCCATTCCATTGCATATTTGTAGATATTGAATTTTAGATTGCATGCATTCATTGCATCATCTTCCATCTATGGCTTGCGCCTTTTCATGTTGAGCTTGGTCCGGTATGTGCCCATACTTCTCGTGTCAAAGCATAGTTCAGTGGACCGTTCTATGTTAGCCGCGGCTTGTTTGCGTACATGCCTTTCCTAGGCAAGATTTGGTTTGGCCCGCATGCCATATCCATTGTATCCATTCCATTGCATATTTGTAGATATTGCATTTTAGATTGCATGCATTCATTGCATCATCTTCCATCTATGGCTTGCTCCTTTCCATGTTGAGCTTGGTCTGGTATGTGTCCATACTTCTCGTGTCAAAGCATAGTTCAGTAGACCGTTCTATGTTAGACGTGGCTCGTATGCGTACATGCCTTGCCTAGGCAAGATTTGGTTTGGCTGCATGCCATATCCATTGTATATATTACATTGTAGTGTAAATTTTTGCATCCGGCAATTAGGATTATCATTCTTTCTCCAGCGGGTCGTTACCCCACTTATGTCATCCCCCCAATACTTGTTCTTGTGTCCGTCTACATTACTCATAGTTCAGTTGATTGTTCTATGGTAGACGGACTTGTCACCTCCATCAATCTATTTGACATATGTGTGGTTTCAAACCGCTCATGATTGGATCATGATTCAATTGCTTTGCATGTAGTTTGCGTTGTTTCAATTGCATTTTCATTTATACATTGTTTTGTATATATTGCATATCATTTTGCATTCATTCTTGCATTGTCATGCATGTTGCTAACAATATCATACCTGTTAAGTTGTTTTCTTTGTAGGCACGATATTGTATGTACGGTTCATTTGCGACTGGTGGAACCAGACGAACGGGACAGGTATTGTATCCTCCGCGTGAGACATCTCAAGAATTGCATAATTCTCTTACATCCTTTTTGCATTGTAGTGTAGTTTGGTGTATGCTAGCTTAAAACTGTTGCATGTGTGCTTCGTTACAGCTTTTCTTTGCATGATCATAAGTTATGCTCGGCTTCATGCATTGTCTTGCATTTTGCCCCTGCCTTCGGGCGCATACCTTGTTTGTCTTGCATGTTTGTCTAAGTCTTCGGCTTTGTCAAAAATGGGTCGTCTTTGGGCTTTGACATTCACTCCCGTCATTGTTATGACTTTCAAGTTCTATCAAAGAGGGGCAACTGTAGACACCCCATTTTTGACCGTCCTCACGACTTGGACATCACCGTTTGAACAACCGGTGATCATCCATGTTTGTGTTCGTTTGGACTTCCCGGAGGTCTCGGCTACATGCCTTGCCTCAGGATCTCCGAACTTGACTGTTTAGTGTCTGGTTTTGCACCAAACACTTGTGTTTTGCCTTGGAAGGGCAGGGAATGTCTTGTGAGGCATCCCCACACATCACCGGCCATGGCTAGAGGCCACCGGCTGGTATTTTGTTGCCATCGGCAATGTATATTGCCGGTCGGCATTCTTTGTTGCCGGTCGGCAATCCATTTTGTCAAAATGGCATTTTTGAGCAGCCGACTACTGTTCATCTATTTTTGTAGATATTTTAAAATAGCTGGCTTGCATTTTGTTCCCCCTTCATACACGTGTATGGAGGGATAGCCTTCTTGTTAGCTTCCTTGGTAAGCTTTACAAGATTGGCTCCTCTATAAGAGGAGCCCTTCCCTCTTGGCTTTAGGGTTAGAGATTTTGGTTAGAGAAGTTGTGAGAAAAGCTCTTGATTAGGTTTAGGGTTTTATATCTATCCTATATCTATATCTCTCATTTTCTTGTGTTTGTGTGTGTTTAGGCTTACTATTGCACACAAACACATAGTGTTACACCTTCTATTAGTTTGTGAAGAGCCAGAGGTTTGTTTTTGAAGCTTTGGAGCTGTTTTGAGCTCAGAGAAGGGGCTGGTCCACCATTTGTGAAGAGGTTCTTCAAGGGTAATAATCTTACCCCTTTTTACCCCACTCTTGCATACTATTTTTGCCTATCTTAGAACTATTTTTGTGCTTAGTGTATAACATAAAAAATTTCTATTTTTGGGCCCTCTAAATAGTTTGTTTAGAGTGTTTTGTGGTTTGGAGGTGTTTGACCCCTCTTAAGCCTTGAGAGGCCTCCATTTTGTGCTATTTTGAGTGAGCTTCGGGACTTTGGTGTTTGGGCCTCCTCACCACTGAAATCTTGAGGGATTTCAGTGGTAAGGATGGTGCCTTGAAGTCCCAAGAAGGAGAGGGCCACCCCCTCTCCTTATTGTCCTGGAAAAGGACCATTTTTGGCCTCTTGAGGGAGCATCATGTTTGAGGGTTTGTTGACCATGCCATGGCTGTTATTTATGCTTATATTGTCATAATATAACATGGTTTTAAGTTGGTTTTGGTACACCATGCATGCTTAGCATACCTACCTTGTAATGCCATGTTTAGGCTTTAACATGCCCTAGGTTGCAAACCATTGTTCTAGCATGTTTTATGTCAAGACCCAGACTTGCCCCTAAAAGTTTGGGCATGACCTACTCAGAAACAGACACATAACCTAATATATATGATATAAGGGGGCCTTATCAGAAGCATATAGTAAGAGAATAACAATACAAATAACTCCATTGAGATACATCTACAAGCCAGGATCTCATACATCACATGCATCATAATAGATAGACGGAGTCCAAAAATATTCTGTAACAGTACCTACACATAAACACATATACAATCTAGCACAATAGTTGGGCATAGACAAAACTACTGAAGTTATGTACATCAATCTTAGAGGGCACTCAAAATAAGCCACATCTTAACAAACATTACAAAATTAATGGCCTTGTGTAGTGCCTGGACACAGGAGGGTTGGCAAAAGACACCGGGCATCATGGCCTAGGACTGACCTCCTGGTGGGTTACCTACAAAAACAGACATAACAAAGAGTGAGATAGGCTCAGTGAGTAGTAATACTTAAATAAAATAATGCCAAACTTGAAACATAATAGAGGAGTGCATTGAGTAAAAATACAACGTTCATATGGTTAGTCTGATTCTGTGTTCAGTACATAAAAGCCTTAGGCTCAATCTTGTAACATAATCATAGTGGCTAAAAGCCCTTGCGTATAATGGCACGAAGCCCTTGAAACATGTTGGCTAGAAGCCCTTAAACTTGGTGGCACGAGGCCCTTACATAAGTTGGCATTAAGCCCTTGAAATAATTGGCATTAAGCCCTTGAAACATGCTTATATGAACTCAAGAGGTGTCTCACACGGACTCTAGAGGTGGCTCACATCGTAGCACTTAGTTCCGTGTAGCACTTTGTTTCATATTGAATAACTTGATTCCAGAGTCTTACTAAACGAACATTTTTCATCTTTCCCTTTCTTTCTTTACATATGTCTAAACATAACATAATTGCATTTCATGAACATAATACTTATGACAATCATAAGCTACATTTATATATATATTGGTACTACGACTCACAGTGTTGAGACGACGTGTTGCTTCCTCCCGGGGTGTGCCCTGCACACATTTAAATCTTAGACATTAGTTCATCGTTTCCTTCTCAATTAACTTTCGGTTTCATTTCATTTCGAAAGAGTATATCAATATCAAAAAGGCGTCAAATACATATTCCGACAATATTAGAGGAAGCTATACGCAAAACGGAGCAAACAACATTTTTCAGCATGAGCCGCGTCTTGTTGTGAGAACCCTGCGACGGCGGTTGGCCCATGCGTGCGGCCTTGAGGTCTCGCACGTGCTTTTTAGGCAGAATCAAAACTCAAAAATTGGTCTTCTCCCGCACGTGCGGCCACAACCCCCGCACGTGCGGCCATAACTCCCGTACGTGCGGCGATTCTGCATTTTTCCCAGTCCGAAATTCTGCAATATTTCACTTCTTGGTGCACATTTAAGGGGTTTAATTTGGGGGCTTTTTATGGCTAATTCAAGGGTCGAAAAGCATGTAAATCAAGGTACCAAATACATCAAATTAAGCTCATGAATACAACCCAATTAATTTGGACAAGAACATGGCATAATTGAAATTCATTAATCACAAGTTCATTCTTGAGGCTCTTAACTTTACACACATGTACATATATACAAAACATGGCATAAGCATGGATACTAATTTTGTTAAGTAAAGAAACAAGATGGTTCTCTTCATTAGACACTTAAATTGGGTTCAAAATGCATTTATGGTGGGATTATCATGCCAAGTCTTCAACATACACACACACATAAGACTTGATCCAACATAAAAAAACTTCCTATTTCAAGTTGAGGAAGAGAATTAAATTAGGGAAATCCAACTTACCTTGGCTTCAATCCCTCTCAATTCTCCTTGTTTCTAACCTCTCTTCTCCTTTGTCTTCCCAGGAAAATGTGAACTAAGTCTATGACTTTTAAGCTCAAGAACAAGCATAGATATATATAGAGAGAGAGCTAATAAGACAAAAATCAATCGTTTAATCATCCCAAATTGAAAGTTTCACAACATTGCTTAATATTACCTAAAAACCTTGCTGATCGTATATATAAAATCAATTCCAGATAATTAAGCCATTAAAGCTCCCAATTTCTAATTTAAACCTTCTAACATAACAGATACTTTTCTTATTTAGACAGATAGACATGTTTAAACATATGATTCACTTAGTTAACTTCAATTCCTCATAGGTTTTCACAGTAAACATTCAAAAGCATAAAACAAGAGCTGAACATATATCAGAAAACTTGTTCGAGGGTCGGGTTATTACACTCTCCCCCCCCCCCCTTAAATAAGTTTGGTCCCTCAAACTTGCTTTACCTTAGGATAGGAACAAATACGGATATTGGGCTTGCATGTCCTCCTCTTTTTCCCAAGTTGCGTCAGTTCCATAATGTGCTTGCCATTCTACTTTTACCATTGGGATCTCTCGGTTTCGTAACTGTTTTACTTGCCGGTCTAGAACTCGGAGTGGTTTTTCCTCATACGTTAACTTGTCATCTAGCTCAATTTGGTGATAATCAACGACGTGTGACGGATCCGGATGATATCCGCGAAGCATAGAAACATGGAACACATTGTGTACTTGGCTCATATGTGGCGGAAGGGCAACCCGGTAAGCTACTGGACCTACTTTTTCCAAAATCTGAAAGGGACCAACATACCGGGGTGTCAACTTACCCCTTTTCCCGAATCTTGGATGTCCTTTTATTGGAGTAACTTTTACAAAAACATGGCTATCTACTTCAAATTCCAAATCCCTCCGCCGGTTATCCGCATAACTTTTCTGCCTACTTTGAGCAGTTTTCAATCTTTCCCGAATAATTTTAATCTTTTCTGTGGTCAACTGAACAATTTCAGGTCCAAGTAAGGATTTTTCCCCAACTTGCGCCCAACACATGGGAGAACGACACGGTCTTCCATACAGAGCTTCATAGGGTGCCATTTCGATACTTGAATGGTAACTATTATTGTATGCGAATTCTACCAATGGTAGATGGGTTTCCCAACTTTCTTGAAAATCTAGCATACACATTCGGAGCATGTCTTCCAGAGTTTGTATCGTTCTTTCAGATTGACCGTCAGTTTGAGGATGGAAAGCTGTACCAAAATTTTAACTCTGTACCCATTGCTTCTTGTAAACTTTGCCAAAATCTGGAAACAAACTTCGGATCCCTATCTGATACAATGGAGACTGGAACACCATGAAGCCTCACAATTTCATTCACATAAAGTACCGCTAACTTATTCACATTATATTGAGTTTTTACTGGTAAGAAGTGAGCGGACTTAGTTAATAGGTCCACAATGACCTATATTGAATTCATGCCTCGAGGAGTTCGTGGTAACCCCACAACAAAGTCCATGGTCAGATGTTCCCATTTCCATTCCGGGATGAGAAGAGGTTGCAACAAACCGGCAGGTCTTTGATGTTTTGCTTTTACTTGCTAACACTGCAAACATTTAGAGACAAACTCCGCGATCTCTTTCTTCATACTTGGCCACCAAAAGTTTTGCTTAAGATCTCGGTACATTTTGGTACTCCCTGGATGTATGGAAAACCTTGAGGCATGTGCTTCCTCCATCAATTTTCGTTTAAGCTCCAACACATTAGGGACACATATCCGATTGTGAAATTTGAGCACCGAATCCACTAAGTTGAACCCCGGTTTTGGTTTTATCTCCACCTCATCACATACCTTCTTTAGACTATCATCCTCCATTTTGTGTAACTTGATCTCTTCGAGTAAAGTCGGTTGAGCCATTACTGCTGCTAGTACGGCCTCCTGTCCCCGTATCACAAACTCCATATTCATTTTCTCCAATTCACATACCAATTCCTTTCTCTCCGAAAACAGGTTGGCTAAATCTCCCATATTTTTCCGACTAAGAGCATCTGCAACCGTGTTGGCTTTACCAGGATGATAATGAATCTATAAATCGTAGTCTTTAATTAACTCCAACCACCGACGCTGCCGCATATTCAATTCCTTCTGAGTAAAAAGGTACTTGAGACTTTTGTGGTCGGTGTAAACTTCACATGTAGTGCCATACAAATAGTGCCGCCATATTTTTAAAGCAAAAACCACTGCCGCGAGCTCGAGATCGTGCGTGGGATAATTCTTTTCATGAGGTTTCAGTTGACGAGAAGCGTAGGCGATAACTTTTCCATTCTGCATAAGTACACAACCCAGCCCTTTGTGTGAAGCATCATCAGAGATTACAAATCCTTGATGCAGATGGTAAGGCCAAGATTGGTGCCGTCAAATTTGTCTTTAATTCTTGGAAAGCAGATTCCCGTTCTTCTGACCATTCAAATACAACCCCTTTTTGAGTCAATTGTGTAAGTGGCACAGCAATTTTTGAGAAGTCCTGAACGAACCGTCTATAATATCCAGCTAACCCCATAAAACTACGCACTTCAGTCACATTGGTGGGAGTTGACCAATTTACGACCGCCTCAATCTTGTGTGGATCAACAGAAACGCCTTCCTTTGTGATCACATGACCTAAAAATGCCACCTTTAGTAGCCAGAATTCACATTTCTTCAGTTTTGCATACAGTTTCTTTTCCCGGAGGGTTTGAAGGATCAAGCGAAGATGCTTCTCATGAGCTTCTGCATTCTACGAATAAATTAGAATATCGTCAATAAAGACCACCACAAAGTCATCCAAATAGGGCTTGAAAACACGATTCATCAAATCCATAAAGGCTGCTGATGCATTAGTGACTCCAAAGGGCATAACCAAAAATTCATAATGACCGTATCGAGTTCGAAAAGCTGTTTTCTCAACATCCTCAGCTTTGCCCTTCAATTGATGGTATCTAGACCGTAGATCAATCTTTGAAAAGACCTGTGCCCCTTGAAGCTGATCAAACAAATCATCAATTCTTGGCAAGGGATACTTGTTCTTGATTGTTACGTTATTAAGTTCCCCGTAATCAATACAAAGCCGGAGTGTTCCATCCTTCTTTTTCACAAACAAGACTGGTGCTCCCCACGGAGACACACTCGGACGGATAAATCCCTTGTTCAATAAATCTTGCAACTGTATTTTCAATTCCTTCATCTCAACTGGTGACATTCTATACGGAGTCTTCGAAATGGGTTGAGTTCCCGGTACTACTTCAATGGTAAACTCAATTTCACGGTCTACTAACTGCCCTAGTAACTCTTCCGGAAAAACATCTGGAAATTCACAGACAACTGGGATTATGTCGGTACTTCCATTCACCACTTGGCCCTCTAGCACACTGCATAAATACCCCTGACACCCTTTCTGAATTAGTTTACAAGCCTTTGCTGTGGAAATCAAATAAGGTGGAGAAGTCACTCCATGTCCTTGAAAGGTAGACTCCAATTGTCCCAGAGGGTTGAACCTGATTTGCTTAGTCAAACAATCTATAGTTGCACCGTATTCACCCAACCAATCCATTCCCAGAATAATATCAAAACAAGTTATATCATGAGGGTAGAGGTTGGCATATACCCGGATATCCCCAAGTTGAAGTTCACACGCAACATATACAGAAGCACAAATCATAGGGTCTTCCAAAGGTGAAGACACACACAACACATAAGACAGTTTTTCTTCAGTTTTATCTAATTTAGGAGCAAATAATTTCGATACGAAGGAATGGGTAGAGCCAGAATCAAATAATACACAAGCAGGATGATCGTGAACCATAAATGTACCTGACACCACCGTTGCTGCATTTTGTACATCTCCCGGAACCAATACAAATACCCTGCCTTGACGTGCGGCATCCTTGTCGTTATTTGGTTTGGCCGGTGTCTTCGTATTGGTAGTTGGTACAGAGCCCACTGAACTAGTAGTAGTCCTGTTGCCACTTTGCTGCTGCTTCCTCTAAGGGCAATCCCTTATCACATGACCCGTTTTTCCACACTGAAAGCAAGCTCCAGACTTCCGATAACAGATTCCACGATGCTTCTTTCCACACTCCACACATACGGGAATTTGATCCTGACTAGGGGTAGATACATGTGAAGTCCCTGAATTTTTTTCTTGTTTGGTGGAGTTGACCCCTTCGACCATTGATTATTTTGTCTTTTCCCCTTCCATTCAGAGATTCGATTTTGGGCAGCAAGATTTCCTTCTGCTATGACAGCTCTCTCCAACACATCTACATAGGTGGGTAATTTCAATATATTAACTCGATCCAGGATAGCACTCCGTAATCCCCCTTCAAATTTTCGTGGCTTCTTATAGTCCGTGTCCACCATGTGAGGTGCAAACCGAGCTAACTCCGCAAATTGGGCTTCATACTCAGCAACAGTCTTGTTCCCTTGTCTGAGAGTTTCAAATTCAGTCACCTTCTTGTCTCGCATACTTTGACAGAAATACTTATCATAGAACAATTCCAAAATCCTCTTCCATGTTAATCCTTGGTGCATAGTTTTCGTAAGCATCCACCACCTCCGTGCCTCGTCTTCAAGAGTAAAGGCAGCTGTTGCACCTTTTGAGCTTCGGTGCAATGAAAAACTTCAAAGAGCTTCTCTATTCCCAACACCCATGCCTCTGCTTTCATTGGCTCTATTCCCCCTTTGAAGGATGGTGGCTTCATCTTTTTAAACTCCTTAGTGAGAGTAATGGTCGGTCTTCTAAGATGAAAGTCTTGTCCTACAAGTGGAGGACCCGGCGGTGGTGGTTGTTGTTGAGGCTGTTGCTGTTGTTGCCGTAGGGCTTCCGCCATGCCCATAATCATCCCCTCCATTCTATCCAAATGCGTCAAGTAGCATCTTCCCCATCTTACGTCTCCGTCCTCACCATAGCCTACACAACAATCATTTATATACAATAGACATATGTAAAATTGTTAGCCTTATCAGAGTATCCTTAACGTTGCCATCGATCTTTCATATACTTTCAGGATGTCATGCAAGATGCCTAAAGCTTTTCTAGACACCCTAAAGCTCAATGGTTCCGTGTGAGATAGCAACTCGTGCTCGATACCACTTGTCAAGACCCAGACTTGCCCCTAAAAGTTTGGGCATGACCTACTCAGAAACAGACACATAACCTGATATATATGATATAAGAGGGCCTTATCGGAAGCATATAGCAAGAGAATAACAATACAAATAACTCCATTGAGCTACATCTACATGCCAGGATCTCATACATCACATGCATCATAATAGATAGACGAAGTCCAAAAATATTCCGTAACAGTACCTACACATAAACACATATACAATCTAGCCCGATAGTTGGGCATAAACAAAACTACTGAAGTTATGTACATCAATCTTAGAGGGCACTCAAAATTAGCCACATCTTGACAAACAATACAAAATAAATGGCCTTGTGTAGTGCCTGGACACAGGAGGGTTGGCAAAAGACACCGGGCATCATGGCCTAGGGTGACCTCTGTTGGGTTACCTCTGTAAATGACATAACAGAGAGTGAGATAGGCTCAGTGAGTAGTAATACTTAAATAAAATAATGCCAAACTTGAAACATAATAGAGGAGTGCATTGAGTAAAAGTACAACGTTCATATGGTTAGTCTGATTCTGTGTTCAGTACATAAAAGCCTTAGGCTCAATCTTGTAACATAATCATAGTGGCTAAAAGCCCTTGCGTATAATGCCACGAAGCCCTTGAAACATGTTGGCTAGAAGCCCTTAAACTTGGTGGCACGAGGCCCTTACATAAGTTGGCATTGAGCCCATGAAATAATTGGCATTAAGCCCTCGAATAAATTGGCATTAAGCCCTTGAAATAATTGGCATTAAGCCCTTGAATAAATTGGCATTAAGCCCTTGAAATAATTGGCATTAAGCCCTTGAAACATGCTTATATGAACTCAAGAGGTGTCTCACACGGACTCTAGAGGTGGCTCACATCGTAGCACTTAGTTCCGTGTAGCACTTTGTTTCATATTGAATAACTTGATTCCAGAGTCTTACTAAATGAACATTTTTCATCTTTCCCTTTCTTTCTTTACATATGTCTAAACATAACATAATTGCATTTCATGAACATAATACTTATGACAATCATAAGCTACATTTATATATATATATTGGTACTACTACTCACAGTGTTGAGACGACATATTGCTTCCTCCCGAGGTGTGCCCTGCATACATTTAAATCTTAGACATTAGTTCATCGTTTTCTTCTCAATAAAATTTTAGTTTCGTTTCATTTCGAAAGAGTATATCAATATCAAAAAGGCGTCAAATACATATTCCGACAATATTAGAGGAAGCTACACGCAAAACGGAGCAAACAACATTTTTTAGCATGAGCCGCACGCGGCGTCTTGCGGCCTTGAGGTCCCGCACGTGCTTTTTAGGTAGAATCAAAACTCAAAATTGGTCTTCTCACATCGCGTGCCACAACCCCAAGACGCGGCGATTATTTCCGTGACGCGGCCATGACTCCAGACGGCGGCGATTCTCAGATTTTTCCCAAATCAAATTCTACAATATTTCACTTCTTGGTGCACATTTAAGGGGTTTAATTTGGGGCTTTTTATGGCTAATTCAAGGGTCGAAAAGCATGTAAATCAAGGTACCAAATACATCAAATTAAGCTCATGAATACAACCCAATTAATTTGGACAAGAACATGGCATAATTGAAATTCATTAATCACAAGTTCATTCTTGAGGCTCTTAACTTTACACACATGTATATATATACTAACATGGCATAAGCATGGATACTAATTTTGTTAAGTAAAGAAACAAGATGGTTCTCTTCATTAGACACTTAAATTGGGTTCAAAATGCATTTATGGTGGGATTATCATGCCAAGTCTTCAACATACACACACACATAAGACTTGATCCAACATAAAAAAAACTTCCTATTTCAAGTTGAGGAAGAGAATTAAATTAGGGAAATCCAACTTACCTTGGCTTCAATCCCTCTCAATTCTCCTTGTTTCTAACCTCTCTTCTCCTTTGTCTTCCCAGGAAAATGTGAACTAAGTCTATGACTTTTAAGCTCAAGAACAAGCATAGATATATATATATATATATAGAGAGCTAATAAGACAAAAATCAATCGTTTAATCATCCCAAATTGAAAGTTTCACAACATTGCTTAATATTACCTAAAAATCATGCTGATCGTATATATAAAATCAATTCCAGATAATTAAGCCATTAAAGCTCCTAATTTCTGATTTAAACCTTCTAACATAACAGATACTTTTCTTATTTAGACAGATAGACATGTTCAAACATATGATTCACTTAGCTAACTTCAATTCCTCATAGGTTTTCACAGTAAACATTCAAAAGCATAAAACAAGAGCTGAACATATATCAGAAAACTTGTTCGAGGGTCGGGTTATTACATTTTAGGCCTAGCTTTATGAAGCTTTTATGCTTATTTTTCCATGTTTGAGGTCTGTCCTTATTCATTTTGGTCGGCCATGACATGCATCATATACCCCATTTGCATTTTTGGTTTGTTGGCCTTAAGTGTGTGAGTGTGTAGCATGCATTACTTGCTTTATTTCTGTGGTTTGGCACCATTTGTAACATCATTTTAGTCCCTTTGACATGCTCGTATGCTTGCCTTGGATGCCTCTTTGATGCCTCATGAGTTTGTGTGGTATGCTCCTTGAAAGTGCATTTGTGCATGCTTTTGAATTCAAGCCATTTAGATGCCATCTAGGTGGTCTTTTGGGCTTTGTTTATGTGCCAAAACTCTGTTTTTGGTCATTTAAGTCTTGCCATGTGTGGTCATATCAAGTGTAGTTCAATACCCCTTTAGCTTGCCTTGAACCTTGGACCGTTGTTACACGCTTAGCCTATCTTGTTTGCTTGGTTTGGCACCATGCTCTTGCATGATTTTCAGAGCTTAATGCATGCCCTATGTCCATGACTGTTTCCTTGTAAGTGTGCTTAAAAGATGTCCTTTGATGCTTAAGTGTTTAGGCCTTAACACGTGCATGTGTGTATGTGTGTTTAGTCCCATTTTCTTAAGCTTTGGCCACTGTTTTGGACCTAACTTAGAGCCGTCCAATTAGTGTAATGTATGCCATTCAAGTGCTATTACATTATCTCATGTTTGCATGCTTTGGTTGCATGTGTTGCATGGTTGAAATCATTTGCATTTGGCATGCATTCCCTTGGTCAAATTACTAGCATATTGCATGATTAGATTACATCTTGCATGCTCTAAGTAGTTTGCATAATTGTGGCATGCTTGTTTGCCTTGTTGCTTAGGTTATGTACCTAATGTGCATTGCATGTTTGCATGCTCCCTTTTATACCATGTTGCATATTAGTTAACATGTTTAGGTTGCATTGAACATGCATGCCTTGTCCCTTGATTTGGTGATAGGGATTAGGCCCTTATGTGCGTGCGTGCATTACATTTCAAATCAAAATGCACGACTTGGCTTCTTGGGCCATCACGCATTGAGATGCGCGATTGGTGGTCCGAGAACTAAGGACCATGTCCCTTTGAGTCATACACATGATAACGGGCATGATTGGTGCATACATGGCTTGAATTGCATTGCCATGCAAGGCTCTGTCCTCTGCTGCTATCAAACAGGTTCTGCAGGAACTTTTTGCCGATCGACTGCACAGAGTGCCGACCGGCAATCAATTGGTGGCCGATGGATTCATAAATAGCCGATGACCACATCCCACTGCCGGTGGCAATTCTACTCAGCCGGTAGTGTCTCCCAATGTCCAGGGAAGCAATTCAGAGACTTTGGCAGTCTTCAGAGCGAGCGAGAAAAGCAGCGATCTATGCATGGCGGTCGCTTGGCGAGCAGGACTCGAGCATGCATTGCATTGGGCTCTCTTCCCGAGGCGGTTTACTATTTTTCCTAACTTAGTTAGTTTGTTAACTACTTAGGCAATCTGTAATATTTAATTAGCTTGTAGGTTAATTATTTGTAATATTTATTTGGTCCTTCCGGGCGAGGGCGAATCTATAATAAGTGTGGGTGCATGTGTGAGCATGTCTTCTAATCCCCACTTCTTTCTTCCCTTTCATTTACCCGCTTATGATGGTAGATTAGGGCATGTTTAAATTAAATTAGCATACCTTATGCTATGCATGCGTGCATCCATACATTTGTCTTGCATGCACCGGGCTCGGCGCATCATGCTAACTGCATTTGTACTTCAATTCCAAATTGAATACGCGCATCAATTTATCGCATTTCTCATGCTATGTTTAGGTTAGCCGAGCCTACCCTAATCGCATACTGCGTGTGTTGCATTAGTCAATTTGACATGAACTAGGACCATGCATGTTTGCCAACTAGTTTATTGTTTTAGCACGGAGTACGATGTAAGTCTTTTCGTGCTTTAGCATATCACATGTGTGTGAATGCTATCCTGACAGCATGCTTACCATGTGGCTAGATGCTTATGTGATAAACTGTTTGATTGCCTGTGGGTGAAGGTTGGATTGTCTGAGTTGGAAAAACTTGTTGAAATCCGTGTTTTAGCCTACTTGCGAGTAGCCAATTCCAAAGTATTTTTCAAAGACAAACGGATATGCAATGCTTATTTCCAAATTAGTCAATCCAGTCTATACTTGTTTGTTGTGCGCATAATATAGTAATTCTAGGCTAATAACCAAAATAAGAACACATAACGTTTTCAAAATTGGATATCACGGTTAGTAGAGGCCGGTCTTCGGACCGGGCGAGAGGGGGTGCTCATAGCTGACCTGCCCCAATCGTACCCAAGCTCCCAAGCCGAGGCAACTTTGGTGATGACGGACACGTGGCCTTTGGCACCGAGTCAGGGTTTCCTAAATTTCTCCATTAAAAAATATTTAGGTGGCGACTCTGTATCTAGCAAACTAGTCCATGTTTGGCACTTCTTTCAAAATTTGTTTTTCTTAAAACGATTTGCCGGATTTAGACTCTTTGGTTCAGATTTAGAACTGTGGCAAATCGAGTCCGAACTGTAGTAAGCCCACAGATGAACAGAACGGGACTCATCCTCTCGAGGCGTTCGGGGATGTCTACAGTTTCTGGCGACTCTGCTGGGGAGTTTGGAGAGTTTGACTCGAACTCGTGATATCCTGTTTTGACTACACTTTTGTATTTCTTTGCATTACATGTGCATTGGTTCGCCTAGGACACCGTGTTGGCCATCTGCTATTCCTGAGCGGTCTGCCGGAGGCTTGACTTTGTCAAAGCATGCCATAAGGCTGACCGGTTGCGGGCTCTGCCAGTATGGGAACACAAACCCCGGTCTTACCGGGGCACCCTTTTCAACCATTCGACCTAGTGCATATTCGGAATCCATAGTGACCATTCCAAACTACGACAAGTTGCTTACTCGATGTTAGGTTGTTTGAAATCGTTGCGTGCATAGTGAAACCCTAGCTCCTGACAAAATAGGACAGGGAAACCCTACCCCAACATAGGGGTGTATTGGCTCTCATCTATTTGCTATGTGCTTTTAGAGTGTATCCCTACAGGAACGCACATATCAGTCTGCGAGATTGAATGTCAGGCCTGAGGGCACCAGTATCAGTTTGCGAGAATCAGTTATGTCTGTGGATATTCGATTCAGTGTTTTGTGAGATGATGATTTACGGGAACAATGATCGATAGTAGAATCTGATTGTTAAATGCACTTTGTGTTTGATCCGTTTGGGCTGAAATGCTTCTTGTTTTTCCTTTCAGTTCAGAGAGTTCCAGAATAGTCAATGTTCCCTCTTGCTGAGGCAAGACTTATGATGACGCAGAATTCAGAAGAGATCGTGGTTATGACAACCGCGTTGGGTCAAGGAATCATTCCACAAAGTGAGACCAATATTGATATGCCGCATCCACCGAGGTCACCTGCTGCACACCCAGTTTGGACCCCTCAACTATATCAGGCTCGCGAGCCTACTACATTTGAACTGATGGGGATGATAAGTGATCTCCAAAGGTCCGTGGCGGATCTCGCCTATGGAATGTCCGCTTCACCACCAGCTGCACCATATGCCGGAGGTTTTGTACCCCAGGAGCCCCCGCTGTTGGGGCGGATCGTGATTGAACTTAGCCAACCAGAGATGGCCTCCAACTATAACAATGACATGTCAACGTCAACCCAAACCCTTGATCAGGTCGAGGCCAGAGGTAAAGACAAAATGAAGGTAGAGGCCGATCCTATCGAACAACTGCTGTGGGCAGTCGAGGCTTTGAAAGCCGGCAAGATAAACAAGCAACAGATATCTGCGGTTGCGACAAAAGCTGTGGAGGATGCTTTCCCCACCCTACCTGAGGGTAGTTCAAGTCAGTTAGAGAACCGGGACAGGCCCTGTCATGCCAGAACAGTTCCTTCTGCTCCCAACCCTACACCCGGGAAGGACCAGAAAGTTAAGGCAGTGCCTGCCGACCCGTTCGCTAGTGCGTCTAGCAAAAATACTCAGACTTTAAAGTACATGCCCCGAGGGCGCAGGGTCTTCCATGCTCTGTACATGCCAATTCCCAAGGCACTTCAGATCCTTGCCGAGAGGGGACACCTTAAACCCTTGGAGCCTCGGCCCCTCCCGAAGAATCTCTCTGCTACACACGATCTTTGCTTTCAAGATCTTGTGCGTACCACCAACAAACCGGTCATGCTACCGATAATTGCTTCTGCCTCTGTCATGAGGTGCAGGATTTGATTGACAATGAGGTTATCCTCCCACCCACCTCCGCCAATTTCGTTACTACCCAGCTGTTGGATTTTGAGGACACAGATACTGCGAGTATGTAATTAGAGAGTGAACCGCCTGCGGGCAGTGCCTGGTGCATTATGGATGTGGCATCTGGCATGCATTTTTGAGCATCTACGAACACTAGTTTTGTAAATTCAGGCTTGGGTGTCGAGTCAGTCTTTTGCTTTGTTTCGAGTCTGTCTCATTGTTTTGAGTCAGTCCTTTTGCTTACGGGTCTGTCTTGTTGAAGCAAGTCAAACCCCCCCCCCCCCTTTTGTATAGAATGTCAGGTGATTCCGGGGTTGTTGCCTCGAACACCATTTTGTCTTGTAATTACCCTTTTTTTTTGGTTTTTGAGTCTGTCTCTGCCGAAGGGCCAGTTATACCAACAAATCTGAATGAAACACCTATGGCTATCTCATTTTCATGCTTGCTTTCAGTATGAGTTAGTTGTGCCAGAGGAGGCGAATGGAACGGCCGTACATTCTACCTACTGTCTTGTGCCTTGAACATCATTGTAATGACCTAAGTTTTTTTTTTTTTATAAAAAAAAACCCCCCTTTTTTTTAGCACTGCGGTGGTAAAAATGAAGAGGAAGGAATTCCTCGGCTTTTGCAAAATTTGATCATTTTGAGAGAAAGGTAGGCATGTTAAGCCTTTTATGAATGAAATCATGCTTGTCAGCGTGAGTACTGTGAAGGACCATGGCTTGATCCAGATTAGTTTCACACTATCTTCAGCACGAGCGACTTGTCGCTTTCTTAAAAATTTTCAAAAATAAAATGTTTTGCGCGGTCCTGTGAAGACTTGTGTGGAATTGCTCTTGAGATTGTGCGGCCTAGGATCGCTCTCAACCTCAAGATTGAACCTATCTATTTCGAACCTGGAATTCATTCAAAGCATTCAACAGTTAACTGCCATGAAAGGCCTGTGAGGCCCGATTTGAAGCAACCCTCGAGCAAGAGGTACCAAGTTCAGACCAAGAAGATTAGATCTCACCGGCAGAGGCTCGTGAAGCGACCGTGATGGATCCTTCATAAATCGATTACTTGATCATTCTCCTGGACTCAGATAACTTCAGGATCTCAAAACCATTTGGCATGGACTATGCTACACTTTTACCCTTTGAGAGGCTCGCTGGGCTGAAAACCCAGAAGGGTGACCCAAGCAAAAGTTAGAGCAAGAAAAAAAAGGAAAAGAATGAAAAAATGAAACAAAAAAAAAAAGAGAAAATCAAAGAAAAGAAGAAACGAAAAAATTCAATTCAAAAAAAAAGAAAGAAGAAAAAGAAGCTCGCAAGGTCGAAAACCTGCAACAAGCACCTTGGCAAAAGTTAGAGCCTAAAAAAAAAAGTGAAGGTTAAAATACCCAAGTGTATCTTAACTGGAACTACGTAAGGCTTGATTCTCATGTTTGGGATACGTACGCAACTTCATCTTGAAGTCCAGCCCCCAACGCTTTCACAGCGCCTCAGTCCATGTAATGGTTTTGATCATCCTTGCTTCCTTTACATCCGACAATTTGGTTGTAACAACCGGACTATGTAAGGCTTGATTTCCATGTTTGGGATATGTAGGCAACTTCATCCTGAAGTCCAGCCACCATTGCTCTTACAGTGACTGTGTCCATATATTGGTTCAGACCATCGTCTTCGGGGTTCAATCGTCATTGATAAAAGCAGTTTACAGCATGCTGCGGCACCATCCAGACAAGGGGCAACTTTCCGTTGCCATGTACCCCCTTTAAGCAAGGGGCAATTTTCCATTGCCTCCGATCCGAGGTTGCGCATCTCGAGGGTAAGTTCCGTGCTCGTCGAGCATTGATTGTTTGCAAAGATAGTTTTTGAAAATTTTTACTGAAGCTGACTATTTTCTCGAAAACTATTTTATTTTTCCAAAAGCCGGACCATCTTCTTGGACCCAAAAAAGGAAAATTTTCAGTGCTTGCAGCCTGACTTGCATGATTTTCAAATCAAAAATCGAACAAGTATGTTAATCCGACTCCCATTTTAGTCAAAACTGTTTTAGGAAGAAAACAAAAATGGTCAAAGTAACGAACTAGGGGCGCAATTGAGTCAGGTCTTCTGTCTTTTCCCCACCGTCAACATACTTGCCAGAAGGGCACTCTATCCACCGGAAGAAATAGCCGTGGGCTAGCGGTGTTGGGCATGAACCCGCAATTCCCTATTCATTCATCAATCACCCTAAGGAGGGATGAAAAATGAGAGAATAAATAATAGAGAGGTGTAAGTGGAAAGAGAAGTGAGCAAGAGGGTTTTGAGAGAAAAACCGAGCCTGAGGGCCGAGCGATGTGAGAATCACAAATCAGAAAAGGGTGGGAATACACCCGGAGGAACTGGCTCCCTGAGATCTGAGGTCTTTTGTTTTTATAAACAGGTCCGTGTGTCACGTCTTTTGTCTTGTTTACCTCAACTTTCGTTTTGAGTCTTTTCCGAGCATGCCTTGTTGTGCCCAGGTCGCTCACCTTTTGTTTAAGTCTTTCCCGCTGTGTTCAGTTTTAGGCTCGACACCCCGGTTGCAGAACCCTTCTTCAAAAGTTGAAATCGTTTATGCTCAGAGTGCTGTGTCATTCTCTACATTTTATGCGAAACAAAAGAAGAAAAGGGAAAATTTTGGGGCATCTGAGTGTGTTTCAACTTCAACCGTTTCAGCTTTCATAGTAAGTCTTGTCAGGTTGGGGCTGTTTGTTTAGGATTTGCTGTGTGCAGAATGAACCGAATGCTGTGTTACGGGCTGTATGCAGATTAATCCCCAATAGAGTAAGGGCTGTGTGTTCAGAATCAGGCAGGGGGTTGCTTGGGTTGTTTTGTAGTTGGTTGGTTAGTTATCGGATTATTACAGTACAAGTGTTCAATTTTTAGACAATAAATCATTTTCATTTACATTGAGGTGTAACACGATGCAATGCGTGAGATATACAAATGTAAACACTTTTTCAAACAAAAAGTTTGTTTCATTTCATAATCTTTTCAAGTACATAAGTTTTTGAAACAAAAATCTGCCTGCGGCAGTACAAAGTACCCTAACTACTAACAAAAGGGGAAAGGGCAGAAAAGAAGAAAAACAGCAAAAATCTGTATCGAATGTCAAAAATGGCTCTGGGGCTATCAGTCTGTCCTAGTCCTCTTCCTGGACGAAGGTCCAGGAGCATCATCAGCATCGTCATCAGAGCCCGAGTCAGTACTGCCTCCGGTCTCCTCCTCAGATGACCCCGCCTCTACCTCTGCCTCTGCCACGGACTCGGACTCATCATCCTCGTCAACAGGAATGGGTACCCGAGAGCTACTCCCAACATGAGTACGCCCTCCCACAATGCAGGGACGTCAAGGTGTCCCCACGCCCTCCTCGAGCAGGAATAGAGGGCCCAGCTGGAACACCACCCACCGGAGGGATTTGGAAAGGAGGCTGAAAAGCATAAAAAGGCAAATGCATCAAGATTACTCGTGAGCGATATATCAATCACGAGAATCTGATGTATGAGTCTGGTCTCAATGCCGTGGCGATATATCAATGCAGAGTACAGTGTATGAGTATAGTGTGTGAATGCTGTGAGCAGTGAATCAGTGCATAAGTACAATCTATGGATACAGTGTATGAATGCTATGAACAGTTTATCAGGTGTTGTGTCGTGCATCAGAATATATGAAGCAGTTTTTGTATGGTTTGAGGCTGTGGTAAGAAAGAACATACCAGAATACTGTAGAGGGCCAGAAGGTCGAAGGTTCGCTGAAGCATCCCCATCATGGAGGCATTCAGCTCCAATGACTGTTGGGTATACTCGGAGGAAGCCTGTAAAAAAATATATTAGATGTATCAATATTCTGCTCAATATTAAATAAACTAAAATGAAATAACAGTACAAGATGCGAAATGAAGTAATACATACCGGAGGCAAGTCAGGGACATCAACTAACTCGTGATCAGCCGGGGGAAGAGCAAAGGGGATCTGGTAGGTCGCCCCACCCTGCCCTCTGCATGACAGTGAAGTGGGCAGAGCAGCCCAGCCGATCCCCCGCCCTCTATGAACTCCACTCCTACCACGAACTCGAGCCCTCCTCGACGCTCTCGCCCGGCTCGGCGATCATCAGCCAAGAACGCATGATGTAGGTCCAGACATACTCGGCATAGTCGCCCTCGTCTCTGTGACGCTCCGCGCCCCAGCCAGCGGTATACTCCCTCAGGTGTGCGAAAGAAAGCCTCTCGGTATGCCTCATACGTGTAGGAGGCGGACCCGGAACTATCTGCTCCGGTAAACCCAGGGTCTGACGCAAGAAGCGCTCCCCCAGGTACCAAGCCCGACAGACCGGGCCGTCCAACAAAATCCGGAGACGGGCAATCTCCTCAGCACTCTCGTAGTGGTCTCTCACCACGGCTGGCAACGGGGCCCAAGGCTACCAGGTGATCTGCGGGTACGAATGCAGTTTGTTATATGTTTATCATCGAAAATACAGTGCTAAAGCAAAGCTTAAACAAACTTTAAAGTTGAACATACCTCCACGGCGGTGATGGTGTCGAAGTAGCGGCGGAAAAAGATGAAAGACTCCCGGGGTCTCCGCACACACCGCATGTCAAAGCGATGAGAAAAGGGGACGTCGAGCGGGATCTCCACATTGGGTACTGGGGCAAGCCTGGGAAAGTAGGTGTAGACCCACAACTGCAGAACAGATATCAGTATGATTATCAGATAAAGCAGAATACAGAATAAAGAAAAAATGGCAGAGCCGTGTGTTGTGCAGTGAATTGTGAAGAGTGTACAGTGTGTGGAGTGTACAATCAATGTAAAGCAGGGTATATGTGTGTTATGTGTGTGCCGCGTGTGCAGTATATAGTCAATAAGAGGCAGGCCGTGGTGTGTGCAATGCACAGAATACAGAAAATGTAAAGCAGAAAGCAGAAATGTAAAAGGGGAAGAAGATGTACCTCCCAAGCTCACTAGTATCTACCAAGAAGCTGTCCGCTGAGGCGGGAAGAAGAGCTCATGTAACCATACAAAGTGGCCAAGCCTACGCCACCCCAGTCGTAGCGGCGGATCCGCCTGACATCCACCAGTGCGCTCAACAGGCATAGAGGCACGGTGTTCGCCCGGTCGGCGAAAAGGGTCGTCCCGAGCAGAAACATGATGAAGCCCCGCGCATACTGATCTACCTCCTCTGGGGTCATCTGCGCCTCCTCTGCCAAGGCTCGCGGAATCCGGAATTGGCTCTCGAACCACGAGTATCTGACAAACCCTGCTCAAGCGAGGGGAGGCTGAGTGCCAAGTAGGTACAGCAGGACGGCGTTCCACTCACCCATATCAGTGTCGAAGGGAATCGGATCCCCCCTACCCCGATGCTAGTAACCATCGAGAAGTCATAAGGGGTCATCGTTATGTCCCCTGCGACGGAGAAGTGGAAGGAGTTGGTGGTATCCCACCACCTCTCCACTAAAGCAGCGAGCAAGGGTCTGCAGGTAGTAAGTTGGGAGAGTCCCCTGCAGAAGATGCCGAAACCCGCCTCGTCGACGATCTGGCGAACCGCGTCTGGCAACTCCACGTACCAGTCTCGGGCAACGACATTTCCATACCCGCGGATGGTATGGGAGTCCCCCTGTAATCAAAAACAACAATTGCGAAGCAATATTCAAGATGCAGTTTTGAGAAGCATATAGATATAGTGTGTGTGTGCGCATTTCAAAGGTAAAACCGACATTGGGTGTCAGTGTGCTAGCAAAGAACTACAGTATATGATGTGTCAGTGTGTTGAACGGTTTAGTACAGATGTAGCGTATGTACACGTCTTTCATATTCAAACAGACATCGGGTGCCGGTGTACTAGTAGTAAACTACGACATGAGATGTGTCAGCGTGTTTGAGTGGTTCAGGGCAGATACAGCATGTGTGCATGTTTTTCAGAAATCAAACAAATATTGGATGCCGGTGTGTCCACAGTGAAGTACAGTATGTGCTGTGTCAATGTGTGTGCGCGTGCCAGATTCAAGCAGTTATCAGTTGCAAGTGTGTTCACAATCAACTACAGTGTACAGTGCATTAGTGCATTCGAACTAAGCAATTGAAGAACAGAATCAACAATAGCAGTTTAAGTATTTTACATTGCGAAAAATTGAAACCGGGGGAAGTATGTACCTCGGAGGCGCCGTGCGACAAGTGTGACTCGGGATCACGAAGTAGTAACTCAGGTGCTACGCCCCTCTCAAAGCTTCGGAACTGGCGTAGTCCGTCAGGGAGCATCACGTGAACCGCAGGCCTGTAGGTCTCTGGATCGAACGGCCGGATGCGGAGTGGCAAGGGCTCGGCCTCGGGGTCCATCTCAAGCTCTGGAGGAGCCCCACCCTCTGGAAGATCATCTGCCATCTCGAAGAGAGTGAGAAAATGGCCGGAAGATGGGAAATCGGGCAAGAATGCGAAGAGTCAACAAAAAGTCAACCCCGAGAGGGCCGGAAATGGCCGGAAAAGCCGAGGTGCAGAAAGGGCACAGATATCGAGAAAAACTCGAGGGAAACAAGCCCCGAGTGGCGAAAGTCAAGAAAGAGACATCGAAACGAAGTTCTGTTCGGTTCAAAACACTCACAACGTGAAGGTATTCGCGAATCGAACAACGAAATCAAGGCTAGAACGCAAGAAAACGAGGAAATCGAAGGACGAAAACACTCTAGAGAGAGAGAGAGAAGATTTTTGAGCATAGGGTGGTGAAGAAAATAGGGTTAGAAACCCTATTTTAAAAGACCCGTCGCAAAATGTCAAAACTGCCCCGATACAGGAACACCTTGCCGGTCGGCCACATTCTTTGCCGGTCGGCAGTATTTTGTGCCGATGGAATTATATGAGGGCCGATGGACAGCCGGTGATGCATTCTGATGGCCGGTGGACATCCGGTGGTCTCCTACAGTGGGTTTTGAGCCTCCTACACCTTTTCTTGGGTTATATGAGTGATGCAGAGCCTTCATTGCTTTAAACAGTGCAAAACAGTGCATTTCTGATGCTCAACCGGCTTCCGTTTTGGCCTCGGATCGTGTCTTCTGTGCGTGGCACTTGAATTCGTGCAAGGTGTACCCTTCTCGTATCCTTTTGGCTTTTACAAAGACTCAAAAGTTGCCCCATGTGCATCGCATTTCAATAGCATTGTTTTGTTCACCCCGGTCTGGCGGGACCGTAAACACGCACAGTCTAGGAGACCTAAAATCCTTGGGAGGTGCAAGACCTTCACTCGCGTTGTCTAACGCATCGTGCTGTTTTGCGCATCTCATTGCATTTGGCATGCATTCCATTGCGTGATCTTGCGCATCGCATTGTCTTGTGCACCGCATCTCAAATTCATGCATTGCCCCAAAGTGGGTCCGGCGGGACCGAAAACACGCCACAGTCCGACGGGACCAAAAACACGCGTGGTCCGGCAAGACCATAAACCCACTCAGTTCATTTTCATTATCATGCATCTAAAGCCGCGTGTCGTCGCGCATCAAATTTTCATGCATTGTCATGCATTTCAAGTAAACTTGCGTTGTCGCGCACTTCAACATCATGCATCATTTGCATTCCAAAAACAAACAAACATGCATCGTCATGTATACATTTCGCATCCCGGTCTAGGAGACCTTAAATCCTCTAAAGGTGCAATTCCTTTGGTGTTTGTCGTGCCCGAACGACTTTCGGTGGTCTGGTAAAGCCACCTCCCTGCGTGTGCGGTGAGTTCGTAGAAGACCAACTGGGACGGTGGAAACTAGAGTTCGAACGGCTTATGCCTAGAACGCAATGGTTCGGGAGTTCCGAGACTAAAGTCTGGTTTAAATACCCAGGGGTGTATCCTCGGCTTAAAATCTGTATGGAAGCCCCATAGGTTGAGGCAGCATGTCTGCGCCTCAGTTCTGGATACTAAACCAACCTAGTATATCGCCCTGTTGGTAAAATAGGGAAAGCTGCAATCATAGCCGTTGCATCATAGTGTATTGTCATGCATTTCCATTGTAGCTTGCATGCATCCATTGCATTCTCCCCAGCATATCGCATCATACCGCATTGTCATGCATTTTTGTAAATATCCATTCCATTGCATATTTGTAGATATTACATTTTAGATTGCATGCATTCATTGCATCATCTTCCATCTATGGCTTGCGCCTTTTCATGTTGAGCTTGGTCCGGTATGTGCCCATACTTCTCGTGTCAAAGCATAGTTCAGTGGACCGTTCTATGTTAGCCGCGGCTTGTTTGCGTACATGCCTTTCCTAGGCAAGATTTGGTTTGGCCCGCATGCCATATCCATTGTATCCATTCCATTGCATATTTGTAGATATTGCATTTTAGATTGCATGCATTCATTGCATCATCTTCCATCTATGGCTTGCTCCTTTCCATGTTGAGCTTGGTCTGGTATGTGTCCATACTTCTCGTGTCAAAGCATAGTTCAGTAGACCGTTCTATGTTAGACGTGGCTCGTATGCGTACATGCCTTGCCTAGGCAAGATTTGGTTTGGCTGCATGCCATATCCATTGTATATATTACATTGTAGTGTAAATTTTTGCATCCGGCAATTAGGATCATCATTCTTTCTCCAGCGGGTCGTTACCCCACTTATGTCATCCCTCCAATACTTGTTCTTGTGTCCGTCTACATTACTCATAGTTCAGTTGATTGTTCTATGGTAGACGGACTTGTCATCTCCATCAATCTATTTGACATATGTGTGGTTTCAAACCGCTCATGATTGGATCATGATTCAATTGCTTTGCATGTAGTTTGCGGTGTTTCAATTGCATTTTCATTTATACATTGTTTTGTATATATTGCATATCATTTTGCATTCATTCTTGCATTGTCATGCATGTTGCTAACAATATCATACCTGTTAAGTTGTTTTCTTTGCAGGCACGATATTGTATGTACGGTTCATTTGGCGTTGGTGGAACCGCATTTAACCGACAGTATTGTATCCTCCGTGAGACATCTCGTCTATTGCATATTTCTCTTACATCCTATCTGCATTGTAGTGTGGTTAGATGTATGCCAGCTTACAACTGTTCCATGTGTGGTCCGTTAGAGCTTTACTTTGCATGATCATAAGTTATGCTCGGCTTCGTGCATTGTCTTGCATTTTGCTCCTACCTTCGGGCGCATACCTTGTTTGTCTTGCATGTTTGTCTAAGTCTTCGGCTTTGTCAAAAATGGGTCGTCTCTGGGCTTTGACATTCACTCCCGTCATTGTTATGACTTTCGAGTTCTGTCAAAGAGGGGCAACTGTAGACACCCCATTTTTGACCGTCCTCAAGACTTGGACGTCACCGTTTGAACACCCGGTGATCATCCATGTTTGTGTTCGTTTGGAGTTCCCGGAGGTCTCGGCTACGCGCCTTGCCTCAGGATCTCCGAACTTGACTGTTTAGTGTCTGGTTTTGCACCAAACACTTATGTTTTGCCTTGGAAGGGCAGGGAATGTCTTGTGAGGCATCCCCACACATCACCGGCCATGGCTAGAGGCCACCGGCTGGTATTTTGTTGCCATCGGCAATGTATATTGCCGGTCGGCATTCTTTGTTGCTGGTCGGCAATCCATTTTGTCAAAATGGTATTTTTGAGCAGCCGACTGCTGTTCATCTACTTTTGCAGATATTTTAAAACAGCTGGCTTGCATTTTGTTCCCCTCCATACGCGTGTATGGAGGGATAGCCTTCTTGTTAGCTTCCTTGGTAAGCTTTACAAGATTGGCTCCTCTATAAGAGGAGCCCTTCCCTCTTGGCTTTAGGGTTAGAGATTTTGGTTAGAGAAGTTGTAAGAAAAGCTCTTGATTAGGTTTAGGGTTTTATATCTATCCTATATCTATATCTCTCATTTTCTTGTGTTTGTGTGTGTTTAGGCTTACTATTGCACACAAACACATAGTGTTACACCTTCTCTTAGTTTGTGAAGGGCCAGAGGTTTGTTTTTGAAGCTTTGGAGCTGTTTTGAGCTCAGAGAAGGGGCTGGTCCACCATTTGTGAAGAGGTTCTTCAAGGGTAATAATCTTACCCCTTTTTATCCCACTCTTGCATACTATTTTTGCCTATCTTAGAACTATTTTTGTGCTTAGTGTATAACATAAAAAAGTTCTGTTTTTGGGCCCTCTAAATATTTTGTTTAGAGTGTTTTATGGTTTGGAGGTGTTTGACCCCTCTTAAGCCTTGAGAGGCCTCCATTTTGTGCTATTTTGAGTGAGCTTCGGGACTTTGGTGTTTGGGCCTCCTCACCACTGAAATCTTAAGGGATTTCAGTGGTAAGGATGGTGCCTTGAAGTCCCAAGAAGGAGAGGGCCACCCCCTCTCCTTATTGTCCTGGAAAAGGACCATTTTTGGCCTCTTGAGGGAGCATTATGTTTGAGGGTTTGTTGACCATGCCTTGGCTGTTATTTATGCTTATATTGTCATAATATAATTTGGTTTTAAGTTGGTTTTGGTACACCATGCATGCTTAACATACCTACCTTGTAATGCCATGTTTAGGCTTTAACATGCCCTAGGTTGCAAACCATTGTTCTAGCATGTTTTATGTCAAGACCTGGACATGCCCCTAAAAGTTTGGGCATGACCTACTCAGAAACAGACACATAACCTAATATATATGATATAAGGGGGCCTTATCGGAAGCATATAGTAAGAGAATAACAATACAAATAACTCCATTGAGCTACATCTACATGCCAGGATCTCATACATCACATGCATCATAATAGCTAGACGGAGTCCAAAAATATTCCATAACAGTACCTACACGTAAACACATATATAATCTAGCACAATAGTTGGGCATAGACAAAACTACTGAAGTTATGTACACCAATCTGAGAGGGCACTCAAAATAAGCCACATCTTAACAAACATTACAAAATTAATGGCCTTGTGTAGTGCCTGGACACAGGAGGGTTGGCAAAAGACACCGGGCATCATGGCCTAGAACTGACCTCCTGGTGGGTTACCTACAGAAACAGACATAACAGAGAGTGAGATAGGCTCAGTGAGTAGTAATACTTAAATAAAATACAGGAGTGCATTGAGTAAAAGTACAACGTTCATATGGTTAGTCTGATTCTGTGTTCAGTACATAAAAGCCTTAGGCTCAATCTTGTAACATAATCATAGTGGCTAAAAGCCCTTGCGTATAATGGCACGAAGCCCTTGAAACATGTTGGCTAGAAGCCCTTAAACTTGGTGGCACGAGGCCCTTACATAAGTTGGCATTAAGCCCTTGAAATAATTGGCATTAAGCCCTTGAAACATGCTTATATGAACTCAAGAGGTGTCTCACACGGACTCTAGAGGTGGCTCACATCGTAGCACTTAGTTCCGTGTAGCACTTTGTTTCATATTGAATAACTTGATTCCAGAGTCTTACTAAACGAACATTTTTCATCTTTCCCTTTCTTTCTTTACATATGTCTAAACATAACATAATACTTATGACAATCACAATGCGGCGATTGGCTTCCGCGTCTTGACCATGACTCCAGACGTCTTGGCGATTCTCAAGATTTTTCCCAAATCAAATTCTACGATATTTCACTTCTTGGTGCACATTTAAGGGGTTTAATTTGGGGCTTTTTATGGCTAATTCAAGGGTCAAAAAGCATGTAAATCAAGGTACCAAATGCATCAAATTAAGCTCATGAATACAACCCAATTAATTTGGACAAGAACATGGCATAATTGAAATTCATTAATCACAAGTTCATTCTTGAGGCTCTTAACTTTACACACATGTATATATATACAAAACATGGCATAAGCATGGATACTAATTTTGTTAAGTAAAGAAACAAGATGGTTCTCTTCATTAGACACTTAAATTGGGTTCAAAATGCATTTATGGTGGGATTATCATGCCAAGTCTTCAACATACACACACACATAAGACTTGATCCAACATAAAAAAAACTTCCTATTTCAAGTTGAGGAAGAGAATTAAATTAGGGAAATCCAACTTACCTTGGCTTCAATCCCTCTCAATTCTCCTTGTTTCTAACCTCTCTTCTCCTTTGTCTTCCCAGGAAAATGTGAACTAAGTCTATGACTTTTAAGCTCAAGAACAAGCATAGATATATATATATAGAGAGAGCTAATAAGACAAAAATCAATCGTTTAATCATCCCAAATTGAAAGTTTCACAACATTGCTTAATATTACCTAAAAATCATGCTGATCGTATATATAAAATCAATTCCAGATAATTAAGCCATTAAAGCTCCCAATTTCTGATTTAAACATTCTAACATAACAGATACTTTTCTTATTTAGACAGATAGACATGTTTAAACATATGATTCACTTAGTTAACTTCAATTCCTCATAGGTTTTCACAGTAAACATTCAAAAGCATAAAACAAGAGCTGAACATATATCAGAAAACTTGTTCGAGGGTCGGGTTATTACACTCTCCCCCCCTTAAATAAGTTTGGTCCCTGAAACTTGCTTTACCTTAGAATAGGAACAAATACGGATATTGGGCTTGCATGTCCTCCTCTTTTTCTAGTTGCGTCAGTTCCATAATGTGCTTGCCATTCTACTTTTACCATTGGGATCTCTCGGTTTCGTAACTGTTTTACTTGCCGGTCTAGAACTCGGAGTGGTTTGTCCTCATACGTTAACTTGTCATCTAGCTCAATTTGGTGATAATCAATGACGTGTGACGGATCTGGAAGATATCCGCGAAGCATAGAAACATGGAACACATTGTGTACTTGGCTCATATGTGGCGGAAGGGCAACCCGGTAAGCTACTGGACCTATTTTTTCCAAAATCTGAAAGGGACCAACATACCGGGGTGTCAACTTACCCCTTTTCCCGAATCTTGGATGTCCTTTTATTGGAGTAACTTTTACAAAAACATGGCTATCTACTTCAAATTCCAAATCCCTCCGCTGGTTATCCACATAACTTTTCTGCCTACTTTGAGCAGTTTTCAATCTTTCCCGAATAATTTTAATCTTTTCTGTGGTCAACTGAACAATTTCAGGTCCAAGTAAGGATTTTTCCCCAACTTGCGCCCAACACACGGGAGAACGACACGGTCTTCCATACAGAGCTTCATAGGGTGCCATTTCGATACTTAAATGGTAACTATTATTGTATGCGAATTCTACCAATGGTAGATGGGTTTCCCAACTTTCTTGAAAATCTAGCATACACATTCGGAGCATGTCTTCCAGAGTTTGTATCGTTCTCTCAAATTGACCGTCAGTTTGAGGATGGAAAACTATACTAAATTTTAACTCTGTACCCATTGCTTCTTGTAAACTTTGCCAAAATCTGGAAACAAACTTTGGATCCCTATCTGATACAATGGAGACTGGAACACCATGAAGCCTCACAATTTCATTCACATAAAGTACCGCTAACTTATTCGCATTATATTGAGTTTTTACTGGTAAGAAGTGAGCGGACTTAGTTAATCGGTCCATAATGACCTATATTGAATTCATGCCTCGAGGAGTTCGTGGTAACCCCACAACAAAGTCCATGGTCAGATGTTCCCATTTCCATTCCGGGATGAGAAGAGGTTGCAACAAACCGGCAGGTCTTTGATGTTCTGCTTTTACTTGCTGACACTGCAAACATTTAGAGACAAACTCCGCGATCTCTTTCTTCATAATTGGCCACCAAAAGTTTTGCTTAAGATCTCGGTACATTTTGGTACTCCCTGGATGTATGGAAAACCTTGAGGCATGTGCTTCCTCCATCAATTTTCGTTTAAGCTCCAACACATTAGGGACACATATCCGATTGTGAAATTTGAGCACCGAATCCACTAAGTTGAACCCCGGTTTTGGTTTTATCTCCACCTCATCACATACCTTCTTTAGACTATCATCCTCCATTTTGTGTAACCTGATCTCTTCCAGTAAAGTCGGTTGAGCCATTACTGCTGCTAGTACGGCCTCCTGTCCCCGTATCACAAACTCCATATTCATTTTCTCCAATTCACATACCAATTCCTTTCTCTCCGAAAACAGGTTGGCTAAATCTCCCATATTTTTCCGACTAAGAGCATCTGCAACCGTGTTGGCTTTACCAGGATGATAATGAATCTATAAATCGTAGTCTTTAATTAACTCCAACCACCGACGCTGCCGCATATTCAATTCCTTCTGAGTAAAAAGGTACTTGAGACTTTTGTGGTCGGTGTAAACTTCACATGTAGTGCCATACAAATAGTGCCGTCATATTTTTAAAGCAAAAACCACTGCCGCGAGCTCGAGATCGTGCGTGGGATAATTCTTTTCATGAGGTTTCAGTTGACGAGAAGCGTAGGCGATAACTTTTCCATTCTGCATAAGTACACAACCCAGCCCTTTGTGTGAAGCATCACTGTAGATTACAAATCCTTCAGTACCAGATGGTAAGGCCAGCATTGGTGCTGTCGTCAGCCTTGTCTTTAATTCTTGGAAAGCAGATTCCCGTTCTTCTGACCATTCAAATACAACCCCTTTTTGAGTCAATTGTGTAAGTGGCACTGCAATTTTTGAGAAGTCCTGAACGAACCGTCTATAATATCCAGCTAACCCCATAAAACTACGCACTTCAGTCACATTGGTGGGAGTTGACCAATTTACGATCGCCTCAATCTTGTGTGGATCAACAGAAACGCCTTCCTTTGTGATCACATGACCTAAAATTGCCACCTCTAGTAGCCAGAATTCACATTTCTTCAGTTTTGCATACAGTTTCTTTTCCCGGAGGGTTTGAAGGATCAAGCGAAGATGCTTCTCATGAGCTTCTGCATTCTCCGAATAAATTAGAATATCGTCAATAAAGACCACCACAAAGTCATCCAAATAGGGCTTGAAAACACGATTCATCAAATCCATAAAGGCTGCTGGTGCATTAGTGACTCCAAAGGGCATAACCAAAAATTCATAGTGACCGTATCAAGTTCAAAAAGCTGTCTTCTCAACATCCTCAGCTTTGACCTTCAATTGATGGTATCCAGACCGTAGATCAATCTTTGAAAAGACCTGTGCCCCTTGAAGCTGATCAAACAAATCATCAATTCTTGGCGAGGGATACTTGTTCTTGATTGTTACTTTATTAAGTTCCCTGTAATCAATACAAAGCCGGAGTGTTCCATCCTTCTTTTTCACAAACAAGACTGGTGCTCCCCACGGAGACACACTCGGACGGATAAATCCCTTGTTCAATAAATCTTGCAACTGTATTTTCAATTCCTTCATCTCAACTGGTGACATTCTACACGGAGTCTTTGAAATGGGTTGAGTTCCCGGTACTACTTCAATGGTAAACTCAATTTCACGGTCTACTAACTGCCCTGGTAACTCTTCTGGAAAAACATCTGGAAATTCACAGACAACTGGGATTATGTCGGTACTTCCATTCACCACTTGTCCCTCTAGCACACTGCATAAATACCCCTGACACCCTTTCTGAATTAGTTTACAAGCCTTTGCAGTGGAAATCAAATAAGGTGGAGAAGTCACTCCATGTCCCTGAAAGGTAGACTCCAATTGTCCCAGAGGGTTGAACCTGATTTGCTTAGTCAAACAATCTATAGTTGCACCGTATTCACCCAACCAATCCATTCCCAGAATAATATCAAAACAAGTTATATCAAGAGGGTAGAGGTTGGCATATACCCGGATATCCCCAAGTTGAAGTTCACACGCAACATATACAGAAGCACAAATCATAGGGTCTCCCAAAGGTGAAGACACACACAACACATAAGACATTTTTTCTTCAGTTTTATCTAATTTAGGAGCAAATAATTTCGATACGAAGGAATGGGCAGAGCCAGAATCAAATAATACACAGGCAGGATGATCGTGAATCATAAATGTACCTGACACCACCGTTGCTGCATTTTGTACATCTCCCGGAACCAATGCAAATACCCTGCCTTGACGTGCGGCATCCTTGTCGTTATTTGGTTTGGCCGGTGTCTTGGTATTGGTAGTTGGTGCAGAGCCCACTGAACTAGTAGTAGTCCTGTTGCCACTTTGCTGCTGCTTCCTCTGAGGCCAATCCCTTATCACATGACCCATTTTTCCACACTGAAAGCAGGCTCCAAACTTCCGATAACAGATTCCACGATGCTTCTTTCCACACTCCACACATACGGGAATTTGATCCTGACTAGGGGTAGATACATGTGAAGTCCCTGAATTTTGTTTCTTGTTTGGTGGAGTTGACCCCTTCGACCATTGATTATTTTGTCTTTTCCCCTTCCATTCAGAGATTCGGTTTTGGGCAGCAAGATTTCCTTCTGCTATGACAGCTCTCTCCAACACATCTACATAAGTGGGTAATTTCAACATATTAACTCGATCCAGGATAGCACTCCGTAATCCCCCTTCAAATTTTCGTGCCTTCTTATAGTCCGTGTCCACCATGTGAGGTGCAAACCGAGCTAACTCCGCAAATTGGGCTTCATACTCAGCAACAGTCTTGTTCCCTTGTCTGAGAGTTTCAAATTCAGTCACCTTCTTGTCTCGCATACTTTGAGGGAAATACTTATCATAGAACAATTCCAAAAACCTCTTCCATGTTAATCCTTGGTGCGTAGTTCTCGTAAGCATCCACCACCTCCGTGCCTCGTCTTCAAGAGTAAAGGCAGCTAGTTGCACCTTTTGAGCTTCGGTGCAAGGAAAAACTTCAAAGAGCTTCTCTATTCCCAACACCCATGCCTCTGCTTTCATTGGCTCTATTCCCCCTTTGAAGGATGGTGGCTTCATCTTTTTAAACTCCTTAGTGAGAGTAATGGTCCGGTCTTCGGCATGAAAGTCTTGTACTACTAGTGGAGGTACCGGTGGTGGTGGTTGTTGTTGAGGCTGTTACTGTTGTTGCCGTAGGGTTTCCGCCATGTCCATAATCATCCTCTCTATTCTATCCAGCCGTGCCGAAGTAGCATCTTCCCCATCTTCTGTCCTGGTCCGCACCATAGCCTACACAACAATCATTTATATACAATAGACATATGTAAAATTGTTAGCCTTATCAGAGTATCCTTAACGTCGCCATCGATCTTTCATATACTTTCAGGATGTCATGCAAGATGCCTAAAGCTTTTCTAGACACCCTAAAGCTCAATGGATCCGTGTGTGAGATAGCAACACGTGCTCTGATACCACTTGTCAAGACCCAGACTTGCCCCTAAAAGTTTGGGCATGACCTACTCAGAAACAGACACATAACCTGATATATATGATATAAGGGGGCCTTATCGGAAGCATATAGTAAGAGAATAACAATACAAATAACTCCATTGAGCTACATCTACATGCCAGGATCTCATACATCACATGCATCATAATAGATAGACGGAGTCCAAAAATATTCCATAACAGTACCTACACATAAACATATATATAATCTAGCCCGATAGTTGGGCATAGACAAAACTACTGAAGTTATGTACACCAATCTTAGAGGGCACTCAAAATAAGCCACATCTTAACAAACATTACAAAATTAATGGCCTTGTGTAGTGCCTGGACACAGGAGGGTTGGCAAAAGACACCGGGCATCATGGCCTAGGACTGAC
This sequence comes from Camellia lanceoleosa, assembly GCA_025200525.1. Lineage (NCBI taxonomy): Eukaryota > Viridiplantae > Streptophyta > Magnoliopsida > Ericales > Theaceae > Camellia > Camellia lanceoleosa. The sequence goes on along the minus strand of CM045758.1, from coordinate 92,966,856 downwards.
CTCCTGGTGGGTTACCTACAGAAACAGACATAACAGAGAGTGAGATAGGCTCAGTGAGTAGTAATACTTAAATAAAATAATGCCAAACTTGAAACATAATACAGGAGTGCATTGAGTAAAAATACAACGTTCATATGGTTAGTCTGATTCTGTGTTCAGTACATAAAAGCCTTAGGCTCAATCTTGTAACATAATCATAATGGCTAAAAGCCCTTGCGTATAATGGCACGAAGCCCATGAAACATGTTGGCAAGAAGCCCATAAACTTGGTGGCACGAGGCCCTTACATAAGTTGGCATTGAGCCCTTGAAATAATTGGCATTAAGCCCTCGAATAAATTGGCATTAAGCCCTTGAAATAATTGGTATTAAGCCCTTGAATAAATTGGCATTAAGCCCTTGAAATAATTGGCATGAAGCCCTTGAAACATGCTTATATGAACTCAAGAGGTGTCTCACACGGACTCTAGAGGTGGCTCACATCGTAGCACTTAGTTCCATGTAGCACTTTGTTTCATATTGAATAACTTGATTCCAGAGTCTTACTAAATGAACATTTTTCATCTTTCCCTTTCTTTCTTTACATATGTCTAAACATAACATAATTGCATTTCATGAACATAATACTTATGACAATCATAAGCTACATTTATATATATATATATATTGGTACTACTACTCACAGTGTTGAGACGACGTATTGCTTCCTCCCGGGGTGTGCCCTGCACACATTTAAATCTTAGACATTAGTTCATCATTTCCTTCTCAATTAACTTTCAGTTTCGTTTCATTTCGAAAGAGTATATCAATATCAAAAAGGCGTCAAATACATATTCTGACAATATTAGAGGAAGCTACATGCAAAACGGAGCAAACAACATTTTTTAGCATGAGCCGCGTCTTGTTGAAGCCCGTAGCGTCTTGCGGTTAGCCCGACGTCGGCCTTGAGGTCCCACACGTGCTTTTTAGGTAGAATCAAAACTCAAAAATTGGTCTTCTCCCGCACGTGCAGCCACAACCCCCGCACGTGCGGAGATTGGCTTCCGCACGTGCGGCCATGACTCCCGCACGTGCAGCAATTCTGCATTTTTCCCAGTCTGAAATTCTGCAATATTTCACTTCTTGGTGCACATTTAAGGGGTTTAATTTGGGGCTTTTTATGGCTAATTCAAGGGTCGAAAAGCATGTAAATAAAGGTACCAAATACATCAAATTAAGCTCATGAATACAACCCAATTAATTTGGACAAGAACATGGCATAATTGAAATTCATTAATCACAAGTTCATTCTTAAGGCTCTTAACTTTACACACATGTATATATATACAAAACATGGCATAAGCATGGATACTAATTTTGTTAAGTAAAGAAACAAGATGGTTCTCTCCATTAGACACTTAAATTGGGTTCAAATTGCATTTATGGTGGGATTATCATGCCAAGTCTTCAACATACACACACACACATAAGACTTGATCCAACATAAAAAAAACTTCCTATTTCAAGTTGAGGAAGAGAATTAAATTAGCGAAATCCAACTTACCTTGGCTTCAATCCCTCTCAATTCTCCTTGTTTCTAACCTCTCTTCTCCTTTGTCTGCCCAGGAAAATGTGAACTAAGTCTATGACTTTTAAGCTCAAGAACAAGCATAGATATATATATAGAGCTAATAAGACAAAAATTAATCGTTTAATCATCCCAAATTGAAATTTTCACAACATTGCTTAATATTACCTAAAAATCATGCTGATCGTATATATAAAATCAATTCCAGATAATTAAGCCATTAAAGCTCCCAATTTCTGATTTAAACCTTCTAACATAACAGATACTTTTCTTATTTAGACCGATAGACATGTTTAAACATATGATTCACTTAGTTAACTTCAATTCCTTATAGGTTTTCACAGTAAACATTCAAAAGCATAAAACAAGAGCTGAACATATATCAGAAAACTTGTTCGAGGGTCGGGTTATTACATTTTTGGCCTAGCTTTGTGAAGCTTTTGTGCTTATTTTTCCATGTTTGAGGTCTGTCCTTAGTCATTTTGGTCGGCCATGACATGCATCATATACCCCATTTGCATTTTTGGTTTGTTGGCCTTAAGTGTGTGAGTGTGTAGCATGCATTACTCGCTTTATTTCAGTGGTTTGGCACCATTTGTAACATCATTTTAGTCCCTTTGACATGCTTGTATGCTTGCCTTGGATGCCTCTTTGATGCCTCATGAGTTTGTGTGGTATGCTCCTTGAAAGTGCATTTGTGCATGCTTTTGAATTCAAGCCATTTAGATGCCATCTAGGTGGTCTTTTGGGCTTTGTTTATGTGCCAAAACTCTGTTTTTGGTCATTTAAGTCTTGCCATGTGTGGTCATATCAAGTGTAGTTCAATACCCCTTTAGCTTGCCTTGAACCTTGGACCATTGTTACACGCTTAGCCTATCTTGTTTGCTTGGTTTGGCACCATGCTCTTGCATAATTTTCAGAGCTTAATGCATGCCCTATGTCCATGATTGTTTCCTTTTGAGTGTGCTTAAAAGATGTCCTTTGATGCTTAAGTGTTTAGGCCTTAACACGTGCATGTGTGTATGTGTGTTTAGTCCCATTTTCTTAAGCTTTGGCCACTGTTTTGGACCTAACTTAGAGCCGTCCAATTAGTGTAATGTATGCCATTCTAGTGCTATTACATTATCTCATGTTTGCATGCTTTGGTTGCATGTGTTGCATGCTTGAAATCATTTGCATTTGGCATGCATTCCCTTGGTCAAATTACTAGCATATTGCATGATTAGATTACATCTTGCATGCTCTAAGTAGTTTGCATAATTGTGGCATGCTTGTTTGCCTTGTTGCTTAGGTTATGTACCTAATGTGCATTGCATGTTTGCATGCTCCCTTTTATACCATGTTGCATTTTAGTTAACATGTTTAGGTTGCATTGAACATGCATGCCTTGTCCCTTGATTTGGTGATAGGGATTAGGCCCTTATGTGCGTGCGTGCATTACATTTCAAATCAAAATGCACGACTTGGCTTCTTGGGCCATCACGCATTGAGATGCGCGATTGGTGATCCGAGAACTAAGGACCATGTCCCTTTGAGTCATACACATGATAAGGGACATGATTGGTGCATTCATGGCTTGAATTGCATTGCCATGCAAGGCTCTGTCCTCTGCTGCTATCAAACAGGTTCTGCAGGAACTTTTTGCCGATCGACTGCACAGAGTGTCGACAGGCAATCAATTGGTGGCCGATGGATTCATAAACAGCCGATGACCACATCCCACTGCCGGTGGCAATTCTACTCAGCCGGTGGTGTCTCCCAATGTCCAGGGAAGCAATTCAGAGACTTTAGCAGTCTTCAGAGGGGCAGAGCAGGGAAAACAGAGGCAGTCTATGCATGGCAGTGCGCCTCTAAGCAGGACCCGAGCATGCATTGCATTGGGCTCTCTTCCCGAGGCGGTTTACTGTTTTTCCTAACTTAGTTAGTTTGTTAACTACTTAGGCAATCTGTAATATTTAATTAGCTTGTAGGTTAATTATCTGTAATATTTATTTGGTCCCTCTGGGCTAGGGCGAATCTGTAATAAGTGTGGGTGCGTGTGTGTGCATGTCTTCCAATCCCCACTTCTTTCTTCCCTTTTATTTACCCGCTTATGATAGTAGATTAGGGCATATTTAAATTAGCATACCTTATGCTATGCATGCGTGCATCCATACATTTGCCTTGCATGCACCGGGCTCGGCGCATCATGCTAACTGCATTTGTACTTCAATTCCAAATTGAATACGTGCATCAATTTATTGCATTTCTCATGCTGTGTTTAGGTTAGCCGAGCCTACCCTAATCGCATACTGCGTGTGTTGCATTAGTCAATTTGACATGAACTAGGACCATGCATGTTTGCTAACTAGTTTATTGTTTTAGCACGGAGTACGATGTAAGTCTTTTCGTGCTTTAGCATATCGCATGTGTGTGAATGCTATCATGACAACATGCTTACCATGTGGCTAGATGCTTATGTGATAAACTGTTTGATTGCCTGTGGGTGAAGGTTGGATTGTCTGAGTTGGAAAAACTCGTTGAAATCCGTGTTTTAGCCTACTTGCGAGTAGCCAATTCCAAAGTTTTTTTCAAATATGCAATGCTTATTTCCAAATTAGTCAATCTAGTCTATACTTGTTTGCTTGTGCGCATAATATAGTAATTCTAGGCTAATAAGCGGAATAAGAACACATAACGTTTTCAAAATCGGATATCACGGTTAGTAGAGGCCGATCTTCGGACCGGGCGAGAGGGGGTGCTCATAGCTGACCTTCTCCAATCGTACCCAAGCTCCCAAGCCGATGCAACTTTGGTGATGACGGACACGTGGCCTTTGGCACCGAGTCAGGGTTTCCTAAATTTCCCCATTAAAAAATATTTAGGTGGCGACTCTGTATCTGGCAAAGCAGTCCATGTTTGGCACTTCTTTCAAAATCTGTTTTTCTCAAAACGATTTGTTAGATTTGGACTCTTTAGTTCAGATTTAGAACTGTGACAAATCGAGTCCGAACTGTAGTAAGCCCACAGATGAACAGAACAGGACTCATCCTCCCAGGGCGTTCGGGGACGTCTACACAATCACGCATCTCGATGCATGATGGCCAAGGAGTCGGATTGCACGACTCGATGTAAAATGAATGCACATATAAACATAACAAGGCCTAAACTCCATCATGGGTAATCTGGAGTGTCAGCGATCAAGAATCGAGGCACGTTTCGTCACTTGGAGTACGAAACGTCCCTCATTTCCTGTGTTTGGACTAAACCCTATTCCAAACACAATGCAATACACATGGCATACACAATACGACTAGCATGCAACCCTAAACACAATGCAACCTAATCATGCTAGCATGCGAGGGATGATATGCAAACATGCAACTAGCATACACAATCCTATGAACTAAGAATGGCATACTCCATGCACATGAACTATATGGCATACGCAATGCACATACAAAGAGGGACATGCACAAAGACATGAACAAGGCATACACAATGCAACGATCAAGCATGCGACACATGGATATGGCATACATAATGCAAGATGGAATTTAAAATAAAATGAATGGGCCTCAGCCACACTCAAATCAGTGGCCATACATGATGAAAATGAAGCAACAACACACATGCAAGCATGTACAATTGCAAGGGACCAAACCTAAGGCACAAAGTGCAACTCCACCAAAGCATGGTAAGCATGAAATATGGCATACAATCACATATTTTCCAACTCTGAAATGACATGAAAGATGGTTTCGAATCATGCAAACACCTCACACAATGCATGCTAGATGGCCCAAATACCGAAACTAGTGAAGTGGCTTACGCTATGGGCATGCAAAGCCATACTCAAATGGCCAAACCAGCCCCAAACAGTCCCTATGCAAGCCAAAACAGTAGCAAATATGGACTAAAATGATGGCTCGCAAAGCATGGAAATGAAGCTCATGCAATGGTCCAAAAATGAGGTATTCAAGCACAATTCTCAAATGCATTTAAAAAGTGGAAAATATGGGAATATGGCATACATATAAGCTCTAAAATATGATTCACAATGATGCCAAAACATGGAAACACCTCAAAATACGCATGCAATAGGCTTCAAAACTCAAAGCTAGGCAAGGGTATTGAACTACAACCATGCATAGCAAACATCATTCGACCATGAGACCCAAAAACAGAGCTAAGGAAGTCCAAAACATGCACAAAATCAGTTTAAGGCATGGCCAATAAGGGCTAGAATCAAAGGCCAAAATAGCATGCAATGTAAGCTAGTAAAGAGGATTTGCACTACAAGCATGTGAGGAAATAAAGAGGCCACTAAACCAGAAAAATTCAGAGGTATGCCATGCCAAATAAAGCCCCAAACCCCACTGAAACATGATTAATGCATGCAAGAATGAGATGCTCCTTTGATATGCTATGAAGAGGGTTATTCTACACATGCAAGATGGACATCCAATATGGCAAAACAAGCTCTGGAAAGAGCCTATGCAGGTCCTAAAACTCATCAAAAATGGCCTGAAACATGGCTTGGAATCATGCAAATAAGGGCTCCTTTGTAAGGCCATAAATGCTAGAAAACAAAACAAGGAGAGAGAGGGTCACCCCTCTCTGATTTTGGCAGTCAAAATAGCATGCTAACCACTGAAAATCCACTAGATTTCAGTGGCTAAAAGGCCAAACAAAGGTGAACACAAATGCTCAAGGGGGTAGATGACCCCCAACAGAAAAATGATCTTAAAAAAACATGTTAAGGACCTTAAAATAAGACTTTTTTCAGTTTACACCAAAGCTCAAATATGCTTGCAAGTATGGCTAAAAGATGGAGCAAAATAAAACTCAAAAGAGGGAATAGGGTGTTACCCTTGTAGCTCAGCAACTCCAGCAGCTTATGGACCAAAAATGCAGCTCCTTAGGACCTCTCAAGACCCTCCACGAAGCTTAGGTTGGTGTTGGAGGTGTTAGGCTAAGAGGTAGTGTGCAAAGGGGCAAGAACTTAGCACTTTGAACACAAAATATAGAGATAAGGGGGGGGGGATGTATGTGTATATGCTTCAGCAAAATTTTGAACCCTCTACAAGGAAGGGAAGGCCTTCCTTTATAGACAAGGGAGGCTAAAGCTTCTCCAAGAAGCTTAAAACCTAGGGCTAATATCCTCCATACACGTGTATGGAGGATGCAGTCTGTGCCTCCTAGCTGGCACAGCTGGAACCAATTTACTGAGACAGAAAATGTGGGAGCTAGCCGACCAGTTTAGGTGGTCGGCCGACCACTTGCCCTAGTCAGCCGACCAGGTTCAAAAGGTTCAGGTCTCAAAAGCTGGTCGGCAGCCTCCTAGGGTGGTCTCCTCACTCAATGCAAGCTAGTGGTATGGTGGGAGACTTGTAAATGTGGCTTAAAGACCAAGGAGACCAGCTTCCTGACAAGAAAACTGGCCGGCAAGGAGAAAGGTGGTCTCCAAGGAGAAAAGGTGGTCTCCCACCCTAGTGCCACCTTCCAAACAATGAAAATAGGGTCCATGCCAAAAATGAACCAAGACGGATGCAAAACGAGGGTTCGGGGGCCAAAACGCGTAGCTGGGTGCCCCGAAAACTGACTATTAAGCATCAAAAGTGGTGTGCGACCACGAAGGTGGTCTCCTGGGCCACAGTGTCCCTCTAGAGAGAGGAAACAAGGTATATGCCAAAAATCGGAGCAAACGGAGAAAGTTAAGCGGTCCTGAACTGAGGCGCACGGCTGACGGCTCCGAAAACCGGAAACTGGTGTCCAAACGGGAACAGTGGTCTACGACCACGAAAGGTAGCCTACGGCCACTGAGAGATGGTCTATGACACCTCTCCCTCCCTTCGGGAAGAGAAAATAGAACCTAGTTCGTAAACCGAGGCAAAGCACAAAAGAGTCCCGAAGTCCAGAGGCAAGGCTCTCAGCCGAAACTCCGTAACCTCAGAACGAGCACAACATGCACAATCACCGAGCGCTCAATTGATGACGTCTGAGTCTTAAGGTCGGTAAAAAATGGGGTGTCTACAGTCAACCAGCTATTGCAGATGAGATTGCCCAGTACGCTCGTGGCTTCCTTATGTATCTTCTCAGTACTACCTTGCTTGTGAACACGAAGAATACCGTGGGGATGTATCTTCTTGGAGCACTGATGCGTCTACCGCAGGTGATAAAGTATGACTGGGGTGGCACCAGCTTGGCCACCTTATACTGCTACATGAGCTCCGTGTGCCGCCACAAGGTGGATTTACTCGGTGGCTACTGAAGAGTTTGGGAGGTACGCATCTCAACCTTTTACTTTTCTATTTAACTTTGCATTCTGTACTGTAGACGTCCCCGAACGGATCCCGGGCGAGGAGTGCGAGTGCCTCCCGTTCTGGTTCGCTATTGGGTCATTACAGTTCGAAGGACTCAATTGTTTGTCGCAGTTCGTAATCTGAACCAAAGAGTCCAACTCTGGCAAACCGTTTTAAGAAAAACAGATTTTTTGAAAGAAGTACCAAACATGGACTGCTTTTCCAAATACAGAGTCGCCACCTAAATGTTTATTTTTGGGAAATTTAGGAAACCCTGACTCGGTGCCGAAGGCCACGTGTCCGTCATAACCAAAGTGTCTTGGCTTGGGAGCTTGGGTACGATCGGGGAAGGTCAGCTATGAGAACCCCCTTTCGCCCGGTCCGAAGACCGGCCTCTACTAACCGTGATATCTGTTTTTGAAAACATTATTCCAATTATTAGCCTAGAATTACTATGTTATGCGCGCAGCAAACAAGTATAGACTAGATTACCTAATTTGGAAATAAACATTGCATATCCGTTTATTTTGAAAATGCTTTGGATTTGCTACTCGCAAGTAGGCTAAAACACGGATTTCAACGAGTTTTTCCAACTCAAGCAATCCAACCTCCACCCACAGGCATTCAAACAGTTTATCTCATATAAGCACTTAGCCGCATGGTAAACATACTGTCATGTTAACATTCACACACATGCGAGATGCTAAAGCGTAAATACTCACATCGTACTCCGTGCCAAAACAATAAACCAGTTAGCAAACATGCGTGTCCTAGTTCATGTTAAGTGACTAATGCATTGCATACAACATGTAATTAGGATAGGCTCGACTAACCCTAAAAATGGCATGTGAAATGCAATCATTTGATGCACGTATTCAAGTTGGAATTTAGAATACAATGCAGTTTGTATGATGTACCGAGTCCGGTGCATGTTTAGACAAATGCATGGATGCGCGCATGCATTGCATAAGGTATGTTAAAATAAACGTGCCCTAATCTACCATCATAAGCGGGTAAATAAAAGGGAAGAAAGAAATGGGGGTCGGAAGACATACACCCACTCACGCACACTTATTACAAATATGCCCTCGCTCGGAGGGACCAAAATAATAATACAGATTAATTAGCTACGCAAACTAATTAAAATATTACAGTCCAACTAAATTAATCAAATAAATTAATTAATCTAATTAAAGCAGTAAACCACCTCGAGATGAGGGCCGGATGCAACGCATGCTCGGGACTTGCTCTAATTACCGCCATGCTTAGATTGCCTCTGTTTTCCCTGCTTTGCATCTCAGAAGACTGCCAAAGTCTCAAGAGTGCCTCCCAGGACACTGAGGGACATTGTCGGCTGAGTAGGACTTCCACCGGCATCAGCATGAGGTCACTGTCACAAAATTCATCCATCGGCCATCAATAGATCACGGCACTAAATCTTGCCGCCGTACCTTGAATCAATGTCGAGAACACGCAACTCACAGCAGCAGAGGGAAAAATCTTGCATGGCAATGTTATTCAAGCAATGTATGCACCAAACACACTCCTTATCATGTTTGTGACTCAAAGGGGCATGTGCCTCGATTCTCGGGCCACCAATCACGCATTCCCATGCATGATGGCCCAAAGGATCAAGTGTGCAATTTTCATTTCAAATGCATGTAATGCAAACAATCAAACCAAGGGGCTTCTACCTCCATCATGACTTGGTCAAGAGGTGGAGCATGCATGCCAATGCAATGCAACCCTAAGCATGTTAACTAGGCATGTAACATGGCAATTCAAGCGAGGATGCTAGTATGCAAACACATATGCAAGGCAATCATACAAACCTAACAATGGGGTGAACTTAAACATGACTTAGGCAATTCCAAATTAGCCCAAAATCAGTAGCCAAATTGCCCAAAAATGAAAGCTAATCACATATGCACACATGCACATGTTATGGTTCAAACTTCAAGTACTAACCAAGCAACATTCAAGCATACTTGAAAAGAGATATCCTGGGCAATTAGCATGCAACACAAGCTCTAAAAATCATGTTAGAGTATGGTGCTAAACCAACCCAAATGAGACAACATTAGCATGCAAGTATGGCCCAAGTGCTCAAGGCTGGTCAAAGGGCATTGAACTACACTTGACAAGACTAAACATGGCAAGACTTAAGCAACTAAAAACAGATTTCTAGCATACAAAATCAAGCCCAAAGGACCACTTAGATGGCATCTATATGGTTTAAATTAAAGGGCATGTACACATGCTCTCCCGAGGAACATACAACATGAGCTTTTGAAACATCAAAGAGGCATGCAATACAAACATATGAGCATGTTTAAGGGACTGAAATAACATGGCAAATGGTCTCAAACCATTGAAATGATGCAAACAAGGCATGCTACACATTCATGCTCAAGGCTAGCAAGCCTAAAATGCAAAGAGGCTATACAATGCATGCTAAGATCAACCCAAACATTTATGGACATACCTAAAGCATGGCAAAATAAGCATACAAGCTTCACAAATGTAAGCCTAAAACATGCTAGAAACAAAGGCACACAACCTAAGACATGTTAAGGGATCACAAGGCATTACATGGTAGGTATGCTAAACATGCAAGGTGTACCAAAACCAACTTAAAATCATGTTATATCATGGTATAATAATCATGAAAAATAGTCATGGCATGCTCAACACACACTTGAACATAGGCTTCCTCAAGAGGCCAAAACTTGTCCTTTTCAAGGACAATAAGGAGAGGGGGTGGCCCTCTCCTTCTTGGGACTTCAAGGCATCATCTTCACCACTGAAATCCCTCAAGATTTCAGTGGTGAAGAGACCCCAACACCAAAATCCCGGAGCTCTCACAAAATAGCACAAAATGAGGCCTTTTCAAGGCCTAAGGGTGGTCAAACCTCCCCAAAGCACAAAACACTCTTAACCAACAATAAAGAGGACTAAAAAACAGAACTTTTTTGTATTAAATGCTAAGCACAAAAACAGTTCTAATCTATGCAAAAATGGAGTGCAAAATGGGGTAAAAAGGGGTAGTTTCTTACCCTTGAAGACCACCTTCACAAAGGTTGATGTTGTTGCTTCCTTGAGCTCAAATCCAACCAAAAACTTCAAGAACCAGCCTTTAGAACCTCAGTAACGGAAGGAAGGTGAAACACTAGGTGCTTGTGTGCAATAATATGGATTAAAACACCTAGTGTAGAAACAAGAGAGGAAAAGAGAGATAGGATAGATACAAAGTTCTAACCTAGAACCAGAGCTTCTTCTCTGTCTTTTCTCTCTAAAAATGTCTAATTTTTCTAACCCTAGAGCCAAGAGAAGAGAGCCCTCTCTTATAGGCAACAAAGCTTACAAGCTAAGCAAACCAAAGGCTCATCCCTCCATACACGTGTATGGAGGGGAAACAAATGCTATATAGCTGCTTCAAAATATCTCAAAAAGCAACTGCACAGTAGTCGGCAGGGCAAAATTGTCATTTTGACAAAATTGACTGCCGACCGGCACAATATAGTGCCGATGGAAACACCAACCAGCCGGTGGCCTCTAGCCACTGCCGGTGGTGTGTGGGGATACCTCACAAGGCATTCCCTGCCCCTCCAAGGCAAAGCACAAGTGTTTGGTGCAAAACTAGACACAAAACGGTCAAGTTCGGAGGTCCTGAGGCAAGGCGCGTAGCCGAGAACTCCGGGAACTCCAAACGAACACGAACATGGATAATCACCGAGTGTTCAAGCGGTGACGTCCAGGTCTTGAGGACGGTCAAAAATGGGGTGTCTACAGTTGCCCCTCTTTGACAGAACTCGGAAGTCATAACAATGACGGGAGTGAATGTCAAAGCCCAGAGACGACCCATTTTTTACAAGGCCGAAGACTTGGACAAACATGCAAGACAAACAAGGTATGCGCCCGAAGGCAGGGGCAAAATGCAAGACAATGCAAGACAATGCAAGAAGCCGAGCATAACTTATGATCATGCAAAGAAAGCTGTAATGAAGCACGCATGCAACAGTTGTAATCTAGCATATGCCAATCTACACTACAATGCAGAAAGGATGTAAGAGAATTATGCAATTCTCAAAACGTCTCACGTGGAGGATACAATACCTGTGCGGCTCATCCGGTTGCTCCGGCCTCGAATGAACCGTACATACAATATCGTGCCTGAAAACAAAGTAAACTTAACAGGTACAATATCGTTAGCAATATGCATGACAATGCAATGACGAATGCAAAATGATATGCAATATATACAAAACTAAGTATAAACAATGCAAATGATAATGCAATGCAATTGAAACAATGCAAACTACATGCAGAGCAATCGAATCATGATTCAATCATGAGCGGTTCGAAACTACACATATGTCAAATAGATTGATGGAAGTAACGAGTCCGTCTACCATAGAACGATGTCTGAACTATGAGTGATGTAGACGGACACAAGAACAAGTATTGGGTGGAATGACATAAGTGGGGTGACAACCCGCTGAGGAAAGAATAATGACCCTAATGTCGGATGGAATAATTACACTACAATGTAATAGAAATGGGTATGGCATGTAGCCAAAACCGTATTTTGCCTAGGAAAGGCATGTACACGTACAAGCCATGTCTAACGCAGAAAAGGTGCCGCCACCCTCAAACCAAGTTCATCAAGGAATAGGCGCGTACACATGCAGAACTATGTTTTGACGTAAAAAGTAAGGGCACATACCAGACCAAGCTCAACAAGGAAAGGTGCAAGCCATAGACGGAAGATGATGTGGTAGATGCATTCAACTAAAATGCAATATGTACAATATGCAATGGAATGGATATTTACAAAGGATGCATGACATATGCATGTGTTACAATGAAATGCATGACATATGCATGGTTTTTTTTGTGTTTTTTTTTTGGTTTTTTGAAATGCATGACATATGCATGTGTTTGTGATGCATGACAATGCAGCATGATGCAATGGCTGCGATTGCAGTTTTTCCTATTCTCCCAACAGGGCGATATACTAGGTTGGTTCGGTATCCAGAACTGAGGCGTAGACACGCCGCCTCAACCTATGGGGCTTCCATACAGATTTCAAGCTGAGGGTACACCCCCTGGGTATTTAAACCAGACTTTAGTCTCGGAAATTCCGAACCTTTCCATTCTAGGCATAAGCCATTCGAACTCTAGGTTTCACCGTCCCAGTTGGTCTCCTAGGAACTCACCGCAAACACAAACAGGTGGCTTTACCAGACCACCGAAAGTCGTTCGGGCACGACAAACACCGAAGGAATTGCACCTTCAGAGGATTTAAGGTCTCCTAGACCGGGATGCGATGCATGACAATGCATGTTTTCTTTTTGTTGTTTGAAATGCACATGATGCATGATGTTTCCGAAATACGCGCCAACGCGCGATTTTTGAATGCATGACAATGCATGAATTTGAAATGTGCGGCAACACGCGGCTTTACGAATGCATGACAATGCATGAATTGTGTGTGCTGAAGCAACGAAGGTCTTGCACCTTCCGAGGATTTAAGGTCTCCTAGACCGTGCAAATATGGTGAAAGTTTCGCACCCTCCAAGGATTTAAGGTCTCCTAGACCGTGCATGTTTAAGGTCTCGCCAGACTCGGGGCGAAAAACAATGAGGTGCGCAAAATAGCGCGATGAAATACATGCCAAATGCAATGAGGTGCACCTTAATGCACCGAAGGTCTTGCACCTCCCGAGGATTTAAGGTCTCATAGACCGCGCGTGTTTAAGGTCTCGCCAGACCCGCGCGATGAAATGCATGCCAAATGCAATGAGGTGCACCTTAATGCACCGAAGGTCTTGCACCTCCCGAGGATTTAAGGTCTCCTAGACCGCACATGTTTAAGGTCTCGCCAGACCGGGGCGAAAAACAATGAGGTGCGCAAGATGGCGCGATGAAATGCAAAATGGGATGCAAGATGAGGCACGCATACCTCATGGATGCAAAATGCAAAACGAAATGCAAATGAAATGCAAAGTGAGGTACGCATACCTCAAGATACAAAATGAAATGAACATGAGGCACGCATACCTCATAAATGGAAAATGGAATGCAAAACGAGGCACGCGTACCTCGAGATGCAATGAAATGCAAAATGAGGCACGCATACCTCATTGAATGGAAAATGGAATGCAAAACGAGGCACGTGTACCTCGAGATGCAATGAAATGCAAAATGAGGCACGCATACCTCATTGAATGGAAAATGAAATGCAAGTATGACACGCATGCCACACGAAAATGCAAAACGGTGCAAGTCGCAAGGGACGTACAAGACGGCGCGATGCGACGCACCGGACAATGTGATGGATGCGTGCAACGCACACGGGGCAACTTTTGAATCTTGTAAAAGACAAAAGGATACAAAAGGATACAATCTTTGCTTGAATCTGAGTGCCACGCACAGAAAACACGGTCCGAGGTCAAAACGGAGGCCGGTTGAGCATCGGAGATTCACTTTCTTGCACTTTCTTGAGCTACGAAGACCAAAAACTACCCAAATGGCCTAAACAAGGCTGTGGGAACATCATCGGCTGGACTAGGTGGCCAACGGCTGCATAAAAGTTCCACCGGCACAATATTGTGCCGACCGGCACAAAATAGTGCCGACCGGCCAAAAGTTGCTGATCGGGGACAGTTTTGACATTTCACCTTGGGACATTTAAAATAGGGTTTTAAACCCTATTCTTTCACTTCCCTTGCGCCGAAAAACTTCTCCCTCTCTCTCTAGAGCCTCTTTTCCTCCTCATTCGCTCATTTCTTTGTGTTTTCGCGACATTTTCGTCGTTCGATTCGCGAAGTTCATCGCGTTTCGAACATTTTCGACCGATCGAAATTTCATTTCGGCGCTCCCTTTGCCATTTCCCCCTTTTTGGGACTTGTTCCCCTCGATTTCCTGTTCATTTCCATACATTTTTCCGTCCCGACCCTTTCTGGCCATTTTCCACCCTCCCGGGGGTCGACTTTCGAGTTGACTCTTCGTATTCCGAGCCTATTTTCATTCTTCGACCATTTTTCCGTCATTCTTGACATGGCCGACGACGTTCCACGCGGCGGGACTCCCTCAGATCCCGAGATGGATCCCGAGGTCGAGCTTCTCCCATTGAGCGAGCGTCCTTTCGACCCGGTGACCTACCGCCCAGCGATTCATGTGCTACCACCAGATGGACTCCGCCATTTTCGCAGCTTTGACCGAGCACTGGACCCGGAGCTCCTCCTACGCGAGCCGACCTCTCACCTATCCTTTCGCGCTTCCGAGGTAACACTCTTCCTTGTTTTACTTTCTGCAGTGTAGAACTGTTAACTATCAAAGTTGTTTTCGTTCTTTAACTGCTTGATTCTGATACACTATTCACTATAATTGATTGCAACCATGTTTACAATTGATATCTGTTTAAGATGGACACATGCACACACACTGCACTAGCCTCAATCACCCAAACACACGGCACACACCGCATTTCACTGCAAACTCACCGACACCCAGCATCTGCTTGAATATGAAAATATGCACGCATGCCATATCTATCTGAACCACTCAAACATACTGACGCATCACACGTTGTAGTTCACTGTAAGCACACCGGCACCTAGCACTTATTTGAATCTAAAAATATGCATGCATGCCATATTTGCACTGAACCTCTGAAACATGCTGACGCATCACACGTTGTAGTTCACTGTAAGCACACCGACACCTAGCACTTATTTGAATCTAAAAATATGCACGCATGCCATATTTGCACTGAACCTCTCAAACACGCTGACGCATCACACGTTGTAGTTTCACTGTAAGCCCACCGGCACCTAGCACTTATTTGAATCTAAAAATATGTACGCATGCCATATTTGCACTGAACCTCTCAAACACGCTGACGCATCACACGTTGTAGTTTCACCGTAAGCCCACCGGCACCCGGTATCTACTTGAATCTGAAAAACTTGCACACATGCCATATTTGCATTGAACCACTGTTTCTTCAAAATTGTACATTTCATATTGCTTTGCTGCCATTTGTTTGAAAATAGGGAGATTCCCATGCCATCCGCGAGTATGGGAACATCACGGCTCGAGATTGGTATGCGGAGCTTCCCGAGGCGGTTCGGCGTATCGTGGACGAGGCGGGCTTTGGTTCCTTTGCGGTGCGAACTTCTTCTTGCAAGCCTCTTCTATCGCCTGGCGAAGGTGGTGGGACACCACCGATTCATTCCACTGTCTGCGGCAGGGGACATAGCGATGACCCCTTACGATTTCTCGGTGCTCGCGGCATCGGGTAGGGGTGATCCGATCCCTTTGATATTGCTATGGATGAGTGGACCGCTCGGGTCTACTTACTTGGCGGCTCCACCTCTCGCCCGTTCTGGCCGTCCGATATTCACGGTTCGAGGTGCGATTCCGTGCAACCTCTTCTTGTGCAGCCCGACTCAGGTATTTCGAGGCCGCAGAGGTATGCAGCGGCTTCGATGTTTTTGTTGGGCGACCCTCTTCGCCCGGGGCGAACACAAGTGTTCTCTCGCCTTCTCGGTGGATGTCAGGACATCTTGCGTTCGATTGGGGTGGTGCTCAAGCCACCCTCTCTGACTATATGAGCTCGATCTCCTTGATGGCAACGGTTGCTCGGCGGCTATTGGCGCGCTTGGGAGGTACATTTCCTTTTCCGCTTTAGATTTCTGCTTTACATTTTCTGTACTCTGCACACTGCACACACTGTAGTCTGTTTCACATGGACTGTATACTATACACACGGCACACACATACTCTACTTCACACTGACTGTACACTACTCACACTGTACACTCCGCTCAATACACTGCACAACACACGGCTCTATTATTTCTGCTTTATTCTGTATTCTGCTTTTTCTGATAAACATTATGGTATCCACCTTGCAGTTGTGGGTTTACGCCTACTTTCCTAGGCTCGCTCCTGTACCCGATGCAAAGACCCCTCTGGTCATGCCCTTCTTACGCCGCTTTGACGGGAGATGCGCCCGGAGGCCGCGGGAGACTTTCAGCTTCTTCCGCTGCTACTTCGACACCATCACTCCTACCGAGGTACGTTTTACTTGCAATTCATTTAAGCTTCACTTTTCCACTGTATATTTGCAATACCAGTAGGTAACAAACTGTATTTCAATTTCAGATCACCTGCCAGCCGTGGGCTCCTCTGCCAGCATTGATGCGGGATCGGTTTGCCGGTGCCATCGAGACCTCGCGCTACCAGATTCTGCTAGAGGGCCGATGCAGCCGGGCTTGGTACTGGCGGCGCTTCTTGCGGAACCTAGGGTTACTGAGCGAGCGATCCGTGCACCCTCCTGAGCATATAAGGGACACTGAGCATTTCACCGCTGAGCAGATGACGGACTACACCATTGGCTGGGAGGCAGACGGCTACAAAGGCGAGGGCGATTACTCAGAGTACGTCCGGACCTTCATCATCGACCTGGCGGTGGCCGTCGGTGAAGAGACTGCGGCGCCGGTCGGGCGAGAGTAGAAGGAGGAGCGCCGAGGAGGGCTCAAGTCCGCGGCAGAGGCGGAGTTCAGAGAGGACGGGAGTCCAGTTGGCCCGCCCTGCCTACTTCGCTGACTTTCTGAGGGTCGGATGGGGCGACCTATTAGATCCCCTTCGCCCCTCCGCCGGCTGATCACGAGTTTGTCGATGTCCCCGACTTGCCTCCAGTATGTATTATTGCATTTCTGTACAGTCATTTCATTTCAGCTTATTTGATATTCCACAGAATATTGATGCATCTGATTCCCTCGCAGGCGTCTTCTAGATACACCCGGCAGTTACTGGAGATGAATGCCTCCATGACGGGGATGTTGCAGCGGACCTTCGAGTTCCTAGCCTTTTACGGCCTTCCGGTATGTTCTCTCTGTCATAGTTTCAAACCATACACAAACTGCTTCGCATAATCTGATGCATATCACAACACTGGATACCCAGCCCTCACGGCACTTGACACACTGCATTCTGTACTAATAAACTGCTCGCGGCATTCATACTCTGTATTTTCTACATTGATAAACTACTTTATGTATACTGATGCATTTGCCTTTTGTACTTTTCAGCCTCCTTTCCCGATTCCTCCGATGGGTGGTGGCGCTCCATCTGGACCTCCCATTTCTACTCGGGATGGCAGGATATTCCCCAGCACCAGAGGAGGGCGTACTTACGCCGGGAGCAGCTCACGGGCTCCAGTTCCAAATGACGAGTCTGAGGAGGGGGTGGAGTTATCCGAGGAGGAGGCCGGGGGCAGCTCGAGCTCGGGCTCAAACAGTCACACTTCTGGTGATGCTCCTGGACTTCCTTGAGAAGAGGCGAGGCAGATCCCGTGAGGCCATTGATAATGCTGATGACCCAGACTTTTGCTGTTTCTTTTATTTCTTTTCTTGTACTTTTCTCTTTTGTTGGTAGATAGAGTACTTTGTACTGCCGCAGGCAGGTTTTTGTTTTCCTCGAACTTTGTACTTGGAAAAAACATGATATGAAATGAAACAAACTTTTTGTCTGAAAAGAATGTTATATCTGTACATATCTGCATCTTTCATACTTTGCACTGCATTGCGTCTTGTTACACTTCAAATGTAAATGATATTGATTTGTAGTCTGCAAATCAAGCAATTGTACTATGATAATCGGATAACCAACCAATTAACAGCAAAACAACTCATACAAACCACTGCTCAAACTGAATAGACAGCCCATACTCTACTGGGGATCGATCTGCATACAACCCATAACAAAGCACTCGGTTCATCCTGCGCATAGCAAACCCTGAACAAACAGCCCCGATCTGACAAGATCAACTACGAAAACTGAAACGGTTTGAGGTTGAAACACACTTGGATGTCCCAAATTTTCCCTCTCCTTCTCTTGCTTCGCACGAATGTAGAGAATGGCACAGCATTCTGAGCACAAACAACGATTTTTGAAATAAGGAAGGGTTTTTAACCAGGGTATCAAGCCTACCACAGAAAACAGCGAGACAGACTCAAACAAAGAAACAAGAGGCACACAACCTAAAAGAACGAGACACGCTCAGAAAAGACTCAAAGCCGAAATCGAGACCGACAAACCAAAAGACACGACACATGGACATGTTTACGAAAAGACCTCAAATCTCGAGGAGCCAATCCCTCCGGGTATAATTCCCACCCTTCCTGATTTGTGGTACTTACATCACTCGGCCCCCAGGCTTGGTTTTTCTCTTAAACCCTTCTTCTTACTTTTCTCTCCGCTTACACCTCTCTATTCTTTATTCTCTCATTTTTTTATCCCTCCCCGGGGTGGTTGACGAGTAAACGAGAGGTTGTGGGTTCACGCCCGATACAGCTAGCTTGCAGCCACTTCTTCTGGTAGATAAAGTACCTTTCTGGCGAGTACGGTGATAATAAAGGGGGGAGGTGGAACACCCGACTCGACTGTGCCCCTAGTTCGTCATTTTGACCATTTTTTGTTTTCTAAAACAGTTTTGATCAAAATGAGAGTTGGATAAGCACACTTATTCGATTTTTGATTTAAAATCATGCAAGTCAGGCTATGGGCACTGAAAATTCTCCTTTTTGGGTCCAAACAAAAGGCCCGGTTTTGGAGAATGGAATAGTTTTCTTGAAAATAAACAACTTCAGTGAAAATCTTCAAAAACTATTTTTGTAAACAATCAATGCTCGAACGAGCACGGAACTTACCCTCGAGATACGCAACCTCGGATCGGGGATGATGGAAAATTGCCCCTGGCTTAATGGGGGATAGGGCAACGGAAAGTTGCCTCTGGTTTAGACGGTAACTCGGGGTAACTTATGGCAATGGATGGCAACGGAAAGTTGGCCCTTGTTTGGATGATGCCGCGGCACATTGTAAGCCAGTCCTTGTTGACGACGATCGGACCCTCGGGCGCGAAGGAGTCGAAGACAGTTTGAATCAATATATGGACACAGTCACCTGGAAGGTGTTGGTGGTTTGGACTTCAAAATGAAGTTGGTCACGTAATTCCAGGTTGCTACAATCAAGATATTGGACTCGGATGAGGCAAAAGTGATCAAAACCATGACATGGACTGAGACGCTATGGAAGCGTTGCGGGCTGGACTTCAAGATGAAGTTGCCTACATATCCCAAGCATGGGAATCAAACCTTACGTAGTTCCAGTTAAGGTACACTCGGGTATTTTAACCTTCACTGTTTAGGCTCTAACTTTTGCCAAGGTGCCCAATGCGGGTTTTCGACCTTGTGAGCTATGTTTTTCTTCTTTTTTTTCTTTTTCTTTTCTTTTGCATTTTTTCATTTCTTTTCTTTCTTTTCTTTTGCTATTCTTCGTTCTTTTATTTTCTCTTTTTTTTTCTTTTTTTCTTTTTTTTTTCTTTTCTTTTTCTTTGCTCTGACTTTTGCCTGGGCCGCCCTTCCGGGTTTTCGGCCCAGCGAGCCTCTCAAAGGGGAAAAAGTGTAGCAAGCCCATGCCAAATGGTTTTGAAATTGAAGCCTTTCTATGTCGAGGAGAGCGACTGTTGTGTTGATTTGCAGGGGAATCCATCACGGTTGCTTCATGAGTCTTGCCTTGTGGGATCTAATCTCCTTGATCTGGCTTTGGTGCCTCTTGCTCGAGGGCTGCTTCAAAATGGGCCACACAGGCGTTTCATGGCACTGAATGTTTTGAACAGATTCCGGTTTGCAACAGATGAATTGAAACTTGAGGCTGAGAGCGATCCTGGGCTGCGCAATCTCAAGAGCGATTCCACACAGGTCTTCGCAAGACTGCGCAAAATATTTCATTTTTGAAAGTTTTTAAGAAAGCGACAAATCGCTCGTGTTGAAGATAGTGTGGAATCAGTCTGGATCAGGCCAGGGTCCTTCTCAGTACTCATGCCGACAAGCATGATTTCATTCATTAAAAGCTTAGCATGCCTCTCTTTCTCTCAAAATGATCAAAATTTTACAAAACCTGAGGAATTACTTCCTCTTCGTTTTCATTACTGTAGTGTCTGAAAAGGGGTTTTATGAAAAGCTTAGGTCATTACGACGATGTTAAGGCACAAGAGAGTAGGCGAAATGTACTGTCGTTCCATTCACATCTTCTGGCACGGCTGACTCAAATAGCAACAAATTCAGCACATGATAGCCGCAGCTGTTTCTTTCAGATTTGCTGGCATAACTGGCTCCTTGGCAGAAACAGACTCAAAAAGCAAAAACAACTATTTATAAGGCAAAACGGTGCTTGAGGCAACAACCCCGAAATCACCTGGTATACTATACAAGAGGGACTGACTCATTACAACAAGACAGACTCTGTAAGCAAAAGACTGACTCAATACAGAGAGACAGACTCAAAACAAAACAAAAGACTGACTCGACACCCAAGTCAGTATTTGCAAAACTAGCGTTGCCAGATGCTCAAAAGTGCGTGCCAAACGCCACATCCAAAAATGTACCAGACATGGCCCGCAGGCGGTTCACCTTCTGATTACATGCTTGTAGTATCTGTATCCTTAAAATCCAACAACTGGGTGGTGACGGACTTTGCTGAGGTGGGGGAAGGATAACCTCGTTGTCAATCAAATCTTGCACCTCGTGCCGGAGGCGGAAACAACTGTCGGTAGCATGGCCAGTCTGCTGGTGGTACGCACAGTACTGAGTAGGGTCATGAGTATCAGGGAGATTCTTCGGGAGAGGCCGAGGCTCCAGGGGTTTAAGGTGTCCCCTCTCGGCAAGGATTTGAAGTGCCTTGGACAATGGCATGTAGAGAGCATGGAAGACCCTGCGCCCTCGAGGCAGGTATTTTGGAGCCTGAGCACTCTTACTAGATGCACTAGCAAACGGATCAGCGGGTACGGCCTTGGATTTTTGATCTTTTCCAGATGCAAGCTTGGGAGCGGGAAGAACTGTTCTGGCATGACGGGGCCTATCCAGATTCTCTGTTTGACTGGAATTGCCCTCAGGCGGAGTGGGGAAAGCATCCCATACAGCTTTTGACATAACTGCGGATATCTGTTGCTTGTTCATTCCCCCGGCTTTCAAAGCCTCTACTGCCCACAGCAGTTGTTCGATGGGGTCGGCATCTGCCTTCATTTTGCCTTTATCTCTGGCCTCGTCCTGATCTAGAGTTCGGTCTGCTGCGTCGTTACCATAGCTGCAGGTCATCTCCGGTTGGTTGAGTTCAATCACAATTCGTCCCAGTAGCGGGGGCTCCTGGGGTATGAAGCCTCCGGCATATGGTGCGGCTGGTGGCGAAACAGATATTCCATAGGTGAGATCCGCCACAAATCTTTAAAGATCACCTATCATTCCCATTAGTTCAAATGTAGTAGGCTCGCGAGCCTGATATAGTTGAGGGATCCAAATTGGATGTGCGGCAGGCGACCTGGGTGGATGCGGTATGTCAACCGTAGTCTCATCTTGTAAGGGGATTCTCGACTAACGCGTCATTATGACCACAATCTCTTCGAGTTTTGCATCATGTTGATTACGCCTCGGCAAGAAAAAAGACACTAGCTTGTTCGATCGACTCAATTTCCGAATCAAACGGAAAACAAGCGAGTTCAAATCAAGCAGATCAAACACGGATGTAGCCGGACGACTGTACTCTACTACTGATCACTGTTCCCCAGAATCACTATACAAAACTGAACTGATACCCGCAGACACAACTGATTCTCAACAACACTAATACTGGTGCCCTCAGGCTAGATACCCAAACTTGCAAACTGATATATGTGTTCCCTGCAGAGATACACTCTAAAAGCACATAACAGGTAAAAGAGAGCCAATACACCCCTATGTTGGGGTAGGGTTTCCCTGTCCTATTTTGTCAGGAGCTAGGGTTTCACTACGCACACAGCGGTTTCAAACAACCTATATCGGGTATGCAACCTGTCCTAATTTGGAATGGTCACTATGGATCCGAATATGCACTAGGTCGAATGGTCAAAAAAAGGGTGCCCCGGTGAAACCGGGGTTTATGTTCCCATACTGGCAGAGCCCGCAACCAGTCAGCCTTATGGTCATGCCTTGACAAGACAAGCCTCCGGCAAACCGCTCAGGAATAGCAGATGGCCAACACGGTGTCCTAGGCACACCAATGCACATGCAATGCAAAGAAACACATAAGTGTAGTCAAAACAGGATATCATGAATTCGAGTCAAGCTCTCTAAAAAATCCCCAGCAGAGTCGCCAGAAACTGTAGACGTCCCCGAACGCATCCCGGGCGAGGAGTGCGAGTCCCTCCCGTTCTGGTTCGCTATTGGGTCATTACAGTTCGAAGGACTCAATTGTTTGTCGCGGTTCGTAATCTGAACCAAAGAGTCCAACACTGGCAAACCGTTTTAAGAAAAATAGATTTTTTGAAAAGAAGTGCCAAACACGGACTGCTTTGCCAGATACAGAGTCGCCACCTAAATGTTTATTTTTGGGAAATTTAGGAAACCCTGACTCGGTGCCGAAGGCCACGTGTCTGTCATAACCAAAGTGTCTTGGCTCGGGAGCTTGGGTACGATCGGGGAAGGTCAGCTATGAGCACCCCCTTTCACCCGGTCCGAAGACCAACCGACCTCTACTAACCGTGATATCTGTTTTTGAAAACATTATACGTTCTTATTCCAATTATTAGCCTAGAATTACTATGTTATGTGCACAGCAAACAAGTATAGACTAGATTACCTAATTTGGAAATAAGCATTGCATATCCGTTTGTTTTGAAAATGCTTTGGATTTGCTACTCGCAAGTAGGCTAAAACGCGAATTTCAACGAGTTTTTCCAACTCAGGCAATCCAACCTCCACCCACAGGCATTCAAACAGTTTATCTCATATAAGCACTTAGCCGCATGGTAAGCATACTGTCATGTTAACATTCACACGCATGCAAGATGCTAAAGCGTAAATACTCACATCGTACTCCGTGCCAAAACAATAAACCAGTTAGCAAACATGTGTGTCCTAGTTCATGTTAAGTGACTAATGCATCGCATACAACATGTAATTAGGATAGGCTCGACTAACCCTAAAAATGGCATGTGAAATGCAATCATTTGATGCACGTATTCAAGTTGGAATTTAGAATATAATGCAGTTTGTATGATGTACCGAGCCCGGTGCATGTTTAGACAAATGCATGGATACACGCATGCATTGCATAAGGTATGTTAAAATAAACGTGCCCTAATCTACCATCATAAGCGGGTAAATAAAAGGGAAGAAAGAAATGGGGGTCGGAAGACATACACCCACTCACGCACACTTATTACAAATATGCCCTCACTCGGAGGGACCGAAATAATAATACAGATTAATTAGCTACGCAAACTAATTAAAATATTACAGTCCAACTAAATTAATCAAATAAATTAATTAATCTAATTAAAGCAGTAAACCGCCTCGAGATGAGGGCCGCATGCAACGCATGCTCGGGACTTGCTCGGAATTGCACTGCCATGCTTAGACTGCCTCTGTTTTCCCTACTTTGCATCTCAGAAGACTCAAGAGTGCCTCCCAGGACACTGAGGGACACTGTTGGCTGAGTAGGACTTCCACCGGCATCAGCATGAGGTCACCGGCACAAAATTCATCCATCGGCCATCAATAGACTGCCGGTCGGCACTAAGTACTGTCGGCCGGCACTGAATGTCAGCAGAACCTGCAACTCACAGCAGCAGAGGGAAAAATCTTGCATGGCAATGTTATTCAAGCAATGTATGCACCAAACACACTCCTTATCATGTTTGTGACTCAAAGGGGCATGTGCCTCGATTCTCGGGCCACCAATCACGCATTCCCATGCATGATGACCCCAAAGGATCAAGTGTGCAATTTTCATTTCAAATGCATGCAATGCAAACAAACAAACCAAGGGGCTTCTACCTCCATCATGACTTGGTCAAGAGGTGGAGCATGCATGCCAATGCAATGCAACCCTAAGCATGTTAACTAGGCATGTAACATGGCAATTCAAGCGAGGATGCTAGTATGCAAACACATATGCAAGGCAATCATACAAACCTAACAATGGGGTGAACTTAAACATGACTTAGGCAATTCCAAATTAGCCCAAAATCAGTAGCCAAATTGCCCAAAAATGAAAGCTAATCACATATGCACACATGCACATGTTATGGTTCAAACTTCAAGTACTAACCAAGCAACATTCAAGCATACTTTAAAAGAGATATCATGGGCAATTAGCATGCAACACAAGCTCTAAAAATCATGTTAGAGTATGGTGCTAAACCAACCCAAATGAGACAACATTAGCATGCAAGTATGGCCCAAGTGCTCAAAGCTACTCAAAGGGCATTGAACTACACTTGACAAGACTAAACATGGCAAGACTTAAGCAACTAAAAACAGATTTCTAGCATACAAAATCAAGCCCAAAGGACCACTTAGATGGCATCTATATGGTTTAAATTAAAGGGCATGCACACATGCTCTCCCGAGGAACATACAACATGAGCTTTTGAAACATCAAAGAGGCATGCAATACAAACATATGAGCATGTTTAAGGGACTGAAATAACATGGCAAATGGTCTCAAACCATTGAAATGATGCAAACAAGGCATGCTACACATTCATGCTCAAGGCTAGCAAGCCTAAAATGCAAAGAGGCTATACAATGCATGCTAAGATCAACCCAAACATTTATGGACAGACCTAAAGCATGGCAAAATAAGCATACAAGCTTCACAAATGTAAGCCTAAAACATGCTAGAAACAAAGGCACACAACCTAAGACATGTTAAGGGATCACAAGGCATTACATGGTAGGTATGCTAAACATGCAAGGTGTACCAAAACCAACTTAAAATCATGTTATATCATGGTATAATAATCATGAAAAATAGTCATGGCATGCTCAACACACACTTGAACATAGGCTTCCTCAAGAGGCCAAAACTTGTCCTTTTCAAGGACAATAAGGAGAGGGGGTGGCCCTCTCCTTCTTGGGACTTCAAGGCATCATCTTCACCACTGAAATCCCTCAAGATTTCAGTGGTGAAGAGACCCCAACACCAAAATCCCGGAGCTCTCACAAAATAGCACAAAATGAGGCCTTTTCAAGGCCTAAGGGTGGTCAAACCTCCCCAAAGCACAAAACACTCTTAACCAACAATAAAGAGGACTAAAAAAAAGAACTTTTTTGTATTAAATTCTAAGCACCAAAACAGTTCTAATCTATGCAAAAATGGAGTGTAAAAATGGGGTAAAAAGGGGTAGTTTCTTACCCTTGAAGACCACCTTCACAAAGGTTTATGTTGTCGCTTCCTTGAGCTCAAATCCAACCAAAAACTTCAAGAACCAGCCTTTAGACCCTCAGTAACCGAAGGAAGGTGAAACACTAGGTGCTTGTGTGCAATAATATGGATTAAAACACCTAGTGTAGAAACAAGAGAGGAAAAGAGAGATAGGATAGATACAAAAGTTCTAACCTAGAACCAGAGCTTCTTCTCTGTCTTTTCTCTCTAAAAATGTCTAATTTTTCTAACCCTTGAGCCAAGAGAAGAGAGCCCTCTCTTATAGGCAACAAAGCTTACAAGCTAAGCAAACCAAAGGCTCATCCCTCCATACACGTGTGATGCGTCAGCGTGTTTGAGAGGTTCAGTGCAAATATGGCATGCGTGCATATTTTTAGATTCAAATAAGTGCTAGGTGTCGGTGTGCTTACAGTGAATTACAACGTGTGATGCGTCAGCATGTTTCAGAGGTTCAGTGCAAATATGGCATGCATGCATATTTTTAGATTCAAATAAGTGCTAGGTGCCGGTGTGCTTACGGTGAACTACAACGTGTGATGCGTCAGTATGTTTGAGTGGTTCAGATAGATATGGCATGCGTGCATATTTTCATATTCAAGCAGATGCTGGGTGTCGGTGAGTTTGCACTCCCCTTGGCCGACCACCTATTTTAGTTTCTTACTTAGTTGGCTTTGTAATTTAATTAATGTGATTAATTAGTTAAAGTTTTGTAATAATTAATTAGCCAAGTTAGTTAATTAGTTGATTTGTAATAATTAGTTTAATTAGCTTAGATTAGCTAGTTAGTTGATTTATTCGGACCCTCCGTCGAGAGGGCCAACTTTTGTAATAAGTGTGCGTGAGTGTGTGAATGTCTTCCAACCCCACGTCTTTCTCCCTTTTACTTAACCGCTTACGATGGTTAGTTCTAGGCCATGTTTTGATTAGCATCCTTATGCTATGCATGTTTGCATCATTCATCTGTATTGCATGCACCGGGCTCGGCGCATCATACAAACTGCATTGTATTTCAATACCAATTTGAATACATGATTATCAAGTTGCATCTCATATGCCATTTTAGAATAGCCGAGCCTATTTCTAGTTGTATTTTGCATGTGTTGTATTAGTCATCTTAACATAAACTAGGATCATGCATGATTACTAACCACTTGTTGTTTTGGCTCGGAGTACACTGTAAGTGTTTACGCTTTAGCATCCTTGCATGAGTGTGAGTGTTGCCATGACAACATGCTTGCCATGAGGCTAATTGCTTAAGTGATATAACTGCCTGAATGCCTCTGGGTGAAGGTTAGATTACTTGAATTGGAACAATTCATCAAAATGCGAGTTTTAAGCCCACTTTGCGGAGTGGCAAAATCATGTTTTCTAAGCCCACTTGAGGGTGGCAAATCCACGTCTTAGCCTACTTGCAAGTAGCACCTTCAAACCATTTTCAAACAAACATGAGATGTTTTGTCCCAACTTAGGTGATCTAGTCTATAATTGTGTGTTGTGCGCATCACATAGTAATTCTAGCTAATAACCAGAATAAGAACACATGTTTTCAAAACAAAATATTATGCTTAGTATAGGCCGATCTTTGATTGGGCGAGCGGGGGTGCTCATTACATGACCTTCCCCTCTCGTACCCAAGTTCCCGAGCCGAGGCAACTTTGGTGATGACGGACACGTGACCTTAGGCACAAGTCAGGGTTTCCTAAATCCCCCAAAACAAAATATTTAGGTGGCGACTCTGTATCTAGCAAAGCAGTCCATATTTGGCACTTCTTTACAAAAATCAGTTTTCCAAAACGATTTGTCGGATTTGGACTCTTTGGTGATTTATCGGTCTTGCATTGCACTTTGCGGGATTAGATTCAGAACCGTGACATTTGAGTCCGAACTGTAGTAGCTTAATGAACGAAAACAGATTTTCTCCATTTCACGCGTGGAGCCTGGGATGTTCGGGTACGTCTATAGTTTCTGGCGACTCCATTGGGGATTTAGAGAACTTGACTCAAACTCATGATATCTTGTTTTGATTACACTTATGTGTCACTTTGCATTTCATTTGCATTGGTGCGCCTAGGATACCATGTTTGCCGTATGTTATTCCTGAACGGTTTGCCGGAGGCTTGCTTTGAGAAGCGTGCCATAAGGCTGACCGGTTGCGGGCTCTGCCACGACGGGAATACAAACCTCGGTTTTTACCTTGGCATCCTTTTTGACCATTCGACCTAGTGCATATCGGAAACTGTAGTGACCATTCCAAGCTAGGACAGGTTGCTTATGCGATTATAGGTTGTTTGAAACCGCTGTGTGCGTAGCGAAACCCTAGCTCCTGACAAAATAGGACAGGGAAACCCTACCCCATCATAGAGGTGTTTTGGCTCTCATTAACTAGTATGTACTTTACAGTGAAACTGTACAGGAATGTGCGTATTAGTTGTGAGTTTGGTATCTGATTTTAGGGAAGAATTCAACCAAGAGTGCAGTCATTCAAGCTATGCTCATATCTGTTTTGGAGAAACCAGGCTGAGGTGCTGTCTGTTTTCTCTTTTGCCAGGTAGTCTTGGAACTATAGCTTCAGAAGGCTCCAATATCCCCCAGGTACACTGGACTTGTATTGATAGACTTTGTTAGGCTAGAATTGGTTCAGAAGAAACCTGTGTTTGCCTCACCCCCACCGGTTACAAGACGAACGAGGTTTAGGCAAAATTCACGGTCTTGATTTTTACAATCATCCTCGGTTCACCTAGGTTTAGTGCAGTGCAGGAACGGTTATGCGCATTATTTCGGCACAAGATCAATCACCTATTCCCATGGCTCAGTATCCCTTAGTTAGTGTGGAAGAACAGAAGCGGTACCTGCAACAAACAATCGAGGCACTGCAGCAGGACGCAGTCCGTCAGGCTAAAGTCACGGCTCGTCAGCTGAAGTCATGACTTGTCAGGCCGAAATGATAACCCAGCTACAACAACAATAGCCACAGCAGGCTGCGGCTTCTACATCTCATGCACGGGTAACCCGACACCCGGAGCCACTGCCCATACTGCAAATGTCCAAAAGACTCAGGGTAATCCGGCGGAGCCAATCCCAGCACAGGCCACTAAAGCTCCTGGCTGTCAAAGCAAGGCGCCATTTGAATTTGAAGCTGACTCAACTACACTTAAGGTTAATAAACTGGAGGAGTTATTCAAACAGGCACAAGGAGTGAACTCCATCCCGTATTTAGAGGACGGGTATACTGAATCTGCAATTACCTTACCGGAGCGGTTTAAAATGCCGCATATCGACTGCTTCGATGGCTCTAGAGACCCAATGGTGCATCTCCACCTGTTTTTTGATATCCTGAGGCCAATGGGTTTGACCACAACCCAAAAGTTGTCACTATTCAGCTGAACCATGTCTGGGATAGCCGCAATCTAGTATGCAAAATTGGAGAACTCTATGAAACAGAACTGGGAAGAGCTGGCTTTGGCCTTTATTACTCAATACTCCTACAACACATAGATCGAGGTCACAACTCGTGATCTCGAAGTCACCCGCCAAGAGCCAAATGAGGGTTTCTCAGAGTTCGTGATGAGATGGAGGGCAAAGGCCTTAATGATGACTACAAGGCCTTTTGACAAAGATCAGATCAGGATGATTGTTCGAAATCTACATGGCAAGTTACTGCAAAAGATGGTCGTTCTACCTCTGTTTACCTTTCTAGCCCTTCATGAAATGGGGGTTCAAATCGAGGATGCCATCCAACAAGGGATTTTTGTGGAAGAAAATGAGCCTGTGAAAAAGAGTGTTGGCCGCAGTTCCAATGCTGCTACTAATGGTAGCACAGCTGCGAAATGCTCAGAAGTAGACACTATCACCACTTCCCTCAATGGCCAAAAACCAACCACCTCAAATCGGCCCGAAGCCCAAAATTTCCATTTGCTTTACATGAGTCTCTCTCAAGCTTTGAAAATGCTGCGAGAGGAAGGGCACCTAGAACTCCTCGAACCCCAACCCCTTCCAAATCCTCTTCCACCAAGATATGACCCAGCTAAATACTGTGCCTATCATCAATAACACGGTCATGATACGAACCGTTGCATCTGCCTCCGTCATAAGATTCAAGATCTTATTGATGAAGAGACCATACCTCTACCTAAAGGACCTTGGGCCAGTACTGACCCGTCATCTCTACATCTCAATCAGATCCATATATTGCCATCCGACTACAACCCCAGCATATACATCACCCTAGCCCATCTACCCAAGCCTGAGGTGTTCATTCTAGAAAGCACAGACTTGTGCATGATGGATGCACCTGAACCGTAATCATCTCAAACCCGTGAGCCCACTACTTCTGAGCTGATGAGGATGATTGAAGATCTTCAGAGAACTGTGGCAAATTTAGCCTTTGGAATTTTGGCTCCATCGTTGACTACATCACAAGCTAGAAGTTCAATCCAAAAGGCTCCTCGATCTTGGGGCAAGCTGCAACTTAAAAGGGCCAACCTGAAGCCATCTTATATCTGGGTGTTGCCGTGTCGACAACAACTAGGCTCCGCACTGATATAGCGACCCGATCCTTTGATAAGGTAAAGGCAAGTGGTAAGAACAAGGTAGGGGCAGGCATTGGTCCCCATGAACACCTTTAGTGGGCTATTGAGGCTTTGAAAGCCGAAGGGCTGAACAAACAACAAGTACTCGTAGTTGTTGCAAAAACTGTGGATAACACTTTCACCACTCAAGTTGGGGGCAACTTGAATCAAGGGGCAAGCCGGGAGAAGGGTCGTTATACCAGAAATGTTCCTTTCAACTCTAATCCTGCACTCAGGAGGGATCAGCAAACCCAGTCAGCACCTGTCAATCCCTTTGCTGGTGCATCCAGCAAAACTCCACAAACCTCAAAACACCCACCTCGGAGCCAGAGGGACCCCACTGTACATGTCTCTATCGACGGCCCTGAGGGTCCTGATCAAAGAGGGGCATCTGAAGCCCCAGGAGCCGCGGCCATTACCAAATAAACTTCCTCTCTCTCATGATCCGGCCAAGTACTGTACCTTCCATCAACAAGCCGGCCATGACACTGACATGTGCTTTCGTCTTCGCCGCGAAATACAAGATCTGATTGATAAAGAGGTCATCGTCGCGCCAGGTCCTGCAAAGTCTATCGGCATCGGATTAGTGAACTTGGGGGATAATGTGATGTGATCGGTGGATGAACCACCTACTGATAGTGCTCAGTTTACTCCAGATGTAGGGGATGGCATGTACTTTTTGAGCATTTTGCGAATGCTGGTTATTTTACATTCTGACTTGGGTATTGGGTCAATCTTGTTGTGTTGCATTGAGTTAGTCTTTTTGTACTGAGTTAGTTGGGTTTGTCTTGTTGTATCGAGTCAGTCTTGTTGTGTTAAAGTCAGGTGATTTCGGGGGTGTTACCTCGGACATCGCTATCTTGTTTTGCATTTGTCTTTTCTCTTTCTTTTGAGTCTGTTTCTACCATTGAGCCAGTTACACCAGAAGATCTGAATGAAACAGCAGTGATTTTCACGCTTTTGTGTTTGTTTCTACCTTAAGCCAATTATGCCAGAAGATTTGAATGAAACGGTAATGCATTTTCACCTACTTCTTCTGTGCCTTTAAGTCATTGCATTGACCTAAGTTTTTTTCAAAACTTTTTGAACAATGTATTGAAAACAAAGAGGAAGGAATTGCTCGGGATTTACAAAAAATTGATCAACTGAGAGAAAGAGAGGCATGCTAAGCCCTTAATGAATGAGATCATGTTTGTTAATGTGAGTACTGAGAAGGATACTGGCTTGATCTAGATTGGTTCTATACTGTCTTCAGCACAAGCGATTTGTCGCTTTCTTAAAAGATTTCAAAAAATGTTTTGCGCCGTCTTGCGAAGACCTGTGTGGAATCGCTTTTGACATTGTGCAGCTTAGGATCGCTCTTAGCCTCAAGACTCAACCACTTTGCTTTCAAATCTTGAACTTGGATTCAGAATGTCCAACAATCACAATGTGAGACCTATGTGGCCAGATTCGAAGCAGCCCTTGTAACGCCCTAAAAAAAAACATTAAACCCATCAACATAAACATGCATTGATATATATAAAAGATCCACATTCTTCTATTCATCAGAGTTTCATTACAAAAGGTATTACATGTTAACAATAAAAACAAATGCCCTAAGGGCTTACAGCTTTCCAAGTTAACACTTGGTTACAAAAAGGAGAGTACTAACTCATCTACACCTTAAGCCCTTGGCTTGAATTTACATGTAATATATCAAAAGAAGATAGACAACAAAAAAAGTTTGTCCACCTCAAGCCTCCCAAGCTATGTCCTTGGAGGTGGCATGCTACCTGTACCTGAAAATGATGTTCCCATATAGGGTGAGCCACAGCCCAGTAGAAATACACTAAACCAACTATGAACAATGACTAAAAGATTAGCAGTTGATAGATGGCCAACACTAATACATTCACTTATATCATCTTACAGTTTCATGACATATAAGTCCATGTTACAATTCATTTTCCATTTCTTTTCAATTCTCAATTCATAACCATGGCTCAGAACCTGGCCAAACAACTCGTATGAGAATATAACTCATATTAAACATTTTCCCATTTAAATAAAAGATAAGCATACTAGCTATATCAACACATCAACAGATAAGCATATGAGCTATATCAACACTTCCATAGATATGCCTAAGAGCAATATCACACTTCCAAAGACAAGCGTATGAGCTGTGTCAACACATTACTAGATAAGCATATGAGCTATATCCATGGAGTCCATCCCCTCTCTTCTCCCAAACAACATCCGGTTTAGAGGTCCATCCCCTATCATCCCCTAAACCGTGGAGTACATCCCCTATCTCCTCCAACACAACACAACACAATGCATATAAATAACTATTATACACATCATCAATCAATACATAAAATTAATGTATTCTTTCAACTGTCATACTCAATGACACATTTCAATGATCGGTTTTAGTTTGCCTAATCATCATGCATTGTCTACAACAATCAAGACTATCTTCCACAGATAGCCCAAAGCAGTTATTTCTATACAAAATATAGATGCAACAAATGGACATATAATCATTATTCCAATTCGGTGAGTGATAAGTAATTCAACTACACCCTTTAATCCCATGCACTCCCAATCTCAACATTTCCCCTTCAATTCCTCATTTCTCACAATTAATTATCCCAATTAATTAATCAATGTAATCAGGGCATTTTCCATAATTAACATTACAACCTTTAGGTTCCATTTTATCAATGGTCCAACATTTATTCCATGTCTCTATACCAAACATGCCTCTAGGTTCATTATAAATAAAACCCCAACTTTTGTCAAATTACACAAAAGCCCCAAACCTTCCCAAAATTACACAACAACCCCCAACATCTCAAATCACCAAAATTTAAAGACAAAGCTCATAAAGAGGAGTAGGTTATCCCTACCTCAAAGTTTGAGCTCCAACGGAGATGAAGACCAAAACCAAAGTGCTCCAAATCCCGGAATTTTTAGATTAAAACGTAGCCCTCGACGATCAATACAACTTTTGTAAAGGCCAAAAGGGAGCAAACAACTCCTACTAGATCAAATCTAAGAGAGAAGAGCCGGTTTTAGAGTGAGAAGCTCTGAAAATGGCTTTTTGGAAAAGTAAGAGAGAGAAAAGATCTTGAAAAAGTGATCAAAAAGTCAGATTCTGGATTTAAATAAGAGTCGCCCCGCTCGAGCGTGAAACCTCGCTCGGCGCCACTCCTGAACTCCGCTCGGCGGCCAATCCCCGCTCGGCGTTGTATACCTCGGTACTTTTGCAGACAGGTTTCCCGCTCGAGCGTCTAATTCCCCGCTCGAGTGTCAAAACCCCCGCTCAAGCGGCCAAGCAACAACAAGGTCCCTGCTCGAGCGCCAAAAGATCCGCTCGAGCGGACAGGCCAAAATCTGGGCAACTAGTTTTGGTTCCTAAGTTCAACCAACCTGTAACAAACCTGCCCAGCACATCCTATAACTCAAATACAAGGTAGGAAAGGATGTAAACCAGATAATAATCAACTACTAACATCCATGGACACATGTCCGGATCACTGTACAACAAGAGGTAAACCCGGGATCGCTATAGCCCTCGAACTAGGGGCAAGAAAGTCATATCAAAAAGATCAAATATTATCAAAGGAAGCTTGCGAAGCTAGATCAGAAGCATCCCCTGAATTAGGGGCAAAAACTGTCAGATGTGCTCGAAGAGTCAAAAATTGGGACATTTCTCAAGCTAATGAAGATCGGCAAGAATGCCAAATCCTCGAAAGGAGGAAAGAAGAAAGTATTGCTGAAGGACAATCGAGCTCCTATCTACAACACTAAGGGAAAATTCAGCCCCCATTGGATGGACTCCTACATCATCAGTGAACAACAGCCATTCCCCTGGATTCAGATGGCTTTGAGACCTCAAACCATTCAACGTGGACATGTTACAACTTTTACCCTTGAGAGGCTCGCTAGGTCGAAAACCCGGAAGGGCGACCTAGGCAAAAGTTAGAGCAAGAAAAGAAAGAAAAGAAAAAGAAAAGAAAAAAAGAAAAAAAAAAAGAAAAGAAAAGAAATAAAAAGAAAATGAAGAAAATGAAAGATGAAAAGAAAATGAAAAGATGAAAAGAAATAAAAATAGCTCGCAAGGTTGAAAACCCGGAAGGGCGGCCTTGGCAAAAGTTAAAGCGTAAAAGGAGAGGTTAATACCCGAGTGTACCTTAACCCGGAACTACATCAGGCTTGATTCCCATGTTTGGGATACGTACGCAACTTCATTCAGAAGTCCAGCCATAAACACTTCCAAATCGACTGTGTCCATGTAATAGTTCTGATCATCTTTGTCTTCTCTGTATCCGAGAGTTTGGTTGTGATCATCACTTTGAGGACTGATTACAGTGCACTGTGGTGCCATTCAGACAAGGGCAAACTTTTCATTGTCGTGCGGTGTCATTTAGGCAAGGGGCAATTTTCCATTGTTTTGGATATGAGGTTGTGCACCTCAAGAGTAAATTCCGTGTTGGTTGAGCAGTGGCCATTTGCAAAAACAGTCTATGAGAATTTTTACTGAGGTTGACTAATTTTCTCTTGAAAATTATTCCATTTTTCCAAAAATGGACCATTTGTTGGACCCAAAAAGGGAAAATTTTCAGTGCTTATAACCTAACTTGCATGATTTTAAATCAGAAAATCGAACCAGCATGTTAATCTAACTCTCATGTTGGTCAAAATTGTTTTAGTAGAAAGTCAAAAACAAAAAATGGTCAAAATGATTAACTAGTGGCACAGTTGAGTCAGGTGTTCTGTCTTTTCCCCATTGTCAACACACTTGCCAAGAAGGGCACCATGCTTGCCAGAAAGGGCGTTGCACCTGCCAAAAAAGGGCACAGCTGAAGCTGTCAGCAAAGGGCAGAAAGCTCTCTCATTCTCCAAGCAGCGAGGTATCAAGCCAAGTGTGAAGCATGAATTGAAAATAGAGCAGGGTATTCCATTCCCTCATCTGGAAAGGTCTGGTCACATCCAAACTGGCCAAGGGTGTCATCAACCGATGTCAGCTGCAGATTTGCTACACACACAATTGTAGCACACCCTCTCTGTGGGAGAAGCTCACTGTTGTGAGTAGAAGAAGGAGAATCTAGTAGAATACTAGGGGCAAGAGCCCACAACAATCCTCTCTTAATGAACGAAATTAGATTCAGAACCGTGACATTTGAGTCCGAACTATAGTAGCTTAATGAACGAAAATGGATTTTTGCGCCATTTCACGCGCAGAGCTCGGGACGTTCGGGCACGTCTACAGATTGTTATAAGTCCTCGTGGATATGGATAAAGTAGCTTTAGCCACCCGTCCATTAAGTTGATAACCATTTCTTTACTGCCTTGCTTTCCTTAGCTTTAGATTCATAGTTGACATGTATTTTGGATCCTTGGAGATGTGCTTAGGTGTAGTTTTAGCCATCCATTCACAAGTTCAATAAGTAAAATAACTCTTCTTCCTATTACACCACTTATCTACACCCATCTCCTCTCTCAAGTGTGCTAATCTATGTGTTTCAACTATTTACTCAATAACAATGAGTGTTACGGGTTGTTTCATGAGATTGCTTGAGTGATCCATGGGATTTGTTGTGGATAAGTATTGTTCTCCCTTTTCATTGACTATTTTGGAAGTAAAACAAGAGATTTTGGGTCAAAGGAAGTTAAAACCTCCCTTCTTAATCATTTGTGAACATAGAAAGGGGTGTTATCATCCTTATCCCTTGTTTTGGTAAGCAAAGCTTCTGCAAAAAAATGATTTTCATTAATCTATGCTCTCCACTAAATAGCATAGATTTGGGTATTAATTTTCCCTTATTCACGAAGAGAATATGTAAGTTCCTATCTATTTCTTGGGCTTGAATTTGTTTTGATTTTGATCCATTTAATTGTTTTTTTTTTTTTTTTGGGCAAAATATATGTTGTATATATCTGTTTATGTTGTTATTGAGGGCTATGGCCCATCCATCTCCTCTATAAGTAATCCTTATCAACAAAGGAGGTGGAAGGTGTGAGAACCCCCCAAAAAATCTCCCTTTGGCCCCTGTCTTGAGATCCTGCACTGACCTAATCCCTAGCCGAAAAGGAAATTCGACCGACCACTTTCTACGTCAGCCAACTTACCTAGGGTCTGGCTGGTCATTTCCCCCAAGAACACAACAGACAATTTTTGGGGAATGCTCCCCTAAGCAGTCCTGGAGCTCCCTAGATTGCTTATTTTCTTTATTTAGTATGATATGTTAGATTCGGCAGTAGCTAAGCTGAATCGATTCTTTATTATAATAATTTCTCTCTCCCTCTTTTCTCATTCGAATTGTTGTAATAATCTTCTAATCCCACATCTTTCTAACCCTTTTATTTATCTACTTTCAGTATTGCATCATGTTTTCTTTATCACGCATGTATATTGCAACCACTTTTTCCTGCATTTGGATCTGGATCATTCACATTAAATATACTATTTTCAAAGATAATTAAGTGCATAAATCCATGTGTTGTGGTGATACTGATGCTACATCTTAGTAATCCAGACTCCTAGATACATGTTTTATGTGTATTGCATATATCGTGACTCGTCTTGGAGTACTAGGTGAGCATTTTGAGCTTTAGCATATTGCATGTGCGTGTTCTTTACCATATCTGTTGCTATAACATGAGGCTAAATGCTTAAATGAGATATCTATTTGAATGCCAGTGGATGGAGGTTGTGTTATTTAATTGGGAGTGTAAATGATTTTTATGCCTTGGTCTTTATCCAAGAAAACATCTTTTCCAAAGTGCATGAAGTCAGAACATAACCAAAATTCACGATATAATCTATATTTTAATGCCTCAAATAATAATGATAGCATTATTAATAATCAGAATATGGATTTACGTTGATTATAAAAAAACTACATTCTGACTTAGTAGAGGCCAATTTTTGATCGGGTGAGTGGGGTGTTTAGTTAATGACCTTCCCCTCTCGTACCTATGTTCCTGAGCCGAGACATTTTTGTTATGACGAACGGTGGGCTTTCGTACGAGTCACGGGTTTCCTAATTTCCCCAAAAGAATAGGTGGAGGCTTTGAAATCTGGTGATGTAGCTAATTTCAAGCAATATTTGCAATAAATGGATTTTTTATAATAGTTGTCGAATTTGAACTCTTATTTTCTCTTTCACATTACACTAGTGAGACTAGATCAGAAGATCGGGAGTCCAAACTATTAGGCGCACTTTGTAACCCCAAAAGCAGCCCATAGTTTCTGGCGATTCAGTTGGGGACAATTAAGAGAACATGATTCAAATTTCATAACATGGATTTTATCTTCATGTGTATAGTCATTGCATTTCAAGCATGGTGCACTTAAGTCACTGTATTTGTCATCTAAAATCTCGTACGGCTTGCCGAACGTGGGCTCTGTTATGATGGAAATACAAGCCTCGGATCTGGACCACCAACATACCGTTTGATCCTCCCTTCATTTAGGTGTTGGGTAGGATAGGTATATCAGGTGTCTTCCCGAGGTGCCCCTTTTTGACCAGACTGAGTTCATATACTCAGCTCTAGCAACTTCCACAAATAGGACTAGATGCTGTCTCGTGTCTAAGATGCAGTGATACCAAATTGTTTGAATAATGAAACCCTAGTTCATCTCCCAACTAGGACAGGGTATCCCAAGCCCCTATAAGGGTGCTTTGGTTCACCTTATTTGCTATATGCTGTATGTGGGATCTGATACAAGGACTCATTATTCATATTAGTGTTTTAGATGCATTAGTAGTTGGATTGAGAATAGTTTGGTGGGATACATAGTGGTCAGTGATATAGATTGAACCGAATTGCTGCTAGATTTCCATCTGATTTATGTTCTTTTTCTTTTCTTTTTCTTTCCTTTCTTTTTCTTTTGCTAGGTAGTTGGTTCATCATAGCTTCAGAAAGTTCTAACACCCCTAAAACTGTAATGCCACAACTTCCGAACCATTAATAAATCAACTCAACCTCAAATTTAAACCTCCAACTAATTAATAACCTCAAAAAAAATACAAATTTATCTCCAAAATAATTACACAAATGTATCCAAAATATATCTTATACAAATCTCTAATAATAATAATAATAATAATAACATATAGTGGTGACCCCAAAATATCTAATTTTAATAATCTCTTTAGAACTTCAAATCCAATCTCCACTAAATTGCTCCACACTTCAAAAATAAATTAATTCAAAAAGTATATAATATGACAGGAATAACAAAGTTTGGACAAATAATAAATTCACAGGGATCCAATAATTACACGAATGATTCAATTCGAGATACCAACCAATTTATCAAATTGCACAAACAAGTCAACTCAATATATGATAATTTATCCATAACCAAATACCCGGTCCTACTCAGTACATGACCACTGACTAGCCTCACCGCCTGTCATGACTCAAACCTGCCCCTAAAAGTTTGGCCATGACTGGCCTGTATTGAGGCCTCCAAAAGAAAAAGTTAGCAAAAGTTTTCAAAATAAATGCTAATCCATAATGGGGGCCTAAAGCGGAAGCAAATAAATAGCATAATGTCCATTAAGCAGTGCTTATATGCCAAGATCATTAAGCATCATATTTAATTGATTCATATACACGGCTCATATATATAAGTACAAATCATGTACATTAACAACCCAAAAATTACATATTCACAAGTCCAAGCAACAGGCTTCAAAAGACTTAACAAATGTGGAGACAATTCCAAAAGACAAAAGGCTTCACTTGGAGGCTTAAGAAAACCGGTCCACCAAAAGTTTCCTAAAGCTGACCTAGGGTTGTCCTCTAAGCTGATCACCTACATAAACATATATAAAGCCGGAGTGAGTAAGGCTCAGTGAATAATAATAATGTAAGGAGGTTCGGGTGAATGGGTATATGTCTTAGAGAATATTTATTTAACATATACATGTCCCCATAATTAGATTCCACAACAGCCTCGAGCCCACATAAGACAGAACGGCCTAGGGCCCAACGTAAGACGGAATAGCCTTAGGCCCAATGTGATGCACAACGGCCTTAGACCCAACATAATACATAACAGCCTTAGGCCTAACATAATACATAACGGCCTCGGGCCCAACATATCAACAGCTATTCTAGACTTTATAGGATAGATGGAACATCGGCTTGTCTCCATCTCCCTTGGCCTTAGAGCCATTAATCATAACAATTCATATCATGGTACGGTAGATGGAACATCGACATGTCTCCACCTCCCTCGGTCTTAAGGCCATCATATATAACGGAAACAGAAAGGCATCATGTCCATTTCATATGCCATTGCTCATACTTGTACCATTGCTCAGTCGTTTTCACCAAGGTATATTTTATATAACGTATGGCATTCCCAATCATAATACATAAATCATAACACAATTTTGCACAATTTATCTTGAATGCACCAAACACTATCAAGGTATATAATTCATAAACAAAAATACATAAATAAACATATTGTTACACTATTATTACTCACTATGATATGGTCGTGCAACGATCCCTTCCAGTACGTGACCTATACATGGCACACAACTTGTAAGTAATTCACTTTTCCTTGTTCTTTTCTCTTAGTCATTTGTCCGATTCGTTTAATTCTTCTTCAATTGTAAGCATTTCAAGAGGATCAAATGTACACATTAACAGGTTTAGAGGGTCAAAAAGAGTAACAGAAATGGACATAATTTTTCCCTAATTCCCGTATGTGCAGAAGTCCCTCACCATACGTGCGGAGAGGTGTGCCGCACGTGCCTTTATTTCAAAATGCCGAAGTTGCTTCCCCTGTTTTCCACACGTGCGGTCGTGAGCCCCACACATGCAGTCCTGGGCCTGTTTGAGCAGTCCGAAAATTTAGCAATTTCAAGCTTTTCAAAGGCATTCTCAAGGCTCTATTCAAGAAATTTCACTTCAACAACATGTCATAGGATCATAATAAACATGAAACCTAAACTCAAGTGGATCATAACTTACTTTAATTTGGCATATACAACTGTAATTTTCATATTCCTTCATCTTCTTTATCTTTTCATGATACATATACATATATATATATATACAAACATATATACATACATATATGCATGAGTTCAAAACATGCCAAAATTAAAGATAAAAGGGCAAAGGCCCACAATCTAACTCAAGACAACTCAAAACACAAGAATCAACCCTTTAATTAGCCAAATCCAAAGATTACATCTTCAATTTCATGAAATTGGTTAAGTTAAGACCATAACCCAAAACCCTACCTTATATACATGTAAGAAACTTCATTTTAAGACTTGATTCCAAGCAATTGAAGAAATATTGTAATTATTTGGGTTGATTAACACTTACCTTGAGCCAATCTTTAACTTACTCTTCCAATCTCCAAGCTTAACTTTAATTCTCTTCTTTTCTTTTTCTCTCTTAGGTGACTCTCCATATTTTTCCACTCAACAAAATGAGAGAAGATGAGCTCAAAGGGGCTTATATCACATATATATGTATATAGCTAAAGTGTTTGCCAAACAAGCCTTAACGAATCAGACTAAATAAATTTTTAATTAAACTTCCCAAATGGCTCTAAAAATTTCTATTAGCATATTCATGTACTCAATTTCAGTTTCTGAACTCATTAAAGTTGTTAATTTTAGTTTCAAAGTGTAAACTCTAGGAGTTTTAGTCAAATAAAACTAATTAATTCATTACGAATTAACTTTTTACAAAACTTCATATTATGTTCTTAAAATTATGCTAATCATAATTGTAAAGTCAATTTCGGTTTATCGAGCCTCTAAGGCTTTCAATTTTCAGTCCAAATGTTGTAATTTCAACAGATATTCTTATAATCAACAGATATACGTTCAGAAATATCGAATTCACACATTTAAACATGTAATTTTACATCAAACACATAAGCATACATATAATTAGGGAATCAAAGTAGATGAGAGAGTCGGGTTATTACACTCCCCTCGCCCAAGCACAACCGCTTATCCGGGCTATTGGTACAGAGCATATTGGCAAAGTCCACTCGATCCATGTACGGAGCATTTCCACATCATTTAGCCAGAAAAAATCAACATTTCTAACATAGAATAAGTACACAGAGTTCATCAAATAACTAGAGTAATCAAATGAATCAACAACGAATAATTCCACAAAATTTATCAAATTATCAAAATCATCAAGCGGAGTACAAATTGAAGGTGATTAAAATAACACTGTTTAAAGGAAGCATATTGTATACCACCAGAATTACCTCAAATCAATCTCCTCTGTCGCCAACACTCGTATCTCGATATTTCTCCATGGATCCCCAAAAATAACTCTAATCTTACTCTGATAAAAATCTTTAACTCTCATCTGCTATATCACCAAGGCGAAATAGAATTTCCAGATTCAGAACTACTTAAAGACTGAAATTAAAAGGACGATTTCAGATTTTTGCCGAGCCCAGCCTTCTTGTGGTTCATAGAGAATTTCATCTACTTTTCAAAACATTTTTTGGAAATGGAATAGCTTTCCTAATTTTTTTTTATTTCAAAAATACTCCAACTCTGTCCAGATTCATCGACTGTTACGAAAATCGGAATTTCTCACAAACCGCTCACTCTTTTCTAATGAAACCAATTTTCCTTGAAAAGATGCCAACTAAAGGAAATTTTTCACTTGTTCTGTGATAAAAACATGCTAAATAACGTATCAATAACTCATATTTTTAAAGAGATGGTATGCCTTTAAAAAAATGTGAGATATGGGAAGAAAAAGGCAATTTTGCATCTATTAAGAGGAAATATGAATAGCAGAAGGATTGAAGCCCAATTCATTCACTTTGAACACATGAATACCATTACAACACATCCAAAAATATTATTTCAAGACTCTAATAACATGTATTTGAAAAAGAAAAATAAAAGAGAGAGTTGTGTTGTGACTTAGTTGAGTAACTAACAACACCTTCTCTTTCTTTCCTTTATTGCACCAAGCTCACCCTCTTCCCCTCTTTTCCTGTCAGTCGAATGAAGTGTTTGTATGTGTATTCTTGAGTGCAAAATGCTAAGGGTGAGGTTCCTTTTATAGGAAAATTGGTGCAAAAGGTCCATTTTGCCCATTGGTTGGAAATGAATTGGATATTTTGGATTTACTTTGAACCTAATAGAATAGTGAATGATTAGAGGCCTTAATTATGCAATTAATCATGATCTAGTTGGGCTCTAGTTAGGATGGAACTTGAGGTCGAGACAAGGTTCCATGTTTTGAGGTGTACTAGCAAACTTTTTCCTTAATTTCATGGATATGGTTTGAAAAAGTTTTATCAATTTCTCTTCCCAATGGTGGCTGGCCATGTGCAAGGAATTTTGGGAGATTTTTATTGATTATATATATATGAAGATATTGTGTACAAAATTATTTATTTAAGAAAGGTACAAGTATATATATGTATATGTATGTAATGGTACTAGTTAGGGGTCAAAATGTGATTCAAGAAAAATGTGAGGGCTTGGGCTTAATTAAAATATCTATTTCAAGTGTTAGGTTAATAAATTAGTGTTAGGAAAAATAATTCGGTTTGTATTATCTTGCTTTGAATTTAAAGGTGAATAACCAAACGAAAATTGTGAAAACCAGAAGTTAAGGTTTAGAGAGATTAATCTAAAATTTAAGAGTTAAATAATTAATATTAGAGTGTTAGAAATAATTTCTAAGCTTCCAGTGTTGATTAGGGTTTGTATGGGTTCATCCGTGATGTATTTTCGATTCTAGGGTTTAATTTGCGAATAATGAACGAACTAAGGGCTTTATTATAATAACTCAAAATTTAGGGAGCTAATAGGGTTTACTAAAGTTAGAGGTCTCACAAAAATCTTGTGGACTCATGCTAGTAGAGTTACAAAATCACAAGTCTTGTTCAAGGTCAGCTAGTGTTAGTGTCACTTCCCTCAGTATCTAGAAGAAGGGTCAGACAAGCACAGTTGGTTCAGAGCTCGTCACATCCCCGATCTCCTTTACAAATTTTATGTTAGTCACCTTTCTAATCTCCTCTATTCAGTACCCCAGTAGGCTATTCCCCAGTCCCTTTAGGCCATGTTTGTTTGGGTGGACATGAACTTGGGATTGGACTAATAATCCAATAAAAGTATTAATCCGATGTTTGGTTAAACAATTGAAGTACGGACTAACAATCCCATCCAAATATGGAATCCCACATATGATGGACTATTCAATCCCATAGAGGGGGGTGAGATATAAATTGAAGGACTAAGCCAAAGTCTGGACTATTAGTCCCTCCTTATAATCCTAACTTAATCCAAAGATAGGATAGAATACACAATCCAAAGGTCCTAGGACTTTTAGTCATGGAAATGTTAATCCAACCTAATCCAGTCCGCCTAAACAAACATGGCCTTAATGGCTCAGAATCTCCTAGATATCGTAGAAATGATTGCTATCCTTCAGTGGTCCATGGATGCTATTAATCATACAGTAGCTACTTAGGATGATACCATTACTGGAATGCAACAAGCAGGTGGGGCGACTGCTTCCCGTCTAGAGCTCACAGCCAGTTAACCATCCAGCTCTAGACCTACATTCGCCCATTGAGAACTTCCTAGGTTTTGGTCAATCAGAAGAACTGGCCCAAGCTCATATTGCTAGAGCCCCGGTACATCCAGCTGATGGACTCTTTTCCCTTGACATTGTTGAATTTGATCTAGCCATCCTGAAGATAGCCAAGTTGGAGAAGTTGTTCAAAAAGTCCCAGGGGATCAATTCCATTCCTGATATAGAGAATGGATACACAAAGGTAGCTGTCAAATTACTGAAAAGATTCAAGATGCTACATACTGACCGATTTGACGAATCAGGGGACCCTACGGTACATATTCGTTTAGTCTCAGATGTTCTGAAACCTATGGGTCTGACTCACCCCTAGAAGTTGTCTCTGTTCGGAA
Source organism: Camellia lanceoleosa (assembly GCA_025200525.1). NCBI lineage: Eukaryota > Viridiplantae > Streptophyta > Magnoliopsida > Ericales > Theaceae > Camellia > Camellia lanceoleosa. Next base: position 92,922,208 of record CM045758.1, on the reverse strand, counting down.
GGACTTTGTCGGGAATTGCTGGAACTTAGTATACCAAACTATAGGATAAGGTGAAGTAAAATTGGAAAGAATTGGCCGGGACGTTCATTGCTTAATACTCCTACAACACACAGATTAAGGTGACCACTCAGGATTTGAAAGCCACACGTCAAGAGTAGAAGGAAAGCTTCATTGAATTCATAACAAGATGAAGGGCCAAGGTAGCCATGATGACTAGCAGGTTCTCAGAGAAGGATCAAATTAGGATAATGGTAAGAAACATTCATGGAAAGATGTAACAAAAGATGATAGTTCTTCCACTCCTTACCTTCAACGATCTGCATGAGATAGGAGTTCAAATTGAAGATGCTATGAAACAGGGGATCATTGTAAATGAGAAAGAACATGTAAAAAAGCCTTTTGTCCGTGGTTCTAAGGTTACTAGCAGTAGTAACATAGCCACGAAACCTTCGGAAGTTGGTACTGTCACCACGTCCACAAGAATAACCAATCTCTTCGCTAATGCTACCCTACAATCTTACTATCGGAACCATTTCCCGAACCGTAACTTTCACCCATTCTATATGACTCTAACCGAAGCTCTAAAAACATTAGTGGAAAGAGGCCATCTCAAACTAGTCGATCCTCAGCCTCTTCCTAACTTGCTTCCACCTAGGCATGATGCATCTAAGTATTGTGCCTTTCACTAGCAACAAAGCTATGAAACCAACCGTTGCATTCATCTACGCCATGAGATCTAAGACCTCATAGACTGTAAAACCATAACTCCTCTATAAGCCCCACTATAAACGCCAAATGTCACTACCAACCCTTTGCCTACCCACGATCAAGTTCCATCACTTTTCCATCTTAACTACATCTATACACTATTCCCCGTCTTCGACCCCAGTATATACATCACTCTTTCTTACTTACCTAAACCTAAAGTCCACATTCCAAAGAGTATCAATCTATGCATGATGGATGTGACTCAACTCCAGTTGGAACTCAAAAATTTTGTGGTAATAATGGAGGCGCCAATTATAGAAATTGGGGATTTGTTAGGATATGATCCCAGCAGATATATTGTACCGTTTGGCCATCTAAAGCTGAAGGTTTCTTTACCCGATGCATTCTCCATTGATGTCATCAGGGAGGATGTACTCGAACAAGAACTAGATGACTTGGCCGATTTGGAAGTTGACTGAGACAATTTCAATTTCTTTAAAGAACGAAGCCTAGGAGATGTACAAATTGAATGGTGGAACCTGACTTTGGACATCAACACTCCATGGAAGCTTGATCCTAAGCACCTTGCCAAGACTCTTGGACATTAAACAATCCATCTAAAGTGAATTTAGGGAATTAACAAGGGAGTTTGTGAATGAAAATGACCTATCTTCTAAGGAAGTGATTTTCTTGTACTCTAAATGACTTTTTTGTCTCCCTTTCTTCAGTTTTAAGCTTTGTTTTGATCATGTGATTGTTGTAAGCATGGTTTTGAAAATCGGACCGGACCGATCGGTTCGACCGGTTGAACTGTCGACCGGTCGGGATTCCGGTCCAGACATACCCTCTGAACCGGCTAAAGATGAAAACTGGCGTATTTAACGGAAACTAGAAAAACCCGTGGTTGAACTGGCGAACCGGTCAACCCGGAGCTGGTTCGCCGAGCTGTCCAGCTGGAATTTTTTTTTTTTTTAGTTTTTCTTTCTTTCTTTTCTTTCTTTCTTTCTTATTTTATATATATATATATATATATAATATAAGAAAATAAGAAAATTTTAATTTGAAACTCTTTTTCAAAGGTCTCCTCTTGTGAGGAATCCCATTAAGAGCTTGATGAAATTATTGTGAAAGTCTTCACCTATTTATAAGAAAAAAATTCTTTCAAAAAGACTCAAGAAATCCATGTGAGATTCAATCAAATGTATTGGAGGGAATATTGAAATTTTTTTATCCCTCCAAAATTTTTGCTCTCCTTTCAATCAAATTATTTGAATTAAAATCATATGGAGAGAATATTAAATATTTGATTTCATCTTCCAAAATTGAAATTAATAATATTTCAAAATATATTATTATATTTTTCAGCAAAAAAAATATTAGGACAAATATTTAAGATAATTTAATATTTTTAATTTATAAGTTTATCACTTGTATTTTTATTTAAATATATTTATTACGCCGCGGTTCGATTCCGGTTCAACGCGACGATTGAACCGGTGACCCGTCCACCCAATCCCTTTTCTGATTCGCTCATCAGTCTGGTTTTTAAAACATTGGTTGTAAGTCCTCATGGATGTGAAGGGAGTAGTTTTAGCCACCCGTCCATTAGTTGATAGTCATTTCTTTACTTACTTACTCTCCTTAGCTTTAGATTCGTAGTTGTCATGTATTTTGGATCCTTGTGGATGTGCTTGGGAGTAGATTTAGCCATCCATTCACAAGTTCAATAAGTAGACTAACTCTTCTCCTATTACACCACTTATCTTCACCCTTCCCGTCTCTCAAGTGTGCTAATCTATGTGTTTCAACTCTTTACTCAATAACAATGATTGTTAGGGGTTGTTTCATGAGGTTGTTTAAGTGATCCATGGGAATTGGTGTTGATAAGTGTTGTTCACCCTTTTCATTGACTATTTTGGAAGTAAAATAAGAGATTTTGAGTCCAATAAAATTTAAACCTCCCTTCTCAATGATTTGTGAACATAGAAAGGGGTGTTATCATCCTTGTTCTATGACTAGATGAGGAGTTTTCAATAAGTTTGATGAATCCCTTGTTTTAGTAAGCAAAGCTTCCGCTAAGAAATGATTTGCATTAATCTACGCTCTCCATTTAAGAGCATGGATTTGGGTATTAATTTGCCCTTATTCACAAAGAGAAGATGTAGGTTCCTATCTATTTCTTGGGCTTGAATTTGTTTTGATTTTGATCCATTTAATTTGTTTCTTTGGGAAAAATATTTGTTGTACATATCTGTTTATGTTGTTGTTATGGGCTATGGCCCATCCATTTCCTCCCCAAGTGATCCCTATCAACAGAGGAGGACAAAGGTGTGAGAAACCTTCTATCCTGAGATCTTACACTGACCTAATCCCTAATCGGAAGGGAAATTCGGCAGGCCACTTTCTACTTTGGGCGGCTCACCTAGTGTATGGTCATTTCCAACAAGAACAAAACAGACAATTTCTGGAGAATGCTCCCCTAAGTAGTTCTAGAGCCCCTTGGACTGCTTCTCTTTTTATTTATTTATTTATTTAGTATGATTTGTTAGATTCAGCAATAGCCAGGCTGAATTGATTCATTGTTCTAATAATTTCTTTATCTCCATTTTCTCATTCAAATTTTTGTAATATTCTTCTAACCCATGTCTTTCTATCCCTTTTGTTTATCCGCTTTCAGTATTGCATCATGTTTTCTTTATCATGCCTGCATATTGCATTCATTTTTCATGCATTTGGATCCGAATCATCTACATTAATATGATGTACTATCTTCAAAGATGAATACGTGCATAAATCCATGTATTGTGGTGATATCCGGACTCCTAGATACATGTTCTAAGTATACTGTATTGGAAACTTGCACATAGGATCAAGCATATCTGTATATATCGTGACTCGCATTGGAGTGCTAAGTGAGCATTTTGAGCTTTAACATATTGCATGTACGTATTCCTTACCACATCTATTGCTATAACATGAGGCTAAGTGCTTACGTGAGATATCTGTTTCAATGCCAGTAAATGGAAGTTGTGTTATTTATTTTGAAGTGTAGATGATTTTTATACCATGGACTTTATCAAAGAAACCCCACTTTTCAAAAGTGCATGAAGTCAGAACATAACCAAAATTCACGACATAATCTATATTTGAACGTCTCGGATAGTAATAATAAAATTATTAATAATCAAAATATGGATTTACATTAATTATAAAAACCACATTATGACTTAGTAGATGCCGACTTTTGATCGGGTGAGTGGAGCGCTCAATTAATTATCGTCCCTCTCATACTTATGTTCCCGAATCGATACACTTTGGTTATGACGAATAGTGACCTTTGGCACGAGTCACGAGTTTCCTAATTTACCCAAAAGATTAGGTGGCGATTTTGAAATCTGATGGTGTAGTATATTTCTAGCAATATTTTGCAATAAAATTAATTTTCTATAAAAGTTGTCAGATTTGGATTCTTATTTTCTGTTTCACATTGCACTGGTGAGAGTAGATCAGGAGTTCAAATTGTTGGGCGTGTTTATTAACCTATAAATATTTTGTGAAAGTATCATTCATGTGTAATTTTTCAAAAATGCTTCAGAGCTCGAAATTTCTAAGGCTCAAGTGACCCAAATTCAAAACGACGTCATTTTGATTTTTTTTCCTCTCTTTTATCTGTGAAACAGATAGGGGGAAGAGAGAAAGAGAGAGAAAGAGAGAGAAAAGAGAGAAGAGGGAAGGGAAACAAAGAGACCCACCGGCGTCGCCATCCTCCAAAGATCTGTGTATACACAGATAGATCTGTGTGTGTATACACATATCTATATTGATTTGTGTATATCTCTCTGCTCTGTGTGTGTGTGTGTCTCTCTCTCTATGTGTATCTCTCTCTGATTGGTTTTGATTTATGGGTTTGATTTTTGATTTTGATTTTGATTTTTGGGTTTGATTTGTATTAGTTTTAATTTTTGATTTTTGGGTTTGAATCTCTTTACTCTATCTCTTTCATCTCCTCTCCTCTTGTCTTCTTTCTTCTTCTTTCCTCTTTTTCTGCGAGTTATGAAAAAAGAAGAAAAAAAAAAAAGTCAAAATAACGTCGTTTTGAGATTTCAAGCCACTCAATTTTTTAATTTTTCAAGCTACCTAGAGGGTTGTTTCTCCAAAAGAAAAAGGTTTAAAACCAAATAGTTGGATCGTGGGCCCACACACCACCTAAGTAGTGGTTGGTGGGTTTATTATTATTATTATTATTATTATTATTATTATTTAGGGTAAATTACATTGGCACTCCTTCAGATTTATGTTTATTACAGTTCCTCCTATCACCTTTTGAAAATTACATCCCCCTTCTTGAGATTTAAAGTTTCATTACAAATTGATCCCTTGCTTAGTTGACTGTTAAGTCAACTAACTGATTTTGCTGATATCAGTAATTTAATTTTTTTAAAAACCAATTTTGCCCTCAGTAGGTAAATTACATTGGCATCCCTCACATTTTAGAAATTACAATCCCCTCTCCAAGTTTTACAGTAGCATTACCAATTGCCCCCTCGGTTAGTATTAGTTGGAAAAAAAATTAATTGAAAAAAAATTAATTGGAAAAAAATGATTTGAAAAAAAAAATTTAATTGAAAAAAACAAATTTGTTAGTCAAATTTTTAAATTTCTATTTAAAAACCAACGTAAACTCATTTTTTGAATTTACATTTTTTCCTCAAATTTACAAACTGAGACAACCATTTATAAATCAAAAAAATTATCAAATTATGAGAATTTTTAAAAATTTTGTAAATATAAATTGAAAACTAAAAACGAAATAGTTACCAAACAAGCCTTAGATGATAAAAATGTCATAAAATTAACAAATAGTTAAATAAGTTATTAACGTAAGAAATGACTTATCAAAAGATTCTTGGGTTATATATGGTTTGATTTTCAGAAATGTTTTTTTTTTAAATTAAAAATTAATTTGGTTAAGAAATAAAAAATAAAAAGTAATTATCATTTTTATATAACTTTTATCTTTCGAGTGATTAGAAATAATTTTTTACAAATTAAATACATTTCTTCATATTTATTTTTATTAAATTAGTTTTTTTTTTTTTTAATGTCAGGAGGGATTCGTGTTAAATTAAAATCTCATGGGGTGTCAATATAATTTATCCTTTAAAATATATGTAGAGATTAAAGGTAAATACAGAACTGCTGCAGACCCCCAGCGGGGGTCGCACCCCCAGTGAGGTGGCGCGCCCCCACTAGCCGAAACTCAAAAAAAAAAAAAATTAAAACAGTTTTTTTTTATCCAATCACAGCATGCCACCTCACTGGGGGTCGACCCCCAGTGGGGGTCCAAAATATTTTTGAGGTAAATATGTTATTTTAATTTAAAAGTTACACTGCCAAATAATTACATTGACAAAAAAATCAGTGTAATTTTTTTAATATAAAGAAAAAATTGTTATAAATATAAACCTTAGGGTGTGAGTGTAATTTACCCCATTATTTATTATTTTAAGTTTAGTTGGCCGGTGGAAGAAAAAACAGTTAGAAGTTTGAAACGTGCAAATTTGGATCATCTTCTGATTTAGTCAAAGACTTGTCAAACAAAAATAGGGTAGGGTAGGGTAGGGTAGGGTAGGTCCATGTCCACTTTCTTGAAGCGATCCAAATACTTCGAATCTGTGCATACAATGGAAACGCAGCCAACCCAGGCATCTACTTTAAGGCCTGCATGGAGGAGTAAAAATTTAATATAACGTTAATATTACGTTATCAAAGACTCATGATATCATTAATTAATAATAAAATAAAATATTATAGGTAATAAATTTTTTATTAAATAAATTATTAAATGTCTTATATAGGTGTGAGATTCACAAAATTATGAACCCCATATTAGTGAGATATTTGATCATTTATTTAGTAAAAAAATTATTACCCCTAGCATTACTCGATAATAAATTGATATGAGAATGATCAACCGCTCTAATTATGAGCTGAGATCTTCTAGAGTAATTTTTCTTAAAATAATCATAGAGTGATTTTTTGAATAATTAAGAATTAATTTGATAAAAATTATGGGCATAGTAATGATATTGCGTTCTAACTCTCAGGCCTCGTTTTTTTTAGAGGTAGAATGGAAGGGATTCATAATGAGGGAATTAAGTAAAATTGTATTTGTTTTTATGATAGTTGTCAGTATAGGAATTGTTAAATTATTTTTATATAAAATAATAAAACAAATAAAAGAATATAAAAAATTAAACATTAATATTTTTAAAAAATTCTCAATATATAAAAAATAAAATAAATAAAAAAAATTTCTAATCCTTTCACTATTTTTCTAATACAATCTCTACCTCTTCCATCTCAATCCCCTTTCTAACCTCCATCTATATCACCTCTTCTATTCTAATCACCTCCCCAACTCTACAAACAAACAGAATACTAAATAACTCCACTTCCATTCTAATCTCCCCTATCTATTTAACCTCAAAACAAACAGGACTTTAAAACCTAATCGTATCACTCCACAATTACTCTAAAAAAAAATCACTCTCGAGAATCATGCCACTAACCAACTATTGAATGGGGACACCACACCATTAGTATCACCGTTGTATTAATTTTTTATTTTTTATTTTTTTTTTTTGGGGGAGGGGGGGGTGGGGGGGTTGTTTGTGTGTGGGTGGGGGTCGCAGTTCACATATTTGTAAATGTACTTATTCCTTAGATTGCATTTCATAATTGTAACAATATTTCTGAAAGGAGTTGGTTTTTTTTCCAATTCATGATCTAGATTGAATGATGTTGTCTGGATTCATAGAATTTATTTTAAATCTCGTTTCTATAATTTAAACCGTTTATTTTATTAGCATTTGTTTATATTATTCATATAAAATATTAAGTTAATCTAATAATCGTAACATATTTGATTTATCACATTTAAATCCCAAAAAAAAATGAACAAATATGTTTTTAAAAATATATCATCTATTTTTTCTATTGACTAATGCGATAAATTTAATAAGTTACGATTATTAAAAATCGACTTTGAATAATATACATGAAAGATCATGCAAAATAGATGATTTAAATCATTAAATAGGACCCTTGATAAAGCCCAAAAACTCAAATAACACCCTCCAATTCAGGCCATAAGTGAAGCCCAGTCATTGGAAAAATTTGGACCAAATTGTAGATGCTCATATTTTCCCCCTCCTCGTAAATCAAATGTTAGAAACTTTTAATTCATTAATATATGTCAGATTATTTAGTGTAAATTCTACTTATATTTTAGTAGGTAAAAATAATTTAATTAAGCTTCAAAAAAAGTAAAACTAACTTCTAAAAACTAGGAGAGGGATACTTATGGCTTCTTTTTTTGAATTACCAATTTTTAATTTAGAATAAATTACACTAAAAAACTTTATCATGTCATTATAAATAAATTAAAAGGACTTTTCGCGTATCAAAATTTATTTATTTTCTCTTTTTCTTTCCATTCAACGTATCATAATGTTTTCTTCCTTTATATCAATTTTTTTCTCCTCTTTTTCTACATTACTTCTTTTTAGTCATATTTACATGAAAACGCCTTAAACTATTAAAAATTATCAATTTAATCCCTTAACTTAGACCCCTTAAATTATTTAAAAGTATCACTTTACTCCCTAAGATATAAAAGTCGATAGATGGTCCTCTGAAACTATAAAAATGTATAAATTCGACCCTCTATGAAAAAGGGCTAAAAAACAATACACTAATAGTTAGAGAATCCATTTGTTCACTTTTAAAGAGTGAAAATAATATTTTGCAATAATTTAAGAGTTTCCATATAAATAATCTATTCTTTTTACTAGTAGATATGTGTCATGTACACTCCTGTTGTGAGTGTTACCCATCCAATATGTAGAAATTGGAAAATTCAATTGTTAGGGTTGCATATTGATTTGTTTTGTTATAAAAAATAAAAATAAAAAAATTGAATTATAATACAAGCGTATCCGCTCAAGAAAAAATAGGCTTTCGCCAATAATTTTTCTACTTAAAATTTTCTTGGAACCTTAGGCTGGCTAAAGCACAAAGTTTTCAAACAGTATATATATATATGTGAATATATTCACATGTGTATTCAAAGAAATTTAACTGCCTAGCCTAGGATAAGTATTATCTAATAATTGAAATATAAAAATTAGGCTATGTTTGAGAGGAAAATATTTTCTGGTATTTAATACAACGAAAAACAAAAATTAATGAGAAATATTTTTCATCATCAACAAAAAGCAAGCCTATTTGGAAAAAATGAATAAATTTCGAACTAAAATTTTACGAATAGTACTATACTACTACTACAACCATCACCTCCACTATCACCTCCTTATCACAATTGCTATTACTACCGCCGATGCCACCTACCACCATGCCACCGTCACCACTTTTACTTTTGTCTCACCACCACCACCACTAAATATTAAAAAATATATATTTTTTCTTTTTTAAAAAAATTCTTTAAAATAAAAAGAGAGTTAGAATTAAAGAGTAAGATACACTGAAGAAAAATAAATAAATAAAAAATAAAATAAAATGGGATGAGAGAGATAAATAGGGGAAGGAATCCGTGGCATGTCTGTCTGTCAAATAGTTTTTATTAATTAATAATTAGAAAGGGAAGTACGTGGGGATGTTTTCTTTTATTGGGCCAAGTAATGTATTCCATGCCTATTGCATTGCTATCCCATCCCAACCAATGAGTAAAAGCAAGGAAGAGATGAGTGATTGGGTGGAGTCTTATCTGTGTGGATCAGCCACTGGGGTGGATTGGGTCCCAAACAAACACTAACCAACATGGGACTGCTGTATGAGATATGCGTACACGTAGCAACATTTGAATTGAGAGTTTGGTCTATTCTTGAGAGAGAGGAGTCAACATCTTCAAGTGCTTTGAGTCACTGCACACAACACCACTTAGCTTAGTAAGCATAGGCCGTCCATTCATTCTGGATGCCACACCTGGCTCAAATAATTTTTTGATAATTTTAAAAAGTTGTTTTCTTTTTATTTTTTATTTATTTATTGTCTTGTGAATTGATCAGCTTTGATGATGTGATGTTTTGGATATGACTATGGAGAGAGAGATTTTGAACAAGCTAGTTGGGCCGGGCGAATTCCAGTAGTTGACTTGAGCTGGCCTACAAGTCAAAAGTCTAGCAAAATTTGGCAGTGATGGATTGGTAATCTCTAAGTCTCGTTTGATAAGTGATTTTTTTAATTAAAAAATTAAAAATTTAACAATATATATAGTAAAAAGATAAAAATTTTATTTTATTTTTTATTTTTTACATATTTTTTCGTAAAAAATTAAACATATCATTCAAAACATACTAATTTTTTTTACATCATATTTTAATTAAAAAATCAAAAAATTATTAAAAAAGTATGCTCCCAAATGAGCCTTAATTTTACACAAAATCACTCCAAATAAATAAGAAGAGCGATCGATCGCTATCTCAAAAAATTCTACTAATTTCTCTCCAATTCACTCTCTCGAAAGCCAAAATAACAAACACTAATTGTAAGGAAATAAAATAGCAACAACAATGGTAATTAGATTAATGCATGGTTGTATGGTTCACATTCAAGTGTACTGTAAAGTCAAATGGGTCGGGGATAGACCTGAACCGTCACACAGCCTCTTAGCCAATGAAGAAGTGCCATGTATATCACCATGATGAGGCATGCCTAGGCTATGAGACAAGTTCTCTACCAGCTGGTAACAATTGCAGGTGTCTGGGCGCCTTGCTACTTTCAAGTTTAAGACTCGTTGCCAACACAAATTATTGTACCAACTCGCTTTAATAATAAAAAATCGTCACTTAATTTTTAAAGAGTGATTAAGAAATTTTTAATAATAAAAATTAAGTTAAGGATCTATTCATCTGTTGGCTATATATTTTGTAAAAACCAAATCATAGTTTGACACGTGACAGAATAAGGGTATTATGGGAAGATAATTCAGGTCCTCGATCCTGATCGAACACGTGGCAATGAACATTGGTTCTCACGAATGACGTGGCTTCAACGGTTGCTCATATTCAAATTCAAATACATGAGGAAAGTTTAACTGCAAGAGATGGCGTAGTGGGACTACTTCTAAGGCAGCATGATCAGCGATCATGGAGGAGTAGTTCGACGGTTTGAAGTGCAGTTCGAAGGTCATCTTTGACAAGTATAAATAGCAGGGAAACTCTCAGAAAAGACCCCCAGACTCAGATCATACAAAGCAGTCTTTACTTTATATTTTCTTTCCCAGTTTTACATTTCGTTTACTTTAAATTCCTGCACTTTAAATACCTGTTCTTTAAATACCTGCACTGCACTTCGATTCATAGGAGTAGTTTCAAATAGATTCAAGTAGGCTGTTGCTGTAAACCTTCTCGAGGCTGAGTTTGGACTATTGTAAGTGTTCATTTTAATGAAATACTTCGATTGTTCTTCATATTAACTGTTATTTCTCTTAATTTCTCCTAAGTCAAGCCACCAGTAAAAGTCCTCTTCATTGAGGCTGAAAGAACTAAAACACAATCGCCTGATAATTGATTGGCAATTATAATTTCTGTAAGGACTGATTGATCCTTGCTAGCACGCTCGTATTTACAAATATACCCTTCGAAAAGCCAAAAAGCCAACATATATTTTTGGCACGCCCAGTAGGACATTTTTTAATGGCTAGACGAAGACGACAAGGAGAAAATGAACGCTTGGAAGAAGGCGTAGAGGGAGAGGTAGAGATACCTAATCCAGAGGAGAATGTGGTAACACATCCTGTGGAGACTCCTATGCTATCAGAACCTTTGGTCGAACAGACCAGTACTTCTGGTTAAGAACCATATGTTCACAATATTGGACGAAACCAAGGAATTGGACCATCCACCGTTCCATCTACTCAGCCAATAAATCCATGGGATGGCTTGGTAGATGCTATGGGACAACAATTAATGAACACAATGGAAAGGTGGGTAACATCCTTTTTGGATCGAATGAATAACCACCAACCAACAAATACAAGACATACAGAGAAAATTTTAAATGTCCCTCAGCAAAGATTGGCTAGAGAAAAACAGCCTATGCAAGTTAATGGACAAATTAATGGTCAGACTAGTACTCCGAACTATGAAAGACCATCGCCTCAGTCTTGGTATGAACCCATTTCAAGGCCTGTAGTAGGCCAAAATGCCTCAGTACTCAACAATGAAGCCACACAAGTTGGTGGATCTGGCCAAGTACAAGAAACTGGCATAAGAATGGTGGCAAATCCCATGTTCGAAGCCATACCTGGCACTAGGGGGTACAATAATCCCTTATTCGAATTTATACCCCGGGGGTTGGAAGGTTTTCTCACAAATGGAAGGGACACAATACCTGTTCCAACACCTTTCACAGGTCCTTTCAGAGGGGAGAGCTCAAAGGGTTACCCATATCCCAACAAAGACAACTCGCACTCTGAGGGCAACCAGTCCCAAATATACCACCTTATGGACCAAGAGGACCACAAGCATAAGTTTGTCTACCAAACCCTGTGTTTGTTCCTCCAGTAGTGGTTCAGCAAGCCCAAAATATGGTCCCTAGAGACCAAATTGCTAATATTGTTAGGGAGATGTGTGGACCGATGGCTCGGGGGGTCCAAACTCCTGTATACAGAAAACCATACCCAGAGTGGGTAGATAGGGTACATGAATACCCAAGAGGATTTAGAATACCAGATTTTACCCTATTCTATGGAACTGGAAATTAATCAACAGTAGAGCATATTGCTAGATTCGCTGCTCAATGTGGTGAATTCACTAATCATGACTACATAAAACTGAGATTATTTCCAAACTCTTTAACTGGGGGAGCGTTTGTATGATATATCAACCTTACACCTGGCTCCATTCAAACTTGGCAACAAATGGAAGAGGCATTTCATGCCCAATTCTTCCAATCAGAGCCAGAGGTGTCCATGGCAGACTTGGCAAGATTGAGTCAAAGGCCTGAAGAAAAGGCTACTCAGTTCATTGCAGTTAAAGGGCTCGAAATAAATGTAGAGTCATCCTTCGAGCTAGAATTTATAAGATTGGCTCAAAAGCGGTTTAGAGTTCGAGCTTGAAGAAGTTTGACTCAAGCTGAATTCGAGGATTTGGTCGAATTAACCTATAAGGTGTCTCGATATGAAGCATTACTAGAGGAGGAACAAGATCGAAATAATGCTTCGTATAAGACATACTATAGAGATCCCAATTATGAGATCGATGCAGCAGAGATTGTGGGCAAAGAACCTGTAATCTGTGAAGCATTAATTCATAAGGATACAACCATCGATCAACAGTTTAAAAAGAAAGACTTTCACAGAAAGTACTCTTTCGATTTAACAAAAGCAGATGACATTTTTGATCATTTGCTTGCAGCCAATTTCCTTAAGTTACCAAAAGAGGTAAAACTGCCGTCTCTTGATGAACTTAAAGGAAAAGTATACTGCAAAATAGCATAATTCTTGGTCTCACTCGACTAAAAACTGCATTGTTTTTTGAGACAGAATCCACGAGCAAATCCGGAAAGGAAGTCTGAAGTTCCCAGCCAAAACAGAGAAAGCCATGGGAATTGACAGTAACCCGTTTCCAGAAGTTGGAGAAAGCGCAGCTAATGTGGTTGTACCAAACTTTCAGAATCTATCTCTGCAGGAATTGGAAGAGGTCAATGTGCAAATGCATATTGCCAACCAGATAGCTACCAAGAAGGAGACTAGAAACCCGCCAGTTATTGGACAGGGTTTCTCACATCAGAAGGAACACTCTGATGAAGAAATACTGGATGACGATTCCTTGGAAGCGGTATGTCTGAGAGGATGTGTCCCAGATGTAGACTAAGCTACAAATGGTTGAAGGGGCTTCCAATTGATGGGAAGCAATACTATAAGGATGTTCAGAGACGTCCTAAATCAACCAACGCTTACAACAAAAGGCCGTACCCGGCTAGTGATAGGCAGCGACCAGTGGTGGTTGAGCCTGCAGTTGACAGAATAAATGCTAAAGGCAAAAGGCCCTTGTATGAGTCTAGGCCACTTAACTACTATAGAATGGAGAGCAAACATTTTGAAAGAAGATTGGAGAAGAGTTCAGGTTATGGGACTAAAGCCAGAGATTGGCCCCCCAGACCAACCTCACACAGAACAGAAAATGGCCACCTCCATCAAAGGCCAGAATCAAGCTCGAAGCATGAGACCAGAACCAAGCACTTACCTCCACGGCCAGTTTCGAAGATGGCTTCGAAGGTGGAAAAAGGTGATTCAACATCTGAATCAGTAAGCTCTTGGGTACCTGGAGTTCCAGATTGGTTTGTAATGCAAAACAAACCTAGGGAATTGTCTGCCATGAGAGATGTTGGAATCACAGGCAGAATGGTCAATCCTCCTTTGGTGGCTCCGAACAACTGGCTATTGCTGAAACACCCAAAGACAAAGGAACCAAATATGGTTCCAGTTATTTTCAGATCACAAAGGAGGAAGATTTAGCGCAGGTACACCCAGTACCAGCAAGATATGAAAGAAAGTGGAGAGAGTTCTTCACAGGTCAAGACAGAAGAAAAGAAAACTTCGAAGACAGACCATGCTCCAAAACCAACTCTACAAAGTAAAGTGGTTTGTAGTAGAGAACAATTGGCCCAAGTTCATTCTGAACTAAAGGCCAGGGAGATAGCTAGTTTGGCAGGGCTAGAGAAGGCTCTGATGGAAAGTGATAGCGAAACGGAAGAAGAGATTGGCATGAGCCAAAAGAAGGAAATGGTAGAAGAAGAAATATTCGAAGCCTTCATGGCTGAACAAACATTTCTGACTGAAGAACCAGTTGAGAAGGATCCTTCGAAGGGATCAGTTATCAATGAAATACCAGAATGCAGCATGGAGGATGCTGCTGAAGACACTGAGCAAGGTAGCCAAGAGGGGAAGAAGGTACAGCCAGCCATCCAGTTTGGCTCATTTCCTTCTGTATCAATCAATATGGTACACATACTACCTCATGAATTCCAGGCTGAAAATGAGGATCAGGGTGACCAAGACATGGATCCAATTCCTGTCTCTAGCGAGGAGTCACAAGTGAGTATGGTACAGGATGCTCCTAAAATGGCTACTCCAATGGAAACCGAGTGTCAAAGTGAGGAAGAGGTGAGCATCAACCTCTCATATCCTTTTGAATACCCCTCGAATTCCATGACCCAACATGTCAAGCCTTTGTACATCAAGGCTTTCTTTGATGGGATATAGCTAAACCGAGTCCTAATAGACAATGGGGCAACGGTAAACTTGTTACCGAAATCTTCTTTGAAGAAACTAGGGAAGAAGAATCCCAGGTTGATCCCAACCAGCACAACCATTGCTGGCTTTGCTGGAGATAAGTAGATGGCCCAAGGGATTCTGCCTATTAATTTGAGTGTGGGAACCAGGGACTGTATGACAGCATTCTTCGTAATCGACAGCAATGCTAAATATAATGTCTTACTTGGGAGAGATTGGATCCACACTAACAAATGTGTGCCTTCCTCTTTACATCAGAAGATCATGATGGCCCTGGGCAATGGAGAGACAGAGGAGATTGATGCAGATCCTCAACTCTTCATAGCCTGTGCAGACTTTGCAGAGGCCAAGTTGTATATTGAGGGAGTGACACCACTCAGTATACTGAGGAAAGCTGATGGCTCAACCGAAGTGACGACTGATGAGGAAGTAACACACCTGAAGCACTTAGTACAAGAAAGTGCTGATGAAGAGGTTGTCGTGAAAGATGACAATGATGCCTGGTTATAGGCAAAGAAGTGAAGAACGAGAAGCCAAATCCTTGGCTTTGATTAAATTCTCATCATTGGACGTAAAAGCAATAGTCCGAGAAGAAGTATAAGAGAGAGAGGCCATGATAATTGGTCAGAACAAGAGCAGAACAGTCGAAGTTTGACCCTTGGGAAATCTTGTCGTTGGACATTGAAACAAAAGTCCGGAGATACAGGAAGAAGACGCCTTATGGATGATTTTGTCTATGAGGAAGAGGCGAGATGTCGAATTAAAGAACTTAGGAGCAGAACAAGGCGAAAAAAGGCCGCTTGAAGGTTGAAGAAACCAAAGAAGAAGCTTCGATGAATTCTCGACGCATAAGACCCTTAGAAGAAGTGAATTTAGGGGAAGGTTCTGTGCAGCAGCCCACCTATATAAGTACTTGCTTGAATGTTCTGGACAGAGACCAGTTATTGGTTGTTCTAAAGAAATACAAAGATTGCTTTGCATGGTCTTATAATGAACTACCAGGATTGGATAAATCATTGGTGGAACATAGGCTCCCTATGAAGCCTAATTTCAAGCCATACAAGCAGAAACCAAGAAGGATGAGTCCAGAAGTAATTCAGAAGGTTAAGGAAGAAATTCTTAGACTACTCAAGGCAGACTTTATTAGGACAGCCAGGTATGTTGAATGGCTATCTAATATTGTGCCTGTAGTTAAGAAGAATGGCAAAATGAGGGTATACATCGATTTCAGAAACTTAAATCTAGCAACTCCTAAAGATGAGTACCCTATGCCTATAGTAGATCTATTGGTAGACGATTCAAAGAGGCATCAAGTTTTATCGATGATGGATGGCCACTCTGGTTATAACCAAATATGCATTGCGAGAGGAAGATATCCACAAGACAAAGATTGGATGTCACAGGAATATTGGCACCTTGAATGGGTTAAAATGCCATTTGGTCGAAGAATCTTTGGGGCTACATATCAGAGGGCTATGAACACTATCTTTCATGACCTTATTGAAGGGTATCTAGAATGTTATATTGATGACATTGTGGTGAAATCCCAGTCCATGAAGGAGCATTTGTTTCATTTAGAAGCAGCTTTCGAAAGAATGAAGAAGTTTAAGTTGAAACTCAACCCTCTTAAATGTGCTTTTGGTGTATCATCTGGAAATTTCTTGGGTTATGTGGTGCACAAGAAAGGAATACAGATTGATCAGAATAAAGCCAAAGCCATCATCGAAGCTAGGCCTCCATCAAGTAAGAAAGAATTACAAAGGTTCCTGGGGCAGGTTAACTTTCTTCGAAGGTTTATTTCTAACACTGCAGGGAAAACTAAAGCATTTTCTTCCTTGTTAAGGCTGAAACATGAAGAGGAATTTGTGTGGACAGCAGAGCATCAAAGTGCTTTCGAAGGTATCAAAGCCTACTTGGCCAAACCTCCAGTGCTGATGCCACCAAAGGGGAACAAGCCTTTGAAGTTGTACATAGCTGCAACAGAAGATTCATTGGGAGCTTTCTTAGCCCAAGACAACGAAGAAGGCAAAGAGCAAGTTATTTATTACCTTAGTAGGTTTTTAAATCCTTGTGAATGTAAATATTCAGTTGTTGAAAAGCTGTGTCTTGCTTTGTATTTTGCTGCAATGAAATTAAGATATTATCTTTTACCTACAACTGTCTTGGTAATTGCAACCACAGATTTGGTTAAATACATGTTGTCTAGACCTATGTTGAGGGGAAGAATTGGCAAGTGGATACTAGCCTTATCGGAATTTCATTTAGAATATGTCCCTCAAAGAGCAATGAAAGGGCAAGTTTTAGCCAATTTTCGGGCAGATCATCCATCTCAAATAGAAAGCCAAGAGATAATGGAGCATGGTATGGCTAATGTTGAGCCATGGAAGATGTGGTTTGATGGATCGAAAGCCAATGGCTTAATTGGAATTGGTATTGTGATTAAATCTCTACAAGGGGTAGAAACCACACATGGTTTTAGAGTGGACGAAGCCACTTGTTCCAATAACCAGGCCGAATATGAAGCCTTAATAGTGGGACTAGAAATCCTCATTGGATTACAAGTACATGCAGTTGACATATTTGGGGACTCTCAATTGATGGTTAACCAAGTGAAAGGGATTTTCAAGTGTCAAAGCATAAGCATCCTACCATATTATGTTGTTGCATTACATCTGCTTTCTCAGTTTCAAATAGCAAATGTAACCCATGTTCCAAGATTCTTGAATAATAGAGCTAACGACGTGGCTCAAAAAGCTTCGAATTTCAAGAGAATGGATAATACCCAAAGGGACATAAGCCAAACAACCTATCAGAGATTAATATAACCTTTGAATAAAAGAAATGTGATCTTGGAAGTTAATCATAATGACTTACAAGAACAAGATTGGAGACATCCAATAATGCAATATTTGGCTGGTCCATCTTCGAAGGCCAGCAGAAGGGTCAAATTGCAATCCATGCAATATATGGTATATGGTAATGCTCTTTATAAAAAGGCGGGGGGGGGGGGGGAGATGGCTTATTGCTGGAATGTTTAGGACCAAAAGAAGCATTAACAGCTATGGCTGAGGTTCATGAAGGCATTTGTGGTGCTCATCAACCTGGTGTGAAGATGAGATGGTTGCTTCGAAGGCATTCCTACTATTGGCCAACTATCCTTAAAGACTGCATAGAATATGCAAAGGGTTGCCAGGCATGTCAAAAGCATGGTACAATAAGACATGTGTCCATAACTGACCTATATGCAGTAGTGAAACCTTGGCCATTCAGAGGGTGGCCGATGGATATGATCGGAAAAATACACCCATCTTCTTCGAAGCATCATTGTTTCATTCTAGTGGCCACTGATTACTTCACTAAGTGGGTCGAAGCCAAACCATATAAGGCTGTAGACCAAACAGAGGTCATTGGGTTCATTAAAGACTTGATCCATAGATTTGGCATCCCACAAACCATTACTGTAGATAATGGGACTGTGTTCGATGGGAGAATGGTGAAGTCCTTTGTGGCAGAATTTGGAATTAACCTTGTTAATTCCACACCCTATTATGCACAAGCCAATGGTCAAGCTGAATCATCCAATAAATCCTTGAAAAAAGGAATACAAAAGGTTGTAGAAGATAATCCTAGGGATTGGCATAACCTTTTTTTGGATGTTTTGTGGGCTTATAGAACTTCCCCAAGGTCAAGCATAGGAGTCACCCCTTATGCTTTAGTATACGGGCATGATGCAGTGTTACCTATGGAGATTAATGTTAAATCTCTGAGGGTAAGATGCCAAAATCAATTAGATCCTGAGCAATATCATCAAAGCATGTGCTTGGAATTAGAAGGCATAGATGAAGCCAGGATTTTGGCATTAAATAGCATTCTTTTTCAAAAGAAAAAAGCAGCCAAGAATTATAATAAGAAAGTCAAGCATATTGGCTTTGATGAAGGTGACTTGGTATGGAAAACAATACTCCCAATAGGAATTAAAAGCCATAAGTTTGGCAAATGGTCACCTAACTGGGAAGGACCATATCAAATTCATAGAGTTCTGCCTTTTGGCGCATACCATTTAAGAAATTTGAATGGCTATGTACATCCCAAAAAGATTAATGGCAGATATTTGAAGCCTTATTTTCCAACCATTTGGGAAACACAAGGAATAAAATAAACATTATGTACAAAAACACATAACACTCAGATAATAGATAAGAATTTGATTTTTTCATAAAGAATCAAGTACATGGTGCCACAAATTGGCCCAAAAATCATTACAATGTTTCAATTGTTTTTGTACAGTTGATTTCCTACTACTAAGTGATGGAAACAGGTGAATAGCTGCAGCCATGTCTTCTTTTCGTTCAGCCAGTTCTTGGTTGGTGATTTGCAATTTGGTGTCGATTCAACCAAGGCACAGTTTCTTTAGACTAACTCCACCTCAAGTTGAGCTTTCTTCTCCAGCAGCTGAATTCGAAACTGGGAGGCATAAGAGTGTTGTTCCTTGAGATCTGATATTTCGGTATGCACTTGAGAAACAAAATGCTGATCCCTAGCCAATTTCTCATTGGCAGTATTGGCAGCATGACAAATGTTGATATAGAAGTCAATAGTAGCTGCAGCCTGGGATAGGTGATTTGGAACATTCATACTGGATCGCCAAAGAAAATTACAAAGACCTTGAAGAAACCCATTCCTGATAATAGGCCTTTGTAGAGCCTCGAAGGGGATCCTCAAAAAGGAAGTCAGCAGTTCCAGACATGTGTCCAAATCCACTGAAGGTGCAGGAGGCTTGCTGCTAGAAGAAGGAGGACTCTCAAAAATTTCCAACAAGGAGTCAGCCAAGACTAATGGCTCAGCTTCAGCACTAAATGTTGGAGAGGTAGAAGGTACGTCGAAAAGACTAGCAAGTCTTCCTTCGAAGATGTCTACCTCATCCCTAGACATGAAGGGCATGGAAAATTTTGTGGTGGAAGACACAGAGTGCTGCATAGGGATGGGAGAAATGGATGGAGCATCTTTGGCAGCCTCTATGGTCTTAGGCACCAATGAATCAAGTGAAGAGGGGCTGGAAGTAGGCACAGGTGATGAACCATGAATTGGAGAACTAACAGCACCCTCTGTGGAAGAATCAACTGCCATTGAGAATGGAGTAGCAGTTGGGATTTTTGAGAAGGAAGGAGGAAGAGCAAGGCTCGAAGAAGAAGTAAACTGAGGTAGATCAAAAGTCAAAAAAGGGAGATATGGCTCTAAGCCAAGGAGAAGAGACGTGGGGATGCTTGGATTCAAAGAAGGTGTATCAAATATAGGCTTGGAGAGTGGGAACCTGATTTGGATGGTTTTCACACGTTGCATTTGGTCAACTTCAACTGAAATCGAGGGAGGCCTCGCTAGGAAGATGAATGTAGTTGCTGTTACTGCAAGAGGAAGAAATACAAAGGACTGTCAAAATTCAGTATTAAAAACTGATGAAGGAAAAACAGCAGAAATATGAAAGAAATTACTTGTTTCAGAAGTGTTGGCACTGATGGGAGAACTACGAAGAGTATAATGCTCGATAGTTTGGTGTCTTCGTGCAGCTTCTCTTTGTAATGCATCAGCAGCAGCGGCTTCATCCCTCAGAAATTGTTGATGCCGTCTTTTCTCAGCTCTCTCAAAAACGATTATTGTCTTGGAAGGTGCCTGTTCTACTATTGTGACAGCTGCTTCATGAAGCAGGTCTTCACCCAAGTCAATAGCAGAAACAGTCATCTTCTTCCTCTTCCTCCCTGGTGGTGATACTACTGGTTCTTTTTCGATTTCCCTCTCTTCAATTTGGGGTTCAGATTTTTTAGAGGTTAGTTCTTTCTCCATTACTATAGTGGTTACCTTGAGAGAAGGAGGTTCAATTGTATCAGAAAGGGAGGCAGTCACCTTTTGTCTCTTTGTTCTTTGTAAGGGCACTTCTTGCTCTTGTTCAATCTTTTTTTCTCTCAAAGATTCAGATTCCTCAGATTCCTCAGAAGGGAGGATCAGCTTCCTTTTTTGTTTCTGTTGTTGTTTCTTTTTGAGAGTAGCTAAAGTTTCAGCTCTCTTAGGAGATTCTTCTTGCGGGGACCCTGCACCAAAGTACATAAGTATAAAGGAAACAAACAAAAGATTCAAAAGAAAAAAAAGAGAGAGAATCTGAGAGTATTTACCCTTCTTCGAAGCAGCTCTGGTAACTCTAGCTGGAGGGGGTGAAGCTGCAGGAGTGATTGTAGCAGTTTCAGGAAGAGGGGGAATGTTCCTAGCTGTCGTTGACTTAGCCTTTGAAGGCACTCCTAATCCTACCAACAAGTCATGGGGGTGTACAGATAGGCGCACTTCCATATTGACTGTCCACCAGTTCTGAAATCTTTTCAAGGCCAAGCCATATGGAAGAAAGGGGATAAATTGGAACTCATGCAAGTCCTTCAGCAGTCTGAGAATTGCCGTCTCTAGTCTGGATTTGGGTATTTTCAAATCTCTGGCAGTGAGGTGAACATTCGAGAGACTACAAAGGGGAACTGGTATCCCTTGAGTGAGTCCAAATTGTCTGGCAAATTGAGAAGGGCAGTACACCTCAGAAATGCATTTGTAGGCTCGAGGGTTTAAACTGCCAATAAACAATTCTCTTGGTAGTAGTATAGAGGCCCACATATCTTTATGAGGAGAAGTGGAGCATTCTTTATCGGCCAGAAAAGTTTGTAGCCAGATTGGTCCTTTATTGGCTTCGAAAGGACAGAAGAAGGAGGCAGATGGAGAGATAAGGAGTTGGTAAAAGAAGGTAAAGTAGTAAGCAAAGGAAGCAGGATAAAGGGTAATCCTAGCATACTTTTCCCCGTAAGTACTAGGATCCTGAACAAGGAATCTTAGACGCATGGGATGTAGGTCAGTGAAGTAGGCGAAGAGCCAGAGTTTAAGCACCCAGAGAGGACCTCCTTGGTTGGCATCAAGAGGTTTTTCGCAAAATTGGGAACATGCTCTGTAGATGTGACCTAAAAGATAAGGAGCAAGAGCTATGTGTTTTTTCATAACAAGTGCCTTCGCAAGAGGAGCAAACTCAGGCATGATCCTCTGAGATGAAGTGCAAAAGAGGAATTTGCATAGCCAGTATAAGATAAAGGAAAATAATTCTCTGTCCCTCACAGGACCTTCCTTTTTATTTTCAGCCTTTACGAAGTCACTATAAGAGGAATTTAGGGCTGGAAGAGAAAATTTGACAGGAAGGTCCGGGCAGTTGGGAGTAAAAGGAGAACTGTGGGGGTGAAAGCCCTAAGAGATGGCAAATATCAAGAACGGTGGGGGCCATCATGCCACACCGAAATTGGAAGAAATTAAAAGCCATATTCCAGAAGCATAAAGCAGCAAGAATCAAAAAAGGGTCCTCAGGAATAATGAACCTGGAAAGACGAAGGGCATCGAGGATACAGAGCTCTTGCAGGTCATCTTCTCTCGCAGGTACTACTCTATCATACCATTCTTCCCATTCAGTCCTCAATGTCGGCCAGCAACGGTGAGGACGATTCACTCTCCAGTTCCGCCATTCAAGCCCTCCTTCATAGAGAAGGAAATGGTCTTCCAAGCGAGGGTATAGAGCTGCAAGTTCAGTAGGAGCTTCCCGAAAAATAGGACCAAGAACATACTCTTGCTTGTTGCTGTGGCGAGGAACGAAGAGACGCCCATCTATGTTGCTCGGTTCACCAGTTGTGAGTTTGGCAATTTCTTCATCAATACATTTCTTCAAAGCCATGGTAGGGCTGAAATGACCGCCAGTGAGCACTTTCAGTGAGGAAGGATCCATTGGTAGGGTTTGTGTGTTGAAAGAGCAAGTGATTTCAGAACACGAAACAAAGGGGTTTTTTAAGAAAAAAAAAGCTTTGTGTCTGAAAAATATATTGCGTTCGTTAAGTACTAAAAGTACGAATACGAAGAGTTTCTTTCAATATTGATACTTTTGGAGGGAAAGAACATAGCCCAAATACTAAGGTCAACTTCGAAGTTAAACATTTGGCTTCGAAGCCAAATTTGCGCTAAAAGCTAAAGGACAACGGCTTCGAAATACATAAGTCGGCTTCGAAGCGTACTATATGCTTAAAATGGCTAGAATGCTCGAATATTGGTCTACTTCAAAGAGTTTAAAGACCTGTTTGAGGGTTATTAATCAAAGTAACAACCTTTGGAGCAACTCCTTGGATCCTTTAAAGATGAGTACTGTTCGAAGCATTAAAACCAATCGTTGGTTTTTATATATATAAGAAGGAATTGCTTTTTGAACCAAAAACAGTATGGATTACTCTTCGAAGCAAAATGGTCAATTTGAAATTGATTGACTATATTGACCATGACCATATATTGGTTATAGTTAGTTTTGATGGGTAATGTTGTTAAAATTCAAAGCATTAATTCCAGATGATATCAGCCGGAATTGTCAACTATATTCCATAAATTGGAAAAAGACATGTTGGTTCTTTTAAGCGTTTCATTAAACAATTGAGTCCAGATTCAAAGGATGAGATTGTTCAATTTGAAGCTATAAGTTGGCTTTTGAAGACAAAAGGAAACAGAGTCAAACAATGTCAAATACAGAAAGACTTTGCTTGTATTGAAGCCAAGACAATTACATTAAGTAATCCTATTTGGGTACAAATTCAAGCTCATAAAAATAAGGAATAGAATAAATAACAAGATCATGGAACTTTGTCCAACAATGATCAATGAATATTTGTTCTTTCTTTATTATATCTTCTATCTCCTCTAATGTTGGCTGCATAAGTTGGTGTGCTCTCACTTCATAGTAGAGCTCCTCAGCCTTTGTTTCGAAAGCCTCTTCCCTCAATTCTTGTTCCAACTCATCTATAACTAAATCATCCCAATACGCAGAATCTTTATTTTTGAAGTCATCGAAATCTTCGATGAAATTTTCTGCTTCGTACTGGGCATGAATTCGGAGAGATGAAAGATGATCCAAAGATTGGATGGTGACCTTGGAATTCTGATGCCAGTGAAAGAGTACTAGAAGTTGGTCCAAGAACATGTGTAGTTCTGCTTGGGCAATGAGATTAAGGACATGGCCCCTAGTCAGAATATCACAAGCCCATAGAAAGTTCTTGAGAGGGATGCCATCCTCAAGAACATTGAAGGGCAAGTGAGAGAAAGCCGCAAGCAGAAGTTGAGCTTGTTTCCGCTCAGCTGAAGTTGGGGATGATGGAGGTTTGTAAGGTGGAAAGATTTTGTCCATGGGAAGGGCAAGCCTTAATTTCTCTGTCCAAGAAAGAGTGGGAGGAGAAGAAGGAGTAGATGGTTCTGCTTCAGAAGATGGAGAAGGTGTGGATGCTTCTATTCCAGAAGATGGAGAAGAAGAAGTGGATGCCTCTGTTAGGGGAGACACCACGGGAGCGGAAGAGATAAAGGCATTAATGTAGTCAAACCAGTCAGAAGAGCAAATCTTCACCTTCTTGGCTAAAAATGAAGGGGTATACCCTTGTGATTCTTCCAGACACCGGGCAGTGTGCATTATCCTTGTGGGCATAGAGGATGTGTACCAGGCCACAAGCAAATTCTCCTCCAAATTGCGTTGAAGGTCAATGGGCACATAAGGATAGACCACCGAGCTTCGAGCGTAAGAAGGAAAATCCAAAGGGTCAGTGAACTCAACAAAATGGTGATTAATTCGTTCCCTCAAGTCCCAGGACTCAGGTGCTAACCAGTTCGTCCATCCAGAACCCCCAGAAGATGAAGAAGTTGTAGCTTCATCCCGAGCAGAAGTTTGTGAAGAAGAACTTCCCAAGTCCATATTTGCAACTTGTTGAAGCAAAGGCTTGAGAGTAGTTCGTTCAAAGTACAAGGGGAGTCTAGAGGAAGAACTTCTTGTATCTGTAAATTTGTAAACCAAAGGATTAAGGGCAATGTGTTCGTAGTCCAAAGGTTGATAATCTGCGAAAGCCTCCATGACCTGAATATAGAAGGGCGGGTAAAGGTGGCTAATGAATGCGTGGAGATTCTTTCGAGGGGAAACAGCATTACTCAATGGCTCTTCGTATGCTTGATCAATAGAGTGAGAAGTTGATTGAGCCATAGTCCGTTCGAATGCTAAAGGTATTGGAATGTTCAAAACAAGTTGAGAGTTAATGCAAATGATCACCAAATAGGTGACGGTTGTGCTTCCTGAAGATGGGCTCTTTGCACGTTCCAAAAGCGCGGGAAAAGCTTTTGATCCACTAATATTTCCAAGTATTGGGTATATTAGTGCGGGGGGTAATGTTGGCTACATATTTTGTAAAAGCCAAATCACAGTTTGACACGTGGCAGAATAAGGGTATTATGGGAAGATAATTCAGGTCCTCGATCCTGACCGACGTGGCAATGAACATTGGTTCTCACGTGATCTGAGTAGCACTAGATCAGTAAAGAGATATAAAATGACGTGGCTTCAACGGTTGCTCATATTCAAATTCAAATACAGGAGGGAAGTTTAACTGCAAGAGATGGCGTAGTGGGACTACTTCTAAGGCAGCATGATCAGCGATCATGGAGGAGTAGTTTGACGGTTTGAAGTGCAGTTCGAAGGTCATCTTTGACAAGTATAAATAGCAGGGAAGCTCTCAGAAAAGACCCCCAGACTCATATCATACAAGCAGTCTTTACTTCATATTTTCTTTCCCAGTTTTACATTTCCTGTACTTTAAATTCCTGCACTTTAAATACCTGTTCTTTAAATACCTGCACTGCACTTCGATTCATAGGAGTAGTTTCAAATAGATTCAAGTAGGCTGTTGCTGTAAACCTCCTCGAGGCTAAGTTTGGACTATTGTAAGTGTTCATTTTAATGAAATACTTCGATTGTTCTTCATATTAACTGTTATTTCTCTTAATTTCTCCTAAGTCAAGCCACCAGTAAAAGTTCTCTTCATTGAGGCTGAAAGAACTAAAACACAATCGCCTGATAATTGATTGGCAATTACAATTTCTGTAAGGACTGATTGATCCTTGCTGGCACGCTCACATTTACAAATATACCCTTCGAAAAGCCAAAAAGCCAACATCATCATAACTAGAAAATTTTTTAGGTTTAGAAGCTTAGGTACAAAAATAGAAAGTCATTGAATGATAACAACCCATTTTGCTCAATTCAAATATTGGCCTCTACTAACTTTCTATTTTATGATTTTAATGGTTAATTATTCACAAACTTCATTATTAGACCTAAAAACCTTTACTAACCCTATGAACTAGATTACTTGAATAAAGAATGAATATGATTTATTTTAGATTGAAAGAACAGTGCCATGTTTTCCAAAAATGAAGATTTTCAATCAAAATGAATATTTTTAATCATTTATGGTAATGAACTCAAACTAAAACAAGAAATATTCACAAAAACATTCAAAACATATAGTTTTGTATAGAAAAGCATGTCGACTTGGATTATTGAAAAGCAATGCAAGGAACACACATGTGCCAAGAGGATGGAGAAAATTTACCCGGATGCCCACTTATGCGTCTTACATTTAGTACATGAATTAAATATGACCTAACGTGCTTCTAAACATACAAAATATGAGCCTAAGCTCAACTTGAGGCAACTAACATGATGATTATGCATGAAAAATCAAATAACAAGTAAATAATAATAATGTAAAACTATATAGTGATCAAACCAGGCTTATGCATGCATACTATATGATTAAAATGAACCTGAAACATACTTTTTTAACAAGCAATAAAGAGAATGCACAAGAAAAACGTGAAAAAACTAATGAAACTAAGAGACTACATGATGCTATGATGGATAAATATCTTAGCATGCTTGAATACTGAAATAAAGGCCAAAAGAGGTACTGAAATTAATAAAAGTGGCGAGTTTACTTGCTGGTTTTCAAGAACCTTAGGGCACGCAAAGAAAAGAGCAAGACTTGCTCGCAAGCCTCCCTCAAGCTTAGGTTTCCCAATAAGGGTCCAAGTTCTTCAAACTTTGAATACTTTGAATGCGTTCCAGTGTTTTAAAGTTGCTTAGGGTGGGTTATTTTCAAATCTAAGGCAATAGGGAAAGAAGATAGGTATTTTTTTCTCTAAAACATCACAAAAGCTCCCGAGTTGTTAACCCTTTGTGAAGGAGGGGAAGGGCTTCTTTTATAGGTAGAGTGGAAGGTTCTAGAACCTTTCTAGGGTTTCATCGCTTCCTCCTTGCCGCCTCCCTCTAGAAATGCACCAAGATTTTAGTTTCCAAAAGTGGCTCTACCGCTTGGATATGCGCATACACGACTTGCCTTGGTACACATGTCATCCATGTACGCACAAGGTACCATGCTTTTGGCTTGCTTGTGACCAAAGTAAGCTTGAATTGCTCTCCGACCAATGGGAAAAAGCCTGAAATGTTGGAATTCACTATATTCTGATGTTTACATCATTGAGGTGTTAAAAGAGAAATAGGGTCTTCCCTCAGAAAATTGATGACAATTGGTTTTTATATGTTTAGTGAAAAGATGAAGACACATGTGATGGAGTTCGACCCAGGTTAGTTTATTGTACCAGTAGATGGGCCTAAACTGAATGTTATAATACCTGAATTCTTTAATGTTAATACTACCAATACAGATGTGGAGGAACAAGATCTCTGTATGTTGGAAAATTAAGTAGAAGAAATGGACAATCTCCATTTCTTTGAGGAATATGATCTAGGAGGTGTACAATTCTGGTGGTAGGATCTATAGTGGCCCGAGTTAAGACCCGACCCTTTTTTTTATACTTTTGTTTATGAAATGGTATCTATTTTGGAGTTGTATTATATCTCACTTAGATGTTGTTGTCTTCAGCAACCCTATTTTAAACTTGTCTTGTTGGCAGAAATATATTTTGTTTGCCAGATCGTGCCAGCGAACAGGTAGTTCGCGCCAGTGACTAGGCTGCGAAGAAAAAAACATTCCAGTACTTTTGCCTGTGAGTTGTGTCTACACCCACGAAGGACAGGTTGCACCCGCGATTTTTTAGTCACGTCCACAAATTGTGAAGGTTGCGCCTGCTATGGGTCGTGACCAAATGTACCTTTCAAGTCCTTCTATGAGGAAAATTGTGTGGGCCATGAAAAACCATGAGGAATAGGCCCTGATTTGAGGATCACATTCGCGGTATGGTTCTTTGGGGCCACGATTGTGTCTTTTGCGCCCATGGTCTGTTTGTCTATATATACCTCCAAAAGTGGAAAATATATACTTTTTGAGCTCATTTTTTCCCCTTCTCTCTCCAGACTGCCATTTTTAACCTTTTTAGCTCTAAACCTTTGGTTTTCATCTAGTTATACTTGCCTCCGGCCCCTAGTGCTTAAGATGTTAGTGTAGAGCAAGTTTGGGGCTACATTTTCATCTAAAAATTTCTAGTTTCCAGCAATGTTGATTCTCGAGTGTTATCTAACTTTTTTTCTTCAACATCTTTGTATGATTTTTATCTTTTTTATGTGCTTCTGATGAATGGACGTTTGGGTTTTGATTTGGATTGATGTGGGTTGAGTGTGGATTTGTAAATGACTTATAAAAAAAAGGATTTTGGAATGGACGATGGAGTGAATATGTATTGTTTCTCCAAATTTCAAAATCAAAAAGTTACATTTGTTGTTTTCAAGTTATCTTTTGAATAGAAATATCTGTTTTGGGCTATCGATAGAGGATAGCTTTGTTTGTTGTAGAAACTGCATGCGAACTAGGTTAACTAAAACCATTTACTCGTGTATCTTTCATTTTAGCATTTGTTTTACAATCACACATAAAAATGTATTGTTTTGAGAAAATGGGTGGCTACCTTGGAGAATTTGGTTAGGGCTATTGTTGTGGTTTATATTATGTTAGCCTGTGTTTCCTTGGTGAAAGTTTAGAAACCCGCGTGGTTAGGTGTCAATTCTTCTGGTTAGTATTGGTAAAATAGCTTTGGTAGTGCCTATAAAGACTACTGGTTGATACATATCTAGAGATTCCCAATATTGTGTATCCACTGCCCTGTTTTCTGTATTAAAACTAAAGATTCTTACATTGAATAATAAAAATTGCATTACACTAGTTGAAAAAGAAAATAAATAATGTTTTGGTAAATGGCATTCATGTGTATTCACGACATGGCATTGTTAAGCATCATGCAGAATATTGAAATAATCTCTACTAGGCTTGGTTTACCCTATGTGAAACAAAACTTTCAGGTGCTGATGATATGTCTCTGCCAAAGAAATAGCTTGGGAGGACTTTGGAGTTGAGAGCTTTTTTTTATTTTGTTTCTTGTAAATATTGTTTTGTGCATGCCTAGGGCTTTATATGTATTGGGCTTGACCCACTTTTGTTGTAACCAAGCATTGTATTGGAAAAATGTAGCCACTAGAGCATGAACTTATTTGTCTTTCTTTTTAGTTCAAAATATTTATATATGTCACATGCTATAGATTCATGATCTAGGATTTATGAATGTATAAATGCATGTGGCATCTTTTGTACTGTTTAAGAGAATCAATGAGAGACTGAAATCTTATTAGTTTTCGTATTTTGGATCAATGTTATTGGAGATGTCTATTGTTATTATTTTGGGGACGTTACAACTTGGTATCAGAGCTATCGAGTTTGAATACTTTAGGATCGTGGGAAGTGGTTATTACCACAATGGATTTGTCTTGCTAGTTAGCAATAGACGTATACTTGGTATGCTATGTGACAACATATTTATGCGGTTAAATGAGTATAAGATTTAGTTTCTAAGATTTGATTTTGACTACGAATTCCTAGAAGTCTTGTTAAAAGAGCACTTGATCACTACTAATTCTAACAGGAGCTCTAGCAAAGTCATGGAACGATTACTATTTAGGGAAGAAATTTGTTTGTGGTTATGTGATTGGGTGCTCATGTGAAATGATTTATCATGTCATCCACTCTATCAAGACATGAGTGAATTATTTTCGGTATATTTGTAAATGTGCTAAATATTTGTGTTATCTTTATTAGAATGTTAGGACGTGGACATAAAGGTGGCAAGTGTGGTAGGCCTAGATGGCAGGAAATGCTGATCCCGGATGCTAATTTGGCTAACAGGAAAGAGTTGATCAGACAAACGTGGTCGAGCCAGTAGGTCAGTAGGCCATGTTTAGCCCAGGAAATGGCAAGAGCTCTACGAGAATTCATAGGCATTCTCAAGGCTATGAATCAAATGCAGGCACATGTTACTGAGACAGGGCCATCTTTTCTAAAGAGGAGGTTCTTCCGATTAGATCCAGATGAGTTTATCAGGGATTTAAAAGAGCCACTAAAGGTCGATGACTAGCTTGAGCAGATGGTGCAGATGTTTGACATGTTGGGCATCGACAACGATGGTTTAAGGGTGACCTTGGCAACTTTTCATCTTAAAGGTGACGTGAATTAGTCGTGGAAGTTTATTAGGGATTGTATTGGGATGACTTAGAAGGCTTTTATCAATGCCTTCCAAGATAAGTTGTTACCACCCATCGCTAAGCAGAAGTTGAGGGAGCAATTTTTGAAGCTCAAGCAGTTGAGCACACATGTGGCCGAGTTTGAAGTGACCTTTACTAGTCTTTTGAGGTTTGCACCAGTGCTTGTGGCAATTGAAGGATGTCTGAGGATAGGGCTCCTATTTAAGGTTATTGGTTCCATGATTAGGGATTATGGCCGTTTGGTGGAGTTGGCGGCTCATTTAGAATCCGTGATTCAGATTGAGGAGGAATGGATAAGGGGCTCTACGCTAAGGGGACATGATGTTCGAGAGGATGTGAGGGATAACAAACGATAGAGGGGTTCTATCCCGCTGTGATTGCAGGGCTAACAATCTAGGTCTAATTTTCCCATGCCAAGTTTTGGTTTGGAAAGAGGCAATCAGAAGGGTGGTTTCACATGCTTTAAGTGTGGTTAGTCTGGACACAAGTCTCCAGCTTGTTTGTAGAAATGAGAAGGATGGCAACAATCTGCACAGTCTTCGGCTCGTTTTTGAAGCCAAAGTCAAGGGAGAGGACAACCACCTACCTGTTATCAATGTGGGTAGACCGGGCACTTAAGGAGGTTTTGTCCTCAGTCTAGTGGCACTTCTGGTGTGTTTGGTTTGAGGCAGACACAGAGCCATCAGCAAGCACAGTCAGCGCAGGCATCAAGGGCCAATTAAGAAGCCACTTCAGCTCAATCCATGTATCAAGCATATGCTTCAAGGGGTGGGCAGGTTGACCAAAGGCCTCCAGGATGTGTGTATGCTGTTACCACGCCGAATCAATTGCTAATACCTCTCGTTGTGAAAGGTAATTTCTTGTTGTTCAACTCTCTAGCCAACATGTTGATTGATACAAGTGTATCTCATTCTTTCATTTCATCATCCTTTGCATATGTTTTGGGTTTAGAGTTGGATCAGTTGGAGTCTCCTCTTCTTGTTGAGATAGTGGTTGGGAGTAAGGTGGCATTGGGTCGAGTATGCTGCTCTTGTAAAATTGAGGCCATAGATCGTTAACTCTCTTTTGATTTCGTAGTTCTTGATATGTATGTATTTGACGTGATTTTGGGTATGGACTGGTTGACTTATTTCCAAGCATTAATAGATTGTCTTCGTAGGAGAGTGTTGGTGTGTACGCCATCCAATCATTGTTTTTACTTATTGGGTGACCAAAGTGAGAGTCGTACTCCTTTGCAATATGACCTTAAAGATCGAGGGGAGTTGAGTTTCTTTTTTTCCATCACTATAGTTGATGAGGGTAGTACAGTTAGGGATGAATTACTAAGGGTAGTTCAAGAGTATCCAGATGTCTTCCAAAACATCTTACTGAGTTGCCACTATATAGAGAGACTGAGTTCTCTGTCGACTTAGTACTTGGCTCAACTCTGATTTCCAAGGTATCATATAGATTTGCAGAGGTACTTGAGTGCAGTTACATGATTTGTTAAATAAGGGCTTTATTCGCTCAACTACCATGCCGTGGGAAGTGTCGGCTCTTTTTGCGAATAAAAAAGATGGCACACTGCGGTTGTGTATTGACTACCGTAAGTTGAACTAGGTAATTGTCAAAAAAAAAAAAAAAATACCCATTGACTCGAATAGATGATTTGTTTGACCAGTTGAAAGGATCTCGTTGCTTTTCTAAAATTGATTTGAGATCAGAATATCACCAGTTGAGGGTAAATGAGGAGAACATTCATAGAATGGCATTCCGTATGCAGTATGGCCACTATGAGTTCTTAGTGATACCTTTTGGGCTAACCAATGCACTGGCCTCATTTATAGACTTGATAAATCAAGTCTTTCAGAAGTTTCTAGATTGATTTGTAGTTGTCTGCATGGACGACATTTTAGTCTATTCACGTTTTGAGGAGGAACATGAAGGACATTTGTGAGTTGTACATTTGGGGTAACAGCGGGGAAGATGTTGGGCTTTCTAATCACATAGCGGAGAATAGAGCTTGATCCATCCAAAATCAAGGCCATCCTAGAGATGCCAGTACTAAGGATTGAAAAGGAGGTGTGAGGCTTCCTAAGAAAAGTGCAATTCATAATTTGGTTTATTGCCAAATTAACCATGACTTGTGAACCACTATTTGGGCTTTTGAAAAAGGAGAAGAAATTTCATTGGGACAACTGATGCCCAGTTGCTTTCGAGCAGATTAAGGAGTACCTAAAAAATCCACTAGTATTGCAATCTCCTAAGCTAGACAAACCATTGATCATGTACTTAGCACTCACTCAAACTGCCATGGGATGTATGCTAGCTAAAGAGTTTTAAGGGTATAATAGAGAAATTTATTTACTACATGAGCAAGAAGATGTTGAAATATGAAACTCACTACACACTTGTGGAGAAGAGTTGTCTTGCATTGGTTTGGGCCACCAGGAAGTTGAGGTAATACCTGTTAGCTTACTTAGTAATGTTGGTTTCAAGATTAGATCCCAAAAATATCTTTTTGAGAAACTAGCACTTACCAGTAGGCTGCATGTTGGTTGTCCCTTCTTTCAAGATTTGATATCAAGTATGTTACTCGCAAGTCTATTAAAGGAAGGGCAACAGTTGAATTCTTGGTAGACCACTTGATGAAGAGAGGAGAAAATATTGAATTCCTATTTCTAGATGAGAAAATCTTGCAAGTAGAACAAGACACTTGGATGTTATACTTTGACGGAGTAGCCAATCAAATAGTGTGACGAGCCTGACCTTTGTATTATTTTTCCCTATTATTTTATTAAGCATAATTTGCATAATTGTGTGTTTGTTTGGGAATTATGTATTTAATTGTCAACTTAGAATTCGAAATTAGAGGCCCAAACGGATTCATAGACCAAAATTGGTTAAGTCAATAGGCTAATTGGGATTTTTAGAACCATATGGTAAGTTTAATTAAAATTTGATTCAAATCAAAATAATTAGAATAATTAAGTATAATTGTTTAGACTTAAGCCCAATTGATTAGCCTTAATCATAATTAATTGGCTAAGCCTAATCCACTTATAAATATATGCTAACCATGCTTTAGACTCTATTCTCTACAATCTTTTTAGCTGAAAATTGAGAGTTAGGGAGAGAACTCAACATTTTAGAGAAAGAAAAGAATAATTCAAGAGGATTAAGGAGAGACTAAAGAGTTCAAGCTCAACTAATTTTTACCTATAATTCATGAAGATAATCCATGTAGGAAGATGAATTCACTAATTTGTAGGACCATTTGCATGTAATTGAAAGAAATGAGCTAGAATCAACAAGAGTTTAGTGAATTCAAGTGAATAGTGTACATGCATGCATGATTCTTCATCCTTTGAACTTAGTTTTCTCAAATTTACACATGGATGGGACTTTCACATGTCAGTTCTTAGAGTTTTTCATGTTTTGCACTCAAAATTCCATATATGCATGTTTTGGAAAGGAAAGAGTTGAGTTTGTTACATGCATGTCCAGAATATGATGTTTTAAACCTTGTTTTGAAGAATTGAAAGAGCATTTGAGATCATGGTTCCATAATTTCCAACCATTCATGTTTTTTAATGAGTTTCAAAGATTTTGAGACCAACCATGCAAGCTTTGAACAAGAAAAGAATGTTTTTGAACTTCAAACACAAATTTGGAAAATCCAGAATTCATCCAGTTTGCTCGAGTGAAGAATTTGTCGCTCGAGCTAAAAATGAAGGCATCCAATACTTTTGTAGACATTTGGCCGTTGGCTCGAGCGACCAAGTGTGCGCTCGAGAAAGCCCACTTTTGTTTGGCACTTTGCTTGCATAAAATTGGAGCATCCAGTACATTTGCAGTTAGGCCACACCAACCGAGCGATTAACTGTGTGCTCAAATAAAGACCCTATTTTCAACAAGTTTTTCCTAACATTTTTAAGTGCATAATTAAATCCTCACGCCCATTTAGGCATTCTTTTGCATCATTTGAACATCCTTAATCATGGAACAAGATAGAAACACACGTAAGAGAATTGAATGAAGATACATTACTTATTTCAAATGTATGTTCAAAGTGCAATTGTGTTAAGTGCTATGTGTAGGTGGTCAACCGAGGTCTACCGTCAATACCAGCCCACTGCGAGTAGTACTTTTGTAAAGATATGTTATTAAAGTGTGTTTTGGTTTACTGCAAGATCATTATTTTGAAATGCTATTTCGTTATGAATGAATGCTTGTCCCATTCTAAATGTAATTGTGGCATTTTTAGTGTAGCCAACGCCTGGGGATACCAATACCATTGTGATAACCCCGACCTTTGTATGAAACGGGAGATCACGTACTTATCAAAATAACACAGATGAAATGGTAGACAAGGTTTGGCAGAAAGGGAAAATTGACTCCTCGCTACATTGGACCGTTTCAAATTCTTGAGAGATTGGGCCCTGTTGCCTACCGTATTGCTTTGCCACCAGGAATGGAACAAATGCACAATGTATATCATGTATCCATGCTTCGCGGGTACCTTAGAGATCTATTTCACGTGATTGATCACTATCGGATTGCTTTAGATGAGAACATTATTCATGAAGAAAGGCCAGTACAAATCATTGACCAACAAGTGAAGCAATTTAGGAATAAAACTATTCCTATGGTGAAAGTCAAGTGGAAAGAACATTATGTGAAAAAAGCCACTTAGGAAAAAGAGGATGAGATGCGACAGCGATACCTACATTTGTTTTTTTTTTAAGGTAACTTAAGTTTGGGGGACCAAAATTTCTAAAGGGGAGAGACTGTGATAACCCCGACCTCCGAAATATTATATTCAATTATTTCAATAAGCTTAATTGCATGATTGTGTGTTTAATTGTGTGATTATATACTTAATTTTACAATTATCTGTTGATACATGGAATATATGTTCACTTATCGACTTAGAATCAGAAATTGAAGGCCCAAACGGCTTTAGAAACCAAAATTGACTAGCCCAATAAAGTAATTAGAATATTTAGAATTTTATGGAAACTTTAATTGAAATTTGATTCGGATCGAAATAATTAGAATAAAACAATTAGAATTAATCAAATTGAGTGAGATTAATTATCCTTAAGCAAACTTAATTAGCCTAAGCTAATCACACCCTATATAAGGCCTTAATCATGTTTGAGCTCATATTATACAACATTTGTCTGAGATTTTAGAGAGAAATAGAGGGAGAGTCAACTCTAGAGAGAGAGGGAGAAGAGAATTGTAGAGAATTTGTTGAAAACTTGAAGATTTAAGCTAGGATTACACTTGAACTCAATTCTAGGTATGGAACCATACTTAGGCCTCATTTGGCAAGTGGTGATTTTAGCCAAAAAGTCAAAAAGTCACTAAAAAAAACAAAAAGTCAACATCCTATACCAAAAAGTCAAAGATTTCCTTTTTGCTCTACTTTTTATCTTTTCGTAAAAAATCAAAACGTCATCCCAAACATATTAGTTTTTTTTTTACCTTATATTTTAGCTAAAAAGCTAAAAAGTTAATAAAAAAGCTTGTTCCCAAACGAGGCCTTAGTTCTTGTAGATAATCCATGTAAGAAATGAATTCACCAAGTTTTGAGACCATTTGCATGAATTTAGGAAGTATAAGCTAGGATCAACTTGTTTATGGAGGAATTGAGCATGATTATGTACATGCATGCATGAATCATCATTTTGAGTATGAATTTCATGAAATCTTTCACATGTATGAAGCTATGCTTGACATTTTTGAAGGTATTCCATAGTTCTAACATTTCTCATCTCATGCATGGGAGTTTTGAAAAGAAAAGAGTGCAATTCATGTCATGCATGGTTTCATCCTCATGATTTAAGCTTGATTTTGGAATTTGGTTCATAATTTTGAGAAATTGGTTTCAAATTAAAAGTGTTTTCATGTTACACAATGTTTTTCCATGTTTTTGTACCAAACTTGCAAGCTTTAAGCCTTTGGAATCATGTTTTGAGCTTCAAACATAAATTGGGAAAATCCAGAATTTGACTAGTTCGCCCGAGCGAAGGAAGTGGCGCTCGAGCATAAAAGTTAAGGTCCTAGAAGTTTTAAAGAGAATTGCACAGTGGCTTGAGCGAACCCTATTTTGCATTACTCATGGCTCGAGTGGCATAAAGTTTGCTCGAGCCTAAAAATTAAACAACCAGTACTTTTATAGAGTTTTGTAGACCGCTCAAGCGACCAAAGTTGCACTCGAGTGAAGACCCTGTTTTGAACCAATTTTGACTAACTCTTTTAAGTGCTTACTTGCATCCTCATATCATTTCAAGTACTCTTAGGCACCAATTGAACTCATATAATCATGGAATGAGTGAGAAACACAGAGGAAGAGTTGAATTAAAGTGAAATGGCTATTGAATGGTGCTTCAATTATGTATTTGTTATGTGCTTTGTGTAGGTGGACGTCTGAGGCCTAGCATCGATAGAACCCACAGGGAGTGGTAACTTTATAACAATATGTTCAAGTGATATTTACTTTTGAAACTTTTATTATTCTCGAAATCGATACATGAATGATTGAATGGTTTATCAAAACGTTATAATGATTGATGGAATGGTTTATTGAAATACTATTTTCCTTAATGAATGAAGTTACATTTGAAATTCTAATCGTGGCATCGTTTAGTGAGGCCCTTGCCTGGGGAATATAATACCATGGTCTATTTGTTTATTAGGCCCTTGCTTGGGGAAAACAATACCATCGCCTATTGGCCCTCGCCCGGGGGAAACAATACCATGACCCATTGAATAATTGAAACACAGAAATCTCTGATGTTAGATCCACGTGGTCACATTGCACATGGAATATTGATTGACCCATTGTGGTCCCATTAAATGACCCTTGTGGTCCCAATTTTATTAAAGCATTGTTACTCTACTGGATGTGCCCATTTTTGACCATCCTCAAGACTTGGACGTCACCGTTTGAATACCCGGTGATCATCCATGTTTGTGTTTGTTTGGAGTTCCCGGAGTTCTCGGCTACGCGCCTTGTCTCAGGATCTCCGAACTCGACTGTTTTGTATCTGGTTTTGCACCAAACACTTGTGTTTTGCCTTGGAAGGGCAGGGAATGGCTTATTAGCCATCCCCACACACCACCGGCCCTCCCCTACCATCACTGGCTACACATTGGTGCCACCGGCATTGTTTTCTCAAAATCTTTGGCCGGTCGGCACTATATGTTGCCGACCGGCACATTTTTGTGCCGACGATACCTTTGGCTGGCCGGCATGCACCTTTTGTACCCCTGAGGCATGGTGCATGCCAGCTGTGCTAGCTGGAATGCACCATCACTCACCCCCGTGCACAGGAGTGACCCCTTCGCACCTTTGCACCCCTAAACCTTCTAGAAGGTTGATCCTTTTGGCCAAGCTTCTTGAAGAAGCTTGGCCAGCTGTCTTAGCTTCTCCAAGAAGCCAAGACCCCTTCGCACCTCTTGCCCCTTTTCCTTTGCTTAGCCATTAAGTCATTTGGCTTGGTCTTGGCCTATATAAACACCACCTCTCTCCCTTTGAGAGAGGTTGGCCATTTTGATCAAAAACCAAAGCTCCTATGTCTATATATCTGCCATATATCTCTCTCTCTACATTTTCCCTCTCTCTCCTCTTGTGTGTGTGTTTTTAGGCCTAAAAGTGTGGTTTTACCTTACTTTTGCACCAATACACACACCATTACATCTTAGCTCGAGATTGGGAGCCTTGGTGGGTTGTTTGTTGAGTTTTTGGACTGGTTTTGATCAATAGAGGAGGGCTGCACCACCTGTTCTTCAAGTGTTCTTCAAGGGTGAGCACTTTACTTTAGATTCCCCATTTTTGCAACAAGTTTTTACCTATCTTGCTTTGTGTTTTGAGCTTTGTGTATAACTGAAAAAAGTCTTAGATTTTCTTGCTTTTGAACTTTCATTAAGGTCATTTTGTGGTTTGAGTGCAAACTCACCCTTTTAGGCCTTATTTTGGCCTATTTGGTGTCTTTACTTTGAGCCTTATTTGCCTTGTTGTTTTGGGTCCTTTCACCACTGAAAACCAGTGGGTTTTTAGTGGTAAAAAAAAAGGTGGTTTGAAGTCTTGTATAGGGGAGGGACACCCCTCTCCCCTTTGTCCCTCTTTTGCCTTTGTCTTTGGCTTAAAGGAACATGCATGCTTGCTTCTTTTGGCACCATTTCAGAGCTTTTTGGGTGTTTTGGATCATATTTCATCTCTGTCCAAAAGTGATTTTGTGGTCCTTAGCATGCTTTTTTATACTTGCTTTGTAATCCTCCATTTTCCTAGAAATATGTCATATGTTTAGCCTTGCATATCTTCATGTTTTGGCTTAGCTTATTGAAGTCTTTGGTCATGATTTGTCATGTTTAAGGGGCATGAGCCTTGATTCTGCCATGTTTGGTGTGCTTGATGTGGTTGCTTTGTGTTTTGGCTTGTAAGCCTTAAGCATATTAGCCTCTAATATGCTTAGCTTGGACCATCCTCATGATTTGGCATCATTTAGGATCATATTTCAGTCCATAAATCATGTTTATATGTTTGCATACGTGACCTATTTCATGCTTTAAGGATGTGCTCCTTTATGCCTAGGAATATGCCTTATGCATGCTTGTATGTTTAGGGTATTTTGGGGCTGCCATATCAAGATGTGTGTGTGTATTTTTGCACGCTAAGGATCTATTTTTGGTGGCCTAATACATGCTATGAATGGTCATGTTGGTGGTAGTGAAAAGCCCCTTGTTTATGCCTTGGTTTTGGGCCCATTTGCTTGCATGTTTGCATGAGAATTGGTCCATCATTTTGGGCACTTTTGCCATTGTTTTGGGGAGGTTTGAGGTCTGTCCCATTATGGTTTAGGTCTACTATTGCTTGCTTGAATCATGTTTGTTGCATGCTTGATTAGCAAAGCCTTGTTATATGCTAGTTCTTTTACAAGAATCCTCCATGTTTGCGTCATACTTTGCATCTTGCATGCCTAGTATTGCACACTTGCTATAATATGTGGCATTGCATTTGGTGCAGTTGGTATGTCTTGCACTTCATGTCATATTGCATCATTCGAACCATGTTGCATACATGCATTCCATGTCTTGGTTTGGGGTGTCAAACCAAGTGTAAGGGTTGAGAGAAGTTCACACTACAAGCGGTGTAACTTGTTTCAACTCTTGGTCACTAAGGCCCTTGATCTATACATGATGGGGTCTTGGTCTCATTTGTGTGTTGCATGCATATTGACATTGAAATGCAATCTTGGTTCCTTAGGCTATCATGCACCAAGATGCATAATTGATGGCCCAGGAACCAAGAGTCATGTTTCCTTGAGTCCCATGCATGATAGGAAGCATTGGCTATGCTTACATATGCTCAAAACTCCATGTCATGCAATCATCTGCTCATTCTTTGTCAAAATTGTTCTCTGCAGGAATTTTATGCCGACCGGCAGTTTAGAGTGCCGACCTGCACTATATGGATGGCCGATAATCTTCCCAGCAGCCGATGGAAATTTTAGATGGCCGGTGGGCATGTCCTCCAGCCGGTGGTGTTCAGCAGCATGTAAGGAATGTATTCTGGGACTTTGGCAATTTTTGGAGAGACAGGGCAGTAAAAACAGAAGCAACAGTGGCATGACACGGGTTTTCCGAGCAAGATGGATCGAGCATGCATCATTTGCACATCCCGAGGTAGGGCTGAGGCCCCTTTCTTTTTACGTTGAATTTAATTCAAATTAGAATTTTTTTTTTGTAATAATTTATTATGTATTTGGACTGTATTATTTTGGGACTGTATATTCTTTTGGTCTCTCTGTGTGAGGGCAAATCTGTAATAAGTGTGTGTGAGTGGCGTGTATGTCTTCCAACCCCCATTTCTTTCTTCCCTTTTATTTACCCACTTATGATGGTAGATTAGGGCACGTTTATTTTAGCATACCTTATGCAATGCATGCGTGCATCCATGCATTTGTGGACATGCACCGGGCTCGGTACATCATACAACCGCATTGCATCTTCAAATCCAACTTGAATACGTGCATCAAATGATTGCATTTCACATGCCATTTTAGGGTTAGCCGAGCCTATCCTAATCACATTCTGTATGCATTGCATTAGCCACTTAACATGAACTAGGATCATGCATATGATTACTAACTGGTTTATTGTTTTGGCACGGAGTACGATGTAAGTATTTATGCTTTAGCATATCGCATGCGTGTGAATGTTAACATGACAGTATGATTACCATGTGGCTAAATGCTTATATGAGATAAACTATTTGAATGCCTGTGGGTGGAGGTTGGATTGCTTGAGTTGGAAAACTCGTTGAAATCCGTGTTTTAGCCTACTTGCGAGTAGCAAATTCCAAAGCACTTTCAAAACGAACGGATATGCAATGTTTATTTCCAAATTAGGCAATCTAGTCTATACTTGTTTGCTGCGCGCATAACATAGTAATTCTAGGCTAATAATTGGAATAAGAGCATGTAATGTTTTCAAAATCGGATATCACGGTTAGTAGAGGCCGGTCTCCGGACCGGGCGAAAGGGGGTGCTCATAGCTGACCTTCCCCGATCGTACCCAAGCTCCTGAGCCAAGACAACTTTGGTGATGACGGATACGTGGCCTTCGGCACCGAGTCAGGGTTTCCTAAATTTCTCATTTTAAAAATATTTAGGTGGCGACTCCATATCTGGCAAAGCAGTCCATGTTTGGCACTTCTTTTCAAAATCTGTTTTTTTTTTCTCAAAACGATTTGCCAGAGTTGGACTCTTTGGTTCAGATTAAGAACCGTGACAATTTGAGTCCGAACTGTAGTAGACCCGCAAAATGAACAGAACGGGGGATCATCCTCCCGGGACGTTCGGGGACGTCTACATTACTCACTGGGCCCTAGCTTACTATTTACATGTATATGTAGGCCACCAAGTTGAGCATCAAGGATAGAGATTGCCTCAAACTCACCCCATTGTCAGCCTTTTGTAGAGCTTCGAAGAAGCTTCGACTCGTGTGGAGCCAAGCAAAGTCTAAACCCCTTTTGTTATGAACTTTTCATTTTGGTTTTTGTACAGGGGTTTTTGTTTAATTATAAATTGAGGAGTTTTGTTGGATGGATTAGATGTGGTAAACTTTTGATATGTATGCACTTTATGAATGGTTGCATAGGTTTAATGTGAAGTCTTTTCACATAAACACAGCTCACCGGATTATCTTCACATCTTATATTGCTTCCGTAAGCCCCACAAATTAATCTAAAGATGTTTTGTTAACAGTGGTTGTAGGTAATCCAAGATTATTGGCCAGTCGTGATGCTAAACCTATAGGGGCAGGTTTGGGTCATGACAACCATGGCTTGTGTTATATGGCCCTTGCCCAGGGGTAACAATACAGTGGCCTATGGTCCTTACCTAGGGATAACAATACTGAGGCCTATGGCCCTCGCCTGGTGTTAACAATATTATGGCCTTTGCTATATGGCCCTCACTCGGGGGTAACAATACCATGGCCTTTGCTATATGGCCCTCGCTCGGGGGTAACAATACCATAGCCTTTGCTATATGGACCTCACCGAGGGTAACAATACCGTGGCCCTTCGTTACAGAGATCTTTGATGTAGACCTATACGGTCCCTTCATTAGATCCATGTGGTCCCTACATGCACTAATGGATGTACCACCTATGATTATGATTTGTGAACTTTGATATGACGAGTATTCGGTAATGATTTGCTTCGAGCTCATGTGATATGATTTTGTACTATGCTAGATGTTATTCATTTAACCTCTTTATACTAGTATTACTCACTGGACTTCCCTTTCCCTTATATATATATATATGTAGGTGAGCAAATAAAGCATCAAGCATAGAGCAACTTTGGGAGTCCTCCCTTTGATTAGCCGTTTTGGAGTGCCCCCGTGATAGGGCAACCTTGGTCTCATGCGGAGCCAAGTGTGTCCACCTTGTGAATCAAGATACTTTGTTTTGTTTCATTTCTTTCTTCTATTTAGTTCTCTGTTGTTGAACTTGGAATAGATGGACAATTTGTATAAGTGTTTAGATGCTATGATGTAA
This sequence comes from Camellia lanceoleosa, assembly GCA_025200525.1. Lineage (NCBI taxonomy): Eukaryota > Viridiplantae > Streptophyta > Magnoliopsida > Ericales > Theaceae > Camellia > Camellia lanceoleosa. Next base: position 92,879,720 of record CM045758.1, on the reverse strand, counting down.
CTTTGTGTCTGCATCTATGATGGGGTTGAAGTTTAAATTCTTATGGATTTGCATGTATGCACCATTCGATGAACATGTTTATCTTTTAATATTGCTTTTGTATTACCCCTTTATTATTATTTATTATCATATTTGTCTTTGATGCCGAAGGTAATTTGGGATTATTGGCCGGTCACAACCTATACCTTTAGGGGCGGGTTCGTGTCGTGACAAATAAGCTATATGATAGGTGTGCTGATCATCTCACCTGATGATTCTTACATTCCTTTAGCTTTCAAACTCCATTTCAAAGTATCCAACAATCAATTTGAGTACAAGGCGTGCATCTTTGGATTAGAAACTGCCTTGGAACTAGGGCCAAAAAGGTTAAAAGTGGTTGGGGATTTGAATTTGGTTGTCTCGCACACTCGTGGAGATTAGAAAGTAAAAGAAGAAATGATAAAGGTCTATCACCAAACTCTAGATAATCTGATTCCATTATTTGAAAGGTTAATATTCACTCATCTTCTACAAGAGAACAATCGATTTGCGGATGCCTTGGAAACTCTAACTTCAATGGTAGATATGCCCATGGGAGTCGAGATGCACCCGATAATCATAGAACAAAAATCTCCACATGCATATGATATGATAGCAGCAATCAAAGGAGTTCAGAATGAGAACCCATGATATTAAGACATCTAGAATTTTCTAGAAAGTAAAACATTCCCACAAGGGGCAACTGCCAAGGACAAATGAGCAATACAGCGTCTGTGCATCTAATTCTTCATTTGCAGGTCATTAGGGAATGCACAAGTTATGTGTAGATGAAGAAAAAGAAAAGCACATCATGGAAGTGAATCATAGCAGTGAATGTGGAGCCGACATGAACAGAGTTATATTGGCTAGGAAAATCCTTCAACAAGGACATTATTGGTCTACAATGGAAAAAGATAGCATTGATTTCATTCGCAAATGTCACAAATGTCAAATCCACTCTAACCTTATGAATATCCCACCGTCCAAGCTTTACAATATGACCTCGCCATGGTGATTTTCAGTATGGGCAATAGATATCATTGGGGCTGTTACACCAAAAGGATCAAATGGGCAGGGGTTTATCCTAGTTGCTATTAATTACTTCACTAAGTGGGTCGAAGCACAGTCTTACTCAGTATTGAAGGCGTCGCATGTGCCAAGTTCGTTAGGAACAACATCATCTACAGATATGGGGTACCGAATGAGATAGTTTTGGATAACGATTCCCACTTCAAAGGGAAGGTGTTTAACTTTCTTGAAAAGTTGTCGACATATGGGCCGCAGATCTATGCGGCCATTGAAGCTGCAAACAAAAACATCAAAAATATTTTACAAAAAATGATTGAAACTTACAAAGATTGGCCGGATAGGTACCCTTTTCCACTATAGGGATATAGGACTTTTATTGGAACATCTACAGGGGTTACTCGCCTGTGCATAGAACGGAGGTTGTTTTGCCTATTGAAATAGAAGCCCCTTCACTAAGAGTCATGGCCGAATGTGAAATCTCATAAGCAGATTGGCAAATTGAAGCTATAGTGGCTCAGGTAAGAAAACCCAATCCATTTTATTTTTGGTTAGGACATGTGGTTGATCCAGTGCACTTTGACCATTCCTTGTGAGATTGGACTGTGGAATGCGTTAGGGTTAGCCTTGGAAGCAACCCAGAACATTCTGTTTTTGGTTTGGTCACCCTTGCGACCACAATGACCACGCCTACAATCCGCAAGAGTAGAGGTCACGCTCGTGATGGGCCGCAATCAGCCATGAACAAATGTGGCCTTTAGGTCCGTTGGCTGGGAGGTAGAGTGTGTTTCTCACGAGGGGCCATGGTGTCAGGCCATGAATAGAGGCGTCGCGTCTGCGAGGGTCTTGGTTGCACCTGTGACCTGCTATGCTAGGTAGTCGCACTCACAGTTAAAAGGTCGCACCCACGACCTAGTGAGTTGGCACATTCACTCTCGTAATGGTTTAGACCGTGGCCGTGGTGAGTCATGTATATAAGTCTGTAGTGCCTTGAAAAGTCACTTTTATTGGTTCTCTCTGTCTCCTGTCTCTCTCTTTTTGCCATTTTTGGGTTTCTTCAACCTAAAAGCTTGGGTTTCATCTATTTCTTCCCATTTTCTACCCCTAGTTCCACAGGCCAAAATGTGAAGGGTGGCGAGGGCATTGTTTTAATCTGAGTAGATCATCATTCCATTACCATTGATTTTTTGGGTGGTCTCCTCTTCGCTTCAAGAGGTAGGGATTATTGAGCTTCTTTTGAGTACCTCGCTATAGATAGATTTGTGGTAGTTTCTATTAAGTTAAAAACATAGTTTTCATATGTGATTTTATTCAAAAAGCATATAGGTTAGATGGTTTCTAATTGATAGGTTTATGGATTATGTTTATGGGTGATTATGGGTTATGAGCATGTTTAGGATGTGGAGTTGAGAAGTCTTGGTATTTAATTTGTAAATTTCAAAATATAAAAGGAAATATTTAATGTGAGTTGGAATTGGGTTTTGTTTGGATATTGGAAAGGGTTGTGTATGTTGGGGATTTAGAATGGTGAGGATTGGTTTTCAAAAACAAAGTGTGATCGGTTACCTCTTTTATAAAGTATGAGAGACTGGGATGGATTGGGATGTGGAAGTACCTACTAGTAAATTTATGGTTTTGATCATGTAATTGTCGCTGTGGAGTTCTATCCTTGGCTACTGGTGGAGGGTGGTATTGTGTGTTGCTTAGTAGATGCTATATTTAGGTGTTATGTATTGGATTATGTAATGTAGGATGACATGTTGTTGGTTATTGATAGTTGATTTTATCAATCTATTATGTGTTATTGTGTGACTGTAATTAACATTATATGTTTGTTATTAGGTATTGCGTTATTGACACGAGATTGGTGAATGAGAGGAGAATTGGGTTGGCTGTAATATAATTTATGGTATCGTGTCATGGTTGAGTAAGGGGGCAATGATTAGAGTCTAATGGTATTGGTTATAGTAATAACTCTTAGTGCATTACTCCGAAATGTTTTGATGAGAGTGAAAACTCATTGTTGAACGGGGGTGCATGGAACACATTTTGTTGCAAGTGATGGTTAATGCCTTCAGTGCATTTGTTGTAATTAAAAAGGGCTTTATTTAAGTTGAACGGTTAGGGCGAATCTGGGTCGTGTATGGTTGTGTTGTGTTGGTGTTGAATAGGTGGTACACACCAATGGTCACTGGCAGAGCGCATCGTCTTATACTGCACTAGTTTGTGGAGTTGTACTCATGTAAACCACGGGATTGGTGACACTCAGCGATGGTCACGGGTTATGGTAGTGCTCAACGATGGCCCCAGGTTTTGGTGATGCTTGGCGATGGTCATGGGTTAGTTATGGTTGTGTGTCGATAGTTTGGTAGTTGTTTAAAACTAATAAACCCATGTTATGCGAGTGGTCTAGTTTGTGGCTTGGCCACGGGTTATCTTAGGTTATGGGGTCTTGGTGTGCGTGTATGTGTTTGAGGTTGGTGTTGGGTTTTGAATTGAGCATTGTAGTTAGCGTAGTCTAAATCTTTTGAGTTGAAACAGTGGTTGTTAAAAGAAGAGCTTAATGTTTCTAAATTGAACAAAGTGGGATTTTTTTAGAGAAATTATACTTACATAAGTATATCTTGTAAACGAAAACGTCACACACACACACATACACACACACACACGTATATATATGTGTGTGTGTATTGATGTAGAGCATGTGTGATCATATTTAGCTATCTGTTATGATTGTTTAGGATCTTTGGGATCTGTACTGGGTTTTGTGCTCATCTCACTTGTTAACAAACTTTTCAAGTACTTGGCTAGAAGAACTGTTCAGACTTGAAGTCTTTTACTTTGTTGGCCACGGGGCCTTTTATTTGTTGGCTAAGTTCCATGTTTTGTATAAGGGTAAATCCTCTCATTTATTTAAATTAAATGTAAGCCTGAGGGCATTGTATCAGATTTCATATATATATATATATATATCATTATCACTTTTGAGAGAGAAAGTTATTATTTACTTACTATATGTGTTGGCATGTGTAACTCCGCCGGGGTTGTTAACAACTCCACCGGTCCTAAGCCCGGGTTAAGGAGGAGGGTTGTGCGTTAGATAGCTGACAACCAACACGTAAAAATGCCGCTCGAATCCCTTATAACAATGAATCCTACTTTGAATTATTTAAATACTAGGTCGTTCCCCTCAAGTGACGCGTTGCGCCAGCCTCCAGGTGTTTCGAAAAGTGAGCAAGGGGCGCCACATTGACGCTTGGGTGCAGTGAAAAATAGGCAATGGCTCCTGCATTTTTCTGGACGAGCGCGGGTAAAGAAGCTAGTCCAAGACTATGGTTTTAGGGTAGCCACTTGGAATATAGGAACCTTAACTAGTAAGACAATGAAGTTGGTACATGTTATGATTAGGAGGAGAGTTAGTATAGCTTGCATGCAAGAAACTAAGTGGATGGGTGAGAAAGCTAGGGAAATTGAGGATACCGGTTTTAAACTGTATCATAGTGGTAAGGATAGACGTAGGAATGGGGTAGGAATCTTAATTGCCAAGGGTCTTGTGGAGAATGTAGTGGTAGTCATTAGGAAAGAGGATAGGATTATATTAGTTAAACTAGTTATTGAAAGGAATATAGTGAACATTATTAGTGCATACACCCCTCAAGTAGGATTAGATGATCAGACTAAGAGGGATTTTTTGGAGCAAATGGATAAGATCTTATAGAAGATACCCGTAGGAGAGAACCTAGTTATAGGTGGAGATTTTAATGGCTATATAGGTATAGATAAACTAGGCTATGAAAGGGTGCATGGTGGATACGGTTTTGGTGATAGAAATGAGGCTGGAGAGAGTATATTAGATTTTGCGTTGGCTTCTAACCTGGTGGTGGCCAATGTTATGTATAAGAAGAGGAAGGAGCATTTGATAACCTTTAAGAGTGGGTTAGTTAAAAGCCAAATAGATTACTTCTTAGTGAGAAAAGTGAACTGCCTAAAATGCAATGATTGTAAGGTGATTCCTAGAGAAAGCCTAACCTCTCAACATAGGATTTTAGTACTAGATTTATATTTTAGAGGGCAATACCAAGCTAGGAAGGATGGTGGGTGTCGTAGGACGAGATGGTGGGACTTAAAAGGGGATAAATTAGAAATATTTAAGAATAGAATGGATGAGGAAGGTACTTGGGACTTGGAAGATGATGCTAACACTATGTGGAACTCGATAGCCCATAGTATGAGGAGAATATTAAGGGAAGTGCTTAGAGAGTCGAAAGGAACTGGACCCAACTCTAGGGAAACTTGGTGGTGGAGGGAAGAGGTTCAAGCGGTAGTTAAGGCAAAAAAAGAGTGCTTTAAAAAGTGGCAAAAGGATAGAACTGAGGAAAACCTTAAGAGCTATAGATTGGCAAATAAGGAGGTCAGGAAAGTAGTGAGAGAGGCTAAGTTGAAAGCTTATGATGACTTGTACATTAGACTAGATAGTAAGGAGGGAGAGAAGAGGGTATACAAATTTGCTAACATATGGGAGAGGAAAACAAAAGATTTTAATCAAGTTAAGTGCATCAAGAGTGAGGATTCTAAGGTATTGGTGAGAGACGAAGAGATTAAGGACAGATGGAAGAACTATTTTGATAAACTATTAAATGAGGAACATGAAAGTACGACAATAAGGGAAGAAATAGCCAGTAATACGATAAGCCAAGACTATAGGTTCAATTGCAAGATTAGAAACTTTGATGTAGAGATTGCACTTAAGAAGATGAAATCAAATAAGGCTTTAGGACCAGATGATATCCCTATTGAAGCTTGGAAGTGTTTGGGTAAAAAAGGGGTTGCCTGGTTGACTAGGTTGTTTAGCAAAATTTTGTTGACTAGAAACATGCCAGATGAGTGGAGAAAGAGTATTTTAGTGCCAATCTATAAGAATAAAGGAGATGTCCAGAATTGCAACAAGTATAGAGGAATCAAGCTAATATGTCCCATAATGAAAGTGTGGGAGAGGGTGATAGAACGCCAATTGCAAGATATAACAAAGGTGTCAGAGAATCAATTTGGGTTTATGCCTGGTAGGTCAACAATGGAAGTGATCTATCTTTTGAGGAGAGTAATAGAAAAGTATAGAGAAAAGAAAAGAGACATTTATATGGTGTTTATCGACTTAGAGAAAGCATATGATAGAGTGCCCCAGAATATAATATGGTGGGTGTTAGCGAAGAAAGGGGTGACAAAAGGTTACATTGATGTGATTAGGGACATGTATGAATGGGTCGTGACCACTATTAGATCGCCTACTGGAGAGACAAATGAATTTCCTATCACTGTAGGGTTACACCAAGGATCTACCTTAAATCCTTATCTTTTTGCTTTAGTTATGGATAAGTTAACGAGAAATATCCAGGATAATGTGCCATGGTATATGCTTTTTACAGACGATATTGTGCTAGTGGATGAGACTAGAGAAGGAGTTAATACAAAGTTGAAGATTTGGAGGAAAGCACTTGAATCTGAAGGATTCCGGATAAGCAGAACTAAGACAGAGTACATATAGTGTAAATTTAGTAACAATAATAATGAAAATAGAGGAGAAGTGAAGATTGAGAACCAAGAACTGCCTAAGAGTGAACATTTTCGTTATTTAGGATCGATTATCACAACAACGGGGGAGATTGATGTAGATGTGGCCCATAGGATTAAGGCGGGATGGTATAAGTGGAGAAGTGCGTTTGGGGTACTATGCGATAAACGAATACCCACTAGACTTAAAGGTAAGTTCTATAGAACGGCTATTAGACCAGCAATGTTGTATGGAATGGGGTGTTGGGAAACCAAGAAACAACATGTAGATAAGATGAGTGTGGCTGAGATGAGAATGCTAAGGTGGATGTGTGGCAAGACTAGACAAGACAGAATTAGGAATGAGTGTATTCAGGAATGGGTAGGAGTAACACCGATAGAAGATAAGTTGAGAGAGAATCGATTGAGATGGTTTGGTCATATTCAACGGAGACCAACAAAGACAATAGTGAAGAGATGCGGTGCTGTAACGGTAGATAGAAGTGTTAGGGGACGGGGTAGGCTTAGATTAACGTTAGTTAGCGTTGTAAATAGAGATATGGATCTACTTAATTTGACTAATGAAATGGTCTTTGATAGGGCCGTGTGGTGAAGAAGGATTCATGTAGCCGACCCCATTTAATGGGACTTAAGGCTTGGTTTGGTTTGGTTTATGTGTTGGCATGTGTACGATATAATTGAAACTGGTAAAAATATAAAGGATTTGGTAATAAATTCGGCTAAGCCCCTTCACTAAGGTTACCAACACAGGATAACAAGAGCATTCAACTAGAGTGCTAAATCCAAGAATTTGAAGGAAGATGATCTAGTGCTAAAAGATAACAATGCACCTAGTCAAGATCCCAGAGGGAAATTCAAACCCAACTGGACTAGCCCCTATATCATCAAGGGCATCTAGTCAGGAGGAGCCATTATTCTTATGGATTTGGATGGATTGGAGTTCATACAACTGGTCAACGTGGACAAATTGAAGAAGTACTACCCTTGAAAGGCTCGTGTGGGATGCCTTTTTCGAGGTTACTAATCGAGCCCAATAGTTCGAACTCCCTATCTCCTGATCTAGTTCTACAAGTGCAATGTGAAACATAAATGAGAGTCTAGATCTGACAATTTGAATAGAAAATCTATTTTATTGCAAAATGTTTTCTCGAAAATGGACTACATCATTAGATCTTAGAGTCACCATCTAATCTTTTAGGAAAACTTGGAAACTCGTGACTCATGCCAAAAGCCATTGCTCATCATAACCAAAGTGTCTAGGCTCGGGAACTTAGGTATGAGAGGGAAAGGTAAACAATTGAGCACCCCACTCACCAGATCAAAAGATCGGTCTCTACTAAAGCCTCATTTGGGAATAAGCTATTTTAGTAATTTTTTGGCTTTTTATAAAAAGATGTGCAGAAATGTAGAGAGAGTGATGTGATAACTTATAGTAACTTGTTGACTTTTTGGCTAAAATATATAGTTGACAAACGAGGCTAAGTCATGATGTGATTTTTATAGTCTCCATATATTTGTATTCCAGTTTTGAATAATGTTAACATGACTATCTGAGGTAAAATAAATATAGATTGTGTCATTTGTCTTGGTTATGGTTTGATTTCATGCATTTTGAAAAATCTTTTTGTAAAACTCCCAAAAAAAAATAATAATAATATTAACTCAGCAACATAAGACTTAACGACATTCCAACCAATGCAACACAACCTCCATCCATTGGCATTCATACATATATTTCAATTAAGCATCTAGCCTCATGGTATGACATTGGATATGATAGATAGCATGGACATACAATATGCTAAAACAAAAAATGCTCACCTAGTACTCCATGGCAAGCCAAAAAAAAAAAAAAATGTATCAGAAATATATGCACGATTCTGTATACAAATATCTAATGCAATACACCTATAATGTGCAAGTAAAGATTTGGCTACTAACACATAGCATGTGCATCATTTCAAGGCATCAGATAGCGCACACAATCACTTTGGAAATCATAAATCCCACAAATGCAAATGAACCAAATCCATATGCATGAAAAATGGATGCATAACATGGGTATGACATATAAAACATGATACTATGTGCAACATTCACAGAAAGCTTATAAATAAAAGAGATAGAAAGATGCGGAATTGGAAGTTATTACAACAATTTGCATGAATAAGAAAGAAAGATGGAAGGAACGGACTATTACAACAATTAAATGAATGAGATGTAAGGTTAGAAGAATTATTACATCAATGAATCGAGTTAGCCAAATTATTGCAGAATCTAACAAATCATACTAAAATTAAAAGTAAATTATAAACAACAACCACAAATGGTTGAGAGAGCATTTCCCATAAATTGTCATGTTCTACTTTGCTCTACTTGGGGATAAATTTTACTAGGCCGACCATAAGATGTCCGGCTGGTCCAATCTTCCGGGATGAACACTATTTTTGTGCAAAAGGGACAAAACAGAAACAAAGCATAGTTTCTAAGGGGTGCTTATCCCTTTTACCTCTACATCTACCTCTTGTCGAGAAGATTTAAGGAGGAAGATAGCCCTTAACCCTTAACGACCACAAAATGACTATCTACAACAAATATTCTGCAACAATTCATCTAATTAAATTAATTAAACAAGAAAAAAAATTCAAACCTAAGAAATAGATAGGCACCTACAATCACCACTTTGTAAATAAGGGCAGGTTGGTACTCATCTAGTTGTTTGTTCTAATTAGAAGAGCACTTGATCACTGTTTGTTCTAATTAGAACTCTGGTATGTCACGGAACAATTAATTAACTGGAATGGAAATTTGTTTGTCATTACATGACTCGGTGCTTATATGGAATGAATTAATTGTTGTCCACTACATTAAGACGTAACTGATTTAGCTTCGGCACATTTGTAAATGTGCTAAACTATTGTGTTATCCTTATCAGAATGTCAGGAAGAGGACGTGATGGTGGTAGGCATGGCAGGCCTAGGGGCAGGAGGTGCCGATACCAAAAGAAATTTTGGCGCAAGAGAAGGGAGTTGGTTAGGCCAACGTGGTCGAGCCAGTAGGTCAGCAAGCCATATGTGCCTTAGCCCGCGAATGGCTGAAGCATTACTGGAATCCATGGACATTCTCATGGCTAAGAATCATGTCCAGGCCCACATTATAGAAATAGGGTCCTCATTTTTGAAGAGGAAGTTCTTCCAGTCAAATCCAGATGAATTTTTGGGTGATCCGAAAGAGCCACTACAGGCCGATAAGTAGCTTGAAGAACTAGTGAAGATGTTTGAGATGTTTGGCATCAAAGACAATGGTTTGAGGGTGACCTTGGCATTCTTCTAGCTGAATGGAAGATGTAGGTCAGTGGTGGAAGTATGAGCGATGGTGTATTGGGGTGACTTTAGAGGCTTTTGTCAAAGCCTTCCAAGATAAGTTTTTGCTATCCACAACAAGAGAGAAATTGAGGGACTAATTTTTGAAGCTCAAGCAGCTAAACATATCGGTAGCCGAGTTTGAGGCTACTTTTACTAGCCTATTAAGATTTGCACTGAAACTTGTGGTGACAAAGGAATGCCGTTGCATTAAGTTTGAAAAATGGTTGAGGATCGGGCTCCTTTTCAAGGTGGTCGGGTCACTGATTAAGGATTACAACCATTTCATGGAGTCGGCGGCCCATTAGATACCGTGATCCAAGAAAAGGAGGAGCGAATGACGGGCTCCAAGAAAAGGTCCCAAGATGTTCAAGGGAATGTAGGAGACAACAAACGGCAAAGGGGTTCCACCCCATAGGTTCACTTGCTTCAAGTGTGGTCAGTTGGGCCACAAGTTTTTAGTTTGCTTGCAGAGGGGAGGAGGGCAATAGTCTACACCATCTTCAACTCATCCTTAGAGCCAGAGTCAAAGGAGTGGTCAGCTACCTACCTGTTATCAGTGTGGACAGTCAAGGCATTTGAGGTGGTTTTGCCCTCAATCTGGTAGCACACCTAGTACACCTGGTTCGAGGTAGACATACAGTCATCAGCCAGCATAGTCAGCACAGGCCTTGAAGGACAATCAAGGAGCCACTTTGACTCAATCCGTGTATCAGTCCTATGCTCCAAGGGGTGAGCAGGTAGATCAAAGGCGTTCAGGGTGTGTGTATACTATTACCACACTGGATCAATTGCCAGCACCTTCCGTAGTGAGAGGTAACTTTTTGTTATTCAACTCTATTGCCAACATGTTGATTGATACTGATGCATCTCATTCATTCATGTCGCCTTCTTTTGAATCTGTTTTGGGTTTGAAGTTTGAATTGTTGGAGTCTTCTCTTTTAGTTGAGACACCTGTTAGGGGTAGACTAGCATTGGGTCAAGTATGGCACTCTTGTGAGATTGAGGTTGCAAATCGTTGGTTCTCCTTCCATTTTAATATTCTTGACATGTACGCCTTTGATGTAATCCTGAGTATTGATTGGTTAACTCATTACCAGGCTTTGATAAATTGCTATCGTATGAGGGTATTAGTGTGTATGCCATCAGGAGAGTGTTTCTACTTCATGGGTGACTGAGGTGATAGTCATACTCCTCCGTTGTATGACCTTAAGGGTCGAGAAGAGTTTTCTTTTTGCCATCACAGTAGCTGATAAGGGTAGTATGATCTGGGGTAAATTGTCGAGAGTAGTTCGAGAATATCTAGATGTTTTTTCTGAGGATCTCACAGAGTTGCCACCAGATAGAGAGATAGAGTTCTCAATTAACTTAGGCACGACTCTGATTTCCATGGCACCATATAGGTTTGCACTAGCCAAGTTGTGTGAGTTGAAGGTGCAACTTTAGGATCTGTTAAATAAGGGCTTCATTCGTTCTAGCACATCACCTTAGGGAGCACTAGCTCTCTTGGCTAAGAAAAAAGATGGCACATTGTGACTGTGCATTGACTATCGGAAGTTAAACCGAGTAACTATTAAGAACAAGGGCAAATTACAATAATAGTTTCTATAGTTTGGGACTTGTGTCACAAATACCCATTGCTATGGATAGATGGCCTATTTGACCAATTGAAGGGGTCTTGCTATTTTTTTAAGACGAATTTGAGATCGGGGTATCACCAGTTGAGGGTAGAGGATAAGGATATTCAGAAAATGGCATTTTGTACGTGGTATGACTATTACGAGTTGTTAATGATGCTTTTTGGGTTAACCAATGCCGACTTCGTTCATAAACTTGATGAATCAAGTCTTCGTGAGTTCTTAGATCAATTTGTGGTTGTCTTTGTTGACAACATCTTAGTCTACTCACCCTCTGAGGAGGAGCATGAGGAACACTTATAGGTTGTATTTGACTTGCTTAGAGCACATCAGTTATATGCTAAATTTGAGAAGTGTGAGTTTTGGCTCAATGAAGTTAAATTTTTAGGTCATGTAGTGTTTGGGGAAGGGGTGACTGTGGATTCATCAAATATAGACGCAATGCCAGATTGAGAACAACCTAAGAATGCCTTTGAGATTCGGAGTTTCTTGGGTATAGTCGGGTATTACCGACATTTTGTGAAAGATTTCTCTAGATTGGTCTCACCATTGACTAGATTGATGAGGAAGAAAATTAAATTCGTGTGTAGTGAGACTTGTGAAAAGTCATTTCAAGAACTTAAGGTCAGACTCACCACTGCTCCAATTTTGATTATTCTGAAGAGGGGTTTGGGTTATTTGGTTTATTGTGATACATCTCGGGAAGGTTTGGGCTGTGTATTGATACAAGAGGGGAAGGTGGTAACGTATGGTTTACGGCAATTAAAAATGCATGAGAGAAATTATCCCACTCACGACCTAGAGTTAGCGGCGGTGATTTTTACCTTGAAAATCTAGAGGCATTACCTTTACAGGGAGAGAATTGAGATGTTTTCTGATTATAGAAAAACTTGAATTTGAGGCAGAAGAGGTGGATGGAGTTCATGGAGGATTACAACTTTGAGTTGTATTATCATCCGAGAAAAGCCAACGTAGTGGCCGACGCTTTGAGTAGGAAATCCAGAAGCAGGGTAGGTAGTATCGCCATCCGAGAATGGGAGATGTTGGGCGTAGTGGGCGAGTTTGACTTTCATCTTGGTGAGTTTGTCAAGTCGACCGTTTTGGTCACTATAGTTTCACAACCTACTCTAGTGAGCTGAGTTTTAGAAGCACAACGTGATGATCACAAAGTGGAATCTATCCAGGGAAGTAGACAAGGGTTTGAACATTTATGTTGACTCGAGTGTAAGGTACCTAGACCGTCGTTTTGTGTCGGAATCTTGTAGAGAATATGTGATAACCTCATTCTGTGTTATGCTATTCATCTTTAACTATACTTGTAATTATGTGCTTAATATGATTTTGGATGCAAAGCATGACATTATATGCACTTTTGAATTCATATATGTTCATTACAAGAAAAATTGTTTGGTATACTGTAATAAAGTGAAATTAAGGGTCATAGGGCAGACAGAAACCAAAATTGATCATACCATTAAGATTAGCATCATTTTTAAAACCTACGGTGAAATTTGATCAAAAATTGATTCGAATCAAATTAATTAGACAATATACATATAGAGACGTGAGATTAAGCTCATTTTTGAGCTCAAAAATCAGCCAAGAGAAGTTCAGAAAGAGAGAGTGAGCCATTCTAGAGAGACAGTGAGATCATCTTTGAAGTTTTGCTTAAGGGAATTGAGAATTGTGAAGAATAGCTCAAGAATTTACTAATAAAAGGGATAATCAAAGCTCCAGGTAAGCATTTGAACTCTAATTCACAAGTTTAAGTCTATAATTATTTGAATTCAAAAAGAGTATGTAAATAAATGCAAGAATTGAGTTGAATATGTGGATATTAGGATCAATATATGCATGCATGTGTATATTTGTTATAATTCCTCATATTTGAGCGTGAAACATGATAATCATGATAAATTGGGAGTTATTTAGCATATGAATTCACGAATCATGGGGTTATGAGACTTAGTTTCATGTTTTGAAGATGATTAAACAAGAATTCACGCTAGATCATACATGCATGAAAGTTTTGAGTTTCATTTTGACAAAGTCATGAAGTTTTTGGTTTGAATTTTGATGAATTCATGGAATTTTGAACAATGAGTTGAAACTACCTTCAAACATATGTGTTTGGGAGTGTTCTTGCACGTTTGAGTACGCCATGCATGAATTTGGAGCCTTAGAGTTGTGTTTGAAGCTCAAACAAAATTCTGGAAATTCCTGAATTTGAGCAGTTCGCTAAAGCAACGGAAGTGTTGCTCAAGTGTACATTTTGAGCTCCTAGTACTTTTACAGACATTGGAAGTTGGCTCAAGTGGCCAAAAGACCGCTCGAGCGACCACCCCTTATTTTCAGTCTTGGCTCGAGCGACCAAGAAGTTGGCTCCAACGTAAAATGAGAGCCTCCAGTACTTTTGCAGACCAAGGGGTTTGCTCAAGTGACCAATGTTGCGCTTGAGCGAAGTGCCCTATTTCAAGAAACTTTGACAAGTTATTTCATGTCTCGATTTTCGTTCTTTTTAATTTCTAAGCATTCTTAAGCGTACATTGAGCATCCTAAATGAACAAAAGAGTTAGAAAGAAGTCTAAGAAAGATAAACGAGTTTGAGAACGGATCAAATTATATTGTGGCCCAATTTTCGTATGTGGTATGAATTATGTAGGGTCAATTGCGAGGACGAATCAACCATCTGAACACTGTGAGCAATATCTTAGTAGAGATATTTTCATGTATGTTATTCTCTAAACACTACCTAAGTGGTAAGTTTTTCGAATTCGTGAATTTGTATTATGAATGAGTATTTCACCTATCCGAGTTGTAAAAGACTTGAAACATGATTGATAAACACGAAATTATAAGTTGGACCAAAGGTTATTTTGTATGAATACACAATGGGCCCAAGGTCATTCGGTATGTTTGATGAAAAGATGAAATGGGCTCGAGGCCGTTTAGTATATTTGACAAGGACACAGAATGGGGCTAAGGCCATTTAGAATATTTGACAAGATAGACCTAAGGTCATCTTATATGGATCGAAGGTCATTTTGTATGATTGTTAAATGGACCAATGGTCATTTTGAAGAAGGAAATGATTGGACCAAAAGTCATTTTGAATGTGAATATGAATATGACCATGATCAGGATTATAGATGCATGCGTAAATATGAATTGGAAACAATGGACGTAATGTCATTTTGTACATATGATGTGAAGGACCGGATGGTCAATTGTGTATGGATCTATTAAATGTGAACATTTTCTTGAACCTGAATATGCGCATACATAAGAATATGGAGATGTTGGACCCGAGGTCGTTTTGTACACATGTTATGATGGGATATGCAAAATGTTTGGAATTAAGGTCGGTTTGTCTCTTCGTGTACTATGTATAATAGATTGGACCGGAGGTCATTCCGTTAAGATTTGTTTAAGTACGTTATGAATGGAAATTGCGTTCCATATGTAATAAGTACAAGTATGATTTATTTAAAGACAAATCTTGTTCATTAACCTTTTTACTCTGATATTATTTACTAGGCGTTAGCTCACTCTTTATTGATATGTATGTAGGTGAGCAGCGGGATGTCAAACCCTAGCCCTAGTGTAAATGTGAAGGAGTACTAAGTTTTTGAAGTCAGCCAAGGTTGCCTCACATATGAGGCTTTTGATTTCCTTGTTGTTTTCTTTTGTGGTCATATGTGACCAAGTTTGTATAAACCTTAGTTTTTGATAGGACCATTTTTAGTGTTTTGGCTTATTACATAACAAGTCTGAATGATCCCGGACATGTTTAAATGACATTTGTATGCGATGTATGAGTTATTACATATGTGTGAAAGGTTTGTACCTTGCCATTTATGCACAGCTCATTTGACAATCTTTACATTTTGCTTCCGCTTTTGGCCCCTATTATTAATCATGATTTGATTTCTGTTTGAGGCCGTAGGTAATCTTATGATTACTAGCCGGTTATGATCCTAATCCATAGGGGCGAGTTAGGGTCATGATAGAGTGGTATTAAAGCATGAGTTAATAACTCACACACTTGTCCAAATGAGCAATGGAGCATCTAGAAAAGACTTAAATTGCATTCATTTGCTAAATAACCGATTGAAGGCATTAAGAATATGTTTAAGTGTTCTAAATTACATGAACTATTGCCTATCTGTATATGCGTGCTCTTTCTGTATGTTTATATTTTGTACATGGTTTTTGTATGCAATATAATGTAAGTCTCATCAGATAATGGTGAGAACAAGAGCCGAGGAGATGGAGGACCATTGCCAAAACTGGATAGAATGGAAAGGTTGATTCAGGACATAGCGGAAACATTGAGGCAACAACAGTAATGGCAACAACAGTGGCAACAATAGCCACCCTCACCTCCTGTACAACCTATACAAGATTTGCAAAATGATGATTGAACAATAGCTCTTACCAAGGAGTTTAAAATGATGAAACCACAGACATTCCACGAGAGAGTGGATCTATTGAAGGCTGAGGCTTGGGGCCTTGTCATATAAAAGCTATTTGAAGCATTTTTGTGCCACGACACATAGAATGTACAGTTGGCAACATTGACAGTTAAAGACAAGGTGAGGAGGTGGTGGATGTTAATCTGAGAAAATAACAAGGGTATTGATTGAGCATGATTTTTGGAAATCTTCTACGACAAGTACTTTCCGCAATGTGCTCATGATAGAAAAGGGGCTAAATTTGAGGGGCTTAAACAAGGCAACCTAACTGTGGCCGAATATGAAGCAAAGTTTACTGAATTAGCCAGGTTCGCACCGTATGTGGTCGACACCAACTATAAAAAGGCAAGAAAATTCGAGGGCGGCCTCCGTAATGATATTCAGGAAAGAGTCAATGTGTTGAAACTGCCTGCTTACCTTGATGTATTGGATCGGGTTTTAATGTCAGAAACTAACATGACCAATCAGAGTAAACCACCAACTAATTGGAAAAGTAAGAAACAGGGCTTCTTTTCAAAGAAGAGGTCATTGAAAAAGCGGAATGCGGGATCCTCGAGCACTTTGAGTTCCACTAGATATATGACACCAACATGTAATCAGTGTGGTAAGAAACATCATGTGGTTTGTTACCGTATTTCTGGGGCTTGCTTTAAATATGGTAAAATGGGAAATATGGCAAGGGATTGCACCCAAACTAAACAACAATAAAGTGGAAAACTAGCTGCTAGCTTGACTAGATCCATTCCAAAATCAGGAAATACCACAACGCCTACTGCTACTAGAGACACAATGAGACAAGGGAGAGTCTTTGCACTCGTTACAAGTGATATATGGAATACTAAAGTTGTTGTCTCAGTACTATCTCTACATGTAATCATATGCTTTTTTGTTAATTGATTTTGGATCCACATATTCTTTTGTGCCCAGTACATTTGTATCTAGATTGAATAGACCTCTAGAGTCATTGCCATATCTACTATGTGTATCTACTCCATCTAGGGAATCTGTGTTATTTACGTCTGTGTATTGTATATGTGATATGTGTATTCACAGTGCTACTTTATATGTGGACATTACGCATTTTGATGTGATTATGGGAATGGACTAGTTGTCTAAGTACTGTGCTACTATTGACTGTGTAACAAAATGGGTTTTGTTTAGACCGCCAGGACATGATGAGTTTGTGTTTGTTGGTAATGGTGTAATGCCTCCACCTCATCTAATATCAGCAATGAAAGCATGTAAACTGCTTAGGAAGGGGTGTCAGGGTTACTTGTGTAGTATCTTGACTAAGCAATCTATGAATGTTGAATTGGAAAGTATTCCTGTTGTTAGAGAATTTTTGGATGTATTCCCAAATGAATTGCCTGGAGAATTGGTTGACAAAAAAACATAAATTACTATTGATGTTGCACCTGGTACCAAGCCTATCTGAAAAGCTCCCTACAGAATGTATACCATTGAAATGAAAGAATTGAAAAAACAATTGCAAGACTTGCTTGAAAAATGGTTTATTCGACTGAGCACTTCACCATGGGGCGCACCGGTTTTATTTGTAAAGAAAAAAGGTATGACTTTATGTATGTGCATTGAGTACCAGGAATTGAACAAGGTAACGATCAAAAATAAATACCCTTTGCCCTGTATTGTCGATTTGTTTGATCAGTTGGAAGGATCACAAGTGTTTTCAAAAATTGATCTGAGATCTAGGTATCACCAATTAAAGGTGAAAGTAGAAGATGTTGAGAAGACCACATTTCGGACAAGATACGGACACTACAAAATTCTTGTTATGCCCTTTGGAGTAACTAATGTACCTGCGGCTTTCATGGATCCTATGAATTGAATTTTTAAGTCTTATCTTGATGAGTTTGTTGTAGTCTTTATTGATGACATCCTGATATACTTGAAGAGTAGAATTGATCATGAGCAACACTTGAGAACTGTTTTACAAACCCTTAGAGAAAAGAAGTTGTATGCCAAATTAAAGAAATGTGAATTCTGGCTAGATAAGGTTGTGTTTTTAGGCCACATTATCAACAGAGATGGGATTTTAGTAGACCTACAAAATATAGAGGCAATTGTGAACTAGCCTACACCGACAAATGTAACAGAAGTCCGCAGTTTTATGGGTTTAGCTAGGTACCATACACGGTTTGTGAAAGATTTTTCAAAAATAATTGTACCTCTTACCCAACTTATATGTAACGGACAACCGTTTGAATGGAGTGATGAAAGAAAATCTGCCTTTCAAGAACTGAAAACAATATTGACTACTACACCAGTGTTGAAACTACCTTCAGGTACATAAATTTTTTTTATTTTTAATGATGCATCTTACAAAGGTTTGGGTTGTGTGTTAATGCAGAACAGAAGGGTAATTGTTTATGCCTCCCGACAACCGAGAACACATGAAAAGAACTACCCAACACATGACTTAGAATTGGCTGTAGTTGTGTTCTCTTTGAAAATCTAGCGGCATTACCTGTATGGAGTGAAATGTGAAGTTTACATGGATTACAAAAGCCTAAAGTACTTCTTTACTCAAAAGGAGTTGAACATGTGGCAGAGAAGATGGCTTGAGCTGATAAAAGATTACGACCTCCAAATTTAGTATCACCTAGGGAAAGCCAATACAGTTGCTAATGCCTTGAGCAGAAAATTAACGCGGAACTTGGCTTGCCTACTTACAGAACATAATGAAATCTTGCAAAACTTTGAGAAGTCCGAGATTGACATACTGTTACATGAGCAAAGTAAGTTAGTAGCCGCCATTGCAGCCCAACCAACAATTATTAATGAAAATAAGCTGAGGCAAAGAGATGATGAATTCCTTAAGAAGATGATTGATGAAATTGAAGTGAATTTGAAGCCGAGGTTTAGTGTGGAGAATGAAGTGTTGAAATTCCAAAACAGATTGCGTATTCCGAACATTTCTGATTTAAAGAAGAGAATTTTGGACGAAGCTCATAAGTCAATGTTTGCAATGCATCCAGACAACAAGAAGATATATCGGGATTTGAAGCAAAGCTATTGGTAGCCTAATATGAAACGGGAAATTGCAGAATATGTGTCTAACTGTCTTCAATGCTAACAAGTTAAAACCAAACATCAAAAGCCGGCAGGCCTACTTCAACCTCTCCCTATTCCGGAATGAAAGTATGAGCACATAACTATGGACTTTGTTGTTAGTCTACCTTGAACAGCTAAAGGTATGAACTCTATTTGGGTTATAGTTGATAGAAAGACTAAATCTACACATTTTATTCCCGTAAAGACTAATGATGCTTATAGACTTGCCACTATCTATGTCGACGAAATTGTCTGTTTACATGGAGTGCTGGTATCCATTGTGTCGGATAGAGATCCAAAATTTATATCTAGATTATGGAAAAGCCTTCAAGCGACAATGGGGACAAAACTCAGATTTAGTACTACATTCCATTCGCAAACTGATGGACAATCAAAACGAACCATACAGACTCTAGAAGATATACTTCGAATGTGTGCCTTAGATATTCAAGGGAGTTGGAAAGATTACTTAGCATTGGCAGAGTTTGCATATAATAACAACTTCCACTCCAGCATTGGCATGGCACCGTATGAAGCCTTATATGGCAGAAAATGTAGATCACTGGTTTATTGGACAGAAGTCGGGGATAGAGTCTTGCTTGGGCCTGAAATTCTGTAAACCACCACTAAAAAGATCAAAGTTATTCAACAAAGGCTCAAGACAGCATAGAGCAGACAAAAGAGCTATGCCAATGTTAGAAGAAGGCCACTTGAATATGAAGTTGGTGACCATATATTCATCAGTTTAATCCTAATGAAGGGCCAGTCGAGATTTGGCAAGAAGGGTAAGTTATCACCCCGTTACATTGGGCCATTTCAAATACTAGAGAGGCTTAGTCTAGTTGCCTATAGAATTGCTTTGCCACCAGGTATAGAAAAAATACAGTATGTGTTCCATGTCTCAATGTTGAGAGGCTACCTCCGGGATCCATTTCATGTGATAGACTACTACCAGATGGCTCTCAATGAAAATATGGAAAATAAAGAATGGCCAGAACAAATCATTGACCAGCAAGTAAAACAATTGAGAAACAAATCCATCCCAATTGTGAAAGTCGAATGGAAAGAACATTATGGAAGGGATGCAACGTGGGAGAAAGAGGATAAGATGCGACAACACTACCCATATTTGTTTCCAACGAAAGGTAACATAAGTTTGGAGGACCAAACTTCCTGAAGGGGGAAGGAATATGATAACCTCGTTCTGTGTTATGCTGTTCACCTTTAATTATACTTGTGATTATGTGCTTAATATGATTTTGGATGCTAAGCATGAGATTATATGCACTTTTGAATTCATATATGTTCATCGTAGGAAAATCTATTCGGTATTCTTTAATTAACTGAAATTGAGAGTCGTAGAAGCAACATAAACAAAAATTGATCGTACCATTAAGATTAGCATCATTTTTAGAGCTTACAGTGAAATTTGATTAAACAGTGTTTCAGATCAAATTAATTAGATTAAATTGATTAAATTAAGTTTAATTAACTAACCTTAAGCATGATTAATTAAGTTAACTTAAACAAGAGTATATATATGTAGAGACATGAGATTAAGCTCATTTTTTAGCTCAAAATTCAGCCAAGAGGAGTTCAGAGTGAGAGAGTGAGCCATTCTAGAGAGACAGTGAGATCATCTTTGAAGTTTTGCTTAAGGGAATTGCGAATTGTGAAGAATAGCTCAAGAATTTACTAATACAAGTGATAATCAAAGCTCCAGGTAAGCATTTGAACTCTAATTCACAAGTTTAAGTCCATAATTATGTGAATTCAAAAAGAGTATGTAAATAAATGCAAGAATTGAGTTGAATATATGGAGATTAGGATGAATATATACATGCATGTGTATATTTGTTTTAATTCCTCATATTTGCGCATGAAACATGATAATCATGATAAATTAGGAGTTATTTAGCATATCAATTCATGAATCATGGGGTTATGAGACTTAGTTTCATGTTTTGAAGATGATTAAATAAGAATTCAAGCAAGATCATACATGCATAAAAGTTTTGAGTTTCATTTTGACAAATTCATGAAGTTTGTGGTTTGAATTTTGATGAATTCATGGAATTTTCAACAATGGGTAGAAACTACTTTCAAATATATGTTTTTGGAAGTGTTCTTGCATGTTTAAGTAAGTCATGCATGAATTTGGAGCTTTGGAGTTGTGTTTGAAGCCCAAACAGAATTTTGGAAATTCCAGAATTCAAGCCGTTCGCTCAAGCGATGAAAGTGTCGCACGAGCGTACATTTCGAGTTCCTAGTACTTTTACAGACATTGGAGGTTGGCTCGAGTGACCAAAAGACCGCTCGAGTGACCACTGTAGACACCCCATTTTTTACCACCCTTAAGACTTGGGCGCCACTGATTGCATACTTGGTGATGAAAGTTGTGTAGTGCAAAGGTTCGATTTCTTCAGTAGGAGCAGCTCCAAATCCCAACCTCACACCCCTTTTTTGGACCAAAACCATTTTGACCAAAATTGTTTTGGGTCTCAAAACCCTCTCTTTCAAAATATTTTTGAAAAAGTTCCTACGATGTTCCTACGATATTGAAAATATTTCGTTGAATGTCACGCTTTTCGGTAAACCGAGCAACGACAAAGTGGAAATAAATAAAAGAGAGTTGAACTCTTTGAAAAAGAATCTTCAAAACACCTTGTTTAGAGGTTTGGAGTTGAAGAAAATTGGTGGAGAGAAGAAACCAAGTTGAAGAAGAAGTTGGGCATGAATCCGGGTAGGATCGAAACTGAGCAGTTTTCACAAAAAGTGGCATATCTTTTTTGATACTTGGAATTTTGATGTGAGGCTGCCACCATTAGAAAGAAGACTTCCAGTGCTTAAATTTAGGCTCAAGAATGACCTACAAAGCAGTCGCTATGACGGAGATATGTCCAGTTGAAGTTGGGTCCAAAAAGCAGATTTTTTTGGCCAACCAGAGGTGGAGGTTGCTGGCCATGGATGGGCTTTTCTGGCCATGTCGCGGCCATGAATGGCCTTTTCTGGCTGCCTGCCATCCAGGAGTGATCCTTTCAGGCCAAGAATGGACCTGTGCCGACCATCAATGATCCCCTGCCGGCCATTATTGCAAAAAGTCAGATTTCTGCAGATATTTGTCTTCCAACTGTTCCAACTGTCCATTTTGGGATATTTTCGACCAAGGCTCTTATTTCTCTATATATAGAGGCCATTCTCTATGGTTTTGAAGGTGAGAACATTTGAGGAGTGAAATATTTTGGGAGTTTCTCTCTCTACATTTCTCTCTCTCTTGAACCTTGGTGCATACAAGTACAGATACACTTCTCCTTTGCATATACATCCTTGACCAAAGTTGGTTATCTTTCGGCTGAGATTCCTTGGGACCTTCTTTGAGCTTTAGAGGGTGATTTTAGCTTGATTTGGTGCCTCATTTGTGCCTAAAGTGTGCTTGGCTTCAAGAGGTATAACCTTTACCCTTTAAGTTTGTTTTTTCGTACTTGTTTTTGCCATCTTTTTGTATTGTTTTTGGCCTGGTTTTCAACTACAAAAACCTCTATTTTTTAGGCTTAAAATGGTGGTTTGAGGCCATTTTGAGTTTGGGGATTAGTCCACCCTTCTTGTCTCTTTGCTTGTTAAGCTTTTGTGCCATCTTTTCATCACTTTCAAACCAACACTTTTGGCCTTTTAACCACTAAAATTCAGAGGTTTTTTAGTTGTGAAAACTTTGCAGAGGTTTTTCAATTGTAAAAACTTTGTTTTGCGGTCCGAAATTGGAGGCGTTAGCCTCCCCTCCTTGTGTCTAGCTTACATACCTAGTTAGCTTCATATGTTAGCATGTTTTGTAGCTTAACTTAGCTTATTTTCAGCATGTTTTTGCCTTTGATTTAGGCTACTTTAGCTCTGTTTTGAGCTGTTTGTGTTAGATGAGTAGTCTTTTGCATGGTTATAGCATAACCCCATGTTTTAGCTTATTGTCTTAGATAGTTTTGTCTTCTTTCTAGCATGTCTTTCAACTAATTTTGGGCTATAAAAACTCTGTGTTTTTTGGCTGAAGCTTGGGTCCTAAGGCCATTAAAGGTTGAGGGGTTGATAGCCTTTCTTTGTACCTTGTTTTAGAGGCCTTTGCCCTTGTGTTTCCCACCCTTGCATCATCTTCTTCAGAGCTTTTAAACACTATTTTTCAAAGTTATTTCAGTGGCTAAAAACATGTTTTGAAGTCCAAAATTGGAGGGGTTAGCCTCCCTTCCTTATGTCTTGCTTACTAGTCTAGCATGCTTCATGTTTTAGCCAATTATTCTAGCTTATGTTAGCTTAATTTCATAATGTTTTAAGCTATAGTTTGAACTGTTTTACCTCTGTTTTGGGCTGTTTATTGCTTTTGAGCCTTGTATGGCATAGTTGTAGTGTTAATTCTTTCACTAGCTTAGTGTTTTAAGGCTTTAACCATCATTTGTGTGTCATGGTTGCATGTTTTAATGCTTTTTCATGCCTAATTCCAGCACCTAAATATCTGCAACCTCCCTCATTTCTTCACTCTTTCATTTGCTTTTGAGAGTTGTTTTAAGTTTGGGATCCTTTAAGCTTGGGACAAGTTCATTGCTTAATGGTTTAATCCTCTTTAAGTCTTCATTATCAATGGCATGAACTCTCTCTTGCCTTACATCATCCCTTGGTTGAAACTTCTTTCGCTTTAGAGGACACTCACCAATGGACTAAGTGATTAAAGAATGGATTGGTAATGTAAAATGAGTAAACAAAAAGTGACAAGTAAAAGAGGCAAGATAAAGCATCTTTTGTGTTGCATTTCATGTGTTCGAATCAGACGTTAATTCGAACACAAGGCAAATAGGACATTTCGTACTCAATAGTGATGAAATGTGCCATTTTCCTTGGTCTCCATTGCCTTTGATCGTGGATGATAGGGTGGTGGTCATTTGAGTCATACTTGTGCATTTATTGAAATTGTACAACTTGGATCTTTGGCCATCATGCAATGAAATTGCTTGATTGGTGGTTTTGGAACCAAGTGTGCCACTTCTTTGAGGATTTACGATGATAAGGAGAGGCACAGTACAAACATACCTTTGGAAAAACCTTTCTTTTGCTCTATTTGTGCTCTGTTGCAGTGTGGTGGCTCAGAGCACCAGTGGCCGTCAGTGCCTCATTTTTGGTCGGGAAGGCACACTTTTGGCTGGTAGATGGCCGGTAGTAACCTCCCATGGTTGGCAGGCCATTGGTGTAATCCTTAACAAGTTTTTGGTATGGTGGATCAGAAAGATTCTGGAGTATAGTCAACACTGCAAACAGAGCCTTTCAAGAGCAAAGCCAGAGGGCTTTTCATGGTGAAAACCGAGTGCATGCATCCTCTACTTCTCAAGGCAGAGCTGAGGCAATGTAGTTTAATATCTCGCATGTTTAGTTAGTGCGTATTTGTCTTAATTAACTAGTTTGCTAATTAGTTAAAGTATTGTAATAATTAGTAATTAGTTTGCTAGTTATTCGATTGGTTTGTAATAATTAGTCTAATTAGTTTAATTAGATTAGTTTGCCTAGCTTAGCTTACATTAGCTTAGCTATTATTCATTCAGACCCTCCTTCGCGAGGGCGTAATGTTGTAATAAGTGTGCGTGCGTGTGTGCATCTCTTCCAACCCCGCATCTTTCTCCTTTTTATTTATCCGCTTTCACTGGTTAGATTAAGGACATTTTCAATTAGCATACCTTATATTTGCATGTTTGCATCCATTCATTTGTTTTGCATGCACCGAGACTCGCCGCATCATTCAAACTGCATCGCAACTTCAACATCTTATTTGAATGTGTTTAAAAGCATGTTGTTCAAGTTGCTTCATATGCCATATTAGTAGCCGAGCCTATTAATTACATATTGCATGTGTTGCATTAGGCATCTTGTATAGTTAGGACATGCATTTTTCTAACTAGTTTTTGTTTTGACTTGGAGTACTTGATGAGTTTTACACTTTAGCATACCTGCATGAGTGTGATTTCCATATTACCATGATAGCATACTTGCCATGAGGCTATGTGCTTACTTGCTAAACTACATGAATACCTGTGGATGAAACTTGTTGTTTGAATTGGAACAATTCAATGAATGTGTGTTTTAAGCCCACTTTGTCGTGGCAAAATCATGTTTTAAGCCCACTATGTTTGGTGGCAAACCCGCATCTTTAAGCCCACTTGAGGGTGGCAAATTCAAACCCTTTTCGAACAAACATGAGTTGAATTGTTCCAAGTCTTGCGACTAGTCTATACTTGCTTATGCACATCACGTAGTAAAGCTAGCCTAATAACCGGAACAAGAACACATAAGGTTTATAAAAGAACATATCATGATTAGTAGAGGTCAATCTTTGATCGGGCGAGTGGGGTTGTTCATTTCAGGACCTTCCCTTCTCTTACCCAAGTTCCCGAGCCGAGGCAACTTTGGTGATTATAGACACGTGGCCTTTGGCACGAGTCAAGATTTCCTAAAGTTCCCAAAACAAAATATTTAGGTGGCGACTCTGTAATCGGGCAAAGCAGTCCAATTTTGGCATTATTTGATTTCAAATTGATTTTCCAAAAAGGTTTGTCGGATTTGGACTCTTTGGTGATTATCAGTTTCACATTGCACTTGTGAGACTAGATTCAGAACCACGGGAGTCCAAACTGTGAGGCCTTCTTTTCAAACCCTTTCTGAAAGGCGGGGGCGTGGAAAAAGGCGAGCCCACAGTTTCTGGGTACTCCACTGGGGATTTAGAGAACTTGACTCAAACTTATGATATGTTGTTTTATCTACACTTATATGTTTCTTTGCGTTTGCATTTGCATTGGTGCGCCTAAGTCACAGTGTTTGCCATCTGCTATTCCTGAGCGGTTTGCCAGAGGCTTGCTTGGAAAAGCTTGCCAAAAGGCTAACCGGTTGCGGGCTTTGCCACAATGGGAACACAACTCTTGGATCTGGACTACCGTTGTACCGTTTGATCCTCCTTTCACTTCTCGGTGTTAGGTGTGAGAGGTATATCAGGTAGTCTTGCTGAGGTACCCTCTTTTGGCCAATCGACCTAGTTGCATATCGGAAGCCATAAAGACTGTTTCAAACTAGAACAGGTTGCTTACCCGAATGCAGGATTGTGCGAAGCCACTTGTTGTGCATAATGAAACCCTAGCTCCTAACGAAACTAGGACATGGTAACCTTATCCCCTCATAGGGGTGTTTTGGCTCTCAATTAACTGGTATGTGCTTTACAGTGAAATTGTACAGGGATGTGCATATTAGTTGCCAAGTTAGTATCTGTTTTGGGGCGGAATTCAATAGAGAGCACAATCATTCAGTTGTGATCATATCCGTTCTAGTGAAATTGGGCTGAGATGTTGTCTGTTTTCTCTTTTGCAAGGTGGTCCTAGAACCATAGCTTCAGAAGGCTCCAATATCCCCCGGGTACTCTAGACTTGTATCGATAGACTTTGTCAAGTCAGAATTGTTCAAAAGCAACCTATGTTTACCTCACGCTCACCGGTTACAAGACGAAGGAGGTTCAGGCAGAATTCACCAATGTTGTGTCTACAGCAGTCACCCGTCAGTTCACCCAAGTCTAGTCTGGTCTGGGAACAATTGTCTGCATTTAGCTCAGCACGAGATCAATCACCCACTCCCATAGCTCAGTATCCCCCATCTAGTGTGGAAGAACGAATACAGCACCTGTAAAAGACAATCGAGGCACTACAGCAGGATGCAGTCTGTCAGGCTGAAGTCACCACTCATCATGCCAAAGTGATAACCCGACTATAACAACAACAACCACAGCCGGCCACGACTTTTGTATCTCATGCACCTCCCATGGGTAACCCAACACCTGGAGCCATTGCCCATACTGCTAATGTCCAAGAGACTCAGGGCAATCCGGCGAAGCCAATCCCAGCACAGGCCTCTAAAGCTCCTGTTTATCAAACCAAAGCTCTATTTGAATTTGAGGTTGACCCAACTGCACTTAAGGTCAATAAACTGGAGAAGTTATTCAAACGAACACAATGAATGAACTCCATCCCAGATTTAGAGGACGGGTATACTGAATCTGTAGTTACCTTATCGGAGCGGTTCAAAATGCCGCATATTGACCGTTTCGACGGCTTTGGAGACACGATGGTGCACCTCCGCTTATTTTCTGATATCCTGAGGCCAATGGGTTTGACCCTAGCCCAGAAGTTGTCTCTCTTCGGCCAAACCATGTCTGGGATAGCCATAATATGGTATGCTAAATTGGAGGACTCTATGAAATAGAACTGGGAAGAGATGGCTGAGGCCTTCATTGCTCAATACTCCTACAACACACAGATCGAGGTCACAACTCGTGATCTCGAAACCACCCGCTAAGAGCTAAAGGAGGGTTTCTCAAAATTCATGACGAGATAGAGAGCAAAGGCCTCGATGATGACTACAAGGCCTTTTGAAAAAGATCAGATCAAGATGATTGTTCAGAATCTGCATGGCAAGTTGCTGCAGAAGATGATCGTTCTACCTTTGTTTACCTTTCTAGAGTTTCATGAAATAGGGGTTCAAATCAAGGATGCCATAAGACAAAAGATCTTTGTACAAGATAATGAGCCTTTGAAGAAGAATGTTGTTCGCAGTTCCAATGCTACTACTAACGGTAGCACAGCTGCGAAATGCTCAGAAGTAAACATTGTCACCACTCCCTTCAATGGCCAAAAATCAACCACTTCAACTCAGCCCCAAGCTCGAAATTTCCATCCTCTTTACATGAGTCTCTCTCAAGCTTTGAAAATGCAGCTAGAAGAAGGGTACCTCGAGCTCCTAGAACCTCAACCCCTTCCAAATCCTCTTCCACCAAGATATAACCCAGCTAAATATTGTGACTATCATCAACAACACTGTTATGATACGAACCGTTGCATCCGCCTCCGTCATAAGATTCAGGATCATATTGACGAAGAGACCATAGCTCCACCAAAAGGACCTTGGGCTAGTACTGACCCGTCACCTCTACATCTCAATTTAATCCATACACTCCCATCCACCTACAACCCCAGCATATACATCACCCTAGCCCATTTGCCCAAGCCTAAGGTCTTTATTCTAGAAAGTACGGACTTGTGCATAATGGATGCACTTGAACCCTAATCATCTCAAACCTATGAACCTACTACTTTTGAGTTAATGAGCATGATTGAAAATCTTCAGAGAACAGTGGCAGATTTAGCCTTTGGGGTTTTGGCTCCGTCATCGACCACATCACATGCTAGAAATTTCACGCCAAAAGGCCCCCCAATCTTGGGGCGAGCTGCAATTGAAAATGGCAACCTAAGGCTATCTCGGGTCTGGGCAATGACATGTCGACAATAACTGGGCTCCACTCTGATATAGCAACCCAATCCCTTGGCAAAGTGAAGGCAAGTGGTAAGAACAAGGTCGGGGCAAGCATTGGTCCCTAGGAACATCTTCAGTGGGCTATCGAGGCTTTGAAGGCTGAAGGACTGAACAAACAGCAAGTGCTCACAGTTGTTACAAAGACTGTGGATGACACTTTTGCCACTCAGGATGAGATCATTCTGAATCAAGGGGCAAGCTGGGAAAATGGATGTTCTACCAGAAACACCCCTTTCAACTCCAATCCTACACTCGGAAGAGATCATCAAACCTAATCAACACCTACCACCCCTTTTGCTGATACATCCAATACAACCCCACAAACCTCAAGTCATCAGGCCCGAGGCCAGAGGGTCTTTGCCCCATTTTACATGTCCATATCCAAAGCCATGGGTGCGTTGATCAAAAAGGGCCATCTCAAACCCCTTGAGCCTTGGCCTCTCTCGGATCCCCTTCCGACCAAGCACAATGCTGCCAAGTACTGTGCCTTCTATCAACAAATCGGTCATGACATTGACAGTTGTTTTCGTCTTTGGCATGAAATACAAGATTTGATCGATAAAGAGGCCATTGTTGTACCAGGTTCTACAAAGTCTATCGGTACTGGGTCGATGAACTTGGGGGGATAATGTGACTATGTGATCGGGAATGAACCAGATGCCAATGGCGCTCATTTTACTCCAGATGTGGTAGATGGCACCCACTATTTTGAGCAATTTGCGAATGCTGTTTACTTTACTTTCTGACTTGGGTATTGAGTCAGTTTTGTTGTGTTGTTTTGAGTCAGCCTTGTTGTATCGAGTCTGTCTTATTGTGTCGGAGGTTAGTGATTTTCGGGTGTGTTAACTCGGGTATTACTTTCTTGTTTTTTTGTTTTTCTTTCACACTCTTTCTTTTGAGTCTGTTTCTACCATGAAGCCAGTTGTGCCAGCAATTTTGAATGAAACGGCAGTGCTTTTTACCTACTTTTCTGTGCCTTGAAATTATTGCATTGACCTAAGTTTTTCAAAACTTTTCTAACACTGTGATGAAAACAAAAAGAGAGGAATTCCTCAGGATTTGCAAAAATTTGATCAACTGAAAGAAAGAAAGGCATGCTAAGCCCTTAATGAATGAGATCATGTTTGTTAACGTGAGTATTGAGAAGGATCCTAATTTGATCCAAATTGGTTCCACATTGTCTTCATGAGCGACTAGTCGCTTTCTTAAAAGATTTCAAAAAAAATGTTTTGCTTGGTCCTACGAAGACATGTATGGAATCGCTCTCGAGATTATACAACATAGGATCACTCTTGACCTCGAGACTCGACCCCTTTTACTTTCAAACCTTGGACTTTAATTCAAAATGTTCAATGTTCAATGATCAATCACAATGTAAGGCTTGCATGGCTAGATCGGAAGCCACCCTTGAACTAGGGGCAAAAAGGTCAGATCAAGAAGGTCTGATGTTATTAAAGGAAGCTTGCAAAGCTAGATCATAAGTAGCCCTTGAATAAAGGGCAAAAATGTCAGATGTGCTCAAAGATTCAAAACATGGGTCATTCCACAAACCAAGACCGGCAAGAAAGCCAAATCCCAGAATCTGAGAGAAGAGAAATTATTGCTAAAGGACAATTGAGTTCCTATCTACAACACTAGGGGCAAATTCAGACCCGATTGGATGGACTCCTACATCATCAGCGAACAGCAGCCATTCTCCTAGATTTAGGTGGCTTCGAGATCTCAAAATCGATCAACATGGACAAGTTAAACTTTTTTATCCTTGAGAGGCTCGCTGGGCCGAAAACCCGGAAGGGTGGCCCAAGCAAAAGTTAGGGCAGAAAAAAAAATGAAAAGAATTAAAGAAAAAGAAAGAAGAAAAGAAAAAAAGAAAAGAAGAGGAAAAAAAATGAAAAGAAAAGAAAAACATAGCTCACAAGGTTGAAAACCCAAAAGGGCGGCTTTGGCAAAAGTTAGAGCGTAAAAGGAGAGTGTTAATACGCAAGTGTACCTTAACCTGAAACTACATCAGGCCCGATTCCCATGTTTGGGATACGTAGGCAACTTCATCCTAAAGTTCGGCCCCAATCATTTTCAACCTGCTTGGCTCATCCATGTTGATTGGCTGATCCTTGTTTAGCTCGGCTATCTTATCCATGTGCAAATTGGCTTGTCTTCATTCATAATCAAACTGACCTATTCCGTTAGAAAGATTTAGCTGCATGACAATTCAAGTTCAGATCTGGGATTGTGCACCTTGAGAGTAAATTCCGCGTTGGTTGAGCAATGGCCATTTGCAAAAACAGTTTTGAGGGTTTTTAATGAGGTTGACTAATTCTCTCAAAAAGTATTCTATTTTTCCAAAATTGGACCATTTCTTGGACCCAAAAAAGGAAAATTTTCAGTGCTTATAGCCTAACTTGCATGATTTCAAATCAAAAAATTGAATAAGCCTGTTAATCATACTCTCATGTTGATCAAAATTGTTTTAGTAGAAAGCCAAAAACAAAAAATGGTTAAAATGATGAACTAAGGGCACAGTCGAGTCAGGTTTTCTGTCTTTTCCCCCTTTATCAATGTACTTGCCAGAAAAGGCACAACTGAAGTTAGCAGCAGGGAGGCCAAAAATCTCTCATCCTTCAAATAGTGAGGTATCAAACCAAGTGCAAAGCATGAATTGAAAATGGGGCTAGATATTCAGTTCCCTCATCTAGGACGATTACACCCAAGTTGGCATCTGACCCGGAATGGGGACATAGAAAACGCAATGTGTATGAGACCAATCAATTGTATATCTGGCCGGTGGGACATGTTGCAGCTCATCTCGGTCAAGCTAAGCCAAGGGCATCTTCAACCGATGGCAGTTGCAGATCTGCCGCACATCCAATCGTAGCGTAACCCCTCTATGGGAAAGCTCACTAGTTGTGAGCCAAAGAAGGAGAATCTAGTAGAATACTAGGGGCAGGAGCCCATAACTCCCTGATTATCCATCAACAACCCAGGGGATGGATAAAAAATAAGAGAGATTGAAGAATAGAGAGATGTTCACTGAGAGAAAAAGTGAGGAAAGGGCTTTTCAGAAGAAAAGAGATTGAGTGCCAGAGTATTGTGAGAATCACAAATAAGAAAGGGTGGGAAACGATACCCGGAGAAACAGGCTCCTCATGAACTGAGAGGTCTCCCACCATTGGAAAGCAAATGTCCAAGTGTTGTGTTTATTGTTTTTGTTTGTCTCCATTCTTGTTTTGAGTCATTTCGAGTGTCAATAGATGTGTTTAGGTTGATTTACCTTTGTTTTTCATTGATTGAGTCATTTTGACTGTGGTCGGTCATAGGCTCAATACCCAGTCAAGAACTCATTCTCAATTTCAAATTAAAAATAAATCGTTTTGTGCTCAGAGTGTTGTGTCGTTCTCCACATATGTGCAAAACAGGATTTGTTCTTTCATAAAACTGTAGGGTTCAACCCAGGTCATGTGAGAACAATAGAATAAGGACCTATCTGAAGCTATATAGGTTCCGGACTGTGAAGCAAAAGAAAAGAGGGAAAATCGGAGCATCTGAGTTTGTTTCAACTTCAGCAAATTCCGAGATTGCATTCTGGATGTACCTTTTCAGGCCTTGTCAATGCTCCGAAGTATGAGTGTACCTCTACCTCAAGCTCAAGCTCAAGCCTACTTCAAGCCATAATGGCAATCAGAAGTGCTCTCCCTGAGTACCATTCCCTGCCAGAGGTGTCTTAGTTGTGTTCACAATGAGTTCCTAGGAGACCAGCTACGATGGTGGAAACTAGAGTTCGAATGGCGATGCCTAGAACACAAAGGTTTGGAATTTTTCAGACTAAAGTCTGGTTTAAATAGCCAGGGGTATATCATCGGCTTGAAATCTGTATGGCAGCCCCATAAATTGAGATAGCATGTGTGCGCCTTAATTCTGGATACTGAACCAACCTAGTCTGTCACCCCGTTGGAGAATAGGGAAAGTTGTGAATATGATCGGGAAGAAAAGCGGCATCTGTGGCTTCAACATGCAGAGGTTACCCTTTGTCATCATTTTAGGATCTTTGTACTGTGAGTTGAAGGTAAGAGTTCGAAGAACACAAGGGGAGATCCCCGTCAGAGTAGAGCGGTTCATCGCCACTCACCCCATGAGGTGCTTTTTAAAGCGCCGCTTTGTTTCTTTATTGCATTTCTCTAAGTATCATGCACTACATTGCTTGTAACATGTATCGTATCATCGCACTTATTGCATTTATTTACATTTTGTGTTATCTTGTATCATTTATCCTTTTATGCTGAGCAGCGTTTAGGATCGTTGTCCCCCGGGGCTTTCTTAGGATGCGTGGAATGCGCCCCTGATTAGTTTTTCTTTGGACCTCTTCTCACGATTTTAGCTTGATTAGAGTGTCCCTTTCCTCACACGATTTCAGTGTGTTTGGAATTTATCTCAGGTTGCATGGAACGCACTCCTGATTGGTTTTTCTTTAAACCTCTTCTCACGATTTCAATGTGGTTAGAGTGTTCTTTTCCTCACACAATTTCATCGTGTTTGGGATTTTTTTTGTCCTCTTCTCCCGATTTCAGCATGGTTAGAGTGTTTTTTTCCTCACACGATTTCAGCGTGTTTGGAATTTATCTCAGGACACGTGGAACACGCCCCCAATTGGTTTTTCTTAGGACCACATCTCACGATTTCGGTGTGGTTAGAGTGTTCTTTTCCTCACACGATTTCAGCATGTTTGGGATTTGTTTGTCCTTTTCTCACGATTTCAGTGTGGCTAGAGTGTTCTTTTCCTCACACGATTTCAGCGTGTTTGGAATTTATCTCAGGACGTGTGAAACGCACCCCTGATTGGTTTTTCTTAGGACCTCATCTCATGATTTCAGCATGGTTTGAGTATTCCTTTCCTCACATGATTTTAGCATGTTTGGGATTTGTTTTTCCTCCTCTCATGATTCTAACGTGGTTGGAGTATGTCACCTTTTGCATCTACTGCACTATCTGTTACATCCATTACGTCATACCATTTTATTACCAGCATCCTTTCCATGTTAAGCTTAGTCTGGCATGTGCTCATACATTTCCCTCGTTGAAGCATGGTTCTGTGATAATGTGTACGCGCCTATTCCACTAAGAGAATTGTGGTCTGAGGGTTTTGGCACCATTTTTGTGTTAAACGTGCTTTGTTTTGTTCCCATACCTTTTCTAGGTAACGTGTGGTTTGGCCTGCGCCTTATTCACTGCATCCATTGCATCCATTGCATTGTACTTTCTTTTGTTGCATTTAGCATTTAGGATCATGATCTTTCCTCAGCAGATCATTCCTCACTGATATCATCCCACCCAATTACTTGTATTCTTTCTGCGAAACACATAGTTCTGCATGTGCACATGCCTATTCCACTAAGAGAATTGTGGTTTGAGGGTTCCGATACCTATTCTGTGTTAAACATAGTTTGATGTGCATCTCCATCCCTTTATGATATTTGTGTGATTTTGCACTGCTTGTGGTTTGATTATTTTGTTACATTGTATATCATTCCATTGTTTCGTTGCATTGTGTATCATTTGCATTCTGCCCCTAAACTACGCTAGTTTGATTCCTTGCAAAGGGATACGTAGGCAACCCTCAGGTTCAAACGACTGCATTTGCTTTTTGTTTATTTGCCCAAGTCTTCGGCCTTGTCAAAAATGGGTCATCTCTGGGCTTTGACATTCACTCACGTCATTTCATGACTCTGAGAGAGGGGCAACTATAGACACCCCATTTTTTACCACCCTTAAGACTTGGGCGCCACTGATTGCTTACTTGGTGATGAAAGTTGTGTAGTGCAAAGGTTCGATTTCTTCAGTAAGAGGAGCTCCAAATCCCAACCTCACACCCCTTTTTTGGACCAAAACCATTTTGACCAAAATTATTTTAGGTCCCAAAACCCTTTCTTTCAAAATATTTTTGAAAACGTTCTTACGATGTTCCGAGGCTCATATTTCGTTAAATGTTGTGCTTTTCGGTAAATCGAGCAAGGAAAAAGTGGAAATAAATAAAAGAGAGGTGAACTCTTTGAAAAAAATCTTCAAAACACCTTGTTTATAGGTTTGGAGTTGAAGAAAATTAGAGTGGAGAGAAGAAACCAAGTTGGAGAAGAAATTGGGCATGAATTCGGGTAGGGTCGAAACTAAGCCGTTTTTACTAAAAGAGGCATATCTTTTTTTGCACTTGGAATTTTGATGTGAGGCTACCACCATTGGAAAGATGACTTCCAGGGCTTCAATTTAGGCTGAAGAATGACCTGCAAAGGAGTCCATATGAAAGAGATATGTCCGGTTGAAGTTGGGCCAAAAAGCAAATTTTTCTGGCCAACCAGAGGTGAAGGTTGCTGGCCATAGATGGCCTTTTCTGGCCATGTGACGGCCGTGAATGGCCTTTTCTGACCACCTTCCATCCAGGAGTGATCCTTGCCAGCCAAGAATGGACCTATGCCAGCCATCAATGATCCCTTGCCGGCCATTGGTGCAAAAAGTCAGATTTCTGCAGATATTTGTCTTCTAGCTGTTCCAGCTGTCCATTTTAGGATATTTTCGACCAAGGCTCTTATTTCTCTATATATAGAGGCCATTCTATATGGCTTTGAAGGTGAGAACATTTGAGGAGTGAAATATTTTGGGAGTCTCTCTCTCTCTCTATATTTCTCTCTCTCTTGAACCTTTGTGCATACAAGTAGAGATACACTTCTCCTTTGCCTATACATCCTTGACCAAAGTTGGTTATCTTTGGGATGAGATTCCTTGGGACCTTCTTTGAGCTTTAGAAGGTGATTTTAGCTTGATTTGGTGCCTCATTTGTGCCTAAAGTGTGCTTGGCTTCAGGAGGTATAACCTTTACCCTTTAAGTTTGTTTTTTCATACTTGTTTTTGCCATCTTTTTGTACTGTATTTGGCCTAGTTTTTAACTACAAAAACCTCTATTTTTGAGGCTTAAAAATGGTGGTTTGAGGCTATTTTGAGTTTGGGAGGTGGTCCACCCTTCTTGTCTCTTTGATTGTTAAGCTTTTGTGCCATCTTTTCA
The DNA here is from genome assembly GCA_025200525.1 of Camellia lanceoleosa. Classification (NCBI taxonomy): domain Eukaryota; kingdom Viridiplantae; phylum Streptophyta; class Magnoliopsida; order Ericales; family Theaceae; genus Camellia; species Camellia lanceoleosa. The sequence goes on along the minus strand of CM045758.1, from coordinate 92,844,142 downwards.
TCACTTTCAAGACAACTCTTTTGGCCTTTTAGCCACTGAAATTCAGAGGTTTTTTAGTGGTAAAAACTTTGTTTTAAGGTCCAAAATTTGAGGGGTTAGCCTCCCATTCTTCTGTCAATCTTGTACGCCTAATTAGCTTCATATGTTAGCATGTTTTTGTAGCTTAACTTAGCTTATTTTCAGCATATTTTTGCCTCTAATTTGGGCTACTTTAGCAATGTTTTGAGTTGTTTGTGTTGTATGAGTAGTCTTTTGCATGGTTATAGTGTAACCCCATGTTTTAGCTTATTGTCTTATCTAGTTTTGTCTTCATTCGAGCATGTCTTTCAACTGATTTTGGGCTATAAAAACTCTGTGTTTTTAGGCTGAAGCTTGGGTCTCGAGGCCATTAAAGGTTGAGGGGTTGATAGCCTTTCTTTGTACCTTGTTTTGGAGGCCTTTGCCCTTGTGTTTCCCACCCTTGCATCATCATTTTCAAAGCTCTTTCAGTGGCTAAAAACATGTTTTGAAGTCCAAAATTGGAGGGGTTAGCCCCCCCATCCTTGTGTCTTGCTTACTAGTCTAGCATGCTTCATGTTTTAGCCTATTATTCTAGCTTACGTTAGCTTAATTTTAGAATGTCTTAAGCTATATTTTGAACTATTTTACCTCTGTTTTGGGCTGGTTATTGCTTTTGAGCCTTTTATGGCATAGTTGTAGTGTTAATTCCTTCACTAGCTTAGTGTTTTAAGGCTTTAACCATCATTTGTGTGTCTTGGTTACATGTTTTAATGCTTTTTCATGCCTAATTCCAGCACCTAAATATCTACAACCTCCCTCATTTCTTTACCCTTTCATTTTTTTTTTGAGAGTTGTTTCAAGTTTGGGATCCTTTAAGCTTGGGATGAGTTCATTGCTTAATGGTTTAATCCTCTTTAAGGGTTCATTATCAATGGCATGAACTCTCTCTTGCCTTACATCATCCCTTGGTTGAAACTTCTTTCGCTTTAGAGGACACTCACCAATGGACTAAGTGATTAAAGAATGGATTGGTAATGTAAAATGAGTAAACAAAAAGTGACAAGTAAAAGAGGCAAGATAAAGCATCTTTTGTGTTGCATTGCATGTGTTCGAATCGGACGTTAATTTGAACACAAGGCAAATGGGACATTTCATACTCAATAGTTATGAAATGTGCCATTTTCTTTGGTCTCCATTGCCCTTGATCATGCATGATATGGTGGTGGTCATTTGAGTCATACTTTTGCATTTATTGAAATTGCACAACTTGGATTTTTGGCCATCATGCAATGAAATTGCTTGATTGGCGGTTTTGGATCCAAGTGTGCCACTCTTTTGAGGATTTGAGATGATAAGGAGAGGGACAGTACAAACATACCTTTAGAAAAACCTTTCTTTTGCTCTGTTTGTGCTCTGTTGCAGTGTGGTGGCTCAGAGCACCAATGGCCGGCAGTGCCTCACTAGTAGCTGTCAGTGCCTTATTTTTGGCCGGAAAGGCACACTTTTGGCTGGCAGATGGCCGACAGGAACCTCCCATGGCTGGCTGGCCACTTGTGCAATCCTCAACAAGTTTTTAGTAAGGTGGATCAGAAAGATTCTGGAGTATAGTCAACCCTGCAAACAGAGCCTCTCAAGAGCAAAGCCAGAGGGCTTTTCATGGTGAAAACCGAGTACATGCATCCTTCACTTCTCAAGGCAGAGCTGAGGCAGTGTAGTTTAATATCTCGCATGTTTAGTTAGTACGTATTTGTCTTAATTAAGTAGTTTGCTAATTAGTTAAAGTATTGTAATAATTAGTAATTAGTTTGCTAGTTATTCGATTGGTTTGTAATAATTAGTCTAATTAGTTTAATTAGATTAGTTTGCCTAGCTTAGCTTACATTAGCTTAGCTATTATTCATTTAGACCCTCCTTCACGAGGGCGTAATGTTATAATAAGTGTGCGTACGTGTGTGCATGTCTTCCAACCCCGCGTCTTTCTCCCTTTTATTTATCCGCTTTCATTGGTTAGATTAAGGACATTTTCAATTAGCATACCTTATGCTTGCATGGTTGCATCCATTCATTTGTTTTGCATGCACCGAGACTCGGCGCATCGTTCAAACTGCATCGTAATTTCAACATCTTATTTGAATACGTGTTTAAAAGCATGTTGTTCAAGTTGCTTCATATGCCATATTAGTAGTCGAGCCTATTAATTGCATATTGCATGTGTTGCATTAGGCATCCTGTATAGTTAGGATCGTGCATTTTTCTAACTAGTTTTTGTTTTGGCTTGGAGTACTTGGTGAGTTTTACGCTTTAGCATACTTGCATGAGTGTGATAGCCATATTAGCATGACGGCATGCTTGCCATGAGGCTATGTACTTACTTGCTAAACTGCATGAATGCCTGTGGATAAAGGCTTGTTGTTTGAATTGGAACAATTCAATGAATGTGTGTTTTAAGCCCACTTTGTTGTGGTAAAATCATGTTTTAAGCCCACTATGTTTGGTGGCAAACCCGCATCTTTAAGCCCACTTGAGGGTGGCAAATTCAAACCCTTTTCGAACAAACATGAGTTGAATTGTTCCAAGTCTTGCGACTAGTCTATACTTGCTTGTGCGCATCATGTAGTAAAGCTAGCCTAATAACCAGAACAAGAACACATAAGGTTTATAAAAGAACATATCATGATTAGTAGAGGTTGATCTTTGATTAGGCGAGCGGGGGTGCGCATTTCAGGATCTTCCTTTCTCGTACCCAAGTTCCTGAGTTGAGGCAACTTTGGTGATGATGAACACGTGGCCTTTGGCACGAGTCAGGGTTTCCTAAATTTCCCAAAATAAAATATTTAGGTGGCGACTCTTTAATCTGGCAAAGTAGTCCAATTTTGGCATTATTTGATTTAAAATCGACTTTTCAAAAAGGTTTGTCAGATTTGGACTCTTTGGTGATTATCAGTTTCACATTGCACTTATGAGACTAGATTTAGAACCACGGGAGTCTGAACTGTGAGGCCTTCTTTTCAAACCTTTTCCGAAATGCGAGGGCGCGGAAAAAGGCGAGCCCACAACCACCCTTTATTTTCAGTCTTGGCTTGATCGACCAAGAAGTTGGCTCAAGCGTAAAATGAGAGCCTCCAGTACTTTTGCAAACCAAGGGGTTCGCTCGAGCAACCAATGTTGCGCTCGAGTGAAGTGCCTTGTTTCAGGAAACTTAGACAAGTTGTTTTAAGTTTCGATTTTCGTTCCTTTTTCATTTCTGAGCATTCTTAAGCATACATTGAGCATCCTAAATGAACTAAAGAGTTAGAAAAAAGCCTAAGAAAGATAAATGAGTTTGAGAACAAATTGAATTGTATTGTGACCCAATTTCGTATGTGCTATGAATTGTGTAGGGTCAATCGCGATAACGAATCAACCATCTAAACATTGTGAGTAATATCTTAGTAAAGATATTTTCTAAATACTACCCATGCGGTAAGTTTTCCGAATTCATGATTTGGTATTATGAATGAGTATTCTAACTATCCGAGTTGTAAAAGACTTGAAACATCATTGATAAACACAAAATTATAAGATTGGACCAAATGTCATTTTGTATGAATACATAATGGGCCTAAGGCCATTCGGTATGTTTGATGAAAAGATGAAATGGGCCCGAGGTCAATTGGTATATTTGACAAGGACACGTAATGGGCCTAAGTCTGTTTAGAATATTTAACAAGATAGACCTAAGGTCATCTTACATATGAATCGAACCGATGGTTGTTTTGTACGATTGTTAAATGGACCAATTGTCATTTTGAATGTGAATACGAATATAAACATGATCAGGTTTATAGACGCAAGCGTGAATATGAATTTGGAAACAATGGATCTAAGGTCGTTCTGTACATATGATGTGAAGGACCGGATGGTCAATTGTGCATGGATCCATTAAATGTGAACACGTTCTAGAGCCTGAATATACGTATACATAAGAATATGGAGATGTTGGACCCGAGGCCGTTTAGTAATTTTGTCTCTTCGTGTACTACGTATAATAGATTGGATCAGAGGTCATTCCATTAAGATTTGTTTAAGTACGTTATGAATGGGAATTGCGTTCCATATGTATTAAGTACTAGTATGATTTATTTAAACACGGATATCATTCATTAACCTCTTTATTCTGATATTATTCACTAGACGTTAGCTCACTTTTTATTTATATGTATGTAGGTGAGCAGTGGGAAGTCCAAGCCCAGCCCTAGTGTAAATGTGAAGGAGTACCAAGTTTTTGAAGTCAGCCAAGGTTGCCTCATGTATGAGGCTTTTGATTTCCTTTAAGTTTTCTTTTGTGGTCATATGTGACCAAGTTTGTGTAAACCTTGCTTTTTGATACGACCATTTTTAGTGTTTTTGTTTATTACATAACAAGTCTGAATGATCCCGAACATGTATAAATGACATATGTATGCGATGTGTGAGTTATTAAATGTGTGAAAGCTTTTTATCTTGCCATATATACACAGCTCATTGGACAATCTTTGCATTTTGCTTCCGCTTTTGGCCCCCTATTATTAATCATGATTTGATTTCTGTTTGAGGTCATAAGCAATCTTATGATTACTGGCTTCTTATGATTACTGGCTGGTTATGATCCTAATCCATAGGGGTAGGTTTGGGTCATGACAGAAGAAGTACTCCAAGAGTTTCGTTATTCACACCTTGCGGTATACCTGGAAGGCAAAAAGATGTATCACAACCTTAGCTGTCAGTTTTGGTGGAGGGAGATAAAGAAAGATGTAGCCTTGTTTGTTTCGAGGTGCCTTACTTGTCAACATGTGAAGGCTGAGCATCAACGACTAGTGGGTTTGTTGCAATCGTTATCTATAGCTGAGTGAAAGTGGGAGCATATCATGATGGATTTTGTTGTATGTCTTTTGAGGACTCAACAGGGTAATGATGCCGTATGGTTAGCAATCGATGGGCCAAATCTGTATACTGTGTACCCACGTGCACGAGTGACTCAGTAGACTACTGTAGACACCCCATTTTTGACCATCCTCGAGACTTGGACATCATCGTTTGAACACTCAATGATCATCCATGTTCGTGTTCGTCTTGAGTTCTCGGAGGCTTCGGTCGCGCGCCTTGTCTCAAGACCTCTCGACTAGTTTGCTATGTGCTTGGTTATGCACCAAACACCTGTGTTTTTGCTTCTGAGGGCAGGGAATGGCTTGTTGGCCATCCCCACAACTCATCGGCCTTGGCTTGAGGCCACCGGCCCTATTTTCTTGCTACCGGCCAAAAGTGTTGGCCGGTCGGCAATGGTTTTGGTCAGCCGGCCATTTTTATTGGTCAATCGGCCATATTTTCCAGCTAACCCCTTTCCATCTGCTTTTGGCAGATATTTTATGCCAGCTGTCACTACTAGCATCCACATTACACCCCCTCTATACACGTGTATGGAGGGACTTGCTCCCTTATGTTAGCTTCTCCAAGAAGCTTAGGAATTGAATTCCTATAAGAGGAGGACCTCCCCTCCCTTTCCAGAGGTTCTGAAAATTAGGGTTAGGAAGTTCGTATCTATCTATCTCTATAGTTCTCTCTCTTTGCCTTTGTGTGTGTATTTTGTGCTCTAAAGTGATTTTTGTTCACACTATTGCACACAAACACCTAGCATTACACCATCCTTGGTTGCTAAGGCTCTAAGGAGTTGTTTTCAGAGTTCTTTGGCTGGTTTTGATCTAAGGAAGGTGCTGGAGTGGTGTTCTTGAAGAGGTTCTACAAAGGTGAGAAACTACCCTCTTTATTCCCCATTTTTGCATGAGCTTTTAGCCTATCTTGCATCTATTTTTAAGCTTAACTTATAACTGATAAAAGTTCTTTTTTTAAGTGCTTAAAATAGTTGTTTAAGATCACTTTGGTGTTTGGGATTGTTTACCCCCTCTTAGGCCTTGTTTGGCCTCTTTTTGTGCCCTTCTTTGTGAGCTCCAGGACCACCTTGTATTGGCCTTCTCACCACTGAAATCCAGATGGATTTCAGTGGTAGGGATGGTGTTTTGACGTCCTAAGAAGGAGAGGGCCATCCTCTCTCCTTGTTGTCTTCAATACTTGTCATATTTGCCTCATATGTGAGCACCTTTGTTAAGTTCATGTTGACCATGTCTTAGCTGGTATTTGTGGTTGTTTTGCCATGATACAACTCTGTTTTGAGTTGGTTTAGACGTGCCATGTATGCTTCATACACTTGTCTTGTAATCTCATGTTTTGGCCTTAACATGCATCATGTTGTAACATGTCTTTCTAGCATGATTTTGGCTCGACTTCAAGAAACTTTTATCCATGTTTTGGTATGCTTGAGGTCTAATTTTGGTTGTTTGGGTCATCTATGACTTGCTTTGTGTAGCTACCATGTAATCTAGCTTGTAGGCTTTGAGTGTTGAATCCTCTAGCATGCTCTACTTGCATCATTTCAGTGGTTTGGCATCACCTAGAATGTCATTTCAGTCCATATAGTATGCTTGAATACTTGGATTTATCACCTATTCCATGCCTTGGATAGTTTGTGTTTTATGCCTCATGAATGTGTCATTGCGTATGCCATCATGCTTAGGTCATTGGGATGCCATCTAAGTGGATTTTTGGGCTCATTTTAGTATGCCATAACTCTATTTTGGGTCGGTTAAATCATGCCGTGTGTGGTTGTATTAGGTGTAGTGTAACACCTCTTTGACGGCCTTGCATGCCTCATGATTTTGCCCCTTTGTTTTGGCTTGTTCTAGCTTTGGTCATTGCATGTTTTAGGCTTACTTTGCCATGATTTAGGATTGTTTTGGGTTATGCTTGCCATATGCTCTTTGTTTTGTGTAGCATTGGTTCAATTCCCTTGCCTAGTTTTAAGCCTTAAGCCTTAATCATGCGTGCTTGGCTTGTCTATGTCATTTGGCATCACTCTTAGCACCGTTTCAGAGCATGTAATGTTGTCACATTTGCATACTTTCCATCCCTTTTAAGTGTTCTTAAAAGTTACCCTTTGATGCTTGAGTGTTGGGTCCATTAGCATGCATGTGTGTATGTGCATTTGCCCTCACGTCCATAACATTTTGGCCACTGTTTTGGACCTATTAGAGAGCTGTCCACCTTGGTGTAAGTCCATCCTTTACATGTTGTTGCATGCTCGCCTCGTGTGTTGTTGCATACTTGGCTTATTAACATGTTGTTGCATCTTTAAGTGGTATTGCATTTGGCATGCATCTCTTGTTAAGTTGCCTAACATGTTGTTACATGTTTGCCTCACACGTTGTTACATGCTTGGATGTTGTCACATGCCTTGCATGTTTGTATGCTTGTATAGGTTGCATTGCATTCGGCATGCTTGTTACCTTAACATGATCATGTTGATTTAGTTTTGATTGCATAATTGCATCTCTTACCTCTTGATCAATCATGATAGAGGTTGGGGCTCCTCTTGTGTGTTTGTGTGCATCTCATTTGATATCAAATTGCACATTCGGCATCTTTGGCCATTATGCACCGAAATAGGTGATTAGTGGCCCGAGGGTCGAGAACCATACTCCTTTGAGTGTCAAACATCATGAGGAGGGTGGTGGTGCACACATTGCTTTGAAAATGCATTGCCATGCCTTGTATGTCCTATGCTGCAGCAAAACAGGGTTCTGCAGGAAGAGATGGCCGGTCGGCCATCTTCAGTGCCAGCCGGCTAGATATTGTTGGTCGGTATTACCAGAAATGGTCGATGACCTGTTTCCTATGGCCGGTGGCCTCACCTCTTGGTCGCTGACCTCCCACAACCCTCAGAAGGTGATTCAGAAGTACCCTTGTGAGTTGTGAAGTTTTCAGAGGTGCAAAGCAATGTAAACAGAGGCAGCATGAGTATGGTGATGGATTTCTGAGCGAAGCCGAGCGTGCATGCATTCGTCCCTCTTCCCGAGGCTGCTATACTGCTTTCATAGCTTAGTTAATTTGTTTAGTTAGTTAAGTGTTATGTAATAATTAATTAGCTTGTTAGTTAGTTAATTTGTACTATTCATTCGGTCCCCCGTCGAGAGGGCACAATTGTGTAATAAGCGTGCGTGTGTGTGATGCATGCCTTCCAACCTCCACTTCTTTCTCCCTTTTACTTAACCGCTTACGATGGTTAGTTCTAGGTCATTTTCAATTAGCATCCTTATACTATGAATGTTTGCATCATTCATCTGTATTTCATGCTCCGGGCTCGGCGCATCATACTAATTGCATAGCATTTTAATTCCAACTTGAATACATGTATTGAGTTGTCGCATTTCACATGCCATTCTTAGATTAGCCGAGCCTATTCTGGTTGGATTTTGCTCGCAATGCATTAGCCATTTTAACATGGACTTGGATCGTACATTTGATTACTAACATGTTCTTTGTTTTGGCTTGGAGTACGCTATGAGTGTTTATGCTTTAGCATCTTGCATGTGTGTAAGTGTCAACATAATAGCATGCTTACCATGAGGCTAATTGCTTATGTGATATAATTGCCTGAATGCCTGTGTGTGAAGGTTGGGTTGCTTGAATTGGGACAATTCATTGAAATTCGTGATTTAGCCTCCTTACGAGTAGCAAACCTTAAACCGTTTTCCAAACAAACGGATATGCGATGCTTTGTTCCAAATTAGGCGATCTAGTCTATACTTGTGTGTTGTGCGCATCACCTAGTAATTCTAGCTAATTAACCGGAATAAGAGCACACAATGTTTTCAAAACAAGATATCATGTTTAGTAGTGGCCGATCTTTGATTGGGCGAGCAGGGGTGCTCATAGCTAACCTTTCCCAATCGTACCCAAGTTCCCGAGCCGAGGCAACTTTGGTGATGAGGGGCACGTGGCCTTAGGCAACGAGTCAGGGTTTCCTAAATTCCCCCAAAATAAAATATTTAGGGGCGACTCTGTATCTGGCAAAGTAGTCCATGTTTGGCACTTCTTTCTTAAAAATCAGTTTTCCAAAACGATTTGCTGAATTTGGACTCTTTGGTGATTTATCAATCTCGTATTGTACTTTGCGAGATCAGATTAAGAACCGTGACATTTGAGTCCGAACTGTAGTAAGCCCCAAATGAACAAAACAGGATTCCCTCCTGGGACGTTCGGGGACGTCTACAGTTTCTGGCAACTCTGCTGGGGAGTTAGAGAACTTGACTCGAACTCATGATATCTTGTTTTGATTACACTTACGTGTTTCTTTGCATTGCATTTGCATTGGTGAGCCTAAGACGCCGTGTTTTCCATCTGCTATTCCTGAACGGTTTGCTGGAGGCTCGCTTTGAGAAGCGTACCATAAGGCTGACCGGTTATGGGCTCTGCCACGATGGGAACACAAACCCCGGTTTTCACCAGGGCACCCCTTTTGACCATTCGACCTAGTGCATATTCAGAATCCGTAGTGACCATTCCAAACTAGGACAGGTTACTCACCCGATTATAGGTTGCTTGAGACCGCTGCGTGCGTAGTGAAACCCTAGCTCCTGACAAAATAGGACAGGGGAACCCTACCCCAACATAGGGGCATTTTTGGCTCTCATTTTCTTGTTATGTGCTTTTAGAGTTGTGCCTCTACAGGAATGCATATATCAGTTTGCAAGTTTGGGTATCAGGCCTACGGGCATCAGTATTAGTGTTTTGAGAATCAGTTGTATCCGCGGGTATCAGTTTTTGAGCTGTGATTTTTGGGGAACAGTGATCAGTAATAGAGTGCAGTTATTCAGCTATGCCTATGTCAGTTCTGATGAAATTGGGCTGAAATGCTACCTGTTTTCTCTTTCAAGGTTCAGAGACTTAGCTCAGAATAGCCAATATTCTCCTTTGTTGAGGCAAGACCAGTCAAGGCTTACTGATTCATCTGATCCATCAGTCACCGGTTACATCATCTCTGTTCAGTTCAACGGACTTATGATGACACAAAATTCAGAGGAAATTGTCATTATGGCAGCCGCATTGGACCAAGGAACCATCTTGCAAGATGAGACCAATGTTAAAATACCACATCCGCCTAGGTCTCCTGTTGCGCACTCGATCTGGACGCCCCAGTTATTTCAAACTCGTGAGCCTACCACGTTTGAGTTGATGGGAATGATTGGCGACCTCCAGAGGTCTGTGGCTGATCTCACCTATGGAATGTCAGCTTCGCCACCAACCACATCATATGCCGGGAACTTCGTGTCGCATGAGCCCCCGCTACTGGGGCGAATTGTAATTGAGCTCAGCCAACCTAAAGTTGTCTCAAGCTCCGGCAATGATACGTCGATGACAACAGGGCTTCGTACTGAAGCAGCAACCCAAACCACCCACCAGGCTGAGGCTAGTAGAAAGAACAAGATGAAAGTGGACGCAGATCCCTATGCACAACTCGAGCAAGCTGTTGAGGCTCTGAAAGCCGGAGGGTTGAATAAGAAGCAAGTACTCACAGTCATGGCTAAGACTGCGGATGATATTTTCCCCGCTCAGACTGAGAGCAGTTCAAGCCAAAGGGAAAATCAGGATAGGGACCGTCGTGCCAGAATAGTTCCTTCCAATCCTAACCCTGCACCTGGAAAAGATCAGAGAGCCAAGGCAGCACCTGCTGATCCTTTTGCTAGTATGTCCAGCAAAGGTCCACAGACTTCTAAGTATCTGCCTCGAGGGCGCAGGGTCTTTCATGCCCTCTACATGCCTTTGTCCAAGGCTCTTCGAATCCTCACTGAGAAAGGTCATCTCAAACCCCTCGAGCCTTGACCTTTCCCGAGCAATCTCCCTCTCTCACATGATGCTACCCAGTACTGTGTGTACCATCAACAAGCTGGTCACACCACCGACAATTGCTTTCGTCTTCGCCACAAAGTGCAAGACTTGATCGACAATGCATTCATCCTCCCGCCTAGCTCAACAAAGTCTGTCACCACTGAGTTGTTGGACTTCGAAGATAATTCAAGTATGTGATCAGGGGTCAGACCACCTGCGGACGGTGCTTAGTTTGCTTCGGATGTGGCTTGTGGCACGCACTGTTTTGAGCATTTGCGGATGCTGGGTTTTTCTGTAGTTTCTGACTTGGGTGTTGAGTCAGTTTTGTGTTGTTTTGAGTCTGTCTCTTTGTTTTAAGTCAATCTTTTTGTTTAGGGCCTGTCTTGTTGTACCGAGTCAGTCCTGTTGTACAGAAGTCGAGTGACGTCAGGGGTGTTACCTCGGACTTCACTATTTTGTTTTGTGCTTGTCCTTTTGCTTTCTTTTGAGTCTGTTCCTGTTTTGGAGCGAGTTGTGCAGACAGTTCTGAATGAAACAGCAGTGGTTTTTCATGCTTTTGTGCTTGTTCTCGCTTTGAGCCTATTGTGCCAGCAAGTTTTAGAATGAAACGACAGTACATTCCACCTGCTCTTCTGTGCCTCGAAATCGTTGCATTTGACCTAAGTTTTTCAAAACTTTTTGAACACTGTGATGAAAACGAAGAGAAAGGAATTCCTCGGGTTTTGCAAAATTTGATCAATTGAGATAAAGAAAAGCATGCTAAGCCCTTAATGATTGAGATCATGCTTGTTAATGTGAGTACTGAGAATGATCTTGGCTTGATCCAGATTGGTTCTACACTGTCTTCAGCGTGAGCGATTTGTCGCTTTCTTAAAAGATTTCAAAAAATGTTTTGTGCGGTCCTGCGAAGACCTGTGTGGAATCACTCTTGAGATTGTGCAGCCTAGGATCACTCTCAGCCCTGAGACTCGACCCCTCACTTTCAAACCTTGAACTTGAACTCTGAATGTTCAACGGTCAACCACAATGTAAGGCCTGTGTGGCCAGATTTGAAGCACCCCTGGAACTAGGGGCAAAAATGTCCGTTGCGCTCGAAGAGCCGAAGATGGATCATTCTGCAAATCAATGAAGATCGGCAAGAATGTCAAATCCCAGAAGAGAGGAAAGAAGAAAGTATTGTTCAAGGACAACCAAGTTCTTATCCATAATACTAGGGGCAAATTCAACCCCATAGGATGAACTCCAACATCATCGGTAAACAGCAGCCATTCTCCTGGATTCAAGTGGCGTTGAGATCTCAAAACCAATTGACATGGACAAAGCTACACTTTTACCCTCAAGAGGCTCGCTAGGTCGAAAACCCAGAAGGGTGACCCAGGCAAAAGTTAGAGCAAATGAAAAGAAAAGAAAAAGAACAAAAATAGAAAAATGAAAAAAATGAAAAAAGAAGTGAAAAAAAAAAGAAGAAGAAAAATGAAGAAAATGAAAAAAGAAAGAAGAAAAATGAAGAAAATGAAAAAAGAAAAGAAATGGAAAGAAAAGAAAAACAAAGCTTGCAAGGTTGAAAACCGAGAAGGGCGGCCTTGGCAAAAGTTAGAGTGTAAAAGGAGAGGTTAAATACCCGAGTGTACCTTAACCGGAACTACGTAAGGCTTGATTCTCATGTTTGGGATACATAGGCAACTTCATTCCAAAGTCCAGCCACAAACACTTCTAAATTGATTGTGCCCATGTAATGGTTTTGATCCTCTTTGCCTTCTCTGTATCTGAGAGTTCGGTTGTGATCATTACTCTGAAGGCTAATTACAATGCGCTGCGGTGCATTTCAAACATGGGGCAACTTTCCGTTGCCATACGATGCGCTGTGGTGCCATTCAAACAAAGGGCCATTTTCCATTGCCGTACAGTGCCGTCCAGACAAGAGGCAAATTTCCATTGTTATGGATCTGAGGTTGTACATCTCAAGAGTAAGTTCCGTGTTGGTTGAGTATTGGCCGTTTGCAAAAACAGTTTTTGAGAATTTTTACTAAGGTTGACTAATTTTCTCAAAAATTATTCCATTTTTCCAAATCTGGACCATTTCTTGGACTAAAAAAAGGGAAAATTTTCAGTGCTCATAGCCTGACTCACATGATTTTAAATCAAAAATCGAACAAGTATGTTAATCTAACTCTCATATTGATCAAAATTGTTTTAGTAGAAAACCAAAACAAAAAATAGTCAAAATGATGAACTAGGGGCACAGTTGAGTCAGGTGTTCTGTCTCTTCCCCATTATGAACATACTTGCTAGAAAGGGCATAGCGGAAGCTAACATAAAAGGGCTGAAAGCTCTCAACATCCTCCAAGCAGCGAGGTATCAAGCCAAGTGCGAAGCACGAATTGGGATGGGTTGAGAAATTTCGCTCCCTCATCCAAGTCATCGGCTAAACGCCACCGGAAGAAATAGCTGCGAGCTGATAGTGTTGGGGCATGAACCCACAACTTCTTGTTTATCCATCAACCACCCAGGGGAGGGATTGAAAAATGAGAGATTAAAAAAATAGAGAGATGTGCGTTGAGAGAAAAAGTGAGAAAAGGTCTTTTTTAGAAAAACAGAGCCTGAGGACCAAGTGATGTGAGAATCACAAATGAGAAAGGGTAGGAAACAATACCCGGAAAAACTAGCTCCTCGTGCACCACGAAGTCCTTCGCCTTTTTAACGCATTTGAGTGTCTTTTTGGTTTTGTTGTTTGTCTCAATTCTTGCTTTGAGTCATTTCGAGTGTTTCTCAATGTGTTTAGGTTGTTTACCTTGTTTTCTTTTGTTGAGTCGTGGTAATTATGGTTAGTTGCAGGCTCAATATCCCAGTCAAGAACTCATCTCTCAATTTCAAAAATGAATCATTTTTGTGCTCAGAGTGCTGTGCCATTCTTCACATTTGTGTGAAACAAGGTTTTGTTCTCTCGCAAAACCGCAGGGTTTAACCGAGGTCATGTGAGAACAGTAGAACCAAGATCTATTTGAAGCTATAGGTTCCAGACTGCGATGCAAAAGAAAAGAGGAAGGATTCGAAGTATCTGAGTTTGTTTCGACTTCTGCAAATTCCATCTTTGCATCCCGTGTGTTCAAATCGAATGGAATGCTGTGTTATGGGCCGTGAGTTCAGAATGAGCGGTATTCAGAATGGGCTGTGTATCCAGAATCGATAGTGTCCTGCATAAGCCATGTGTTCAAAATAAGCAAGAGTACTATATTACGGGCTGTGTTCAGAATGGGCAGTCTATGTGTTGAACATGTTGGGAACTTGTGATTGGTTCCACTTCCAGTGCCTTTCGGTGTTGATTCTACGGAGTCACACCTGGTGTTACTTCAATTTGCTTATCGAGTTGTTGCTCATTTGCTTATCGAGTTGTTGCTCATTTGCTTATTGAGTTGATTGCTCATTTGCTTATCAAGTTGTTACCCATTTGTTTATCAAGTTGTTACTCATTTGCTTATCGAGTTGTTACTCATTTGTTTACCAAGTTGTCGCAATTTTGTTTATCGAGCTGTTGCTCTTTGCTTATCGAGTTATAAACTTGTCAAGGTTTTATTATTGCTTGTTGAGTCAATTTGTTATGTTGGTTCACTACCTGACCTGGTAACACATGCATGTTCAATTTCCATTCAATCTCATTGTTATGCGATGCGATGCGATGCATAAAATGTACGAATGCAACACTTTTTCAGCAAAAAGCTTGTTACATTCCATCATCTTTTCAAGTATATATTTTTGAGAAAGCAAAATATGCCTGAAGCAGTACAGTGTGCCCAAAGAAAAGCAAAGCCAGAACAAGAAGAAAAGTAGCAAAAGTCTGGATCAATGTCAACTGGTCTCAGGCATGAGAGTCTGTCCTCGTCCTCTTCCTAGACAAAGGTCCAGGAGCATCGTCGTCGGCTCCACCATCTGAACCCGAGCTCGAGTCATCTCCAGTCTCATCCTCAGACGACTCTACCTCCTCCTCTGTCTCGGACTCATCATCGTCCAGAATCGGTGCCCACGAGCTGTTCCCAACATGAGTGTGCCTTGCCTTGGTACGGGGGAATACCGTGGTCCCTCGCCCTGCTCTCCCTCCTCCTCGGGCAGACGCAGATGGTCCTCCTACAGCACCCCCTACATCCGATACCTGGAATGGGGCCTGATAAAGGACGAATGATAAATGCATCAGTTATACTACACAAAGCAGAGTATGAATACAGAATACAGTGCATAAATGCAGTGAGCAGTGTATCAGAACAGAATGCAGTGTATAAGTACAGAGTATGAATGTTGTGAGCAGTATATTAGTACAGAATACAGCGACTAAGTGCAGTGTATGAATGTCGTGGGCAATGTTGTGAACAATCTGTGGGTTACAATGTATCAATGCCATGAGGGCCATGTATCAAGTGCCATGTGGACAGTGTGATGCATCAGATTATGTGTGAAACAGATTATGCACAGTTTGAGATTGTGATTAAAAGAGCTTGCCGGGATACTGTAAATCACTAGCAGGTCGAGGCTCCGCTGTAGCATCCCCATCACGGAGGCAATCAACTCCAGAGATTGGCGAGTGTACTCAGCAGAAGCCTACAAAAGTGTTAGAAGCATCAGTATTCAACGGAATATCAAAAGAAATGAAATGAAATGACTGTACAAGATACAAAGTGCAGTAATACATACCGGAGGCAAACTGTGGAATCCGAGAGAGAGGGAAGCGATGGGGATCTAGTAAGTCTCCCCACCCTGCCCTTGGCATGTCATCATAGTAGGCAGCTCGGGCCACCCAGCTCTCTGCTCTCTCCGGGGCCCACTCCTACCTCGGGCCTGAGGTGCCCGTAATGCTTCTGCTCTCACAGCTGGCGCCGCTGGCTTCTCTCTCTCAACTCGGCCGGCACCAGTCAGAGGCCCCATGATATAGGTCTGGACGAACTCCGTATAGTCGCCCTCGTCTATAAAACGCTCATAGCTCCAACCAATAGTGTAATCTGCCATCTCCGCTAAGATATACCTCTCAGTGTCCCTCGCATGGGTAGAAGGAGGTGATGGAACCGGCTACTCTGGCGTGCCTAAGGTCTGCCGCAAGAAGTGCTCCCCAAAGTACCAGATACGGCAAACCAGGCCCTCTAACAAGACTCTGAATCGGGCAGTCTCCTGAGCGCCAGCATACCGCTCCCGAGCTGCAATGGGCAACGAAGCCCACGGTTGCCAGGTGATCTGCAAATGGCAAGAAATACAGTTTGTTATCTGCTATTTAAAGTACATTGCAAAGCAAAGCCAATAAACCGAAATGTTTGACATACCTTGGCTGCGGTAATGGTGTCAAAATAACGGCGGAAGAACATGAAAGGCTCACACGGCCTCCGCTCGCACCTCATGTCAAAGCGATAGGAAAATGGGATCATGGGGGGCATCTCCTCGTCTGGTACTGGGGCAAGCCTCGGGAAATAGGCATACACCCACAACTACAGAACGTAACAGAGCAGACATGAGCAAGCTTATCAGATAAAGCAGTATACAGATAAAAGCAGAAATCAAAGAACAGTGTGTAGTGTATTGTGCAATGTGTGTAGTGTGTTGTGCAGTGTGTGCAATGTACAGTCAGTGTAAAATAGATTGCGTGTGCGTAGTGTGTATGGTGTGCAGATAATAAAAGGCAGAATTGAAAAGGCAGGAAGGGAATGTGTACCTCCTAGGGTCGCCAATAGCCTCCAAGCAATTGCCCGCTGCGGCGGGACGATGAGCTCATGTAACCATAAAGAGTGGCCAAGCCGGCACCACCCCAGTCATAAAGGCGGATCCGCGTCACGTCCACAAGCGCGCTCAGCAGATAGAGGGCGACGGTGTTCGCCCGGTCGACGAAAAGCGTGGTCCCTAGCAGAAACATGATAAAACCACAGGCGTACTGCTCCTCCTCCTCCCAGATAATAGGCGCCTGGATCTGGAAGTGGTCCTCGAACCACGAATACCTCACAAACCCTAGCCCGGCAAGAGGTGGCCGAGTGCCGAGCAGGTACATCTGAGCCGCGTCCCACTCCTCCATATCAGTATCGAAGGGGATCGGATCACCACCCACCTCGATGGCAGTGAGCATCGAGAAATCAAAGGGAGTCATCGTCATCCCCCAGTGGCAGAAAGGTGGAAGGAGTCGGTGGTATCCCACCACTTCTCTACCAAGGCAACAAGAAAAGGCCTGCTCGTAGTGAGGTACGAGAGCCCCATGCAGAAGCGCCCAAAACTAGCCTGGTCAACGATCCGGCAGACTGCGTCAGACAGCTCCATATACCATCCTTGGGCCGCGATGTTCCCATACCCTCGAAAGGCAAAGGAATCTCCCTGTGATAAAAAGTAACAACAAACAAGCAATTGCGAAGTAATGTTAGAAATGCACTTTGTGTGAATGCCTTCAAAATTTGGAGAAAATACAGTATGTGTGCATATGTTGGAATGCCTTCAGAATTCGGAGAAAATACAGTGTGTGTGCATATGTTAGAATGCCTTCAGAATTCGGAGGAAATACAGTGTGTGCGCATGTGAGAAAGCCTCTAGAATTTGGAGAGTGCAGTGTGACTGCGTGTGCTTGAATGCCTTCAGAATTGTGGAAAATGTAGTGTGCGTACAGGTGTTTAAGTTTAAACAAATAACGGGTGTAGGTGTGCTCACAGTGAACTACAGCATGTGGTATATTGGTGTATCCGGGCCAAACAGTTAAAGAACAGAACCGACTATTGCAGTTATGTATTCTACTTTGCAAAAAATGAAACAGGGAAAAGTGTACCTCATAAGTGCCATAGGACAGATGTGACTCTGGCTTGCGCAGTAGAAGCTCCAGTGGCACGCGTCACTCATAGCTCCTGAAGTGATGGAGGTTGTCAGGAGGAAGCACATGTATCGCCGGCCTGTAGATCGCCGGATCCAACGGCCGGATGTGAAGAGGCGGGAGCTCAGCCTCAGGGTCTATGTCCAACTCCAGGGGAGCCCCACCACCTGGAATATCATCTGCCATCTCAAGAATAGTGTAAAAATGGCCAAAAGTGTGAAAATCGGGCAAGAATGTGAAAAGTCAACTAAAAAGTCAACCCCAAGAGGGTGGAAAATGGGCGGAAAGGTCGGAGTGTGGGAAAGGGCGCGAAGACCGAGGAAAACTTGGAAAAAACAAACCCCAAGTGGTGGAAATCAAGAAAGAGACACCGAAACTAAGATTTGTTCGGTTCAAAATGTGAAAAGTGACGAAAACAAGAGAAAATTGTGGATCGAGGGTTGGAAAATAACCTAGAGAGAGAGGGGAGAGATTTTCGACAAAGAGAGAAGTGGAAATATAGGGTTTGAGGCCCTATATTTAAAGACCCGTGGCCAATTGACAAAACTGCCCCGACATAGCAATTTTTGGCCGGTCGGCCAAATATTTGGCCGGTGACCTTATTTCTTGGCCGGTGGATGGACGTTGGTCTTTCCTTAAGGTCGGTGAGCCTCTCACACCCTTGGTTGGGTCATTTATGGGGTTTGGAACCTTCATTTCTCAAGGCAGTGCAAGGAAATGCACTTTTGAACCTCAATCGGTCTTCGTGTTGACCTCGAACTGTGTTTCCAGTATGCGATGCTCAATACACGCAAGGTGTATCCTTTTCATATCCTTTGGTATCTTGTAAGGTTCAATAACCACTTTAAATGTGTTGCATTGCATGTTTTGTCTTGCTTATGATAAACATGCATAGGTTGCATTGTTATGCCCTATTCACGTGCGTTGTCATGCGTTTAAGCCCATTTGCATTGTCATGCATTTCCTTATTTGCATTGTCATGCATTTCAGTACTGTGCATTGTCATGCACGTTTCAATTTGCATTGTTATGCGTTCCCTTATCATGCATTGTCTTTCTCATTTCGCATTTGCATCTCTCTATCGTGTATTGTCATGCATTTCCTCAATTGCATTGTCGTGCATTTCAGTACCGTGCATTGTCATGCACGTTTCAATTTGCATTGTTATGTGTTCCCTCATCATGCATTGTCATGTATGTTTCTCATTTCACATTGTCATGCATCTCTCTATCGTGTATTGTCGTGGATGTTTCTCATTTTCATTCATTGCATATAGAATATATATTGCATTGTAGTTTGCATGCATTCACTGCATTATCCATCTATGGCTTGCGCCTTTCCATGTTGAGCTTGGTCTGGTATGTGCCCATACATTTCACGTTGAAACATGGTTATGTTATTATGTGTACGCACCTAGTGTTGAGGGTGACGGCACCATTTCCGTGTTAGACGTGGTTTGTTTGTGTTCATGCCTTTCCTAGGCAAGATACGGTGTGGACGCACGCCTTATCCGCTCCATTCATTGCATATAGAATATATATTGCATTGTAGTTTGCATGCATTCACTGCATCATCCATCTATGGCTTGTGCCTTTCCATGTTGAGCTTGGTCTGGTATGTGCCCATACTTTTCACGTTAAAACATGGTTATGTTATTATGTGTACGTGCCTAGTGTTGAGGGTGACGGCACCATTTCCATGTTAGACGTGGTTTGTTTGTGTCCATGCCTTTCCTAGGCAAGATACGGTGTGGATGCGCGCCTTCTCCGCTCCATTCATTGCATATAGAATATATATTGCATTGTAGTTTTCATCCATTCACTGCATTATCCATCTATGGTTTGCACCTTTCCATGTTGAGCTTGATCTGGTATGTGCCCATACTTTTCACGTTAAAACATGGTTATGTTATTATGTGTACGCGCCTAGTGTTGAGGGTGACGGCACCATTTCCGTGTTAAACGTGGTTTGTCTGTGTCCATGCCTTTTCTAGGCAAGTTATGGTTTGGCTGCATGACTTATTCAATTCATCCATTGCATCCATTGCATTGTAGTGTGTTGCATCCCGCATTTAGGATCATGATCTTTTCTCAGCAGATCATTCCTCACTTAGATCATGCCACCTAATTACTTGTATTTTGTGTTCCGTCTACAAGCACATAATTCTACACGTGTACGCGCCTATTCCACTAAAGGGATTGTGGTTTGAGGGTGTCGGCACCTTTTCTATGGTAGATGTAGTTTGATTTTGCATCTCCATCCCTTTATGATATTTGTGAGGTTTTGTACTGCTTATGGTTTGATCATCTCAAATACATTGCATATCATTTGCATTGTTTCAATACATTATATATTATTACATTGTTTTGTAATATTGCATATCATCTTGCATTGTTATGTATTTCTCATTTCATTGTTCCTATACACATTGTGGTAGCCGAATATTCAGTAGAGGAAGAGGAGTAACAACTCGGCCTCTAGGTGCCAAACAAAAATCTCGAAGGGGAGATCGGCCGAATACGACGACTAGGCCGAATAGGATGAAGCCCCTGCAGCCGAGTGCAGGGAAAGGTAATGATTGGAGAAGTAGACCCGGGTCCCGAGGATGAAAAATGACTATAAATACAAGAGCTTCAGACTAATAAAGGTATGTAAGAAACACTTTTATAAACTTAGTGAGCAAGCTCTCTGGAGAGGAACTGACTTGTCCGTCGGAGTGCTAATTCCGGCACCCCCGACCGGAGTTTGTATTTTTGCAGGTGACTAGCAGAGGATCATTGGCGTCTTCCAGGATTTGAAGAGTATTTCCAAACCACATCCACCACAATTGGCGCCGTCTGTGGGAATACTCAAATACATCCATGGAAGGCGTGACCGAAGATCCTCCGATAGCCACCGACGCGATCGCGCAGGGAGACGACCTCACCCCAGCGAACATGCTCGGAAAAGAAACCATTGCGGCACGACGCACCTTGCGCTTCGACTCGCCAACGACTTCAGCACAAGAAACAATGCAGGCTGTCATCGAACAGGCAAAGCAGAACGAACAAAGGCTCGAGAACATGATTCTTTGAGCGAACGACTCCGTCAAGACTTGGCCTGGAGGTAGCAAAATCTAAGGAAGCCATGCGCGTAAACCGGAGCCATTTCCAAAGACGGGCGGACAGAGGCCACGGGCCCGACCAAAGGTTACCAACAGCGACTCCAACTCATTATCCACCGAGCTCGATGCGAGGGAACGATCCGAAACCTCCAGCTCCTCCGACAAAGATCTGCGACCAAGGAATAAGCGAAGAAGAAGCGGCTCGAACGAGGAGGACCGTCACGACCCTTTCGTTCGGAGAATCACAAGGGCGTCCTTGCCCAAGAAATTCAAAGCTCCGTCATTCACTCTTTACGACGGAAAATCAGACCCCACTGATCATATCCGTCACTACAAACAGGCCATGACGTTACATGCAGACAACGAGGCCCTCATGTGCCGAATATTCCCCAGTAGCCTAGGACCGCTAGCCGTCAGGTGGTATTACAAGTTGGAGCCAGCGTCGATCAGGAACTTCCACCAACTGCAAAAGTCTTTCAGGGCCAGGTTCATCACCAACGAGGTACAACCAAAACAGGCCGACTCCCTCTGGGCAATGCAGATCCAGTCGGGAGAGACGCTCAGAGCGTATTCGGCTCGATATTGGGAGTGCTTCAACCTGGTCGACGACGCTTGCAACGACTCCATGGCCATAACCGCCTTCAAAATGGGCTTACACCCTGACAGTGCTCTGCGCAGCTCCTTGACCAGGAGGCCCCCCAAGCGATGGGCCTTGATGAAGAAAGTCGAAGAATATTGTAAAGTCGAAGATGATGCCCTGAGAACAAAGGCCGGACAAAGCTCCAGAAAAACGGAACCCCCCGAAATTGCTCGACCAATAAACTCCGTGCCACCAAGCCCCGAACCACGGCAACGAACCAAGCGAGACAAAAGGCGTGACTCCCGCCGAACAAACGATCAATGCCCCTACCGAGCAAACGAACAGTTACAAGTCGACAGCAGATGCTCAAGGCGAAACGACAAGAAATATACGGAGCTAACAGAACCGATCGCGGCAATAATGACCAAGGTCCAGCACCTCCCATTTTTCAAGTGGCCGTCAAAGATGATAGGGCCTCCCGACACACGGAGGCGGGACAGACGATGCGAATACCACAAAGATCACGGCCACGAGACCGAGAATTGCTATGCACTGAAGGATCATCTGGAAGAATTGGCGCAGGATGGTCGGCTACAGCAATATGTTAGTAAGGGAACGCCGATTAAAGCATTGGCCCTGAGACAGGATTCACCTCCGCTTGGCGTGATCCATATGATCTACGGTCTGCCGACCACCCCGATCGTCCATACGATCCAATCGCACCCGTCTCCCCGAAAACATGACAAGCAAACCAGCAGCCCCAATGAAGCCCCGATGATTGGGTTCGACGACTCCGACCTCCTCGGAATGAAGGCCAGCCACGTCGACCCTTTGGTCGTCACGTTACGCGTACGTCAATTCAGCGTTGAACGCATCCTCATAGACCCAGGGAGCGCTGCCGAAATCCTGTACTACAAAGCTTTTGTAGAACTTCGTATAACGAGTCGGATCTGTCACCATCGTCCCCACCATTGTCGCTTCAACGCGAATCCGAGTATCCTTGGGAAGGTCGTCTTTGCCGGTTGAGCGGGCTCAAAGACGACCGAAATTCTTGGTTGTAAAGCTTCCATCGCAGTATAATGCCATCATTGGCCGCCCCTGGTTGCACGTCATGAAGGCCGTCCCAAGCACCTACCATCAGCTTATGCGCTTCCCAACAGACCGCGGCATTGAAGAGATCCGTGGCTCGCAGCAATCCACACGAATGTAGATTTTGTGCAAATCCATCTACAGACCCAACTTGTGGGACCTGATGCTTGTACTGGAACCTCATTTTAATGAAGACGGATTTTTGTTTGCCTGACCTTCAACCCAATCGGGGCCAAAACAAGTCTCCGGATTCGGAGCGCCCTTTGGATGCACGTCATCTGGGGCCGAATAAGCCTCCGGATTCGGAGCGCCCTTCGTGGATATCACGATTGGCCAAAACAAGTCTCCGGATTCGGAGCGCCCTTTGGATGCACGTCATCTGGGGCCGAATAAGCCTCCGGATTCGGAGCGCCCTTCGTGGATATCACGATTGGCCAAAACAAGTCTCCGGATTCGGAGCGCCCTTTCGATGCACGTCATCTGGGGGCGAATAAGCCTCCGGATTCGGAGCGCCCTTCGTGGATATCACGATTGGCCAAAACAAGTCTCCGGATTCGGAGCGCCCTTTCGATGCACGTCATCTGGGGCCGAATAAGCCTCCGGATTCGGAGCGCCCTTCGTGGATATCACGATTGGCCAAAACAAGTCTCCGGATTCGGAGCGCCCTTTCGATGCACGTCATCTGGGGCCGAATAAGCCTCCGGATTCGGAGCGCCCTTCGTGGATATCACGATTGGCCAAAACAAGTCTCCGGATTCGGAGCGCCCTTTCGATGCACGTCATCTGGGGCCGAATAAGCCTCCGGATTCGGAGCGCACTCCGTGGATACCACGCTTGGCCGACACAAGTCCCCGGATTCGGAGCGCCCTTTCGATGCCCGTCATCTGGGGCCGAATAAGCCTCCGGATTCGGAGCGCCCTTCGTGGATATCACGATTGGCCAAAACAAGTCTCCGGATTCGGAGCGCCCTTTCGATGCACGTCATCTGGGGCCGAATAAGCCTCCGAATTCGGAGCGCCCTTCGTGGATATCACGATTGGCCAAAAACAAGTCTCCGGATTCGGAGCGCCCTTTCGATGCACGTCATCTGGGGCCGAATAAGCCTCCGGATTCGGAGCGCCCTTCGTGGATATCACGATTGGCCAAAACAAGTCTCCGGATTCGGAGCGCCCTTTCGATGCACGTCATCTGGGGCCGAATAAGCCTCCGGATTCGGAGCGCCCTTCGTGGATATCACGATTGGCCAAAACAAGTCTCCGGATTCGGAGCGCCCTTTCGATGCACGTCATCTGGGGCCGAATAAGCCTCCGGATTCAGAGCGCCCTTCGTGGATATCACGATTGGCCAAAACAAGTCTCCGGATTCGGAGCGCCCTTTGGATGCACGTCATCTGGGGCCGAATAAGCCTCCGGATTCGGAGCGCCCTTCGTGGATATCACGATTGGCCAAAACAAGTCTCCGGATTCGGAGCGCCCTTTGGATGCACGTCATCTGGGGCCGAATAAGCCTCCGGATTCGGAGCGCCCTTCGTGGATATCACGATTGGCCAAAACAAGTCTCCGGATTCGGAGCGCCCTTTGGATGCACGTCATCTGGGGCCGAATAAGCCTCCGGATTCGGAGCGCCCTTCGTGGATATCACGATTGGCCAAAACAAGTCTCCGGATTCGGAGCGCCCTTTCGATGCACGTCATCTGGGGCCGAATAAGCCTCCGGATTCGGAGCGCCCTTCGTGGATATCACGATTGGCCAAAACAAGTCTCCGGATTCGGAGCGCCCTTTCGATGCACGTCATCTGGGGCCGAATAAGCCTCCGGATTCGGAGCGCCCTTCGTGGATATCACGATTGGCCAAAACAAGTCTCCGGATTCGGAGCGCCCTTTCGATGAACGTCATCTGGGGCCGAATAAGTCTCCGAATTTGGAGCGCCCTTCGTGGATATCACGATCGGCCAAAACAAGTTTCCGAAATTCGGAACCTTTTGGTACACGAAACCTCCCGGCCTAAATGAGGGCCGAATGCTCCTCCCGACCGGCCAAAACCAGTCCCTTGATACGGAGCCCGTTTTAATCAATAGCCGGAATCACTAACGTGCATCCCGGACAACATGCCTTAGCCGGCCCGGGATTGGCACAGGCTGCCTAAGGCAGGGGCCGACCCCTGCTTACAGGAAAAATGTTTAAACCACAAAAGTTCCAATGGCAAGCTAACAGCAAACTATTAAAGCATACGAAGTAAAACACATGAAATAACACTCTTTATTTAATGACACTTTTTATTCGATTAAAAAGTTGTTACAACGATAGCTAGCGTTCGAACATTACAATATCTATTTCTAACTTCTAAGACAAACGAATCCATCGATCCAAGGGCACATCCGCGCCCGAATCGCAATCCCCCCGGGCCTCTGACGCCATCGACAATGTCAAGGCCAAGATCCAAGATATGGAAGGTTCCAGGGAACGATCGCTGTATCTCCTTCCGGGACGATCTGCTTCAGCAACTTGGAGACTGACGAGTTTCTAGTTCCTCCTTCCACGGGTCCACCGCCCACACCGGAGAATCCTCCGCCGCAAACCAACGGAACGCCAAGTTCGGCCGGAAGTTGAGCCCCTGCAGCTATCATCACGTTCTGATGATGAGAACTCTCGATCTGCATTATCCCATACAACAGCCGCTGGGGAACTAAAATAGGTTTGATCGCATAAGGGCCTTGTCGTATTTATTCTCAATAAAGGCCCCGATCTCGAGGCCCAAGTCTCGAAATAATTCTTATCAGCATTAAAACTCCACGAGACAGGCGTCGATCAACGTTCCCCATGACTTGGTTAAACCAACGGGTGACTAAAACCCAAAAGGGCTAGAACCATCTATCCCAATCGGCTAGACCTGCGGCATTTTGCGCCGTCTTGCAAACAAAAACAAGAATGCCGACACCCCTTCGTTCCCTGGCTCATGGCTTACCCAAATTCTAAACACGCAATGGTTTAATTCTAAATCAAACGGCCATTACATGGAGGCCGATCAAGCCAACCAATCGGCGCATCGAATTAAAACGCCGAGTCCGACTGGTGTATTCTCGTCTAGCCAAACATTTATGCAATAAAATTAAACACGCGTACGCCGAATGCGGGAGAGAATTTCATATTTCCCATAAAGCATCTTTTATTAAACATCAAGAAATTACATAATTACGAACGCGACTAGCATCCGAACCATACAACAAATACATATTATACGGCATCATCCTCATCCTCACTCTTTTCAACCTCAAAAGCAGAAAACGGAAAGTCCTTCTCGCGGTAGCGAGGCGACGCCGCATCAATTCCTGCCAGGCGAAGAGATTCGGCAACTTGAGTTGCCCTGATCCAACCATGCCTAAACCCACGATTTTCACATCGGCAAACCTCTTAGGCGAAGTTTTTCCTTGGTCTTTGAATTCCAACCGTAGCCGTGAAAACCTTTTTCATAGGACCTCCCTTTGCGGACTCCAAGGCGAACATACTCGCCAGATCCCGATCGGCAATGGCGGCACTTATAAGCCGGTCGTAACCCTCTCTTCGATTGGGTTTACGCCAATTGGTCAGGCGTACTGTTGCCTTGATCGTCCCTAACTCACGTTCGGCCGCTGCTCGAGCCTCCAAACTCCGGATCTGGCGCTTCCTTCTCCGACATTTCTCGGCGGGCGCAGCGCAACCGACTTCAGAAGTCAGCGTATAGAGCCCTTTCACCGCCCCATGTATACCCTCGCGAAACACTTCGTAGTCCTGACGACCGACCATCGACTGCTGAACTTCAGGAGGAAATATTTGTCGAGCAAACTCGACCGCCACATCTGGATCTCGCACGATCGAATCCGCTTCCGTCATGGGCTTATTCTTCACAAACACTGCAAAACTCAACGGGCACGGAGTCGCGTCTGATCTCCTTTCGACACGTGCGTGTGGCAACCTCCCTTGAGACTGCCTGTCTCGTCTGGGCGACCTGCTTCGACGTCGAGGAGATCGACGCCCTTCTCTACTCATAGAGCTCTTGCTCCCCGCACACATGGGCGCGCCTCGATGTTCACTCCGACTCATATCGCCACCCAGCTCAGCCAATGTCTTCGCTTCCCCTTTGCTGTTAAAAAAACGTTTGTTCGACATTCGCACAATCGACTTCCCTTCCGGAGTTCGAACACAGCACCTACCAGTTTCTTTAAAGCTGTCCCTTCGAACACAGTACCTACCAGACTCTTTAAACACCCGCAAAGGCAACGCGATCGAGGCAGGTTCATTAATTACAAACCCAATCGCCCAACGCCGAATGGGATGACGGCAAGGCAGGTGGTCGGTTCAACCTGCTCACAGGTTGCCTGGAGCTAGGACAGATTCATCAATATATTCGGCTCAAATGCCCAGTCGGCCCAAGATCGGTAGGCAGTGAAATTGCAAATGCCGATTCTGATAGAATACGTATTGAATCCTACCAAAATTGTTCGGCCAGGGTATCCTGCCGGCTGGCGAATTGAATCCGAAGCGCCCCTATCATGAGCCCACTGGGGCAAGGGCAGATTCATCAATCTATTTGGCTCAAATGCCCAGTCGGCCCAAGATCGGTAGGCAGCGAAATTGCAAATGCCGATTCTGATAGAATACGTATTGAATCCTACCAAAATTGTTCGGCCAGGGTATCCTGCCGGTGAATTGAATCGGCGCCCTATCATGAGCCCATCGGGCAAGGCAGATTCATCAATCTATTCGCTCAAATGCGATCGGCCCAAGATCGGTGGCGTGAAATTGCAAATGCCGATTCGATAGAATACGATTGAATCCTACCAAAATTGTTCGGCCAGGTATCCGCCGGGAATTGAATCCGAAGCGCCCCTATCATGATCCCACTGGGGCAAGGGCAGATTCATCAATCTATTCGGCTCAAATGCCCAGTCGGCCCAAGATCGGTAGGCAGCGAAATTGCAAATGCCGATTCTGATAGAATACGTATTGAATCCTACCAAAATTGTTCGGCCAGGGTATCCTGCCGGCTGGCGAATTGAATCCGAAGCGCCCCTATCATGAGCCCACTGGGGCAAGGGCAGATTCATCAATCTATTCGGCTCAAATGCCCAGTCGGCCCAAGATCGGTAGGCAGTGAAATTGCAAATGCCGATTCTGATAGAATACGTATTGAATCCTACCAAAATTGTTCGGCCAGTGTATCCTGCCGGCTGGCGAATTGAATCCGAAGCACCCCTATCATGAGCCCACGGGCAAGGGCAGATCCATCAATCTATTCGGCTCAAATGCCCAGTCGGCCCAAGATCGGTAGGCAGTGAAATTGTAAATGCTGATTTTGATTCCATCAATCTATTCGGCTCAAATGCCCAGTCGGCCCAAGATCGGTAGGCAGTGAAATTGCAAATGCTGATTTTGATTCCATCAATCTATTCGGCTCAAACGCCCAGTCGGCCCAAGATCGGTAGGCAGTGAAATTGCAAATGCTGATTTTGATAGGATATTTATTGAAACTGCAAGAGCCCGGTTCTTGCGGATATATATTAAACAAACGATATTGCACGTACGGCATGTTCGGAAGAGTTCTAGATAAAAATCACCAAATACACTGACAAAACATAGAACTCTTTCATTAAAATTAAGCATAGAACCGTCTCATACAAAGTGTGTGGTGGCAGCAAAAATTAATACGTATTGAAATTACAAGGAAATTTTCATTAATAAATTGCGCGCAGATACTAACCAATTTATACATGAAAACTACCAACGCACTATCCAAAAGAAGAAAAACAACAAAGACAAAAAAGAAAAACGACGCCCGCTCGATGCGGCTCCCGGTTCACTTTCGTCGCCAGTTCGATTCAAGCGGCTCATCGTCCACCTGCTCGTAAGGAATTGGCAAATCCAATGTAACCTCAGCGGCAGCAAGAGCTTTGAGCCACCCATGCTTGAACCCGCGATTCTCAAATTTGGCCACTTCTTCAACATACTCCGACAAAGCGGCGCCTCCCGCCTCAAAGGCCTCCGATTCGCTTTCTCGGTCGCCTTAAGTTCGTCTAATTGGGCCTCCGCTTGACAAGTGCTACGGAAAGCTTGAGCGATTCCTCGCCGCAATTGCCCCGCTTCAAGATCAACACGGTGTTCGGCGACTCGAGCCTCTCTTTCTCCGCTTCCGCTCGCGCTCTCCATTTCAGCCCTCATAATTTCGAATTCCGCCCTACTTCTCTAACCTATGACTCTGTTTGCAAATGATCGATTCTCCGCAGAGCCCCACGCAGGCGACGGCCCAAGTCGGCGACCCTTGCGATCGTCTACAAACCAATTCGGTGTAAATAGATACACTTAAGCAACCAGACAAGGACACGAAGCTGACCTACCAGAAGTGCCGATTGAGCAGTTAAGGCAACGGCCATGACATCAGCCACGGCACCGAAGGCTTTGTTGTCAGCCGGCAGGGAAATTGAAGCCGCCAGTGAGCGACAATGGATCCTCGCCGACCGAGGCACCGGATAAAATCGGCGTGCCCCTGATCTTCGGCTGAAAAACAAACGAACCCGCCACGACCGGTTCCTCAAGTCGAGGCCGTTTACTACCAGGCGACCGAAGTCGCTTCTTCTTGAGATCGCGTTTTGGCCTTGCTCAAATTAGTCATCCTGATCGGCCTGTTCTCCACCCTCCTTTTCCTTGACGGACACGGCAACCTCAACCGTGCCCTCAGAAACGGCTATGAATGGCTTAATCAAGCTAGGAATAGATTCGGCACATTCAGCCTTCTGGCGGGCGGCCAAGCGCTCGGCATTTCTTTTGCGCGCCATCTGCGTTAAGCTCTCCTTCGCCATATCCTCAGAAAAATCGCCGGGTAGATCCCCCAAGTTCGCAAAAATATCCCCAGAGAAATCTGCTCGTCCTGAGGTGGATGGTTGAGGGGCCTCGGATGCCGAGCGTACGGCCTCGCCGCCCTCGAGCCCTTTACCAGATCCTCCGGTCGGATCGGCAATCACTTCTACAGGCTGCTCGGCGTCGTCCTCCGAATCAGAAGCTTCGAGACCGATTTGCCGAAGATTTCTGAAGCTGGGAAAGATAAGGGCCGAGAGCTGTTGATCGCCCAGTGGAATCGGAATGTTATCTGCAGCCGAGAAAGTGGTGTAAGTGGGTTCGTACCGAAGGAGAATATGGGCGGCCCTCCCCTGTTTTTGTACGTTTGGGCGGCCGAAGTACGTCAGTGCAATCTCAATTTCCCTAAGAACTGCGTCATCAACCGAGTTCAAAATTTTCTTCAACCTATTACCTGCAGAAGATAAAAAGCGATCTAAGAAAAAGAAGCCGAATAAGGAATAGGCCAACGAACATAAGACACTGCGTGTCGACACAGTTCACCCCACGCCTAGGAATAGGGTTCAGGTGATCTTCCCCATCGGCGAATTCCCAATTACCTGTGACGTTGACCATCACGTCGTCAACTCGCTTACTGTGGCAAGCATAGTCACTAAATGATGGTCGATCTTTGGCCCTAAAAATATCGCCCACTGCAGGATTTGGCTAAGGCGTAACAATGCCGAATGGCCGGAATCCCAAGGTTAATACTAAGGCGTTTGTTCAACTCCACAACCCCCATGATGATTCGGAAGAAGTTTACATTGGGTTGAGAAGGGATCAAACCCCAATAGTGGAGAACGGCCCTAAGAAGTGGGTGTAAGGGGAAGCGAACTCCGCCCTCCGCAATGGACAGAAGAGGGAATACGACCGTGTTTTGATCTTCCCTCTCCATGTCGAGAGCGTTGTCCGTGACGAGGGACAAATGAACGTCGTCAGGAACGTAAAAATGCTTCCGGAAACCAGAGATACGATCCTCGGAGAGGAGGTCTTTCAAGTGTTTCGCCATTCTAGCGGAACCAAGTATTCGCAGAGGCTGAAAATAACAAATAGAAAATATGGTTACAATAGAGGGAGAAGAGGACTTACGAAGAACGGATGAGACAAAGGAAGGCAGGAAGGGGTCGCAGGAAACGCGAGCCACAGAGGGATATGCACTGGCGGTTCAAAAGCTCAGGGTACCGACGAAGTGTGAATTTGAAAGGACTAAAGTTTCAAATCACAATAAATGCTGAGATATACAAATAGAGCGGGAAAGTGTAATAATGAGCAAAAAAGGCGTGCGCCACCTGACGTATTGGGACATGCGAGGCCTTAGATGATAAACTTTTTTCGAGTTAAACACGCCGATTTAACTGCCGGTTAAATAGGGGGTTCGGGGGGCAATTGTGGTAGCCGAATATTCAGTAGAGGAAGAGGAGTAACAACTCGGCCTCTAGGTGCCAAACAAAAATCTCGAAGGGGAGATCGGCCGAATACGACGACTAGGCCGAATAGGATGAAGCCTACTTGTAGAGTCAGGAAAGGTAATGATTGGAGAAGTAGACCCGGGTCCCGAGGATGAAAAATGACTATAAATACAAGAGCTTCAGACTAATAAAGGTATGTAAGAAACACTTTTATAAACTTAGTGAGCAAGCTCTCTGGAGAGGAACTGACTTGTCCGTCGGAGTGCTAATTCCGGCACCCCCGACCGGAGTTTGTATTTTTGCAGGTGACTAGCAGAGGATCATTGGCGTCTTCCAGGATTTGAAGAGTATTTCCAAACCACATCCACCACACACATTGCTTGCGTTAATTGCGCATGCTTTACTTACATGTGTATATATATCTTCAGGTGGTTACACATTGTACATGTTTCTGCGTATGCTTTACTTACATGTGTTCATACCTTGCTTGCTTTACACATTGCATGCATTTCCGCGTGTGCTTTACATACATGTGTTCATGCATATTTCAAGAGGTTACACATTGCATGCGTTTCCGCGCGTGTGCTTTACTTACATGTGTTCATTCCTGCTATACACATTGCTTGCGTTAATTGCACATGCTTTACTTACATGTGTATATATATCTTCAGGTGGTTACACATTGTACACGTTTCTGCGTGTGCTTTACTTACATGTGTTCATACCTTGCTTGCTTTACACATTGCATGCGTTTCCGCGTGTTCTTTACTTACATGTGTTCATGCATATTTCAGGAGGTTACACATTGCATGTGTTTCCACGTGTGCTTTACGTACATGTATTCATTCCTGCTATACACATTGCTTGCGTTAATTGCGCATGCTTTACTTACATGTGTATATATATCTTCAGGTGGTTACACATTGTACACGTTTCTACGTGTGCTTTACTTACATGTGTTCATACCTTGCTTGCTTTACACATTGCATGCGTTTTCGCGTGTGCTTTACTTACATGTGTTCATGCATATTTCAGGAGGTTACACATTGCATGCGTTTCCACGTGTGCTTAACTTACATGTGTTCATGCATATTTCAGGAGGTTACACATTGTACACGTTTCCGCATGTGCTTTACTTACATGTGTTCATACCTTGCTTGCTTTCACACATTGTACACGTTGTCGCGTGTGCTTTACTTACATGTGTTCAAGTTCCTTTTATTTTACACATTGTATGCGTTGTCGCGTGTACTTTACTTACATGTGTTGAAGTTCATTTTATTTTACACATTGTATGCGTTGTCGCGTGTACTTTACTTACATGTGTTCAAGTTCCTTTTATTTCACACATTGTACACGTTGTCGCTTGCACTTTACTTATATGTGTTCAAATTTCTCTTATTTTCACACATTGTACACGTTGTCGCGTGTACTTTACTTATATGTGTTCATCATTATCTTCACTTTTACACATTGTATGCGTTGTCGCATATGCTTTACTTATATGTGTTTGTGCCTTCCTAGCATTGTTATGCTTGTTTCAAATCGCATTGTTTTGCGCCCTACTCGCCTTGCGTTGTCGCGCATGCCCTCCTTGCATTGTTTTGTGTCCAATCCGCATTGTTATGCGTCACACTTAGGTTGCATTGTCTTGCATCCCTTCACCTGCGTTGTCTCGCACGTCACTTGCATTGTTATGCACATTTCACCTACGTTGTCACGCACTTTTCACTTGCATTGCTATGCATGTTTTCTAACGATGTTATACCTGTTAAGTTTTCTTTCCTTTTCAGGCACGATATTATATGTACGGTTCATTTGAAGTTGGCACGACCAGACGAACCGCACAAGTATTGTATTCTCCGCGTGAGACGTAGCGAGAATTAAATAATTCTATTACATCCTTTCTGCATTATAATGTAGTTTGGTTTTTTAGCTTGCTTAAAACTGTTGCATGTTATGCTTCATTACAGCTTTCTTTGCATGATCATAAGTTATGTTAGGCATCGTGCATTGTCTTGCATCTTGCCCCTGCCCACTGGCACATATCTTGTTAGCTTGTATGCTTTGTCTAAGTCTTCAGCCTTGCTTAAAACTGTTGCATGTTATGCTTCGTTACAGCTTTCTTTGCATGATCATAAGTTATGTTAGGCATCGTGCATTGTCTTGCATCTTGCCCCTGTCCACGGGCACACATCTTGTTAGCTTCTATGCTTTGTCTAAGTCTTCGGCCTTGTCAAAAATGGGTCGTCTCCGAGCTTTGACATTCACTCCCGTCATTGTTATGACTTTCGAGTTCTGTCAAAGAGGGGCAACTGTAGACAACCCATTTTTGACCGTCCTCAAGACTTGGACATCACCGTTTGAACACTCGGTGATCACCCATGTTCGTGTTCGTCTTGAGTTCTCGGAGGTTTCGGTCGCGCGCCTTGCTTCAAGACCTCTCGACTGGTTTTATTTGTGCTTGGTTATGCACCAAACACTTGTGTTTTTGCTTCTGAGGGCAGGGAATGGCTTGTTCGCTATCCCCACACCTCACCAGCCTTGGCTTGAGGCCACCGGCCCTGTTTTCTTGCTACCGGCCAAAGGTGTTGGCCGGTCGGCAATGGTTTTGGTCGGTCGGCCATTTTTATTGCTCAATTGGCCATATTTTCCAGCCGACCCCTTTCCATCTGCTTTTGGCAGATATTTTATGCCAGCTGTCACAGCTAGCATCCACATTACACCCCCTCTATAAACGTGTATGGAGGGATTTGCTCCCTTATGTTAGCTTCTCCAAGAAGCTTAGGAATTGAATTCCTATAAGAGGAGGACCTCCCCTCCCTTTCTAGAGGTTCTGAAAATTAGGGTTAGGAAGTTTGTAGCTATCTATCTCTATAGTTCCCTCTCTTTGCCTTTGTGTCTGTATTTTGTGCTCTAAAGTGACTTTTGTTCACACTATTGCACACAAACACCTAGCATTACACCATCCTTGGTTGCTGAGGCTCTAAGGAGTTGTTTTCAGAGTTCTTTGGCTGGTTTTGATCCAAGGAAGGTGCTGGAGTGGTGTTCTTGAAGAGGTTCTTCAAAGGTGAGAAACTACCCTCTTTATTTCCCATTTTTTCATAAGCTTTTAGCCTATCTTGCATCTGTTTTTAAGCTTAACTTATAACTGATAAAAGTTCTTTTCTTAAGTGCTTAAAATAGTTGTTTAACATCACTTTGGTGTTTGGGATTGTTTACCCCCTCTTAGGCCTTGTTTGGCCTCTTTTTGTGCCCTTCTTTGTGAGCTTCAGGACCACCTTGTATTGGCCTTCTCACCACTGAAATCCAGATGGATTTCAATGGTGGGGATGGTGTTTTGAGGTCCTAAGAAGGAGAGGGCCATCCCCTCTCCTTGTTGTCTTCAATACTTGTCATATTTGCCTCATATGTGAGCACCTTTGTTAAGTTCATGTTGACCATGTCTTAGCTCATATTTGTGGTTGTTTTGACATGATACAACTCTGTTTTGAGTTGGTTTAGACGTGCCATGTATGCTTCATACACTTGTCTTGTAATCTCATGTTTTGGCCTTAACATGCATCATGTTGTAACATGTCTTTCTAGCATGATTTTGGCTCGACTTCAAGAAACTTTTATCCATGTTTTGGTATGCTTGAGGTCTAATTTTGGTTGTTTGGGTCATCTATGACTTGCTTTGTATAGCTACCATGTAATCTAGCTTGTAGGCTTTGAGTGTTGAATCCTCTAGCATGCTCTACTTGTATCATTTCAGTGGTTTGGCATCGCCTAGAATGTCATTTCAGTCCATATAGTATGCTTGAATACTTGCATTTATCACCTATTCCATGCCTTGGATAGTTTGTGTTTTATGCCTCATGAATGTGTCATTGCCTATGCCATCATGCTTAGGTCATTAGGATGCCATCTAAGTGGGTTTTTGGGCTCATTTTGGTATGCCATGACTCTATTTTGGGTCGCTTAAATCATGCCATGTTTGGCTGTATTAGGTGTAGTGTAACACCTCTTTGATGGCCTTGCATGCCTCATGATTTTGCCCCTTTGCTTTGGCTTGTTCTAGCTTTGGTCATTGCATGTTTTAGGCTTACTTTGCCATGATTTAGGATTGTTTTGGGTTATGCTTGCCATATGCACTTTGTTTTGTGTAGCATTGGTTCAATTCCCTTGCCTAGTTTTAAGCCTTAAGCCTTAATCATGCGTGCTTGGCTTGTCTATGTCATTTGGCATCACTCTTAGCACCGTTTCAGAGCATGTAATGTTGTCACATTTGCATACTTTCCATCCCTTTTAAGTGCTCTTAAAAGTTACCCTTTGATGCTTGAGTGTTGGGTCCATTAGCATGCATGTTTGTATGTGCATTTGCCCTCACGTCCATAGCATTTTGGCCACTGTTTTGGACCTATTAGAGAGCCGTCCATCTTGGTGTAAGTCCATCCTTTACATGTTGTTGCATGCTCGCCTTGTGTGTTGTTGCATACTTGGCTTATTAACATGTTGTTGCATCTTTAAGTGGTATTGCATTTGGCATGCATCTCTTGTTAAGTTGCCTAACATGTTACATGTTTGCCTTACACGTTGTTACATGATTGGATGTTGTCACATGCCTTGCATGTTTGTATGCTTGTCTAGGTTGCATTGCATTCGGCATGCTTGTTACCTTAACATGATCATGTTGATTTAGTTTTGATTGCATAATTGCATCCCTTACCTCTTGATCAATCATGATAGAGGTTGGGGCTCCTCTTGTGTGTTTGTGTGCATCTCATTTGATATCAAATTGCACGTTCGGCATCTTTGGCCATTATGCACCGAAATGCGTGATTGGTGGCCCGAGGGTCGAGAACCATACTCCTTTGAGTGTCAAACATGATGAGGAGGGTGGTGGTGCACACATTGCTTTGAAAATGCATTGTCATGCCTTGTATGTCCTCTACTGCAGCAAAACAGGGTTCTGCAGGAAGAGATGGCCAATCGGCCATCTTCAGGGCCAGCCGGCTATATATTGTTGGTCGATATTACCACAAATGGTCGATGACCAGTTTCCCATGGCCAGTGGCCTCACCTCTTGGTCGGTGACCTCCCACAATCCTCAGAAGGTGATTCAGAAGTACCCTTGAGACTTGTGAAGTTTTCAGACGTGCAGAGCAATGTAAATAGAGGCACCATGAGTATGGTGATGGATTTCGGAGCGAAGCCGAGCGTGCATGCATTCGTCCCTCTTCCCGAGGCTGCTATACTGCTTTCATAGCTTAGTTAATTTGTTTAGTTAGTTAAGTGTTATGTAATAATTAATTAGCTTGTTAGTTAGTTAATTTGTACTATTCATTCGGTCCCCCGTCGAGAGGGCGCAATTGTGTAATAAGCGTGCGTGTGTGTGATGCATGCCTTCCAACCTCCACTTCTTTCACCCTTTTACTTAACCGCTTACGATAGTTAGTTCTAGGTCATTTTCAATTAGCATCCTTATGCTATGCATGTTTGCATCATTCATCTGTATTTCATGCTCCGGGCTCGGCGCATCATACTAATTGCATAGCATTTTAATTCCAACTTGAATACATGTATCGAGTTGTCGCATTTCACATGCCATTCTTAGATTAGCCGAGCCTATTCTAGTTGCATTTTGCTTGCAATGCATTAGCCATTTTAACATGGACTTGGATCGTACATTTGATTACTAACATGTTCTTTGTTTTGGCTTGGAGTACGCTATGAGTGTTTATGCTTTAGCATCTTGCATGTGTGTAAGTGTCAACATAATAGCATGCTTACCATAAGGCTAATTGCTTATGTGATATAATTGCCTGAATGCCTGTGTGTGAAGGTTGGGTTGCTTGAATTAGGACAATTCATGGAAATTCGTGATTTAGCCTACTTACGAGTAGCAAACCTTAAACCGTTTTCCAAACAAACGGATATGCGATGTGTAACATGCCCGGGGGGGTACCCGCGCGTGTTAAACAGTTCGGACCCCCGAGATCTCTTTGATCTAGTCTCACGAGTGCAATGTGAAACACAGATGAGAGTCTAGATTGGCAACTTTTATTGAAAATCCATTTTATTGCAATTTTATCAAAAACGGACTGCATCATCAAATCTCAGAGTTGCCACCCAATATTTTGGGAAATTAGGAA
The DNA here is from genome assembly GCA_025200525.1 of Camellia lanceoleosa. NCBI lineage: Eukaryota > Viridiplantae > Streptophyta > Magnoliopsida > Ericales > Theaceae > Camellia > Camellia lanceoleosa. The sequence goes on along the minus strand of CM045758.1, from coordinate 92,807,402 downwards.
ACCCATGACTCAATGCCAAGGCCACTGTTCGTCGTAACCAAGGATGCTTGGCTCGGAACCTTAGGCATGAGAGGGGAAGGTCAATAATGAGCACCCCCGCTCACCCGATCAAAAGATCGGCCTCTACTAAACCATGATATGACTTTTATTTTCTTTATATGTTCATGTTCTGATTAGTTAATAAATCCTAAAATTTACTATGTGAAGCATACAAGTATAGACTATGCCATTCATTTTGGAACAATTTGATATCATGCATTTTGAAAGATTTTTGACGATGTACAACCCAAATAAATTGAGTTTACAAGCATGAAAAATTAACATCATTCCAAATTAAGCGACACAACCTCCATCCACTGGCATTCATAGAGTTATATCACATAAGCAAATAGCCTTATGGTAGAATGCTAGACATAGTAAGAAAAACACACACAAACGGGATGCTAAAGCATAAAAACAAACATGTTTAACGTCCCACGAACAAGCTACAAAACAAAGTTAGTAAAATATGCATGATCTTATATACAAAATTCTAATGCAATTCACTCATGAGATGCAACTAAAGATTCGGCTTCTAAAATATGATATGTGAATCATCTCAAGAACATGAGGTAGCGCACATAATCACATAGGAATTGGTTAAATCCACAAATGCAAACTTAGCCGAATCAAGATGCATGAAACATGGATGCAAAGCATAACTATGATGAAAAATAAATATGATGTTTATGTATAAACAAAGAAGGCAAGTAAAAGAACGGGATAGAAAGAAGCGAGGCGGGGAATTATTACAACATTTTAAAGAATAATTACAAATCAAATTAGAGAGAGATGAGGAGAATATTACAACAAAATAAAAACCTCACAATATACTCAAAATAAAAAATAAATAAAATAAAAGCTTCATGTTCTTTAGAACTGCCGGCGGAAATTGATCAATATTGGGAGATTACGCCATCTTGTTCGGAAGAAGCTAACCAGCCGGCCAACTAGGCCAAGCAAAACCTGTCTTGTTGCGAAACCAAGAAAATGAATAAACAAAAAATATGTAGGTGGCTCAACTAGCTACTACAGGTTAGATTAAAAAAAAAAAAAAAAAAAACAAATATAAAATAAAATAAAAAGTGCAAACTCACAACATAAACCTAAAGCAATAAAACAAATATAAGATAGAACATGCAAGATTACAATGTAACTAATATGAGACTAATACACGAAAATAAAAAAATAAATATGAGGTAGAACATACAAGATTACAACAAAACTAATATGAAATTAAAGTATGCGAATAAAAACAAATAAATAATTAATTAATTATGAGCTCAACAAATCACTAGGATTATAACAATACACTATGAACTATAAAGTAAGAAAATAAATATGAGATAAACAAACCACTTAGATTATAACAAAACACAATGAAATAAGAAGCATGAAAATAAATATAAAATATAAGAAAATGAAAGACTAACAATTCACCTTCCAAAGAAAGATTGAACTTTTTGATTTCCAAACTTTCTCTTGATCACCCTCAAGTGTAGGAAGTGTGTTCTCAAATCCTCAATTCAAAATTATGGAGTTTATGGAGTTTGTAGTATAGAAAGTGGCTAACTCTCTAGTTTTTCTCACTTTCAATCACTAAACACTCTTCCTTATGATCAAGGCAATTGATCTTTGGCTATATCAGAATTTTTGGAGTGGTTTTGGTGTATGGAAATAAGGAATTTCAATAGCTATGGAAGGTATGGGGTGTATATGGAAGATAAGAATATTTTTGGCTCAAAAACTCAATTTTTCTCTCTTTTTTCACTCTTTTCTCACTCCTTTCTCTTCAATTTCGTGGTCCTTTTCTCTCTTACAATATGATCATTCTATATAGGCAATGAGGGAGAGTAAAGGTCAAAAAGAAGGTGGGAGACAAGGTGGGAGATAAGAATGTGATAGGAGGGCAAATTTTCAAGGTGGTTGCATGGGATACTCCTTTATGAATGCAAACAAAACCTCTTTTGACAAAAGGGATGATTAGGTATAATGCAGAGTCAGAGGATGCACTCGAATGGCTCAGAAAATAGGTAAATGGGGTGTCCCAACCGAACCATCACCAAGTAAAAATGGGCTATTGATGTTTTGGGCCGAGTCAACAAAATCTGCTTTTAAGTCCAACTTCAAATGGGCATATCTCCCCCATATGGACTTGGTTTTAGGCGGTTCTTGAGTCCAAATTGAAGCCCAAGAAGTCTACTTTCCAATGGTGGTAGCCTCACATTTAAATTCTAAGTGTACAAAGAGATATGCCTAACTTAGTAAAGGCTATCTCGGGCTGGGTCAATAAAATATGCTCTTAAGCCCAACTTCAAGTGGGCATATCTCCCTTATTTGGACTTGGTCTGAGGTGGTTCTTGGGTCTAAATTGAAGCCCAAGAAGTCTACTTTCCAATGGTGGTGGCCTCACATTTAAATTCCAAGTGTACAAAGAAAAATGCCTAATTTAGTAAAGGCTGCTCATTTCCTTCTTATTGATTTGATACTCATCCTTTTCCTAAACCAGTTTTCTTTCATCCCCTCCTATTTCCTTCAACTCCAAACCTATAAGAAGATGTTTTTTAAATATTTTTCAAAAACTTTCACCTCCCTTCCATTTATTTCCACTTTGTCCTTACTCAGTTTACTGAAAAGTGTAATATTTTAATCGAAATGGGAGCCTCGGGACATTGTAGAAACATTTTTAAAAAAAACATATTTTGAAAAGAGGGTTTTAAGGTCTAAAATAGTTTGGCCAAAAAACGGGTGAAGGTTGGGATTAAAACTTAAATTTCATCTTTTCTTCGAGAATTTTGTGAGAAACACATTATAATTGTCATCATCAGGTAATAAAAAAAAAAGCCCAAGTCTTAGGGCCGGTCAAAATGGGGTGTCTACAGTTGCCCCTATTTGACAGAGCTCAAAGTCATTTCATGACGTGAATGAATGTCAAAGCATAAAGACGACCCTTTTGACAAGGCCGTAAGACTTGGGCAAACAAACAAGATGTAATGCAAGTGGTTGAACCCGAAGGTTGCCTACGTATCCCTTTGCAAGGAATCAAACCAGCGTAGTTCAGGGGCAAAATGCAAGTGACATACTCAAAATGCAGTTTGAAAGTTGGACTTACACGCTTCGTGAAGCCGGTTGTTTTTGAAAAACTTATGATCATGCAAGAGAGGGATGACCTCAACTAAGAGAAATCAACAACCTAACACGTCTCACGTGAAATGAGGAAAGATGGTGTAAACAACAGGCATACCTGATGTTTTTTAATCGAGTGAATCAACGACCTAACGCGTCTCACGTGAGATGAGAAAAGGGTGTAAACAACAGGTGCACCCAATGTTTTTAACCGATTTGCAATCCTAACACGTCTCACGTAAAAGGTGAAGGGGCGGTGTAAACAGACAGGCTCACCTGCTATTTTTAACGGTTTGCAATCCTAACGCGTCTCATACGAGAGGAAAAGGGGTGTAAAATGTGACGTGCTCACCGCTATTTTTAACCAGTTTACAATCCTAATGCGTCTCACACGAGAGGAGGAATAGTGCCCTTGAGATCCAAACGCGTCTCACGCAAGAGGAGTATTTGAGATCCAAACGTGTCTCACGCGAAAGGAGGAAAGTGAACTTGAGATCCAAATGCGTCTCACGCGAGAGAAGTATTTGAGATCCAAACGCGTCTCACTGTGGACGCGCCCCGAGGGACTTATGCTACCACAGTTCGGACTCGTTTTTGTCACGGTTCTTAATCTGAACCAAAGAGTCCAAATCTGGCAAATCGTTTTGAGAAAAACAGACTTTTGAAAGAAGTGCCAAAGATGGACTGCTTTGCCAGATACAGAGTCGCCACCTAAATATTTTTATGGAGGAATTTAGGAAACCTTGACTCGGTGCCAAAGGCCACGTGTCCGTCATCACCAAAGTTGCCTCGGCTCGAGAGCTTGGGTACGATTGGGGAAGGTCAGCTATGAGCACCCCCTCTCGCCCGATCCGAAGATCGGCCTCTACTAACCGTGATATCCTATTTTGAAAACGTTATGTGTTCTTATTCGATATTAGCCTAGAATTACTATGTTATGCGCACAGCAAACAAGTATAGACCAAATCGCCTAAATTGGAACAAAACATTGCATATACGTTTGTTTGGAAAACGCTTTTGGAATTTGCTACTCGCAAGTAGGCTAAAATACGGATTTCAACGAGTTGTCCCAACTCAAACAATCCAACCTTCACCCACAGGCATTCAGGCAGTTACTCAAATAAACATCTAGCCACATGATGAGCATGCTATTATGTTTAACATTCACACTCATGCAAGATGCTAAAACATAAAATACTTACAGTGTACTCCGTGCCAAAACAGTAAACTAGTTAGCAAACATGCGTGATCCTAGTTCATGTTAAAGTGGCTAATGCATCACATACAGAATGTCACGTAGAATAGGCTCGGCTAATCTAAGAATGACATGCGAAAATGCACAAGTAGCATGTATTCAAGTTAGATTTGAAATACTTATGCAGTTAGCATGATGCGCCGAGCCCGATGCATGCAATACTGATGAATGATGCACGCATGCATAGCATAAGGTATGCTAATTTAAGTATGCCCTAATGCTAACCACCAAAGCAGGTAAGTAAAAGGGAGAAAGAAGTGGGGGTTGGAAGACATGCACACACGCACCCACACTTATTATAAATTCGCCCTCGCTCGGAGGGACCAAAAGAATAATACAAATTAACTAACTAAAAAGCTAATTAAATATTACAATTATTACAGACCACCTAATTAATTAAGCAAATTAACTAAGCTAAGAAAGTAGTAAAGGCCTCGGGAAGAGGGTCCAATGTGTGCGTGCTCGGGTTTGCTCGGAAATCCAATGCCATGCACAAGATGCCTCGCTTTGGTCATATCCTTCTCTAAAGACGCACAAGTCCTGTGGTTGCTTCTCGAATCAGAGAACACCAAGCTAAGGATTGGCAACCAGCCATGTATAATGGTCACCGGCCACAAAATACTCCATCGGCCAACAATGGATGGCCGGTCGGCACTGAAGATGGCCGGCCAGCCAAATCTCCCTGCAGAAACTGGTTTGACAGCAGCAGAGGACAAAGCAAAGCATGGCAATGTATTTCAAGCAATATATGCACTAATCACATCCCCTATCATGTTTATGACTCAAAGGGATATGGTCCTCGGTTCTTGGACCACCAATCACACATTTTCATGCATGATGGCCCAAGGAATCAAGGGTGCATTTTGATATTGGAATGCAATGCACATAAGCAAATAAAGGGGCTCAACCTCTATCACAAGCAATTCAAGAGGCAAAGCATGCATGCCAATGCAATGCAATCCTAAGCATGTCAACTAGTATGCAAAATGAACCATGCAAGCAAGCAATGCATGTTAGGCGCACAACCTAAAGAAGCATGTAAGGCATGAAGCAATGCAACCTACAAGTATGCAAGATGTAATCTAAACATACAAGTATGCAAGGCATGCAACATCATACAAATGGGACCAAGCATGCAACAACACACAAGGTAAGCATGCAACACATGCTAAGGGAGGGACTTATACTAATTGGACAACCCTAAACTAGGTCCAAAACAGTGGCCAATGCTATGGAAGTGAGGTCCAGAACACACACACACATGCATGCAAATATGGTCCAATTCCTAAGCATAAAGGGACAACTTCTAAGCACACTTAAAAAGGAGGTAAACATAGACAATTAGCATGCAAGGTAAGCTCTGAAAATCATGTCAAAGATGATGCCAAATCAAGCAAACATGACAAGCATAGCATGCAATTGGTCCAAGTACTCAAGGCAAGCTAAGGATGTATTGAACTACCCTTAACAAAACCAAACATGGCATAAATTGAATGACCAAAATCAGAGGTTTAGGATGTTGAAACAAAACTAAAACACAATGACATGGCGTCCTAGGAGGCCTAAACATGATGGCATGCATGGAGGCCTAAACATGGAGGATGAGATGACAACCTTATAGATCATTAAAGGGGCATCAAATGCAAGCATATAAGCACATCATGAGGTCTGAAATAACATACCAAGTGATTCCAAACCACTGAAACAAAGCAAGGATGGCATGCTAGAGGGGCCAAAGCTTAAGACATACAAGAGGGATTGCATGGTAGCTATACAAAGAAAGACATGAATGACTCAAATGACCTAAAACAGTCCCTTAGCACATCAAAGTATGCATGTAAGCTTCACAAAGCTCGGCCAAAACACATGAGCATGGTAGTCTAAATGCTATGCATATATTGAGGCAAATCATGGCATTACAAGGCATGTATGCTAAGCAAGCATGGTGTACCAAAACCAACTAAAAACAGAGCTATATTATGACATAATAAGCATAAATATCAGTCAAGGAATGGCCAACATGAACCTAAACATGGTGCTCACTAAAGAGGCAAAAATGGCCCTTTTCAAGGACAACAAGGAGAGGGGGTGGCCTCTCCTTCCTAGGACCTCAAGGCACCATCCTCATCACTAAAATCCCTCAAGATTTTAGTGGTGAGGAGGCCCAAACACAATGGTCCCGGAGCTCAACCAAAATGGCACAAAACAAGGGCCAAACAAGCCTTAAGAGGGGTCAAACAACCCCAAAGCTTAAAACAGCCTTAACAAACTATTTAGAGCAGATAAAAACAAGACTTTTCTATGTTATATGTTAAGCTCAAAAATAGTTGCAAGATAGGCAAAAAGAGTATGCAAAAATGGGGGGAAAAAAGCAAGTTTGTTACCCTTGAAGACCTCCTTCACAAATGGTGGTCCAACTGCCTTTCCAAGCTCAAAACCAGCTCCAAAACTTCAAAACAACCCTCAAGGGCCTCAGCTCCAAGAGAAGGTGTGATGGTGAGTGTTTGTGTGCAAAAGTAAGACAAAAACACACAAGGCAAAGGAAAGAGAGAAGTATAGAGATATGATAGATTCACAAACCCTAACCCTAAAACCAAAGCTCTCTAGGAATGTTGTCTAAGTTGTCTAACCCTAAAGGAGGAGAGAGAGAACCCTTCTTATAGATAATTTGTCTTATAAAGCTTCCAAATGAAGCTAACAAGAGGCCAATCCTCCATACACGTGTATGGAGGGGTCAAAGTGCATGCCTACACAAAAATATCTACAAAAGCAGATGCACAGTAGTCGGCCGGCTAAAAATGCAATTGACCAAAAAAAGATAGTCGGTCGGCTATCTATAGTGCCAGCCGGCCAAACATTTGGCCGGTGGCAACAAAAAACAGCCGGGGGGCTCAAGCCATGGGCGGGGGAGTGTGGGGATGGCCCAAGCCATTCCCCGCCTCTAAGGCAAAAGCACAGGTGTTAGGTGCAAAACCAAACACAGAACAGTCGAGTCGAGAGATCCTGAGGCAAGACGCGTAGCCGAGACCTCCGGGAACTCAAGACGAACACAAACATAGATGATCACCGAGTGTTCAAGCAGTGACGTCCAAGTCTTGAGGACGGTCAAAAATGGGGTGTCTACACTCACGCGAAAGGAGTATTTGAGATCCAAACGCGTCTCATGCGAAAGGAGGAAAGTGAACTTGAGATCCAAATGCGTCTCATGCGAGAGGAGTATTTGAGATCCAAATGCATCTCACGCGAAAAGAGGAAAGCGAACTTGAGATCCAAACGCGTCTCACGCGAGAGGAGTATTTGAGATCCAAACACGTCTCACACGAGAGGAGTATTTGATATCCAAACACGTCTCACACGAAAGGAGAAAAGTGAACTTGAGATCCAAACGCGTCTTACGCGAGAGAAGTATTTGAGATCCAAATGCGTCTCACGCGAGAGGAGTATTTGAGATCCAAACGCGTCCCACACGAAAGGAGGAAAGTGAACTTGAGATCCAAACGCGTTTCACGCGAGAGGAGTATTTGAGATCCAAACGCGTCTTACGCAAGAGGAGTATTTGAGATCCAAACGCGTCTCACACGAAAAGAGGAAAGTGAACTTGAGATCCAAACGCGTCTCACGCGAGAGGAATATTTGAGATCCAAACGCGCCTCACGCAAGAGGAGTATTTGAGATCCAAACGCGTCTCACGCGAGAGGAGGAATAGTGCCCTTGAGATCCAAATGCGTCTCACGCAAGAGGAGTATTTGAGATCCAAACACGTCTCACGCGAAAGGAGGAAAGTGAACTTGAGATCCAAACGCATCTCACGCGAGAGGAGTATTTGAGATCCAAACGCGTCTCACGTGAAAAGAGGAAAGTGAACTTGAGATCCAAACGCTTCTCACACGAGAGGAGTATTTGAGATCCAAACGCGTCTCACACAAAAGGAGGAAAACGAACTTGAGATCCAAACGCGTCTCACGCGAGAGAAGTATTTGAGATCCAAACGCGTCTCACGTGAGAGGAGTAATTGAGATCCAAACGCGTCTCACGCGAGAGGAGGAATAGTGAATGAATCCAAACGCGTCTCACGCGAGTGGAGAAATAATGAACGAATCCAAACACATCTCACGCGATAGGATAAATAGTGGCATAAACCAACAGATGTGCCCAACTGTATCTCATACAGAAGGGGGGGTTGTAACCGGGGTAAATGTTACATCCTAACACGTCTAACGTGAAAGGAGCAGAGGCATATTCGAAGTCCAAACGCGCCTCACGAATGGAAGAATGGTGGAATGATTTCTTCGGCAAGGGGCCACAGATGCCCTTTCTTCTTCTTGATCATATTCACAACTTTCTCTATTCTCCAACGGTGATAGACTAGGTTGGTTCAAGATATCGCAATTGAAGCGATACACGCTATCTCAACCTATGGGGTTGCCATACAGATTTCAAGCGGGGATACACCGGTATTTAAACCAGACTTTAGTCTCGGAAATTCCAAACCTTTTGTGTTCTAGACCTCTACCATTCAACTCTAGTTTTCACCATCGCAGCTTGGTCTCCTAGGAACTCATTGCAAACACAACCAAGATAATACACAAATATTTACATATAAATACACACATATATGTACATATGGTATACACATATGCATATACAAACAACATACAGACAGATATATACAGATATATATACAGACAGAGGCGGATATATACACAAATATATACGGATATATCTTTTATGGGCTTGCTGTTTTCTCTCTTTTCTTTTTTTTTTCTTTTTTTTCTTTTGTTTTTGGAGTCTCAGAATCGGGATATCATTCTCGATGTAACAAAATCATTGCTTTTGCTCATCAATGGCGTGACTGGCATATCACTTTGAGTTTGAAAATAATTTTGATTGAATTTGAGAATGATTAAATTTTTGAACTCTGAATTGAACATTGATTCTATACTGACCTGAATTAAAGAATGACTTAACGAAAGAAGAACGAAGCAAAACGATCCAAACACACTTATATACACTGACTGGTCTGAAAGGAACTTAAAAAAAACAAGACTCTGGAACACAACCATTGAGCCTAAGTGATTCTGCAATTTATCCTGATGGGTTGAAATTGAAACTGATGGGCCGAAATTGAAACTGATGGGTCGAGCAAAACGTTGGCCGACGAACTCATGATCTAGCCAAAGAGTTGGCCAACGAACTTCATGACTCAAGGGGTGGAGAAGATAGAATCTCCGACTCGACTATGCCCCTAGTTCATTGTCTTGACCCTTTTTTGTCTCTTGATTGATTTTTTTTTGTAACAAATGTTTTGATCAACATGAGAGTTAGATTAGCATACTTATTCCATTTTCTGTTTCAAATCATGTAAGCTAAATTGTAAGCACTGAAAATTTTCCCTTTTCAAATCCAAAGAAAGGTCCAAGTTTTGCAAAAATGGAACAATTTTCGAGAAAATAAGTCAGCTTCATTCAAATTAATCAAAACCTATTTTTGCAAATGGCCACTACTCAACTAACATGGAATCAACCATTGGGGTGCATAGTCCCAAACCAGATAATCAAAGGTGATATCCGAACCAAGCCAACCCATCCAAGCCAATCCCAACCAAATGAAGCCGAGCAGAACTGGACCGGACTGAACCGAACCGCCAAACCGAATCGAACCAAACTAAACCAAGTTAAATCGAATCAATTGAACTGAGCAGAACGAAGATACACCAATCAAACACGGATAGGACAACCAAGTAGACTAAAGACACACGAAGCAAACATGGACGAGATGAATGAGTTAAAAAATTATTAGGGCCGAACTTCGAGATGAAGCTACCTACGTATCCCAAAGATAGAAATCAGGCTATCGTAGTTCCGGCAAAGGTTCACTCGGGTATTGACACTCACCTTTTGTGCTCTAACTTTTGCCAAAGCCGCCCTTTTGGGTTTTCAACCTTGCGAGCTTTTTATCATTTTTTTATTTTTGTTTTTCATTTTGTTCATTTTTTTTTATTTCTTTTGAGTTTCTATTTTTTTGTTTTTTCTGCTCTAACTTTTGCTTGAGTCGCCCTTCCATGTTTTCAACCCAACGAGCCTCTCAAGGGTTACTTTCATTCTAACTTGTCCATGTTGATTGGGTGTGAAATCTCTGGGCCATCTATGTAGGGCCTAGGCTAATTGGGTCTGAATTTGCCCCTAGTGTTGCCCCTAGTGTAGTGGATAGGACAATAATAAAATTCATTCTCTCAAATTTTGGGTTTTGCCTTTCTGGGCGGTCTTCATTGGGAACCAATTAGCTTTTAACTCTTTGATCACATCCAACCTTTTGCCCCTAGTTCAAGGGCTACTTCAAATCTAAATCACATCCAACCTTCTTGCCTCTAGTTCAAGGGTTGCTTCCAATCTGAATCCCAGGCCCTACATAGTTTTGGCTAAGGTTCACTCGGGTATTGACACTCTCCTTTTGCACTCTAACTTTTGCCAAAGCCGCCCTTTCGGATTTTTAACCTTGCGAGCTTTTCATTTTTCTTTTTATTTTTCTTTCTTTTTTTTTCTTTTTTTTTTTTTTTTTTTTTGTGCTCTAACTTTTGCCTGGGTCACCCTTCCGGATTTTCAACCCAACGAGCCTCTCAAGGGTGGTACCTTATTGCCCCTAGTTCAAGGCTACCTCCATTTCACCTATGCAAGCCTCACACTTTTGCCCCTAGTTCAAGGGCTGTTTCAAATCGAAATCATATTCTCTGCCCTGAGTTCAAGGTTTGTTTCCAATCTGGATCACATCATTGCCCCTAGTTCAAGGGCTATTTCCAATCTAAATCATATTCGACCTTATTGCCCCTAGTTGAAGGGCTGCCTCCATTTGAATCACATCATGGCCCCTAGTTCAAGGGCTATTTCCAATTCGGCTATGCAAGCCTTACACTTTGAATGATCATTGAATACTTCGAATCAAGGTTTGAAAGCTAAGGAGCTAAGGAGGTCAGACCACGAGTCAAGAGGGATCCTATGCTGTATAACTAATTCCAAGCATGTCTTCGTAGGACCACGCAAAAACAATTTTTTGAAATCTTTTCACAAAGTGATTAATCACTCGTACTTTTACGAAGATAAGATAGAACCAATTTGGACCAAGGCAGGATCCTTCTCAGTACCCACATTAACAAAAATGATTTTATTCATCAAAGGCTTAGCACACCTCACTTCCTCTCAGTCGATCAAAATTTGCAAATCCCGAGGAAATTCTTCCTCTTCGTTTTTATTAGAGTTTTGGAAAAAATTTTGAAAAACTTTGGTCAATGCGATGAATTAAGGCACAGAGAAGTAGGCAGACTCTATGGCATTTTTTTATATTTTATTTTTTTGATTTTATTTTTTTATTTTTTTATTTTTTTTTTGAAAAGAGACTATGACTCAACAATGACACAAACTCAAAAGAAAATGACAAAGAAGACCTAGACAAGATGTAAATGTCTAGGTTAGCACTATCGAAATCAACAGAGACTCGACTCATTAGGTGACTCGAGCCCGACTCTAACTCTACAAACTTGGTGGAATTAAACTTAGACTCGACACTCAATTCAATCTGAGAATAAAACCATTCTCAAATTGCTACCAACGTGTGGGCCATCCGCAATATTCAAAATAAAACTCATCCAATCAACAGGCGGTTACTCCCCATTCACAGAGATGGTCAGATACCCTACAAGCTCTATTTATTTACAATGGTCAACTTTGTGGGATATCGGAGTCTTTTTTTTTTTTTTTTTTTTTACAAATTTTTTTTTTTTTATTTTATGTTTTTGTTTTTTTTTGTTTTTTTTTTTTTTTTTTTTGAAGTAATGGTGCTAAGTTGAACTACCTGAACCACTCATTTGAATTTGAAAACCCCTGTATAGATCCAATACATTGCACATAATACATAGCAGGAAAGAGAACAAACACCCCTATGGAGGGTAGGGTTATCCTGTCCTAACTTGAAATGATCTAGGGTTTCACTATTCAGACAAGCGGTATCATACATCCTAGCAATGGGAAAGCATCCTGTCATAATTTGGAAGGTACTATGGCTCACTATATGTACAAGGTTGGCTTTACTCTAGGGGTTGAAGTCAAGGTGACGTTACCAAAGAGTCCTTTGGGTCATAACCAATAAAGATCCCAGGAAATCAAAAGAGTCAAATAGCCTCTCTTCGGAGTCTGAGAACCTTAGATAGCAAAGCCAAATAACAGACCTACGTAGCAGAGCTACCCTTTTGACAGATCTTAAAAGGTTACAACACAAGGCCTCTAAAGTATCGTAAAGATAGATGTAGTGTCACAAAAAGTGTGTCTGTGTTCCCACCAGCATCTAGGCAACACAGGGACTTTAAGTACACCAATGCATGCAATGCAATAAACATATAATTGAAAATAAAAGTCATATCATGGAGTTCGAGTCAAGGTTTCATAAAATCCCCAGCAGAGTCACCAGAAATTATAACATGCCCGGGGGGTACCCGCGCGCGTTAAACAGTTCGGACCCCCGAGATCTCTTTGATCTAGTCTCACGAGTGCAATGTGAAACATGATGAGAGTCCAGTTGGCAACTTTTATTGAAAATCCATTTTATTGCAATTTTATCAAAAAGATCAAGGCCATCGATCTCAAAGTCGCCACCTAATATTTTGAGAAATTAGGAAACCTATGACTCAAGTGCAAGGCCATCGTCAGAACCAAGGATGCTTGGCTCGAACCTTAGGTATGAGAGGGAAGGTCAATAATGAGCACCCGCCACCCGATCAAAAGATCGCCTCTACTAAACCATGATATGACTTTTATTTTCTTTACATGTTCATGTTCTGATTAGTTAATAAATCCTAAAATTTACTATGTGAAGCATACAAATATAGACTATGCCATTCATTTTGGAACAATTTGATATCATGCATTTTGAAAGATTTTTGACGATGTACAACCCAAATAAATTGAGTTTACAAGCATGAAAAATTAACATCATTCCAAATTAAGCGACACAACCTCCATCCACGGCATTCATAGAGTTATATCACATAAGCAAATAGCCTTATGGTAGAATGCTAGACATAGTAAGAAAAACACACACAAACGGGATGCTAAAGCATAAAACAAACATGTTTAACGCCCCACTAACAAGCTACAAAACAAAGTTAGTAAAATATGCATGATCTTATATACAAAATTCTAATGCAATTCACTCATGAGATGCAACTAAAGATTCTTTTCTAAAATATGATATGTGAATCATCTCAAGAACATGAGGTAGCGCACATAATCACATAGGAATTGGTTAAATCCACAAATGCAAACTTAGCCAATCAAGATGCATGAAACATGGATGCAAAGCATAACTATGATGAAAATAAATATGATGTTTATGTATAAACAAAGAAGGCAAGTAAAAGAACAGGGATAGAAAGAAGCGAGGCGGGGAATTATTACAACATTTTAAAGAATAATTACAAATCAAATTAGAGAGAGATGAGGAGAATATTACAACAAAATAAAAACCTCACAATACACTCAAAATAAAAAATAAATAAAATAAAAGCTTCATGTTCTTTAGAACCGCCATTAAAATTGATCAATATTGGGAGATTACGCCATCTCGTTCGGAAGAAGCTAACCAAATGCCACCAACTAGGCCAAGCAAAACTGTCTTGTTATGAAACCAAGAAAATGAACAAACAAAAATATGTAGGTGGCTCAACTAGCCACCATCGTTAGATTAAAAAAAACAAGAAAACAAATATAAAATAAAATAAAAAGTGCAAACTCACAACATAAACCTAAAGCAATAAAACAAATATAAGATAGAACATGCAAGATTACAGTAACTAATATGAGACTAATACGAAAATAAAAAAATAAATATGAGGTAGAACATACAAGATTACAACAAAACTAATATGAAATTAAAGTATGCGAATAAAAACAAATAAATAATTAATTAATTATGAGCTCAACAAATCACTAGGATTATAACAATACACTATGAACTATAAAGTAAGAAAATAAATATGAGATAAACAAACCACTTAGATTATAACAAAACACAATGAAATAAGAAGCATGAAAATAAATATAAAATATAAGAAAATGAAAGACTAACAATTCACCTTCCAAAGAAAGATTGAACTTTTTGATTTCCAAACTTTCTCTTGATCACCCTCAAGTGTAGGAAGTGTGTTCTCAAATCCTCAATTCAAAATTATGGAGTTTATGGAGTTTGTAGTATAGAAAGTGGCTAACTCTCTAGTTTTTCTCACTTTCAATCACTAAACACTCTTCCTTATGATCATGGCAATTGATCTTTGGCTATATCAGAATTTTTGGAGTGGTTTTGGTGTATGGAAATAAGGAATTTCAATAGCTATGGAAGGTATGGGGTGTATATGGAAGATAGGAATATTTTTGGCTCAAAAACTCAATTTTTCTCTCTTTTTTCACTCTTTTCTCACTCCTTTCTCTTTAATTTCGTGGTCTTTTTCTCTCTTACAATATGATCATTCTATATAGGCAATGAGGGAGAGTAATGGTCAAAAAGAAGGTGGGAGACAAGAATGTGATAAGAGGGCAAATTTTCAAGATGGTTGCATGGGATACTCCTTTATGAATGCAAACAAAACCTCTTTTTAACAATGGGAGATGATTAGGTATAATGGAGGATGAGTGGATGCACTTGAATGGCTCAGAAAATAGGTAAATGGGTTGTCCCAACCGAGCCGAAACCAAGAAAAAATGGGCTATTGTTGTTTTGGGCCGAGTCAACAAAATCTGCTTTTAAGTCCAACTTCAAATGGGCATATCTCCCCCATATGGACTTGGTTTTAGGTGGTTCTTGGGTCCAAATTGAAGCCCCAGAAGTCTACGTTCCAATGGTGGTGGCCTCACATTTAAATTCCAAGTGTACAAAGAGATATGCCTAACTTAGTAAAGGCTGTCTCGGGCTGGGTCAACAAAATATGCTCTTAAGCCCAACTTCAAATGGGCTTGTCTCCCTTATTTGGACTTGGTCTGAGGTGGTTCTTGGGTCTAAATTGAAGCCCCAGAAGTCTACTTTCCAACGGTGGTGGCCTCACATTTAAATTCCAAGTGTACAAAGAAAAATGCCTAATTTAGTAAAGGCTGCTCATTTCCTTCTTAATGATTTGATACTCATCCTTTTCCTAAACCAGTTTTCTTTCATCCCCTCCTATTTCCTTCAACTCCAAACCTATAAGAAGATGTTTTTTAAATATTTTTCAAAAACTTTCACCTTCCTTCCATTTATTTCTACTTTGTCCTTACTCGGTTTCGAAAAGTGCAATATTTTAATCTAAATGGAAGCCTCAGACATTGTAGAAACATTTTTAAAAAAAAAACATATTTTGAAAAGAGGGTTTAAGGTCTAAAATAGTTTGGCCAAAAAATGGGTGAAGGTTGGGATTAAAACTTAAATCCCATCTTTCTTACTGAGAATTTTGTGAGAAACACATTCTAATTGTCATCATCGGATAATCAAAAAAAAGCGCCCAAGTCTTAGGGTCGGTCAAAATGGGGTGTCTACACGATGCTTTGTTCCAAATTAGGCGATCTAGTCTATACTTGTGTGTTGTGCTCATCACCTAGTAATTCTAGCTAATTAACCGGAATAAGAGCACACAATGTTTTCAAAACAAGATATCATGTTTAGTAGTGGCCGATCTTTGATCGGGTGAGCGGGGGTGCTCATAGCTGACCTTCCCCAACCGTACCCAAGTTCCCGAGCCAAAACAACTTTGGTGATGACGGACATGTGGCCTTAGGCAACGAGTCAGGGTTTCCTAAATTCCCCCAAAATAAAATATTTATGTGGCAACTCTGTATCTGGCAAAGCAGTCCATGTTTGACACTTCTTTCTTAAAATCAGTTTTCCAAAATGATTTGCCGGATTTAGACTCTTTGGTGATTTATCAATCTCGTATTGCACTTTGCGAGATCAGATTAAGAACCATGACATTTGAGTCCGAACTGTAGTAAGCCCCAAATGAACAAAACGAGATTCCCTCCCGGGACGTTCGGAGACGTCTACAACTACCTTGTCGATCTATATGTTAGAGATATAGTGAGATTTCATGGGTTTCTAGTGACTATTGTTTCAGATAGGGATCCATGTTTTACGGCTCGGTTGTGGCAGAGCCTACAGGGTGCCTTGGGCACTATGTTGACCTTTAGTATCACCTATCATCCTCAGGCTAATGAATAGTTGAAACGTACCATTAAGATTTTAGAGGACATGCTTCAGACTTGCATTCTCAATTTTAAGGGGTCGTGGGAGAAGTATTTTCCCTTGGTGGAATTTGCCTACAATAATAGTTTTCAGGCAAGTATTGGTACGGTACCTTTTGAGGCGCTATATAACTGACTGTGTAGATCTCTTGTGTGTTGAGTTGAGGCAGGTGATGCACCTATGTTAGGTCCAGAGTTAGTCCGGGAAACGACAGAGAAGATTGTGCTTATTTGTAGGAGATTGGTTTCGGTTCAAAGTCACCAGAAGAGCTATGTCGACCATAGGAGGAGGACTCTATCTTTTGAGGTGAGGGATCATGTGTCTCTAAAAATATCACCGAGGTGGGGTTTGATGAGATTTAGCAAGAGCAGTAAGTTGTCTCCTAGATTTATTAGGTCTTTTGAGATTTTAGACCACATTGGGGAAGTAACTTATCATTTAGCCTTGCCGCTCCAACTTTCTGGGGTTCATGATGTGTTTTCTATTTGTGCTCTGGAAGTACGAGCGTGATCATTTACACGTGCTAGATTGGACCGAGTTAGAGGTAGATTAGGATGCTTCGTACAAAGAGAAACCAGTTCAGGTGTTAGATACTCGATATCAAGTCTTGAGAGGCGAGATGATCCCATTGGTTAAGGTGTTGTGGCGACATCACGGAGTTGAGAAAGCAGCTTGGAAATGTAAGGTGGAAGTCTGTGAGAAATATCCGGACCTACTTGTCAATATTTGAGGCTTGCATTGTAAATTTCATTCATGTTGTAATATGTAAACATTATAAATGTTTTGGGAATCTAAATTTTTATATTTGGTGTTGGAGAGTTCTGTTTTATCGATGTTACTAATATGGACGGTGGATAAAATTAAAATCTGGTGGTTATTAGTTTGATTTAAATTTCGAGGATGAAATTTCTTAAGCGTGGAAGATTATAATAGTTCCAGTTTAGACCCAACCCATTTCATGCTTTCAGATTCGGGATTCCGTGTCTTTAATTGTTATTTGTCCTTTATCATCTTGTTGGTAGTTGAGTTGAATTGTTGGTCGTGTTTCAAACAGGTTGGGAGTTAGTTTTACAAAAAGTTGTTCAGTTTTTTTCTTGTTTGCTTGAGTAGTGTTTTGGTCACTCGAGCGGTCTTTAAGATCTCCCAGTATTTTGCAAGTCTACAAAAGTTCTAAGAGTAGGGTATTTTTGCTCGAGCGGTATTTCTTGTGCTCGAGCAGTCTTCTTCAATCTACAAAATTTATAAGAATGGGTCATTGTGCACTCGAGCAGTGTTTTGATCGCTCAAGTGGTTTCGTTTATTGTCTCTGACGCTCGAGTGATGTTTTGGTTGCTTAAGCGGTCTACACGTATATCAGTTCGGGAAAAGGGGTTTTTTAATTACTTTTTTATTTCCTCTCTCTCTCTAAACGTTTCAAATCTTATTTTCTTCACTTTCTCCATCTAGTTCTTGCTTAAAACCTTAAATACTCCATCATCCATTGATTTCTTTTCCATTGCTCTTTTGAGAAAATGGTAGAGCTCGTCGAAAGGTTCATTCTTATTGGAGCGAATCTCATTTTCGGCTCTGTCAACGTTTCACCATGCTCTCTTCCTTATCTACTCTTAAGATAGGGATTTCTTCAACCTGTTGTATGATTATTAGCTGAGTTATTTTCTCTTTGAAAAGTATTTTAGTGATTTGGGTGTTTTAGGTTAAACCTAGGGTGTGTTGTTGAAAAGTAAAAGAGGGGTTTATCAAATAAATGCTTGAGAAGGATTATGGATGTATATATATTGTTGATTGTGTTGGAAATTCCTTCTTCAAATATAATTTTGAAAATGAAGAAGGTTTTGTCAAAAAAATCATTGATGTTGGGTTATAAAAGAAAAGGAAATAGTGTTGGATTATGAAAAAATATGGAAAAAGGTATCTGTTGATGATGAGAGTGGAGTTGGATATTTAGTATCACTCCCATTTTGAAATTTTGAGATTTTATCTATTGTTGGAAAAATTATCTATTGAGTAGAAATATCTGTATTGGGCTATCGGTGGAGAATAATTTTGATTGTTGTAGCATGAGGATTAGGTTAAATTGAAACTAATTTCTCATACATCTTGCATTGAGCAGTGCTTTCTACTTGAACATTGAAAATGTATTGTTTTTGAGAAAAAAAAAAAAAAAAAGGTATATACCTTGATGAATTTGGTTAGAGGGTGTGGTTGTAGTTATTATGTTGGCCTATCTGTCCTTTGTGAAATTCTAAAAACCCGTGCGGTTAGGTGTCGATCCTTCTTATTAGAACCAGTAAAATGGCTTTGGTTATGCTTGTGTAGCCTACTGGCAAACACGTATCTAGAGATTTCTTGTGATTTGTATCCACTGTCCTGTTTTTTTTATATAAAAGTGTATTTTCATGAATTAAAATTTATTGATATAGGCATGGCATTGTTTTGAGATGGAAAAGTACAATGTTTTTGCAAAAAGGCATGGCATCATATCGGATTCACCTTATGATTTTGTTAAGCTTCATACACTGTGTTTGAATATCTCTATTGGGCTTTAGATCACCCTATATGGAAAACAACTTTCAGGTGCTGATGATATGCATCTACCAAGGACATTGCTTGGGAGAATTTGGAGCCAAGAGCCACTTTGTCTTCTTTTGATTTAATTATTTTTGTACAATCCTTAAGCTTTAACTATATTGAGTTGAACTCACTTTTGTTGTACCCAAGCATTGTCTTGGAAAGATGTAGTCATTAGGGCATTAACTTATCTACATAACCTTTTATTTTAGTTCACTCATATGAGGCATATGCTATAGATTCAGGATCTAAGATTTATGAATGTATATTCACATAAGTCATCTATTATATGGTAAAAGAATATAAATGAAAGGTTATTATTTTGCATGTTACGTTTTCTTTTGATTATCTCAAGATGGCTCGTAGTTATTATTTTGGGACGTTACAGTAAGTAACACAAACATACCCCAATCTCACGTCTACTTGCCTAAGACCCAAATATTTTTCGAGGTGATTCTCGTTAACCTCTTCCGACAAAACAACAATCCAAAGTCAAATGGCCCACTATCTTCCTTACACACCATTTACTAATATACACAACAAGTAGTTTACTCTGATGTAGAGTTCATTGCATTTCCCACGACATTATCCCAAGCCCCTACCAGACTCTTTACAATTAAATACATGTAAGGCCCTCACTTCAAGACTAACTCAATTCGCATCAGCTCACCTATCCAACTTAACCCCCAATGATAGGCACGTGCCTAAATGGCAACCAAACCTTACTCCAATCCACAGAGACCGAATAGGTCAACTATAACTCAAGTAAGCTATACAAGTTCAAATGTTTAACAACCTTTATCAAAACAAGTAAGGTCAAATCATGATTACAACAATTATCATTTTAACATTTAATTTCTATCATCAAGAGAGGTTCATCAAACAAGTCCACCTCTAAGACTAGCAACAAAATACGAGTATGAAGCATAATTAAACATGATGCACTTGCATCTAACAACACACCAATTAACAACAAAATCACAAGGATCCCTTTGCCGATCTATGGTCAAAAGGGCTCATCACTAGGTTAGTACAACCGTATTGACTGAGAAGTCGACCTTGTAAGACCCTCGAAGCCTGGAATGTTTGTTTCTATTACCGACATTGTCATTGTCCCTGTTTGGACTAATGAAACTGAGTTTGACTGGATTCTGAAACACCTAAAGAAATCTCCCGACTGATCATAACTAGAACAAATGGGTGACCCTCTACTTTTTGACTAGCTCAAAGTCTAACTCTGATTGGACCTCCCAAGGGACGAGTCTGAAAATACCTAGGATGAAATTGTAACTGAGACTGAGATCCCGCTCCCTCTGTCTCTTACTAGGCCTAATGTGCTCTCGAACAGTAAGGATCACCAATATGGCCTCCTCCCTATTCTGACTGACATCTAAAACAATGGCCTCCACGTGAGTCGCCACCTCTACGAGTGTGTAATGGTTCCTATGCATACTACCAGCAACCTTTTTCCAAATATCATTACACAACCTTCTCTCGAATTCAGTACAATGACGCTCCTTTGTTGCCACAACTCTGGAGAAAATCTAGACAAGCTAATAAACTTCGCCTCAAATTGAGCTAAAGGAGTAGTGCCATGACATAACTCAGCAAATTATGTCCTAATCTTTCTCGTGTTGAATGAGGAAAATGTTTGGCCAAAAGGGCCTCTTTGAAAGAAAACCTATTGGTGCCAATGGTGGTCTGTGCATACTTCCACCAATACCTAGCATCTCCTCTTAATTGGAAACCAGCTAGTGTGACCATCAACCCGTTATCCTCGACTCTAAGCATATCAAAAGTCTTGGTGATTTGTTTTGTGAACTTTAATGGATTGGAGTGGAAGAACTCTTTAGTAAGCTTGAAAGTACGAGTATCATCCCTCCCATTGAGAGTTAGAGCCTCCCTCACTTCCTTTATGATCACTTATGCAACTTCCTTGCTCATAGCTGATGTTGTTGGATACCAACACTCTTATCCCCAACACCTACTCTATTCCCTCGTCCAGACATCCTATCAAAGACAAAACCCATTTTAGTATGCAAAATGCTAGCCTCACTAAGGCACTTGTTCAACACCACTAAGGCACACAACAAACTAAGCAAGTAACCATAATGCACATAAAACGGTTTACAATTGAATAGGAATGCCCTTAGGCTTACAATTACATAAAGAATGGATTCGACCCTTAACAGTCAATGGCATTCCACCTACAAATAAAACATCCCTAGGGACAAAGACAAAGGGACCTTCCCAACTCCAACTAACATCTTCAAATCAGACCTAAATTGTTATTAACTACGTAAAATGAATATATAGTTCAGTAAGAATCCTAATAATTCTAATTAATATAGTATAGTTTATGTGTATGATCATGAATGCTCCACATAATACATATATTAATAGTGTTCACTTTTTGATACTCAAAATATACACATAGATAGGTACTCTTTATTGAAATCCATTCTTTATCATTTTCAAGAAACACAAACAAAATCTTAGGTAGTGTTTTGTAGAGTTTTAGAATTATGATTTAAGAAAAGAGTTGTTTTTGAGTTTGTGAGTTTTGGAATTATGATTTGAAAAGAGAAAATTTGTTAGGTTATGAGTTTTGAAAAGAGTTTTGAATTTTTGATGTGACATATGAAATGAGAAAAGTTGTTTGGTTATGAGTTTTGAAAAGAATTTTCAAAACTTAATTGAAAAATTTATAACTCATAACCAAACACACAATTCAAAACTCTATTAAAAATTCTATTCAAAACTCATAACCAAACTCTTTTTAAAATTCAATTCAAAAAAATAATTTATCATTTTGGTCTAAAAAATAATTTTTATATTTAAAAAAATTAAAAACAAATATAATTTTTTTTTTTCCAAATAACATATGACGATTGGAAATTGCAAACATAATAATAAATAAATAAATTGTACTGTTCCGGACATCCGGGAGGATGTCTGGGCGGACAACTGAGTAGACCAAAAAATCAAAAAAATGTCTGGTTTACCAAACATGTTTTCTAAATGTGTTTTGAAATTGATTTGAAAACTCTTACCAAACATAGGATTAGAATGTAAGGGTAGAATTAGTTTTGGAAAGTCTTACCAAACACAGCCTTAGTCTTCCATTTCGTTCACAATGGTCTTAAGAAATTTAACACTTTTGACATTTGAAAACCATTTCTAAAATATTCTCAATTCAATAAGATGCACTAATTAAATTAACCCTACGGTTTTACAATAACGAGGGATAATACAATCAAATGAATTTATGAGCAACTCTAATAAGCTAACTTGTTAAACAACTCCACTAGAATCACCACAACCCATTCTAATTCCCAACACTCTCGAGACATCTACCATATTTTATGACTCTAAGCACAAGGGCTAATGGTACAACCATCACAATACAAATTCAAGGTAACACGTATCCCTATGTTTTAACGTCCACTGGGTACGGAAGACAATGGTGCACCCTCCAATTATAACACATATATAAGTACACTAAGCGGTAATATCACATAAAAAAAATTCGGCTTCGTCTAGTCACAAGAATCCACTTTACCAAGCACTAGTTGGAGGGAACTTGGAACCCATCATCAAAAGCGCAACCACTTTACTAGGTGCTAGTTGGAAGCAAATCGGTCTAACCAAGTGCTAACCAGTGCTAACCAAAAGGAACTTGGGACCTCTCACTATAGCATTTCCATCACGTACCCAACATTGTCACAACACTTCCATTAAATTCTAGTCAACAAAATTATAAAACACAAAGGTTCAATTTGCGTAATTCCATAGCCATTTTACATCAAACAATGAAATCCTTCATCAATTGCCAAAAAAGATATTTCTAAATAACATTCATAATATAATCCAACTGACAACACATTCCAAGCTTAGAATTCAAACCATGCAAGATAACACTCATAACTCGATTAACCATTTATCAATGGTGACATTTCTAAGGCTTATCATCATTTTCATTATTTTCAATCTCATCGTACTTCCAATTTTAATTTCTCATATTCTAAATTTCATTTTCATAAATAATTCCGAACATTTGTTTAAGCTTTAATGAAATCACTTGTTTTAACAATATTAAGTATAATCAATCGACATATAGAAATTCATTGAATCGACATATAGAAATACATTCCCAAATAATTTAATTCAATAGACGATGAAATATTCCTCAAGTATCCAAGTATGTGCAACCGACACTTACTTCCATAACCTATGTCGATTATTTCAAATTATCAACAACCATAACTTTAATCAACTAATCCCACTTATCTATTGTTTACTTTCCTCAACAAAATTTCCAATTTATTAGTGTTAGCAACAATTTCCTATTCACACAACAACTTTGTTCTATCTCAAGAATTCTTCAATAAAGTTAGGGCTTTTTATCTAAACCTCAAGGATGTGATATGGTAGCATCAATTTATGATGGTAAATAAGAAATCACAAAAATAATTTCCACAATCCAAAACCCTAAGTCTCATCTACATGAATTTCAAATCAAATCTTGATTTTATGCAATATAAAGTACCACATATCCATGTACAACTATATTAAGAAAACTTAGAGAAATCCCTACCTCAAGAGGGAAGAGGAGAAAATCCCCAAAACCAACTTTTTTTTCAGACTAATCTCTACTAGTCAAAACTAGTCATTTTGGTACTCTACTAGTCAAAACTAGTCATTTTGGTATAAGAAACTAGTATCTAGAAGGAACTAGATTTTGATGGATTGAACAAAATGTGAGGGTTGGTGGTGCTTTTAAAGAGAATGAGGAGAAAATTTTAGTTAGAGATAGGGGATCAAGAGAAATGAGGCAGAAAGTGAGAGAAATCATTCACAAAATGAGAGAAGTTCAAAATTTGAGGCAAAAATGCGTTTTCCCACATGTGCAGAGCCTCTGAACACACATGCGGCGACCCTCTCCGCACATGCGGTCCCCCATTCCCGCACGTGTAACCCATGTCCCAAGCACCACCGAGCCTTCACATAATCTGCACGCCATGGGCCCTCTTGGCCACACGTAATGCCGCCGCTCCAATTTTCTCTCGTGATGTTCTCGAGCTTCCGCCTGGCCTTATGCTCAAACACGAAATTTTCAACACGCACAACATCTAGAAAGTTAAATCAGGCTTGATTCTCACACACCGACGTAACACAAGGCCCTCAAGGCTCCGAAAAGAAAAAGATAAATGCAAATTCACTACAAAGAATTGCACTTTTGGCGACTAATTTTGGCAACAACGCTAATTTTTCAGAGCTAAAAGTATATTTTTGGCTATTAGTTGATCAATTTCGTTGGGAAAAGTAGACCTTTACCAACACAATTTACTATCGTCGCTAAAAAAGCATAACATTGACTAGGCGCCAAAAATATTGGTTGGCGCCAAAATTTCATAAATTTTAGCTACGAGACTTATTTTTTAGCAACACAATAAGCGTCGCTATTGGTGTGCTTACTTTTGGGGATGACTAGTTTGCGTGGGGAAAGAGTTAAACATTTAGCCATTTTATAACACTATTCGTTGGTAAAAACTTTGCTAGTGAAATCAAATGATTTAGTGATTTGTGTTTTTATTATAACTTTTCAAAGAATTTTAAATATTCTAATTATTGAATTGTAAAATTAAAGTGATCATCGAATTAGATCACAAGATGAATCCATCAACCCCAAACACATTCTTAAGTTGAGATGGCCAATTTGAGATAATCTAAACTTTTTCAAAGAATACTAGATTATCAATTTCAATATATTTGGTTTTATTTTCAGAAACTTGTTTCAGATATTTTTTTTCCTAAAAACTTTTAAAAATTTGGTAAAAAATAAAAAAAATACTTATTATTTTTGTATAATTTTTTCTTTTAGGAGGTCATAAATAACTTAAAAATATATTTTCGATTTTTATAGTTCTCAAATTAATTTTAATTTTTTTTAAAAGAATTAAAAATTATTATTTTTTTATTTTTTTGGTGACTTGCCTCTAAAAATTGAGGCGGTGTAAAGTTACCAATGAAAATTTCCTCTCTTTTTTTTCTAAGAGGTAAACCCCTCGTCACCCTCAAAATTTCCTCTTTTAATTTCCACAATTCACAATTTATGTGGTGAATGATATTAAAAAAATATAAATTAAAAAAAAAAACGCCTATAACCAAAAATGTATTATATTTTGTTTGGTATCAAAATATATTATCCTTTTTTTGGTATCAAAATATATACAAACTGTGGCTTCTAATTGGGTTTTAGAAAGCTGTAAATTGGATAACCTAGAAGAGAGGGAGAAGAGAGAAGAGAGAAGGGGAGAGTGGTTAAGCGGTGCCAGATTTCAAAGCGGAACGATCAACGGCGGCAACGATCGACGGTTCAGCGAGACCGGTTCGGTGGCAGCAACGCTTGACAATTCGAGACTGGTTCGACGGCTTGACGGTTCGGCGGCAAGACTGGTTCTTCTCTTCGATCTGTAAAAAATCTCAGGTATGTTCGGATTCCTCTCTCTCTCTCTCTCACATTCATGTAAAGCACTATGTAAACATTTGGGGTTGTAGTCTCTTACGGTGGAGGATCAACAATTGATGATTGCGATATTTCATACGATCTCATGTTGTATAGGACAATTTTTGAGATTTTTGAATGACGTAAGAATATGACTAGATACACTTGGGAATTCAATAGATTTCATATACCTTGTGTAAATGGATAATATACCTTGTGTAAGTGGATCCTAATCATGTTATGGACACAACACAATATGATCTCATCTTGTATAGGAACATCTGTGGGATTTTAGAGTCAAATAAGCATATGATTAGGTCACGTGGGAAATTAAACATTGGGTTTCATATACCTTGATTAAGTGGATACTATTCATGGATGTCTGAAAAGCATTAATTGTAACCATTTATACTAAATCGTAATGTCTGCTGTTGATTCATGAATAACTTTCTGAGATGTGTTGCTTTGCAACCGAAGATCATGAATGTGCTTGTGCAGGACAGGGATTGTATAATTTCAGGGTATATTTATTAGAAATCTTAAATTAGAACAGATTAGATATGACTATTCAGTTAGAAAGGTTTATATGGTGTTGGAATATAGTATGAAGTAAAGCAGAAAAGAGATAAGTTTTAGCAAAATGCAGTTGATGTGCAGTTTCTGGTCTATAAAATTCAGAATAAGAGAGAAATGTGTGTAATATTCTGATTGCTTTTGGATTGGCTTATCAATCCAGGAAAATCATCCTTAACCATGTTCCATGACATAAAGTTGAAAAGAATATCAGTGTTTCCGGTTCAAGTCTACTGCAATACATATTGCTATGGTTCCACAGTGATATTGACTTATATAGATTGTCCTGTATCGCTATATCATTAGTGAGAGAGATATTTTTGAAAGTGTTGAATAATGAACTACAATTTGGATAACTTTTACTACATAATGTTGTGATAAATAACAATGGGCTTGGAACCAAACATTGCCTGAAGTTTTTGAAGTCTATTGCTAATTGTTTCCATATCCTAAGATTGATTGACAACCACAAAAAGAATCAAAACCTGACATATTAAAGCTGCACTTGAATCAGCAAAGAACATAAAAAGAAAAAGAGAAGAAAGAAATAAAATTAAAAAGCTATTGTCATCCTTGCATGCAATAATTGCTCTTACATTAGTCTGCCATAAATTCTTGAGAAAAAACATCAATATAGTTCAAAATGATGACATAATGTAACTTGCAAGGTGGATGTTTCTAGTCCTTGTACATAGGGTGGTTGCATCCATGCATAAAAGTGAAGCCATGTGAGAAAACAAATATACCTTAATGATTATTGTGGTTGCAATATTTCCAGGTATAGTAATTGTAAGTAATTGAATTGCTGTTTTTATTTTGTGTATTTGTCTCAAGGAAAGTGGTTGACCTGAATTAGTTCTTGGTTTAGTTAGTTCCAAGCCTTTTTTTTTTTAATTATTTTTATTTTTAAATCACTGCTATTATTTTGGAATAGGATGTGGCTTTTGTCATTGATGGCTGGGCTTTTGAAATTGCACTTAAGCATTACAGGAAAGCATTCACTGAACTATCAATTTTGTCAAGGACAGCTATATGTTGCCATGTTACACCATCTCAAAAAGCACAGGTGCTCTTTATTAGTTCTTGAATGGTCTATTAGTTACAATCATTTGTAGATTATTTTAGATTTACTTTTTTTCTTTTTCTTTTTTGGTAATTATTATTTATTATTATTTTTTAAAGACTTTCCCTCTACCTGTATACCTTGTAGTAGTAATATGAACATAACTTGTACAAGGTACACTTTACTAAAAATGAAAAGGAGCAAGGGAAAATTATAGAACCGTGGTGACTAGGGGAAAAAAAAAATACCTATCAGTAGAGAATCTATCCCCACTTTCTTCTCCCTCCTTTTTTATCCTCTCACATGTCACACACTCTCTCTTTCCTCTCTTTCTTTTCTCACATCATGCATACTCCCTCTCTTCTCTCCCTATTTCCTTCTCTCTTTCCTCCCTCCTCTCACATCATCACACACTCTCTTCCATGGTTGAAGAAAAGGCTGGTTAGAACCGGGCTTTTGCTCCACCGTTTCAGTTATTTACCATTGAGAACCAAAATTGCAAGTGAATTGGCCTCGTGTTACATTTCATCAAAATCCTACCATTGTTATTTCATAATTCATAAGTTATTCTAAATCTAAATTTACTCAGTATCCCATTGTTGTCATTGCTGCCTTTTTGTTAGTTGCATTATATATAAACCAATTTACTTAGTCATTGACAAGCCATCATTTTTTTTTCCTTAATTGTACTACTTTCTATTCTGCTTGAGAATTCATGACACTTCTAACATTTTACTTGAAACATGAAGTAATCAGCTACTTGATTGAAGGATCACCTTTTGTGCTACATTTACTTGCATAACCCAATTCGGTTATAGCTTTATACGTTGTTTCTCATATGATGCACTTAAAAGTCATCAACTATTGTTTCATATGCTTAGTTTTATGGTGCTGATAGATATTAGTTATGTGAAGGGCAGAAGTTTGATCCATGCTTCAATTCTTGTAAAGCATGCAGAAGATTATTGTGCCTCTTGCTTGTCTCCATTCATTTTCCTTTGCCCCAACCTATACATAAATAGATTTATAATTTTGCATAGCATGTTAGTAGCAATGAGAGTTTTGCTGTAATGAGGAGATTTAGTTGATCTAGATTGACATAAACTCTGATCATTTTTCTTGAGCCCTGTCTAGACTGAGCAATGTTTTGTTTGGGCTAGGCTTCATATGCGTGCAACATTCACAATTTTCTTTTATGTTTTTAGTGCATTTTTACTATGCTATGTATGCAGTTACACATGGTACGTTGGATTTTGACATTTGATATACAGAATAATTAGTTCTTGCAAAAGTTTTGCGTGTTTACTTCTCACATTCAATCAATTTCACTTGATGCAGTCATATCAGAAGGCTTTGAGAGCGGACCCTTCATACAAACCTGTAGCAGAATACCTGGCAATTGGATTGTTTGGACCTTCTAAAATCATAAACCTAGACTTTGCTTTTTATTTTTTATTTTTAGGATTTTTCACTATTCCTTGAGTCTAATAGTCTTATTCATTGCTATATTCAATCTTGGTTTTGAACTATATAAATTATGTAAATATTCATGAAGTGCTTATGAATTTTAATGGATGTTTGTCTCCCACCATAGGGGTGCAGTTATCGTTTCATAATAGAAATCAAAGCATAAATTGCAAAAGAGTCCCTTTTTTATAAGACTACATAAGTTTCATTTCCAACAAGTCCGTGGTCATAAACCAGAATTCTAGGGTTATTACCTTTTCAATGTGCATGACGTTAATGTAAATGGGAACAAATGCCTACTCTATACCGATATGGTTTTTTTATGCATATTTAGTGGAGGAACTTGTTTGGGAGCAACATGTTAAATTTCCTGTTACTTGTGATTGCAGTCCTCAACTCCTTATAGTGTAGCATGGATCTGGTTCTTTTTAGATGATTAACTTTGACAATCAATAATAAATCATATACATATATAAATATATATATATTATATTCTATGCAATTTTTTTATGGATGGGCCCTAATGTTTTCTCATGCATTTTCTTTGTAGATATAGAAACAAACGAGTGCCTAACAAACAATGGTGGATGCTGGCAAGATAAGGATGCTAACATCACTGCATGCCGGGTATGGAACCATTTCAGTTGAATGCTTCTGGGAAAAATAAAATAAAATAAAATTTCTTGTGTTTTTAGAGTTGAATATGGTTGGATCTCTTCTAGTTTTTTTCTCTGATTTTAAGAGACTTCTTGTAGGATACTTTTCGAGGAAGAGTGTGTGAATGTCCTATTGTGCAAGGTGTAAACTTTGTTGATGATGGTTATACTGCTAGAAGGTATGTGTTTATTCAAATTATGAGTGTAAGTTTTGCTCCTTTTGGTATATTGCTCAAGAGACAATAGACCAACAAATCTAGCTAGGAAAATCATTTCTTGAAAAGTTGTGGTAGTAGTTTCCCCCTTTTTTTAGTTAAATCAAGTGAAAATGCCCCCTTTTTAGTTTCACCCTTTTTTTTTCAGTGCCATCAGCATAAAAAAATTATCACCATGCCTGATATCTCACAGGATACTCCATTAAGGAATTTTGATTTTCATGTCTTCTCACTTTTGATGAAACAAGAGAATATTTGGCTGAAAATGTCTAGCAAAATAGATTTGATTGTTAAGTTGCTGATTTTTGTGATTGTGCTGTTATAAACAGATCTCGTAACATCAGTTTGATTCATTGTGGTTCTGATGTCATTAATAACAATGTAACTCTTAAATTTTTGTGGCAACCTTTTTTTTTTTTTTTTTTTCCTTTTTTGATTGAATTGAAATCTCAACTTACACTTACTGCCAGTAAATAGTATGCTGGCTGGTGAAGCTAGTTTTGTATTGTGTAACACATTTTGGCAGCTGCTTCTGGTTCTGTGATTCAGAGCTCTTCACCAGGGATTAGCTGGGGTGTGTGTGCATCTGCTCTGCTGTATGCTTCTATGTTGATGCTGGTCTGGGGGGGAGCATTGTTACCTTTGGATTGTGTGGCTGAGATTCTGCTATGACCAGCACCAGTGGTTTTGTTTCAGCTTCAGCTGCTGGTCTTCAGATTGGATCTGCAGCTTCAGCTGCTGGTTTGGTTCTGATGCTGCTGGTTATTGGATGCTATTGAGTTCAATCTGCAGCTCTACTTTGCTTGGATGCTATTGAGTTACAATCTGCAGCTGGTGTTTTTTGCCTTAGCTCATCACCTTGGTGCTTTTGGTGTATCTTATATAACATATGGTGTGACTGGGGTTGTATCTTGGAATGTTCTTGGAGACCATCTTTTGGTGTCCTTTGCGGAGTAGTTTCATGGGAGGCTCAGTTTGAGGGTGACTGACTGTGAGTTGTTCCAATCAGAGTATGGTGGTGTATTCATGTTGTGACTGTGAGTTGTTCCAACTAATGGGCTGAGGTGGGCTGCAACTGGTCTGGTCTGATTCAGTTTTGTATATGAGGATGGGTGGTGTTCCTAATCTGCAAGGGAGTTTTAAACTGGTTTCAGTTCTAGCCCACAAACTAGGTGGGAGGTCTGGCTTCTGTCAAGCCCACAAACTAGGTGGGAGTTCTGCTGGTGTATGGGTCCATTAGTTGCTTATTGATGGGCTGAATCAGTTTTGCATTTGAGGATGGTTGGTGGTCCTAATCTGTAGGGGAGTTTTATACTGGTTTCAGTTCAAGCCCAAAAACTAGGTGGGAGGTCTGGTTTCTGTCAAGCCCACAAACTAGGTGGGAGTTCTGCTGGTGTATGGGTCCATTAGTTGCTCTTCTGGCATGGTCTTGTCATGCAGTTCTGGTCTGCAATGTTTTGTTTTGGTGTATAGTTTCAGTTCAATTTTGGAATCATTGGTCTTAGGCATCATTGATGGTCAAGTTTCATCCAGTAGAAGCTCTGTTTTGGTCTTAGCAGCATTGAGATTGGAGTTATAAGCTATTTTGTCACAGTCACTTTGCTTAGAATTGGTGTGTAGCAGCTGTAGTAGGGTCTGGTTTCTGTCAAGTTTAATCCAGAAGAAGCTCTGTGTTGGTCTTAGTAGCATTGAGATTTGTGTGTAGCAGCTGTAGGATTTGGTTTATGCTGGTATATGGGTCTTTTTGTTGCTATTCTGGCAATGTTTAAAGGAATTTCTGGGTGCCAGAATTGGATAGAGTGCAGTGTTTGTTTGCAGTGTTTCAGTTTCAATCCTACAGCAGTGTTTGTGTTGGTGCATAGCTTCAGTTCAATTACCAGGGTGTTTCAAGACTGCAGTTAGTAGCTTTGATATAGGCATTGAGAATCTTGGCACATCAGATATAGGCATCATTGATGGTCAAGTTAAAGCTAGCTTTGGTTGTTTGGTTTGGTTCTTCTTTCTTTCTTTTTTCCGTTGGTCTCTCACCAACTCAGGGGTGCTAGCAAATGATAGGGTGAACTCGGTGGTGCCAACCTAGTTGGGATCATTTAGCTCACGGTGATGCTTTTTGCACTTCCCTTACCTTTATTGATGTAATTTTGTCTTGTACCTTGTACTTGTTTTATTTCATCAATAAAGTCCCTTTTTTTGCCGATCAAAAAAAAAAAAAAAAAATAGTATGCTGGCTGCAGGGGTGTACCCATAGGATATTGAAATCATAAGACACAAGGACTTGGTCGAATTCTTTAAATGCATAGTTTTTCTATTTTTATATCTAAAATAAGTATCAAATAGATAAGATAGCGTCTCCAGCGGGATTCATAGTCTTACTTTGAAATATTGTAACTAGGTGTTCATCTTCCTTTATTGTATTGGAACCTTAAGGCTGTGTTTGGATTATGGATTTGAATAGGGATTTGGAAAGAGAAAGGAAGAAGGTGAAGGAAATGTGAATGGAAATATAAGCCAAATTTGTTCTCCATTTCCCCCGCCTTTTCCTTTTCCTTTCCCTTTCCAAATTCTTACCCATTCCATGATCCTAACACAACCTAATGGTCTCTTCCAATAGACATGTTTAACTAATATCCTGCAGGCGTACACAAAGTGCCATTAGCTTAGAAAGATGATGTTAACTCTTATCAAGCGGGCATCTTACACTTTGAACAAGCTGTTGAACTTATACACACAGCATTCAGAAATTTATATTTACATCATATTTTGGCATATTTGGTTTAACAGCTTCAGGTGCTTGACGGTGTGAATTAAATAATGGAGGCTGTTGGAAGAAGACCCAGGAAGGCAGGACCTATTCTGCTTGCATTGTAAGTGGTTCAAACTCAACTCATCTATCAGAGTTGATTATTATTAGGACACTTTCTCAGTTCTTTTTAACTGCCCACTGACCATTGAGCAGTTCTTGACGAACTTTTAGGATAACCATACAAAAGGCTGCAAGTGTCCACCAGGATTTGAGGGTGATGGAGTGCACACTTGTGAAGGTAATGTATTTCCACTTCTTGGTTTTACTGATTAATGTCGTGGAACATTACAAAGATGACTGGGATTTACGAGGCTTGTTGGGCCCATTATTTTGCTATGGCTATATCAAATTAGGCGATGACTCTTTTCAAGCATACTGTCTTTAAACATTTAGTAGGTTTGTAGGCTGATACCCTGTAGATTTCAGTCTCTTTCTATTGACCGTTCTCTGTCTTCCAGATATTGACGAATGCAAAGAAAGGTCAGCCTGCCAATGCCCGCAGTGCAAATGCAAGAATACCTGGGGTAGTTATGAGTGCCGCTGCGGCACCAATTTATTATACATGCGAGAACATGACACGTGCATAAGTGAGTATGAGCATGTCTATGACTATTTGCTGAAATGAAAGAACTAGTAATTAATTTATTTTTATTGTGTTGGCCCATAGTTATACAGCTGACCATATTAAATTTAGTTGCTACTCTTAAGCTCCATTTGTATATATGGATTTCAAATGAATGGATTTGAGATTGATTTTTTTTTTTTTTTTAATATGAGGTAAGTGGATTGAAAAACTAAATGAGAAGATGGATTAAAGATAGAAGGAAAATATTTTATTAGGATCTTTAACTAGAACCTTTATTTAGCATATATAAAGGATTTCAAGTAACTACTTTTATGTTGTTATTTCAAATCAATCATGAAAAGCTATCAAATTCAATCTTGAAATCCATATCTAAATTTGAGCAATTCTTCAATCTGAATAGTGTCAAATTATTTCCTTTCAAATTCATAAATCCAAATACAACCTTAAATAATAACAATCAATTCTTCTATGAAAAAGGTGTCCCTTGGGACCCCGCCTATAACACTCCGCACTTTCTCATCAAAGATGAAATGTCTTGCATTATGATCATTCTCGTGGCTTTCTTCAACTAAGGTGCTCCGCCTTTTGTTTCATCTCAAGATTAACTTTTTCATGCTGACTTGGATTTATTTTTCCTTGAAAATTTATTTTGGTGTCAAGAAAGTAAAAACTCAAGTCGCATTGATTGCAAACAATTAGTATTCTGTCAAGTTGCATTTTTTCTTTTGTTGCAATATTTTATATACCTTGTTCAGTAATACTCTCATTCATGTATTGGTAATACTCATGTATATATCGTAACATATACACTCGCAAATAGCTTTGAAGAGGTGTTTTCTGTCGTCTATAATTTATATTGAAAATAACCCACGATAGTGTGCTCTCATTTCTATATGCTATGAAACACTCCATTTTTGTTGCCGTAGTAGCGTGCAACACATGTCGGACAAGACACCACTCAGATATGTGTCGGACATGCCATGTGGCATTTATATTAATTTTTTTAGTGGACATGTTGGAGGACACGTCGAGGACACATGTCCTATTTCTGGACACACCACAGGACATGTTTTGGGATTTATTATAATTCTGGAAAGGTGGTTTGGTAGAGTGATGTACTAATTTGAAAACAAGTGCGTGATATGAAAAAGGAAAAGAAAAGAAGAGAATGATCATAAGGTCGGGCATTTCATCCTGTTCATTTCTTGTGTCTTTAATCTGACCCTTGTTTAGTTCATACTTATTTTTTCCTTTCATATATGTTCGTTCATACTTTGTTCTTGGGACGAAAATCTGGGTGTTTTTAATCGGTGGTTTCTTGGTAGACCATGGAAACAATACAATGTCTGATTCAAGAGGCACATCAGTGGAATCATTCTGTCTATTCTACCATAGATTGTTAATTTCATCACAGAAGTTACAGATTTCACACAAATAGAGAGGGAGAGATAAAATTTGATGAGTACTGGAAGATACCTTCCCTTCTCTTTGTACAACATGTTTAATTAAAGTTGATGTTGATTAATTTATTCCATTCTTGCTCAATTGATACAAACACACAGCCTCTCTATTTATGCACCTGCCAATTCCACCTCAGTACGTTCCCTAACTAACTACTGTTACAAACACACAGCTGACAAACCTCACTCACTAACATGTTCAACACCCTGTATAACTGACCTACAAACTACCCTGTATGTCGAAATTAACTATCTTTCTCAACCTTCTCTCTTACACAGTGAAGTGGTCAATGTAAATTTTTTGTTAGGAGATCCATTGATGTCAAGAAACTCTTTATGATCATTGAAAGAATTAAAAGTGTAGACTTGTTACATTCTTGCTAAATTCTGTCATCCATTTTCTGAATTCTTGATTCTTTTGTGTACTAGTTCTTGAATATCAACTTTCTTGCTATGAGCATTTTGGTTTCGCTTTTCGTCATCTGTTTGAAGTTAAAGTTGCTTCTTGTAATAAAGTTAGAAAAATGCTATAAATAAACAAATTTCTTACTTGATTTTCTTAGCCCCTGGACACAGAGGCATGGGTCCTATATGTTTTTGTTGTTGTGGATCCCACTACCTTTGTGTCTAATGGTAAGAATATCTGGTGGAAAATCTGTTTATATATAGTGTTACAGTGTTACTTTTTAATTTATTTCTGCTTGTTTGGCTAGGTGAAAAATAATGCATTTTTCCTCTTCTTGTTCCCTCTTTTTTTTTTTTTTTTTTTGTTTTGTTTTGTCCCCCACCAAACCCTCCCCTTTTCTTTTCGGGTGTGTTTTTTTTACCTGGTATAATACATTCTTGGCAGGGATTTCTAGCCCTATCCCTTGTATATAAAGTTACATTGTAAAGTTTTATTTTACGTTTCTTATGCTTAAAACTTGAAACTGAACTCTGTTCCTCTGATTTTGAAAACAGGAGTATGGGGATTACTGAAGCATTGCAAATGCAGATGGAAGTTCAGAAACGGCTCCATGAACAACTCGAGGTATGCCTTTGATACTCAGTATCCAATTGGGTAGTTACTGCTCAAGTTGGAGCTTCTATTGCTGGTCATTCAGATTATTGAAAATGCGCCTTCAGGAGCATATTTGGGAATATATTTCAGATTTCATTGAGACCTTGATAATTTTGATATATTGCTTAGTTATGCTGACTATTCATTTCTCATGATAGTTGAATGAGAAGTTTATACTTGATATATTACTATAAGGTCATTTCCTCTTCTTGCAATTTTTGCTTCCTGGGGAACTATATATTTTGCACAATAAAAGTTAAGGTAGCTCAAACTGGTTACTTGATTTAGTAAGCATAACACTTATTGCATAAACTGTTATTGAAGAAGTATCTAGCTTTGCTTGAGTTAGGCCTGGTACTCTTTAACATTTTGCTGTAATCCCTTATAATATAGAATCAGTAGAGTGAAATTTGAGCATGTCCGTTTGATGGTCAATAACAGGTCATGAGACCTGCAGTGAAGTACACAAATGAGCATGTCCAGTTGATGGTCAATAACGCACTTTGTTACTTGATTTAATTTCTTTTGTAATAAACAACATGCAAATTCTTTCATCAAAACTTCTAGCCTAGATTCTCCAGCAACTGCAGCTGGCCTCACCAATGGGAAGAAAATATTGAACAAATTGGATTCAGTAAGCAATACAAAATTGGAAGCGAGTAACTATGACATGATCAAGGCAGATTATCGTGATGACCCAGAAGTCATCTCCAAAGACTCCAGTGAAGAGAAGAAATCAAGAACCAGTTAAGTATCAGGCAGCTCATTATTGCTTTTTTCTGATAGTAATTCATTTTGCAAGTTGAAATTAACAGCTCAAAAATGGAAAAGCTGTCTTGGGCATGAGCCTGAAGATTCTTTAGTTAACAGCTCATTAGGAATTTCAATGACATCCTCAGAGGGACTGTTGAGATCAGTAGAAAATAAAGCCATTAATGGGCCTGCTTTCTTGCCTTTAGAGAATTGGAAATAATAAATAATGAAATATAGATATTTGTGTTTGCCTCTGAGAAACCTTTACTTGGTATTATCTGTTGAGAAGGATGCCACTCCTAGTGACCTCTCCAAGAAAATGAAATTTTTACATCAATTGTGACTGCATAAGCCCCTTATTGTTCCCACAATACATGCTTTTATGAAAGGTCTGACTACTTTGACTGAGTCTGCATTATATGAAAAAGGAACACATGGTTATTTTTATCTAGATTACCGAGTCTTGTAGTATGAATAGTAAGAGGTTGTTTGGAGTATTCTAAATAAGATATCTTCAAAATTAATGGTAGTTGCTTTGTCTTTGGATTGTAGGTGTATGAACCGATGTTATCTCGGTTTGCAAATGAGGGTGGCTTGATTGGGAGCTCTCCAAATTAAGTATCCAAAGGTAATTTTTTTAAAAGCTCTACAACATAAGAAAACAGATTTAAGTTCTGAGGTCTAATTTTGTAGAAAAATCTTACGTAAATGTCTCAGGAGCTAAAATTGCCTTCCTATTATTTAACTCTCATGCCTCAAAACTGTTTCCAGTGTTGAGTTCGTCTTGCTTGACCACGTTGCTAGTAACAAATTTTTCCATCTTGTTCTCACAATTGATTTTCAGTGTAATATAGTTGAAATCTCAGTTCTTTCATTGAAAACATAAGCCCCAATTATTCACATGAATGTGTGACATTGTGATGCAGAAGCAGTAAGTAGAAGAGGACAAATCCCAAGCAAATAATGTCAAGTTTGTCTAGTTAGTATGAAGTTTGTTTATTTATGAGTCTTCATTTTATTCTTCATTAGAATTTGTTAGTCCCCTATTCGGAGCTTCAGAATGTTCTGGATGTATTTTATTTTTAGGGATTTCTTTGCTATAGTTTGTGTGTTGGTTAGTGGACTTTTCTTGGGCTGTAATCCAGCCAATTACTTGTTTAGAATTACTTATTTTGGTAGATTTTGAATATTTTACATGGGGTAATTTTTAGAAAGTTTATTTCTCATTATGGTTTACTAGTGTCCACATAAAGACGCCCCTGCTTGATTATGAATTTAGAGTTGGAATTAAAGAGCCAGTGTGGAAATTCCCTGTTGACTTGTGTGTGTATCTCAAGCCACCCTTGTGGAGTAGGCTACTCCTTTCATGCTTTTGTTTTCCTATTTGCTGAATTTATGTCTAATGCAAATCTGTCTAACAAGTAACCAGACCTTAATGCAAGAAGCACTAACACTTCTACTCATATGACACTTCTACTCATGTGACACTTTTACTCATTACACTGCCGAGTCGAAACGGTTTTTTGTACTGCTGATGATCTGTGTTGAATCAGTTTGCTGATCTGCTATTCTTCTGGTGCTGCTGTGATGTTGCTGAGATGCTGTGGTGATGGTGCTGTGATGGTGCTTGTTACGATGAGGTGCTGTTGTGTTGTTGTTGGATGTTTGCTCGTGTTGTTGATGTTTGGAAGGGTGCAGGACTTTTTGTCCAATCTGTAATAGATCAGGTTTTCATTAATGGGGGTTGTCATTAGGTGTAAGTTCGGGCAACTGCTGGTGTTTTGGCTGGAAGGGTATGGAGGGGATATTTTGTGTGATTTCATATCCATGTTATTAGTTTGTTATAGTGCTGCCTGAGGGATGCTTCTTGTAAATCTGTAATTCTTTTAAAAAATTATAAATGAGTTTCAATTATTTTTGCCGTTGCAAATTTGTCGTTGTTAAAAAGTGAAGCTTTCTCGACAAATAACTTGTCGGTAAATGTGTAGCTCAAAGTTTATTTTTGCCCACTCATATTGTGTTGCTAAAAGTGTATTTTTTGCCAATGCCAATTTGTTGTTGCAAAACTAAAGCTTTATCGACAACTAAATCGTTGGCAAATGGCAATATTTACCGATGTAAATGTGTCGCTAAAAGTTACTTTTCCCCACTCATATTGTGTTGGTAGAAGTGTATTTTTTGCCAATGCCAATTTGTCGTTGCCAAAAGTAAAGCTTTAGCGACAAACAAATCGTCGGCAAATGGCAACATTTACCGACGTAAATGTGTCGCCAAAAGTTTATTTTTGCCGACGCATATGTTGTTGCTAAAAGTATATTTTTTGCCCATGCAAATTTGTGTTGCGAAAAGTGCCACACAATCATCATATTTGAATGACTTTTACCAACGCAAGGTAAATTGCCGACGATAGATGGAGGCTTTTAGCGACGACTATGTTCGTCGCTAAAGGCATTACTTTTACCAATGCAATCATAATTTCGTCGGCAAAAACTTTTGCCAACTCACTTTTGGCTACGGGTTGCCAACGTAGCTTTGTGTGTCGGCAAAACTCTTTGCCAACGAATTTTCCCTTTTAGCAACATATTTTGTTGCGTTGCGAAAAATGCAATTTCTTGTAGGTTCAAGTCAGGTTCGAGATACGGGACATCACACCTCCCATTCCCAAATAGCTTTTTCTAATCCATGGTGCCCGTATTTTTTCTCAGCCATAACCATCAGGCATCTATAAATATGCAAAGAGGATTTATCTATGATGTGTGCCATCTATCCATGTTTTAGGATTTCTTGATGATCTAAACCCATTATCTCAGCTAATGTGTTAGTAGGGTAGTCTCTACCTTTCAATTTGACACAGCGCCTTTATTATTTACATTTCTTAGTTTCTAGTAACTCCGAATGTTTTAGCTTCTCAACTTATTTAGTCCTATAACTACCTTTGTTCATTAGTGGAACAGTGCAGTTCATCTGCTTTTCATACAAATTCTACACTCGTCCACACGTAAGCCAATGAAAGAACCTTAGTAGTGTTCCCTGTCATTACCAGCTTTCATTTTATTTGAAGTTAAATTGAGCACATCGCTCATATTAGATCACAATTCTATCCTAACATGGCCGCATTTTACATTTTATTTTTCACGTCATCATTTGCAATTATTTTCTTTTCAAGATAAAGAGACTCGAATCTCATCAATTTGAGATGCACCCACCAAGGGTCTTGTAGTGCTCAAGTGGGTTTGGTATGGGACTCCATATAAACTTATTGTTCTGACATATTTTGTAATTAAAGACATACATGTTGGTAGGTGATGCAATACGATCAAAAAGTTGCCCTCCATTTGCAAACTATAGAAGTGGAATATATTTTTGCCTTTTTTCTTTTTTTCTCCTCTTTTAGTCAACCAGACAATGGAAAAAGTTTTCTTGTTGAAATAATTGAATGCGACAATTAACCATTTGGTAACACTGCATGTTTCACAGTATTGGATTGGATGAGAGATAAGAATTACAAGTTTATTAACATTGTGAGATTATTGTATCATTGTTTAGAAAATAAAAAAATTTTAAAAATTACTTTGAATATTAAATAAAGAAGACAAATGTGTACTATTAATAAAAGGGGATGGATTGTACAAGTTATTCCGACTTTTTATTTATTTATTTATTTATTTTGGATGTGGGAACGCCATTTTATGGTTGAACTTTTAATTGGTTGAATCTCTCTTTACCAAAATGTGATACATTAGAGCATCTTCGATGGTTAACCAATTTTTTCATCAAATGTGAGTAAAAAAAGCATAAATTTCTCAATTTGATATGAGTCGTTCCAATGATTTTCATCAAAAGAAAGGAGACGTCGGGAGGACGACCGACTGGTCCACCAACTGGTCGACCAGAC
The DNA here is from genome assembly GCA_025200525.1 of Camellia lanceoleosa. NCBI lineage: Eukaryota > Viridiplantae > Streptophyta > Magnoliopsida > Ericales > Theaceae > Camellia > Camellia lanceoleosa. The sequence goes on along the minus strand of CM045758.1, from coordinate 92,767,123 downwards.
AAGGAAATTGAAATTGTTTTTTTTTCCATTTCACACCATTAATCCTTGACTCCACAAATTTCTTGTAAAACCCATCAAGATCTTCCTCTTTTGACATTGAAATTCCATCGAGGCTAAATCGTTTGTCCTTACGGTCAGGATAATCGCGTATTCGGCCGATCACTTCCACTGGATGCTCTGCTGGTGGGGTTTCTCTGGCTGTGATGTTTGGATTTGGTGAAGGTTTTGCTGTATTGAAATTAAGGCGGTGTTTGGATTGGGGTGTCTTCGAATGAGTGAACTGGGTTTGATTTGATTTTGATGAAGGTATATGAGCCGTTTGATTTGACTTAGCCGAAATTGTAGGCACGATTGAATGAAAACCCAGCAAAAAACCTTCAAGATTAAATTTATTCTGGGTTTTGATAAAGAGAGTCTTTATTGGAAGCTCAGTTGAAGAGAGAGAAGCTAACTTTGAGGTGATGATTATGTGAGAAAGAAAGCTAGAGATGGAGGAAAGGAAGAAGAGTTCTAAGAATGGAAAGAAACAGAGCAAGATTGTTAAAATGAATTTCTGGGAACTGAATTTCCCTCTGCCATCTCTCTCTCTCTCTCTCTCTCTCTTTATTAGGTTTTCAGCCTAATGGGTTTTTTTTTATCTTTTTTCTTCTTCCTGTTGGGTCATAATCTATGATGTTCAATTGAGAACATAGGTTTCACCTCATACCCACCAGCGAGAAAGCAAGAAGAAAGGACCTCTTGATTGCCAAACATGGCTGCAGCTGTGTATTTTCCTATATAAATGGGATGACCGGTGGGACAGCCAGCTGAACGACCAGTCGGTTGTCCGGTGGAACCCATTCCAACGTAAACATAGTGTTTTGTTGAAACTTAACCCAGCTTCTCGATTTTGTAAAAATTTTGTTTCATTCTCAATTTAATATCACTTTGATGAAACTATTAGAGCATCAAAATATGATTTTTTTACCAAAATTTAAATCTGATACTGTATTTGATTAAGCGTTGGAGATGGTCTTAAGTATTGAAAAGATCAAAGAAAATATATATATATATATTTTATTTTATTTTTTTGAAGAGACTAACATTTTAGTGGGTTCCACATTTTTAATTCATAGGGCCAGCAAACATAATAGGACTGGAATAATAATCATTTAATTGAGTCAGTCTTATGTAATTATGCATTGTTGATTTTATTTTATTTTTTTCATATAAATAATGCAACATTGAAAAAAAATTAAAAAATGACAGTGAGACAATATAGAAACTCAGTGCATAATGGAATGCTAAATTTGCGACACGACACGATATAATAATATGATTTAAATATGAAATTAGTAGGTTAGAATTAATCATTTTCTGACATGAAGACATACATATATGACACGATCCAATAGCACGAATATTAAACAGGTCAGATTAATGTTAAAATTTGTATAACACGAAATTGATATAATGAAAAATTATACATTTATATTATTTCCACTAAAAAATATCATGACATTTTTTAATCTTTCTATATATTATATAAGTAAAAGGAGATTTTCATGAGGAACATTGTGGGAACTCTGAAACCTCATAATATAAATTTAAAGAGTAGTATTGACTAATCCATTAAAGTAATAGTTTCCAAAATATTGATAATGCCATAATTTATAGTTTTCAAAAGAAAAGACAAAAAAAAAAAAAATCCATATTTTTCAAAGCTAATCCTCTTCCACTGATTTTTATTCCTTTAAAAAAAAATTAAAACTTGTATCTTACTATATTATTATATTATTCATACCATATATAACTACTCTCAAATCTTTAAAATTCATGATAAAAATTAAGAATATTCAAAATATTTTGATTTAATTACACACATTTAATTTCTTTTGTACACTTGTTTTGTTTTTTTCTTTTTTGATTTGTATTGTACATTCATATGTACTAATATTTATGCCTAAATCATAGATGTTTTTAATACATGTGATAGGTGTGAAAAGAAATTAAGTTTGTATGATTATAAGTACCCTTCCTATTAGCCTCATTAACTGCTTTTTTTTTATAAAAAAAAAATTATATATCTCATCAATTTAATTCTTTAGTTAATGGATTTTCACACTACCAAAAGACAATTTTTTTACTATTTTTTATAATGGTAACTTCATTTCACAAATAATTAATTATTTTTAAAATATTAAAACATTTTACGTAAAAATTTGTATTTAATAAAATTTAAATTGAAAATTATGATTTGCTTTGAAATTTCATTTCTTTGATCAAATTCAATGCTAAAAACAAAATTTATGAACTAGCTTAATTTGATTTTAAATAGTTCTTTTAGATGTAAATATAATTTGATATTAGACATATTTAAGAATAAACATACAATTTCTTAATTGAAGTTTTAGAATATTAATAAATATGCCAAATATATATTCATATTTTTTTATTTTGGTTATAAAAATTAATACAATATTTTTACCATTTTAAAAAATAAATAAGTGGGTAATGTGATGGTTGGGCATGAACCAAAATAATTATCTAAAAATTGGATTGATATATAGCATAAAAATCAACCAAATCCAGTTTCGGCACTATTTTTAGTATTTGATCAAGTATTAGCTTATACCCATCATAACTTAACAAATTATTAAACATAAACTTAAATTGATTATTATTAACTGTTTTTACTAATTGACTAATCAATTTTTAAATCGAGCCTAGGGTAGGAATAGAACAAGCTCTATATTTTAGGTTGACCCATTATTATATAAATTTTTCATACATAAATATACTTAATTATTTGTGTAAAATTTTTTACAAAAAATAAATAAATATGCCAAAAATATACGTACATTTTCTTATTTTGGTTATAAAATAATCATAATATATTTACTGATTTTAAAAACAAAAAAAATAAATAAAATAAAATAAGTGGGTTAAGTGATCATGAATTGGGTATGAATGAAGATAATTCTCCAAGAATTTAATTGTTAGCATAAAAATTGATCTTAATCTAACTTCTAAACTACTTTTAATGTTAATGCAAATACTATCCCTCAAATTAGTTCACAATATTCAAAACCTGAGAAATTATAATATAATTTAAACATAAAATTTAAATTGATTATTGCCAACTATTTCTATTAATTGATTAATCAAAATTTTAAGTCAGGTCCAAAGTATGGTTAAAACAAGGTCCATATTTTAGGTAGACCTTAGATAATTTTTTTACACATAAATATATTTAACTATTCATGTAATAATTTTAAATATAAATATAAATATAAAATTCTATCAAAATTTTAAATTTTTTAATAACTACGCATCAACATCTACATATTTATTATTTTATTATTAAAAATACTAATATATATTTATTCACCAATTTAATAAATAAACGAGTTAAGTGGTTCATACTTAGATATAGATTAAGACAATTCTTCATAGCCAAGTTGAGATAAATGTCGAGTCAATTAGATTATGTCATTTTTAGTGTCTAACATAATTATAAATTCTCAAACTAATTTTATATGTTTTATTATAAAAAATAGTAACATATATTTATTCACCAATTTAATAAATAACTGCGTTAAGTGATTCATTCTTAGACATAGATTAAGACAATTCTTTAATAATTTGGTCATGGCTAAGTTGAGACAAATGTTGAGTCAATTAAATTATGTCACTTTTAGTGTCTAGCACAACTATAGAATCTCAATAACTTTAAATATACATATAAAATTTTATCAAAGTTTTAATTTTTTTAATAACGATACATAAATATGTACATGTTTATTATTTTATTATAAAATAGACTAACATATATTTATTCACTAATTTAATAAATAAATGAGTAATGTTATTTATGCTTAAACATAGACTAAGACAATCTCTAATGATTAGGTTATGGCCAAGTTGAGATAAATGTTAAGTCTATTAAATTATGTCACTTTTAGTATCTAGTACAACTATAAATTCTCAAGCCAACTCTTATGTATTTCATTACAAAAAAAATAAGATAAATTACAAATACATCCCCTGAGATTTGCTTAAAATACAGATTGTCTCATGTGATTTAAAAAATTACAAATACCCCCTTATTAGAATTTTTTATTTAACAGAATTAACTAAAAAATGAAATTTATAATTGTTCTCCTATAAAATAATAAAATTACCTAAATTATTAATTGAAATATATTTTAACATCATTAAAAACTGTTAATTGACTTGATGATTTATTAATAAAATGGACGATTTGTTATGAAATTAGAAACCTCAGGAGATGAAATGTAATTTTCAAAACTACAGGGGCAATTCAGATTTTAATAACATCTCATAGGGTGTATTCGTAATTTACCCTAAAAAATACTAACATATATTTATTCACTAATTTCGTTTGGGAACATCAGTTTTCAACTTAAAAATCAAAAAGTCATTAAAAAAGCCAAAAATCTAACAAACTATACACCAAAAAAAAAGGTCAAAGATTCTCTTTTTTCTCTACTTTGTGTATATCTTTTCGTAAAAAATTAAAAAGTCATCCCAAACATACTAATATTTTTATCCCATATTTTAGCTGAAAAATTAAAAAATTACTAAAATAGCCTATTTCCAAAGGCATATATTAAGACAATTCTCTAATAATTAGGTCATGACAAGGTTAAGATAAATGTTAAGTTAATTAGATTATGTCATTTTTAGTGTCTAGCGTAACTATAAATCCTCAATAATTTTAAATATAAATATAAAATTTTATCAAAGCTTTAATTTTTTTTAATAACTATACATAAACATGTACATCTTCATTATTTTATTATAAAAAATACTAACGCATATTTATTTCCGAATTTAATAATTAAATAAGTGTATTGGTTCATACTTGGGCATAAACTAAGATAATTATCTAATAATTAGATCATGGCCAAGTTGAGATAAATGTTGAGTCAATTAGATTATGTCATTTTTTGAGTATCTAGCACAACTATAAATCCTCAAGCCAACTCTTATTCTTTTATATTCGTGAGGAGAAACTATAATTTTACCTACATAGACATATTTTTAAACTTTTACAAAATAGATAATAGGTAGTTAATAAATTGACAAATATAATTTATTATATGATTGGGCTATTTCTGACATAAAATAAAGTAAATTGCAGAACTTATAAGACAAAATGTTTTTATATTTCATTGTAAATATGATTTTTGTAATTTTATTGCACCTTTTTTAATATACATTCTACCATAGTTTATTTATTTCTTATAAATAAATTTTATGCTATTATTTAATTTGCAAAATTAATTTTTAAGGGTAAATTACATTGACATCTCCTGAGGTTTATGTTTATTACAGTTCCCCCTTCACATTTGAAAATTACATCCCCCTCCTTGAGGTTTAAAGTTTCATTACAGATTGTCTCCCGAGGTTTAAAGTTTCGTAACAGTTCCCCAATCACCGTAATAATCATCATACATAAAATTAAATTAACAGGGGGTCAGTGTAATTTCCCAAATGTGAGGGAGGAACTGTAATAAACATAAATCTCACGGGGTGTCAGTGTAATTTACCCAATTTTTAATTATTTATTTAAACTCGTGTATAGCACGAGTATTATGATTTATAAAATAATTTTAAAAAATTACACCCAAGCTAAGAAAATCTATTAAGTAAAGGTGAGTGAAAGAGAAGAATAAGAAAAATGATCCAATGTTGTCACGACCCAAACCCGTCCCTATGGGTTTAGCATCAGAATCGTCAAGAATCCGAGATTACAAAAGCTTGCTTAACAAAGAAACAAGAATACGAGTATGTGGGTCAAAAGCCAAAACAGTAATACAAAGATGTCCAATGAGCTGTAACAGTCTGTATGCAAAAAGACTTTTCAAAACATATTCACATTCGAAACAAAATAGTATGTACATACATCATATACAGATATTCAGGTTAGGGACCAGATCCCCACCATAACAATACGGTACAGGTATAGTCTATACAGTATTACAAAAAAAGATACAAAAAGGGAAAAATCTAAAACACCCCCAAAAGCCCTAGCTTAAAGGACTCGGAACCTCTCCGTGAGGCACAATGGTTGGCTTTGACAAAATGGGAGCTTAGCCTGACACTTCTAGCAATGGTCTGGTGCCTGAACACCTACATACATACATGAGCAGTGAGCTAAAGCCCAGTGAATAACATATGCGTAAAGAGGTTAAGAATAAATGTCCTTTCAGTATTGAAAACAGTCATTTATCAGTATATCAGTCATTTAGTTTGTGGCTCATATTTCATGCCAAAACAGTCATTCAGAAACTATAATAGTCATATGTGGTACATCCAATAGCAAAACAATGCAGAGGGTCCTAATGCATCGAACAAATGATTGATGGCCATCATATCAAGAAATGAGTGGTTCCAAACATGGAACCGACAGAGATCTCTGTGATGAGCGATATAGTCAAGAATAATGAAATTGCTATGGATGCCACGAATACAGTTCACAAATAGGACAAACATTCCTTCAGTAAGAAATATCATTTCAGAAAGTAGTACAGTTGTTCATTCAGAAAATATTCATGATTGAACATATCTTTACAACACTGTTACTCACAGAGCACTGGGCTATAAGCAGCTAGAGCGTCCTCGGATGCCAACCCTACACAGTTACAGAACGAACACATACTAAGCTACACAATTGAAAAAATAATAACTGAATCCCCAATTTGCCTCGGTGTAGTTCTACATCAATATCATCCTTAAGATACCTTAAACATGTCCTAGGAATGCCTAGGATGGAAAGAGGATACAAAGATGTACTTCAAAACACTTTTTCAAAATTTTCAGAAAACAGGGGTCTCGCTCGAACGTGGCTTTCTACGCTCGAGCGGACATGCAGACAAAGGATCTCCGCTCGAGCGTGACTTCCTTCACTCGAGCGGACTGTAAAACATGGCAAAAGTACTGGATGCATGAAATTCACGCTCGATGGGCGCTCGACCCTCCCTCGAACGTGAGACACAAGTCCTCGCTTGAGCATGCACTCCCTCGCTCGAGCGGACTGCAAATCACATGAAAAGTACTGGATACACGCATTTCCCGCTCAAGCGTCACTTTCTCCGCTCAAGCGGAATGCATGAACTCAGAGTGCTCGCTCGAGCATGAAGTCCTACGCTCGAGCGTGGGTCCAAATTTTGGGATTTCCAGATTGAACCTTCAAGCTCAAAACTAACTTTTAAAGCATCAAATTCGATCCTTTTGGGCTAATTTTCTGGAAAACACTTGTAAACTCATAATATGCCATGTTTCAAAGATCAATTTGAGAATTCAAAGCCCAAAGGTAGCTCAATTAAATACAAATTCATTTAAAACTTCAAGAACATGGTCAAACATAACATGCATGTATTCAATTGAATTCAAAGCTTCAAATACATGAGCAAATGCAAGTTCTAGCTCAAGAACATGGTGAATTCATGGACTATAACAAAATGTGGACATGCATGCAAGAATTTCCATGGAAACAACTTCAAACTTCATGATATGCACATGCATGCATGATTTAAACTTCAATTCAACATTCTGTACCAATTCTAGACTCTACACTTTAAACTTCCATGAACCATGCAATATATGACTTAATTTAACATTCAAGAAGATGATTCTCCTACCTTATGCCTTCAATTTCAAGTCTAGAAGCTCAATTATGCAATCAACCTTCAATATCATCAAGTCTCCATGGTAAATGCCTAGATGAAATCAATTCCTCCTATCTCTCTCTCTCTCTCTCTCTCTCTCTCTCTCTAGTCGGTTTTGTCTTCAAAATGGCTGAAGATACAATGCCAAATGTGTATTACTCAAGTCCAACAAGTATTGACAAGGAGGCCCACTAACATGGCAAAAGGGTAATTAACTCAAACTAATGTAATTTAGCTTTATTTAATCCAATTTAATCATACCAAATCAAATTCCAATTAAATATACCATAAAATCACATAAATTCTAATTAACATGAAATACTAATCAATTTCGGATTCGGCCGCCGATAAGACCTTCAATTTGCAGTTTAAACATAATACAAGAACATATAATTTAGCAGTCAAATAGGTAGACATGCATTAAAACTAATACACTCAATTAATCAGTTCAGAATTTCGATCAATCAGTCAGTTAACATGCTTAATCATAGATTAGCACTAATCAGAGGTGAGGGTTGTCACAAATGTGAAATGCCAAAGCTAGCGATTGTGAGAAAATCTAAAAGTCGTACTTGGCATGTAGATGTTGATTTCAAGAAATATAAGAGGATAAGGGTCACTGATAATTCATTATTTGTCATTTTCATTTTGTTATTAAATTTTTTAATTTCAACAAATTTTGCTAGATTGAGTTTCACAAAATATATATATATATATATATATTACTATTATATGGCATACTAAAAAAATTGTAATTAGTAAATAATAATAATAATAATAATAACATGGAAAGCACTTAAACCAAAAATTCATTTGAACTTAAATACGTAAATACATAAATACAGAAAATAACTTACAATTACAATTGTAGCAACTGCAAGGATCTTAATTGGGTTACAAAACGAGAGGAGGTAATTCTCACTCAGAGCTCTCTGGTTTTCTTAGAACAATGCTGTGTTTTTCTAAAAAATTGAAGAGTACCGAGTGATTACAATTGAATACAATATATAGAAATAAAAGTAAATAAAGCAGCAACATGTGACTTCCTTGATTGATGAAAGCAGCTGGCAACGCATGTGATAAAGCAGATGCTGTCGATTGCTTTCGGTGGAGTGATTGCACGAATATGCAACTTTAACAAAAGTTGATTGAGTGAATAGTGATAGTGAACAGTAAAAGTGAACAGTAACTTTTACTATTCATCACTTTTGGTGGAACACGTGAATATAGGAATCAATATAGATACAAATTAGCAGCTTTTCTCAAAAGAGTATTGATTGAAACTAATTTGTATTTATAGGGAATCCTATGCTAATCAGGCATATGGGTCCTGAGCATCTTGGAACTCGGATCTACCATATGAGATGGGTTGAGTAGTTGATCCTTCAGAAGATTGTGACTGGTCTGAATTGTCTTCTGAATTTTCTGAACTGGTTGATTGAGCTTCTCCAGCTTGATCTGTTAATTGGCAGGCTAACTGGAGCAATTCATCTCTGGATAACTTGGGCTTGACCTTTGATTTAGCTTTGGACTGAGCAGGAGGTGAAATGGGCTTAGCCTTAGCTTTGGACTTTGATTTGGGCCGTGAATGTTCCTTGGGCTGGGCCGGAACTGCAGGAACTTTGGACTTAGCCTTGGATTTTGATTTGGATGATTTGGGCTTGGAACCACTAGAAGAGGGGCTTCCAAGATTGATTGGAGGAAGACTGGGCTAACTTTCTTGGCTGATTGCAGCAGTTGGATTTTGCTAGGCTTTGATCATAGAAGGAGTTAGAGCACATTGATCAATAGGGAACTCTTCTTGAACAATTTCAAAAATTCGGGACACATTGTACTTAGCCCACCATTTGACTGAATGTTGACGGGTGATTATGTTGCCATCAATTCCATAATGCCATTTAAATATCCATGGGAGTTTATATTTGGATATAAAAATTAACAAATATGGAAATTGTCGTTGATGAGTGGTGAATGGGTAAACAGAGGAGAAATAGTGAACTAGTTCAATGAGATCACCAGGAAGGATGTCTGAAATGGCACCATAATGAGTCCACCATCTCAGAAACCAAGTGGGTAACTCAGATTTGAATTTCTGATCAAAGGAGATAAACCAGGAGTGACTAAAAGTTTCATTTTGGTACAAGAAGATCTTGAACCAAGCATCAACATAGTCATGGTAATTGTATTGAATAGAATGACCAGATAAATCGCGAAGCTGATAAGGAGGACCCCATTTAGCTTGGGAAACAATACTATGAATGTAAATGGAATGATACAGAACCTTGCTAGCATAGGTTTGATCAAGACTGATTGATGATGGATCAAAATATCTTTGTAATAGGTGAGTGTTTTATCTGGATGTGAGAGGATGAAATGGCATCCAGAGCCAAAATGGGATTTAGCAATTTCATGGATTACTTGGCCTTTAGGGTGACTGGGTTCTATATAGAACAGATTAGTAGTGTGTGATTTGGTATAATCAGATGGCTCGACCGGGTTAGCAGGGAATGGAGTAACTGAGACTGATTGGCTTGAAGCAAAAGGATCAGTAGCCAAAGCAGTGGAGTAATTAGGCCTGGGGATATTACCAAGGATTTGGTAACGGTTGATCATTTGTATGGGTTGAGGGTATTGTCCTACTAACTCCAAAGGAGGAGGAACAAAAGGTTGACTAGAAGGAACCAAAGCCTTAGAAGGAGGCCTTGCAGACATCTGTTTAAACAAGAAACAATGATTAGTAGCAGAGATTAACAACTAGAGAGAAGATCTAAATAATTCTAGTAATAATATAAATGATTGTAATAATCATGTCGCAGAGTACGACGGGCTTTAATCTGATGGTAATTGATGTATTGAGCTCTTTTAGTAGTTGGTCGAGCTGATTTGAGACGGTTAATACGGTGGTTAATTTGGGTAATCAAGGTTTGGTAATGGGTAATTTGGGTTTTTAAATATGAAATATGCGGAGTAGCACTCATCCCTTACCTCCTTGTAAAAATTTCCGGGTAAGAAAATCAGGTAGGGAATTTTGACAACCAGGTATGTAAGTAATATCAAAATCAAAAATACTTAAAATAGATTGCCAATGGGTAAAAATTTGTTTACTAGCAAGATTTTGAACATCCTTTTCCAAAACATATTTAGCAGATTTGCAATCAACACGAAGTAAAAATTTTTGATTTAAAATATCATCTTGAAATTTTTGAATACATAAAACAGTAGACAAAATCTCTTTTTTAATAGTACTATAATTTAATTGTGCTTTATTCCAGACACCAGAATGATAACGAACAATTTGTTCAGAGGATTGAGGAGTAACTTTCTGAAGTAGAATGCCACCATAACCAATATCAGAAGCATCAGTTTGAATAATTTTAAATGAGTTCTCAGTAGGAATACCAAGACAAGGAAGGGACTTAACATACTGTTTGACTTGTTGAACTATGGCAGTATGAGTAGAAGACCAAGGAGGTGGATTATCTTTTAACCTATCAAACAGAGGTTGACAGATTTTCCTAAGGTCTTTATAGAACTCAGCAATGTAATTGAGATAACCTAAGAACCTTTGTAATTGAGTTTTATCAAGAATTTCATTCGGGAATTTGGAAGCAAACTCAATAGAGCGATTAATTAGAAGAATAGTATTATGGTGAATATTATATCCTAAAAACCTAACTTTAGTCTGAAACAATTTAATCTTAGGAGCAGAGATGACTAAACCTTGACTTTTAATTGTATAAAAGAATGCAGTTAAATGTTTCCAATGTTCACTAATGGATTTGGAGAAAATTAATATGTCATCAATATAAACAATAGAGAAATGACTAAATGGGTTGAATATGTCATTCATTATATTTTGAAATTCACTAGGAGCATTTTTTAAACCAAATGGCATGACATTCCATTCATATTGACCAAAAGGTGTATTAAAAGCAGTTTTGTATCGATCTTTAGGATGAATTTGAATTTGCCAAAAACCACTTTTTAAATCAAATTTGCTAAAAATGACAACTTGATTAAGTCTCTTAATTAAATCTTTTTTATTAGGAATAGGATATCGAATCCATTCTAAAACAGCATTTAATAGTTTGTAATTTATAACTAAGCGAGGGACACCTCTTTCTAATTTAGCATTTTTATTAACATAAAAAGCAAGACAAGACCAGCGTGATTTACTAGGACTAATAATTCTATTTTTTAATAATTCATTAATTTCTTTTTTACACATTTCTAACAATTCATGATTCATTTGAATGGGTCGAAATTTAGTAGGGATTTGTCTTTCATTAAAATTTTTAATGTACGGTAAAGTAACTACATGTTTTTTTTATGCCAAAATGCAGTAAGTAAAGATGAACAAACAGTTGATTTAAGTTTTAATTTAAAATCATTGATTTGAGAAAGGAGAATAGGATCAGTTAACTGTTGATCAATTCTTTTATAATTAATTTCTTCTTTAAGAAAATTGATGTGTCGAGTTAGTCAACTAATAGTATGAGAAATAGAACAATCTTTTAATTGATTTATTTCAAGCATTTCAGGTGGAAATAAAAATTTAAATGTAACGGGTTGGCCTAAAACATGAGTAGTTATTCCTTCACTAGAAGTAGTAAAGGGATATAACAAGGATATGAATGGTGTACCTAAAATGATGCGGTCAGTCATATTTTTCACTAAAACAAATGTGGTTTTAAAATAAACATTATGTTGGCAAACATGGACTTTAGGTAATTTATATTTAATATGCATTTTACTACCATTGGCAGAGGTTAATTTCTCTTGACATTTTTCATAATATTTAGTAGGAAGTAATCCTTCTTGAATACAATTTAAATCAGTACCGGTATCAATTAAAGCAACTAATTCTAATTCAAAATCGTTAACAATAATTTTAATTTTTGAATACCATTTTTGCATATAAATTTTATTGAGTAAGTTTAATCGTTTGTCTTCAAGGTTAGTGGGTTGAGGTCGATTATCAAATATAAGTTTAGCTGGATTAGTATGATCAGAATCAAGATCAGAATTATGTTCAGATTCATGAGGTGATGTATGTGGATTAGGTTGGAAATTAGTTAAACTTTGGTTAAGTTTTAGGGTGATAATTTCATCTTCTAATTTTTTATCCTTATTCTGAAGATCACGGATAGTTTGTTTAATTTGATTGATTTCAGATTGTAAATCTTGAAGTGTAATTTCTTTAGTTTTAGTTTTAAATTTTTCCAAAGTCTTGGATAAACTAATAATAGGTTTATTAATCTTAGGTTTAGTATCCGATTGGAGTAATAAAGCTTTTAATTTATCAATATATTATTGTTTTAAATTAGGATCATCTAATTTACTAATTAAGTCAATTAAAGCAGATTCTTCTTGAGTATGTTTGGTAAGAACAGAAATTTGTTTAACTGGTTTACAACAAATATCATTACATCCTAAGGTAATTTGATTATCAGAATCAGAATTATCACTATTCGAAGGGGAATTAGATGTAGATGGAGGAATAGAAGAGGAATCGTTATCAGATTGATTTAATTGAAAGATTTCAAATAATTGAATTTTGGATTCTTCATTAATTTGGAGTTGGTTAACTCTATCTTTTAGTTTTTGTTTTTCATTACATTTGTTAGCATAATGACCTTTTTGACCACAACTATAGCAGGTAATATCTTTATTAGATTTCAGATGTGATTTAGATTTATAATGTTTCTTCTTGGGTTTGGTATAAAATTTATCATTGGATTTGGAAGATGAATAAGGTTTTTTATATTTATTATAATATTTGGATTTATTTTTATATTTAGAATATTTGTGTGATTTCCTACGAGAGGGTGCAACAGGAGGTAATCCATATTGTTCGCAGAAATTTCCTAATTCATATTTAGCTTTATGTTTATCTTTAGTAGCTTTTTGACTAAGTTTAAGATCAATACACATCTTTAATCCTTCTTTTTAAATAGTACTAATTATATCACCATATGTTAAATTATCATATTCTATAACACCAGTAGGTTGACTAAGAACATCGCGAATTTTGTGAGCAAATAGACTAGGTAATCCATTGATAAATTTTTCTTTCCAAAATAATTTAGTACAATCTTCTCGTAATATTACTCGAGAGGTAAATACATCTTTATACCATCGAAAATCACTTAAGGTTGGATAAGTAAAGTTACTAAGTTGATCATGGATGCGATAATAAATATTAGTGGGTGTACCTATGAAATGTCTAACAATAGTATAGATTAAGGCATTAATACCGTCAGGGTGGCAACATTCAACATTTTCATCAAAAATAGGTAAACCATTATCATCGGTTTGATTAGCATATATTATAGATTCGCGTTGAGCTTCAGTTAAATATTTTTCCCACCAAGATTTGAGCATACCAGTGAACCCAGAAGTAATTAGAGTAACAATTTCAGATTGAGAATATTGGGGATAATTGGAGAGATAACTATTAGAAACCATGGATAAATGATTTAATTTTTAGAGAATTTGATCTTCACTAAGACCATCTATATTCCATTCGTATAATCGTTTAGCAGAGACAGAAAATTGATTATTGAGATTAGTTTCTTCGAATTGAAGATCAGGAGGTGTAGGTTTTGTATACCAATTTTTAGTAATTTGGGGATTAACTTTGGGGTAATGAATTTTCGTAAGATGAGTAGATTGGAATTGTTGAACTAATTCATTTATATCATTATCAGTGTCGGATTGGGTAGAAGTTGGATCAATATCAAATTGTTGATTTAGAACAGTAAGACCTTTATCTTTAGAAGGTGAAGCATTATCAGTTGTAGATAGTTTGGTGAATAATTTTTCAATAGCTTGGACAGTAGAATGATCATTAGTAATTAAACTAGTCCGTTTAGAACGATTAGTGGGTAGATTAAGTAAAGGTGAATCTAAAGGTTGTTTAGAGAATGAGGTTTGAACGGATTCTAAATTGGTTTCTATTTTGTCTAATTATTTACCAATTGTACTTAAACATTGATTAGTATAATTATTTTGTTCAATGACTTTTTTAATTTCATTATCATTAGCAGGTAATTTGAAAGGTGAGGCAGGGATTTCAGAACCTTGTTGATAAAGAAGTATTTTCTCTAAAGGAGGATGACTAGAACTAACAGAAGTAGTATAAGAAGTTTTCCATTTATATTTTGTGATTGTATTAAGCTGGTTGTAATATTTGTCAACATATTCTAATAAAGGTAATTCAAAACCATATGCAATCATAAAATCATACCATTGTCGAGAAATTTGAGACATTTGAGCAGAATTATATTTAGCATAGTAAGCATGTCGTGAAACTCTATTGGCTGGAGATTTAAATTCAATAAGTAATTTATCAAGATTAGGAGTAAAGTCTTTTTTAATTGTCATTAATTGAGGATTGACAGATGGTGTAAATTCTTCAAAATCAGTTTGAGTTGGAGAATTAATAGAAGCAACTTCTTCTTCAGGGAAATGTGTGTGTGCAGAATAAATAGGTTTACTAATTTGGGAAGTTGTAGAATTATCAATTCCTTTCAATTTATGTTGAGTTGAAGGACCAGTGGTTGGTCCAAGATGTAATCGACTATTTTTTCTAAATAAAGGAGTATTAAATATTTCGTCTTCAGTTTCAATTTCAGTAGGGACACTAGATGTACTATGTCTAGAGGATTGACTACGATTGAATTTAATGCGAACAGAACCATCATTGTATTGTTGAATATCTTGGATATCTTGTTCTGAGGATTGTTGTTGATTATGTTTGTAATTTTCATTAACAGTAATCCATTGATCGGGTAAATCAATATTTTTCCATTCAATCATTTGTGGGACATTAATATGTGATTCATGAGTATCACTACTTTGAATTAAGAGGGTTTTATCACGAGGACTTTTATGCAAAGCATGAACATTTAAATTAGTTTGCATGCACTTATAATGAACACGATATATTAAAGCAATATTATAAACTTTTTCTTTCATGTTAGTAAATGAACCATGTATTTGAATATTTAATGCTAATGCATGTAAAATATGTGGATCTCGTAAACTTAGTGTAAAATTAGGAAAGCAATTAAAATGTACTGGACCTTTATGAAGATCAGTTTCCATCATATCCATTAAACTATCATTGTAATTGAGGAAACGAGCATCTCTTAAACATAATAAAACAGAGGTATTTTTACCAACTATGGTTAATGGATTAACACCAACTTGAATTAAACCAATATGCATAAAATTGTAACCATTATTTAAATGTCTTTTAATTAATTTAGCATCAAATAATCTATAGGTTTCGCAGGGTTTTTCTAAAGTATAAACTTGTTCAATTGTTTTAACATATAATGCAACTTTAAAAATATTCTGTAAAAAAGTAGTTTTATAAATTTCTTTAAGGGAAATTCCTCGTAGCTCGAAAAAGTGTGACACGAATGGCTCGAAAATAATCTCTTACCGGTAAGAGATTATTTTTGAGCCATTCGAGCCGTGATATTCGAGCTACGTAGCAGTGCCATTTCTTTAATTTGCAATTTTGGTATATTCCATCTTCTATTAATTTGATCATTTTGTATTTCAACATCTTCTTCATTTATTACTAATCCTTGATTAGGTATAGAGGACAACGTAGTTGACCTAGAACTGACTGATGAGTTACTTTTAAATAATCGATTCATTGTTCTTGTTAATTAATCAGTTTTACAGATATCTTAATACAGACCCTATTCGTCAGGTTATCACAGACCAAAGAGGTTTGAGTACAGACCCTATTCGAAATGTCCAACACTGCCTAACCCTAAGGACTTACTCTGGATAGGGGTTGAAAGTGGGTGACTTAAACTTGGTGGATAGACCCAGACTGATCTCGTGGGTGATTAAGACGAACTAAAAACCAGATTAATCAAGAAAACAATAGAAAGGATTAATTGGAAGAAACAAAACAGTTAGAAACATGAATTATTATTATTATTATTATTATTGAATTTCATATAATTTACAATATCATCTAATATATAACAGATTAAAATTATGAAAACTTAGTAAATAATAATGTATTTATATTTTATCATAGGTGTAGTTTTTGTTTCTAAAAATAAAAAATACAAATTGCAATTTTTTAATTTATCATAATTTTTGTTTAATTTTTACTAATTACATTATGATTGTTATGGTTATTTAGAACTAAAAACATACCATTAATGGTAGGGAAAAAAATCACAAGAAAAATTGTGATAAAAATAGTTAAAATTTATTTAATTTATTTTCTTACTGTTTAATTTTAATTTTAAAATTAATTATTAATTATTTATATAAAACCGTGCATAGCACGGGTATTACGTTAGTCTCTTATGTAATTACATTCAATTTATCAAGCTTAATATAACTTTTAATTTTGCTTTTGATTGAATTTTTTAATGTATTTTTTTTGTCTATTATTTGAGTTAATCTTGTAAAAAATTTGGTTAGTTTTTTGATAAATTCTCTTTTTAAGTATTTATTTTGTCTAACTCATATATATTTTTTATTATTTCATTAAGTCCTGTTTAATATAATATGACCAAATCATCATTTCTAATTTTTTGCACACGTGTCTATTTTGAAACTAATACATAACAACTATTTCTCATTTTATGGAGAAAATCTCTCCATCATTCTAAAAAGAAAATCTTTCCCTTATTCAATTGCAAAAATCTCTTATTTATTCTAAGAAGAAAATCTCACCCGCATTCCATGGAGAAAATCTCAAATTTTGAATTTTGAACCTTTTATAATTTGAAAATTTTAAAAATATTGCAACAAAAAATCTAAATAAAAATCAAAATAGAATATGAATGTTCACAGTAAAAAACAAACATGCAATTAACTTTTGAAAAAACAAATCGCATACTAAAGTACAATGTGAATATTCACAATAAATAACAAACATACAACTAACCTTTGAAAAAATAAAATTTATACCAAAATACAATATGAATGTGCACAATTTATAATTAACATATAACTAGCCTTAAAAAAGTAACACATACCAATGCAAACATTTACACTGCAATGTGAAAATATAAAATAAAATTGAAAAAAGTGAAACTCGACTATTTCAATTATTCAATGGTAACAAAAATAATTGTTTAACTAACAAACATAGTAACAAAAACACCAAACCACAATTAATTTTCGAAAAAATAAAACTTATACCAAAATACAATGTGAATAATCATAATTTACAATTAATGTACAACTAGTTTAAAAAATGAATAAATAAACTCATACCAATGTAAACATTCACACTACAACGCGAAAACATACAACAAAATTAAAAAAAAGTGAAAATTGACTATTTCGATTGTTCAGTGATAACAAAAATGATTGTTCAACCAACAAACATAGTAAAAATAAATAAATAAATAATAAAAAAAATACAACTAACTTAAAAAAAAAAAAAAATTTTCACATACCGAAATACAATGTGAATGTTCACAAAAAACTAAATTCATACCAATGTGAACATTTATACTGCAACATGAAACAAAATTAAAAGAAAAAAAATGATTGTGAACATTGACTATTTCGATTGTTCAATGGTAACAAAAATAATTGTTTAACCAATAAGTATATAAAAAAAAAAAAAACAAACAAAATACAACTATCATTCAGAAAAACTTAAAAAAAAAAAAAAAAAAAAAAAAAAAAAAAAAAAAAAAAAAAAAAAAACAACAACAACAACAACAACAACAAACAAACAAACAAACAAACATTAAAATACGTTAATGTGTATGTTTACAATTTACAAATAACATACAACTAATATTAGAAAAACTAAATTTACACCAATGTGAACATTCACACTATAAAACAAAATTGAAAAAAAAAAGAAGACTATTTCAATTGCTTAATGATAACAAAAAATAATTATTCAAATAACAAGTATATTAACAAATAACAAATGATATGTGAACATTCACATCTTGCAAAATATATAGTTATGTCGATATCTATATTCCAACACTTATTTCTCAGACTTTCAAATAATGTGAAATGTAAAAGTTCACATTGATTGACAAAAAAAAAAAAAAGAAGCAATGGCAACAATAAAATAAAAAAAATAAAAAAAAAAAAAAAAAAAAAAAATCTATCACTCTAAAAATAAAAAAAATATCACCAACATTCTCATCTTCATTATCATCTTTAATTTATCATTATCACTATCATTAACAATTTATGCAATTTCACCATTTCACCAATCCAAATCATACCAAACTCACCTTTGAAGAATAAGTTTATAATAAAATTGACTGAACATAAATAGAGTTTCGACTTATAACAATGGAAAAATATAGTTTTAAACACAGAGTAACAATGGACGACCACAGAACTTTAAACACAAAGTGACAATGGAGGAACACAAAATTCCACCACAACAATGGAGAAACATAATATTATTTCACCACCATATGTAAACTAGAGTTTCTAAACCCTACCAAATAGAGAGTTTCAAACGCTAGCACAATAAAATAATACCGCAAATGTAAAAAAAACTAATCAAAAAGAAAAACGCTAATAATGGTAACTGCCAAAATAGAGGTAGTAACAAAAAGGAAATATGTATATCTTTTTTTATATAATACATATCAATAATAGACATAAGGGAATAATAGTCCAACAAACAATATAAATAAGAAAAAAAGAATCTCATGAAATAAAATTATAAATACATAGGACTAACTAGATTATGTTTTTCCTTAGTAGACTTAATTGGGTTAGAACACCTCCAAATAGTATTTATCAATAAAAAACCCCCAAAAATTATAATAATAAAATATAATTTTATAAATTATCAGAAAATCAAATTAAGTTGAAATCAAATATTTTCATAAATAATTTCATTTAATAGATATTAGTTTCATTAAATTTAACTTATGAAAAAAATTTAATTTTTTTTTATACATTTGTTATTTTTAGTTAATAGTAAATTTTTTTGATATAACATGTTAACACGATATGAACCAGACATGAACCAAAAATGACACGATACGATAACACAACAAGTTGGGTTGGTGTTCAAGTAATTCTAACACAACGCAAACACGACCCAACAAGACACCCATCCCTAAATGCAACCACTAATCAAGAGAGATATAGTTAAGATCTCATTATACTGTGGCCTCTTTTGAGAAGTTAGTTAAAAGTTAAAAATCAACTTTTAATCTATTTTGAGTTACATCATCTCGCACATTTTTTACATATTTTTTCAAAAAAAAAAAAAAAAGTTAAAAAAAAAAAAAATTAATTTTTAACCATCTTCTTAAAATAGACCATGCCACATATTTTTTTTGGTTGTCTTCCTTTTTTTTTTTTTTTTTTTTCCTAACTTAAATTGATAGACTTATGGCACACAAGCATAAAAAATAACTACATCGAGATGTTCTTATAATCAAACTCATATTTTTCTTTTCTCTATCCATTTTCTTCCAATGAACCAAAAAAGCAACTCAAAATCATTTTATTAATAAAACTATAATATTTTTCTACACTGATAAAATTAAAAAGTATGACATTAAGCTATTGATCACGAACTGTTGGATAATTTAATTCTCCGATTAACCTCCTTTTCCAACTCATCAAGCCCTCCCACCTCCTCAAGTTCCTGCACCACCACACACAACAATATTCAACCTCATTCCTTCAATAAAATTTATAATTTAATTTAACAAAACAAGGGTTCTATCCAAAATCTTTGTCCTCTTTGCACACTGTAATAAAAATCTGAAAATAAACAAAGGAGAGGAGAGGAGAGGAGAGGAGAGGAGAGGATCACCGACCTTGGGTCCCAAGAACAGCCCATACGGGACTCCGTTGAACTTGTCTGAATGGTGGAGCTACAAAAACAGACATTCGAGTCAAACAAGATCTTGGACGTTTAGATTCCATTACCCAAAAAATAATCATTAATTATTGCATTATACAAATAGTGTATGTAAAGCCGTATGTATAGGTGTAGATCTATACCAGGTGAGCCGCGGCGACTTTTCGGAGGTACGGTACGTTGGCAATGGGGCCCACCGGGAATCTTTTGTGAACGAGACCGTCGTGAACGAACATATAGGCCATACCAAACACTGTAATTCCAAGACCCTGCAAATATTACACATGATAAAAAATCCTTTACCCCGTGTAAGTCTAATTCCTTTTTTATTTTCTACGACTCTGTTTAATTTAGTCTTTTAAATTAAAAATCAAAAAAATTAATAATTTATATTAAAAAAGTAAAGATTTTTGTTTTATTTTATTTTGATTTTTTAAATATCTTCTGATAAAAAAAAAAAGAAGTTAAAAAGTCATTTCAAATATATTAATTTTTAAAATAAATTACAAATACACCCCTTGAGATTTGATTAAAATACAAATCGTATTCTGTGATTTTGAAAATTACATTTCACCCTTGAGGTTTTTATTTTTATAACAAATCATCTCTTTTATTAATAAATTATCAAGTCAATTAACAATTTTTAATAATGATAAAAATATAATTCAATTAATAATTTAAGTAATTTTATTATTATATATGAGAACAATTATAAATTTCATTTTTTTAATTAATTCTGATAAATAAAAAATTCTAATAAGCGGATATTTGTAATTTTTCAAATCACATGAGACAATCTATATTTTAAGCAAGCCTCAAGAGTGTGTATTTGTAATTTATCCTATTTTTTATCTCATATTTTCATTAAAAAATCAAAAAATTATTAAAATAACATGTTCTCAGAAACTTTATGTTTGAGATGTTGGTTTGAGGCTATTTTAGCCAAAAATAAAAATAAAAATAAAATAGATTAAAAAGTTAATAAGACAACATGTCACATTTAAACCATAATTATTTTATTTTTTCTCTCAAAAAAAAAAAAAAAACCTCATCCTAAAGGAGATCTTTTAGCCCTATGCTAAAATAGTCAAAAAATTTAAAAAATCAAAAAATCAATCCAT
The DNA here is from genome assembly GCA_025200525.1 of Camellia lanceoleosa. Taxonomy (NCBI): domain Eukaryota; kingdom Viridiplantae; phylum Streptophyta; class Magnoliopsida; order Ericales; family Theaceae; genus Camellia; species Camellia lanceoleosa. The sequence goes on along the minus strand of CM045758.1, from coordinate 92,745,470 downwards.
ATCCTAAACGAAAACTTAATTTATCTTTTGATATCTTTATAAAAAAATTAGATACAAAATTTTGATATCTTTATAAAAAAATTAGATAAAAAAATAAAAAAAATAATAAGATCTAAATAAATAAAAATCTCAAACCCTTTTAGCTATGGTTTTGCTAACATTTTAGAGTTAAATAATCATAAAATGACAAAATAATTTATATAAGTTAATAAGATAAAATATTATTTTTTACCTATAATCATTACACTTTTTCTCTCACAAAAATAAAAAAAATTCCAAAACAAAAATTAAACGAGACTAAAAAAACCAAGTTAAAAAATTCAAATTAAAAAAATCAATGCCTAAAGAACCCTTAACAACGTGTGTGTTATTAAAGAAAATAAAATATTATAAATTTTAAATTTTTCACTAAATAAATAATCAAATATCTTTTACAAGCGTAAAATATGACCCGTATAAAATATTTAATTATTTATTTAATAAAAAATTTGATATCTCTAAATTCCTCGAAATAAAGAAATGGATTGACTGATATTCAGGCAGTCATTGAGAGACAAACAGACAGACAGACATGCGAGATACTAGAGAGAGAAAAAGTTTTACTATATACGTATAGAGCGAGAGAGAGAGTGACACAGAGAGAGAGAGAGAGAGAGAGAGAGAGAGAGAGAGAGAGAAGAGAAGTATACAGCTCCGAAACAGAGACCAGGAACAAGGCCTTTGTGGAAGAAACCGTAGGAGAGGAGGGCAATGGCAGGAACGGCGTTTATAATGGCAAAGACGTCGTTCAGCTCAAAGGGTCCTTCTCTTGGTTTATGGTGAGACTGCAATTAAAATTGTTGACCAGAATTGAGAAACCTATATCCCACATAATCAACAACTCTAAAAAATCGTCCATCGGAAACCTGAGAAAATCGAGGATAAGAAATTAAAAACCAACCTCGTGCATATGCCATAACGAAGCGTGCCAGAGCGCCCTGTGAGCCCATCTCGCCCAAAACTCCATCCCCACCTGGAAATTCCAACAACAACCCCCAATTCTATTAAGAAAAAATCAATCATACCAACAACAACTCTTCTTCAAATCTGACTACTTACAACAGCGCCCACTGAGAGAGCAAATGTACCAAACATCTCCGAGAAGGGGACCTCTCCACCCTAAAACCACAAAAACAGCTCTAATTTATTCTCTGTTTGTTTACATGGAAACATGTTTCCTGAGAAAATGTTTAAAAAGAGAGAATACCTCCATTTGCCAATAAAATCGATAATAAACAGCGAAGACCGCCATGGAAGTAATACCAAAACTAGACATGACTGCGGCGACAAGGTAAGTAAATCGCTCTGAACTCTTCCTGGCAAGCTTCTCTGCCAAGCGTGCCGCCGAGATCTGTTTCTCAATTTCCTCATGCTCACCCTCCTCTTCGTTAGTTTCAACTTGGGTATTCAATTTCTTGTCCTCCACCACGAAACAGACCGTCGTCGTTGTCTTCCGACCAGACCGAAGCATCGTATCGAACCGGCGAAGTGGCAAAGAGAATAGATAAGTGGGAGTGATGACGGAATTGGGTTTTGGACCGAGGAATGGGTTTCGGCCCAAACGGAAGGACCGAGAGCTTGGGCAGACAGAAAATCCGGCCGCCATGGACGGTGTAGGTCGTAGTTTGGCAAGCTCAGATAGAGAGGAGAAGAAGAAGAAGAAAGAAAATTTTTGAGGGGAGGGAGGCGGGTTGGGGGAGATTGAAGTGGGGTTTGGTATACGTGTGGGTGTGTGAATGTTAAGTTTGGCCCGGGGGTTCAATGCACGTAGACCACATGTTCTCTTCCAATTAAATAGTGGTACAACATACTAAAACCAAAACAAAAAAGCTGAACACAACAAAATGGTCCTAGCTGTCCGCAGAATCACATGATCGCCACTGATTTAAAAAATAATAATGAAATAAAATGATGCCTCGTTTGTAACATGTTATTTTAATAATTTTTTTTATTTTTTTATATTAAAATATAAGATAAAAAAATTAATATATTTAATTTTTTAAATTTTTTTTTTCATAAAAATATGTACAAAAAATAGAGAGATAATTTTTTTTTGACTTTTTTATATAGTTTAACTTTTTAATTTTTTTAATGACTTTTATTGAATGTTGCTAAGAGGTGTTTTGGGATTACAGTTACAAGCTGCTTTTTGACTTTTAATCTATTTTGAGTCACATCACTTCTCATATATTTTTTTATATATTTTTAAAAATAAATAAATAAATAAATAAATCAACTTTTAATTATCTTTTCAAAACACTTCTAAATAAGGCCTTATTAGCTATAATGGTATATGGTGTCATTTGTCAATAAAAAATAATAAATATATTAAGTCGACAAAGCATGTGTATCGCAAATTCAACAATCAATTGTGCTACGTAACTCGAAATACCTGGGCTTGAATGGCCCATTTTTTTTTCCCCCTTGCCTTTCTGCTCAGTTTTCTTTCTCTTTCTCTCAAACAGAATTCCACAATCCAAAACCAAGATCCGAAATCAATCCCAAAATTAAAAACAAAATCAAAATCAAAATCAAAATCAAAATCCAAATCTATACAGATATTCCAAATATACACAAATCAAAATCAAAATCAAAATAAAAAACAAAGGAAGAATGAGAAGAGTAGAGGAAGAAAGAAGAAGAAAACAGAACAAGAAGGAGAGGAGGAAGAAACAGAGATCTATGTATACATACACACAGATCTGTGCATATACAGATCTATACAGCCCATCGTTCCTCCAGCCTATCATCTCCGTCATCGCCCATCGTCTCCGTTTTTCTTCCTCCAGCCCATCGCCTCTCTTCCTCCCTCTTCTCTTTTTCCTCTTCCCTCTTCTCTCTTCCTTGTTTCAGTGAGGACCTGTTTCAGCGAGAAGAAAGAGAGGAGAATATATATATATATATTCAAAATGACGTCGTTTTGAATTTCGGGGCAATCAAGCCTCGAAATTTCGAGCCCTCAAGTATTATTATTCAATAATATTGTAGTTCTTACAAAAAATTAAGATCGTTGATTAGGTGATGATATTGCCACATGATAATATTACTATTACATTCTATATTTATTCTATTGAGTGATGTTAGTAAAATACTTGAGACCTCCAAAAAGAATAAAATAAAATAAAATAAAAAAACTCACAATTTGAATAATGTGGTATGATAGGTTTCCACTTTCTGGATCTTTAACACTGCTCTCCTGTGTGAATGTTAGTTGTCAGTATTGTATTTAGATATAAATGAACAATAAATATAGAAAGAGGAGATTTATTAGGAAATCCTTTTCAAGTATTTATATCTCAATTAGTACATAACACATTCTTATATTTTAATAAGTCCTACTAGTATATTACCTGTATTATGCACGTGCTTAAACAAATAATTAACAATTAATTTTGAAATTATATAATTACATATACTGTAACACCCTGAAGTAAATAACACGAAACCCGTTTTAATCATGCGTACAATTGATCAACAACCTAAAATATTCCATTTCATTATATCTTTGATCATTAAGAAAAGTGCATATGCACTATATATTCATAATTCCTACAATCTGAATCTATAGCATATAGCACTGAAACATGATTACAATAAAGGTAAAAACTAAATAATTAAATGCCTTAATGGCTATAACTTTTCAAGTCGGTTCTTGGGTACAACAAAATGAGTTTAAACCCAATACAAGTAAAACCCGTTGCTTAAACAAAAATATTTACATCAACAAACAAAAAGGAAGCCTCTAGCTCCAAGTCCTCCCAAGCTACGCCCTTAGTGGAGGCATATCATCATTATCTAAAAGTTGTTTCCTACATAGGGTGAGCCGCAGTCCAGTAGAGATACTCTAATACAATATATGCATCTTAGCAAAATTATAAGGTGAATACACAATGCATGCCATTTTCCAAACATTTCTCATTTTTTTCCATATCAAAACAATGCAATGTCAAATTATCTATCAATTCATGAAAATAATTCTTTTATACAGAAAATAGAGCAGTGGATACAACACACTAGCAATCTTTAGGTACGTATCTGCTAGTAGGCTATACAAGCACTACAAAAGCCATTTTATCAGTACTAACTAGAAGGATCGACACCTAATTGCGTGAATTTCTAGACACACAGGCCAACATCATAACCACAACCACACCCCCTTTTCATCAAGGATACATAGGCCAACATCATAACCACAACCACACCCCCTAACCAGATTCACCAAGGTATTCACCTATTTTTCTCAAAAACTAATACATTTACAATGTTCAATGTGTAATGACGCTTAATGCACAATGGGTGAGAAGTTAGTTTCAATTCAATCTAATCTTCATGCAATGTCTACAACAATCAAGACTATCCTCCACCTATAGCCCAAAACATATATCTATATACATTAGATAAATTCTAATTAAAAGATACAATTTCATCATTTACAATGGGAGTGATATTACATATCCAACTCTACTATCTTCATCAACATAACCATTATTCCAATTTCACAATATCCAACATCATTTTTCATTTTCCTTTCGCAATTTCAAATATCCAAAATTAGTGCAAAACCCCCATTTATTTATATTAATCAATTTTAAGAAAACATTTCCATTATTTCAACATAGCCAATCCATAACCATCTTTCCACAACCATTTTCAAGAATCAATTTGTAAAACCCCTTTTTTGATTCCAAATCAAATCTTAGGTTCTACCCAAAAATCTCCAAATCAATAACCCATTTCAAAGAGCAAATAACTAAGCTAAAAATCATTAAAAAAAAAAAAAAATCCCTACCTCAAAGTAGAAGACGAGAAGAAACAATGGGTAACACTTGACAGTGTCAAAAACACTAAATGCTCCTATTCAAATGAAGCCCTCAATGTGTTCAATGTTTTTCTCCAAAGGACTAGGGTAAGGAAATCAACAGATTGAGAGTATTTGGAGCTAGAGTTCAAGAACTAGAGAGAAAGTGTGAAGACCTAGGGTTTTGAAATATTTAAAGAGAGAGAGAGAGAGAGAGAGGTGAAAAGGTGACTGAAAAAGGCTGTCTCTCGGACTGATATACGCACAAACTGCTTGAGCGATCAAAACACTGCTCGAGCGACAAACACAAAATTAAGACATTGCTCGAGCGACCAAAACAACCACTCAAGCACACAATGACCCCCTCCCAGTAGTTCAAACCTGTAAAAGTTTGCTTGAGCGCAAGAAAGACCGCTCAAGCGAAGATATCAAACTCTCAGTAGTTTTGTAGATTGTAAAAAACCGCACAAGCATAGAAATGGTCGCTCAAGCGAACAAGCGAAATTCTGAGCAACAACTCTTTGAAAAATTAACGTTTCAACCTGTTTCAAACACAACCAAAAATCCCAATAACCAAACGCAACAAACAACAAGATGGAAATGAGCTGAACGACAATTAAAGACACGGGTTCTCAAATCCAAAAATAATTAAAAGGGTCAGGTTGAAACTAGAATCATTATAATCTCCCCCATTAAGGAATTTCGTCCCCGAAAGTTAAATTCAACATTCCTTAAAAGAAAGTGAAATAATTCCCATACATCCAATTTGTAACAAGGATACACCAAATCTTTCAACACTAACTATCACCGTCCAACTTCTCCAAAACATATACAATGTTCGTACATTACAACATTTACAAATTTTTTTACATAAGTTTCAAACATCAACAAATAGGTCTAGATACTTCCTATGGACTTTTGTCTCATGCTCCCAAGTCGCCTCTTCAACCCCGTGGTGTCGCCACAACACTTTAACCAATGGGATAGTCTTGCCTTGTAAGACTTGGTCCTGTGAGTCTAAAATCCGTACCGGTCTCTCCTCATATGCGACATCCTCATCTACCTCTTACTCGGTCCAATCCAATACATAGGAAAGATTAGGCTCATATTTTTGGAGCATACAAATATAGAACACGTTTTGAACCCAGAAAGTTGAGGCGACAAGGCCAAATGATAAGCTACATTTTCGATCTGCTCTAAAATCTTAAAAGGTCTAATAAATCTAGGAGATAACTTTTAGCTCTTCCCAAACCTCATCAAATCTCGCCTCAATGATAACTTCAAAAACACGTGATCTCCTATCTTCAAAGACAACGATCTCCTCCTATAGTCAACATAGCTCTTCTAGCAACTTTGAGCCAAAGCCAACCTCTTACGGATAAGCGCGACTTTCTTAGTCATTTCTCGGACTAGTTCAGGACCTAACATAGGTGCGTCACCCACCTCGGCCCAACACACTAGAGATCTACAAGGTCGGTCATATAGGGCCTCAAACGGTGCCATACCAATACTTGTTTGAAAACTGTTGTTGTAAGCAAACTCTACTAAAGGTAAATGCCTTTCCCATGACCCCTTAAAATCAAGAACACAAACCCCAAAGCATATTCTCTAAGATTTGAATGGTTCGCTCGGACTGCCCGTCAGTCTAAGGATGATAAGCGGTGCTAAATACCAATGTAGTGCTTTGCTATAATCGAGCCATAAAACGAGGATCTCTATCCGATACAATAGTCACAGAGACTCCATGAAGTTGAACTATATCCCTAACACAAAGGTCGACAAGATAATCTACCAACTTAGTTAACCGGTCAACTATCACCCATACAGCGTCACTACCCCGTTGAGTCCTCGGAAGACCTACAACAAAATTCATCGTGACATGCTCCCACTTTCACGCAGCTATAGGTAAGGGTTGTAACAAACTCGCTTGTCGCTGATGCTCAGCCTTCACTTGTTGAGAAGTAAGGCACTTCTAAAACAAAGAAGGCTACATCTCTTTTCATCTCCCTCTACCAAAACTGGTAGCTAAGGTCGTGGTACATCTTTGTGTCTCTTAAGTGTACCGCAAGGCATGGATGGTGAAACTCTCAGAGTACCTCCTCCCTATAAGGTTCTAGCATGAAAAGACGATCCAAATACTTCACACTAGGGTCAGAATACACATTCAGGCAACTCTACCTTCTCACTAGCTATCTTCCCTCGGATAATCTCTACCTCATGATCATCCCGCTGTGCTTTCATAACTTGGCTCACTAATGTAGGTTGTGCAACTATAGTGAACAAAATTGCCTACTCAACAGACTTGCCAAGATGCAAGTCAAACTCGCCAATAGCACCTAACATCTCCCATTCCCGAATAGCAATACTTGTTACACTACGTACTGACTTCCTACTCAAGGCGTTAGCCACAACATTGGCCTTCCTCAGATGATAGTGCAACTCAAAATCGTAATCCTCCATAAACTCCATCCACCTCCTCTATCTCAAATTCAAATCTTTATGTGAAAACAGATACTTCAAACTCTTATGATCGGAAAATATATTGAATTTCTCACCATACAAATAATGCTTCCAAATCTTTAAAGCAAAAATCATTGCCACTAGTTCTAGGTCGCGAATAGGATAATTTCTCTCATGGGTTTTCAACTGATGCGAACTGTATGCTACTACCTTCCCGTCATGACCCGAACCTGCCCCTATGGATTAGGATCATAACTGGCCGATAATCGTGACATTTCCTATGGCCTCAGATAGAAATCAAGTCATAGTTAATAATAAAGGGCCAAAAATGCGGAAGTAAAACTTGTAAAGATTGTCCAATGAGCTGTGCATACATGGAATAGCAAAAACTTTTCTCATTTATGCTATGACTCACACCATACAAACATTCAGAGTATGTAAATACATATATCCAGGATCATTATAAATTCAGTCTTAACAAAAACCAAGGTTATACACAAATTTGGTCACATATGACCACAAAAGAGCAAAAGGAAAAACAAAACAAAAGTAAGGCCTCTTACATGTGGTGACCTTGGTTGCCTTCCTAAAACTAAGTACTCATGCATACTTTCATTAAGGTTGGAGCGGGACATCCCTTTGCTCACCTACATATATATAAATAAAGAGTGAGCTAACGCCTAGTGAATAACATCAGAGTAATGGAGCTCATGAATAAGATTCATTAAATCAAAATCTATGTATCATATCCATATACAAAGGGACCTCGGGTCCAATTCACATACAAAACGACCTTGGGTCCAATTCATATTTACAAAAGCGACATTGGGTCCATTACGCAAAAACGACCTTGGGTCGAATTCATATACAAAACAACCTTTGGTCCATTATATGCAAAACGACCTTAGGTCCAACATTTCATATTCATAATCGTGTGCACATTTAGATCCATGATCATGTTTACATTCGTATTCGTATTCAAAACGACCTTAGGCCCAATGAATCTCTTATTCAAAACGACCTTTGGTTCATTTAACAATCATACAAAAAGACCTCAGGCCCAATCCGTATCCTTGTCAATATACCGAACGGCTTTGGGCCCATTTCATATTTATACATCAATCACTTCGCATATTTTATTACGAATCAAACGAATAAGATACTCATTCATAGCATCAATTTAGAAGTTTAGAAACTTACCACATAGGTAACACTTAGAAAATAATGAATACACAAAAATATCTTTACTAAGATATTATTCACAGTGTTTTGGTGCTTGATTCATCCTTGCACTTGACCCTAAGGCTTGAATTCAAGTGTATTCTAGTTCAATTTTTCAAGTCTCCTTCACTTCCTTCACAATTCTCTTCTCTCTCTCTCTCTCTCTCTCTCTCTCTAAGTGTTGAGTTTACTCTCCTTAGAGTGTATATTACAGAATTTTTGAGCTCACCTTCTGAGCTTAAGCATATTAGAACATATTTATATGTTTTCCAAATCAAAATTGCTAATTAAGGCTTGGTGCTAATTGATTAGGCTTAATTTAATTAGTTTAATCTAATTATTTTGATCTGAATCAAATTTTAACTAAATTTCACCGTAGCTTTTAAAAATTATGCTAATCACAATGGTATAATCAATTTTGGTTTCTGATGCCTCTAGGGCCCTCAATTTTAGTTTATACTAGAATACAAACAAATTTCTCTACAATGGGCAGATATGAATTTAAAACACACATAGTCACATGATTAGCATTCAATTTCACATTAAGCACATAATCACAAGTATAATTAACAATTAGCAGTATATCACAGAACAGGGTTATCACATTCTTCCCCCTTTTAAGAAGTTTGGTCTCCCAAACTTATGTTACCTTCCATCGGAAACAAATGTGGGTAGTGCTGTCGCATCTCTTGTTCTTTCTCCCACGTGGCATCCTTTCCATAATGTTCTTTCTACTCCACTTTCACCATTGGAATGGATTTGTTCCTCAGTTGCTTTACTTGTCAATCAATGATTTGTTATGGCCATTCTTTGTATTCCATATTTTCATTGAGGGCTCTTCAGTGATAGTGAATTACATGGAACGAATCTCGAAGATAACCCCTCAACATTGACACGTGGAATACATTGTGCATTTTCTCTATGCCCGGTGGTAACGCAACTCTGTAAGCAACTAGACCATGTCTTTCCAGAATCTGAAACGGTCCAATATAACGGGATGATAACTTACCATTTTTACCAAATCCTGATTAGCCTTTCGCCGAATTACGGATGAACACATGATCACCAATCTCATACTCAAGAGGTCTTCTTCTAACATCCACATAACTCTTTTGCCGATTCTGTGCTGTCTTGAGTTTTTGTTGAACAACTTTGATCTTTTCGGTGGTTATTTGCACTAGTTCAGGCCCAAGCAAGACCTTATCTCCGACTTCAGTCCACCAAATTGGTGATCTACATTTTCTACCATACAAGGCTTCATAAGGCACCATGCCAGAACTGGAGTGAAAGTTGTTATTGGATGCAAATTACGCCAATGGTAAGTAAGTCTCCCAATTCCTTAAAACTTTAAGGCACACATTACGAGCACATCTTCTAGAGTTTGTATAGTTCATTCCGATTGTCCATCTGTTTGCTGATGGAATGCAATACTAAACCTCAGTTTTGTCCCCATTGCTCTCTATAGGCTTTTTCAAAATCTAGATACAAATTTTGGATTTCTATCCGACACAATAGACACCGGAACTCCATGTAGAAAAAAAATTTCATCAACATATATAGTGGCTAATCTATAGGCATCATGAATAGTTTTCACAGATAGGAAATGTACAGATTTAGTCAGTCTATCAACTATAACCCAAATAGAGTCCAGTCCGAGGTAGGCTAACGACAAAGTCCATGGTTATGTGCTCCAATTTCCATTTCAGAATAGGGAGAGGTTAAAGTAGACCGGCTGGTTTCTGGTGTTCAGCCTTAACCTGCTGACACTGAAGACATTTAGACATATATTTTGCAATTTCTTGTTTCATATTAGGCCACCAGTAGCTCTGTTTTAAGTCCTGATACATTTTGTTGTTACCCGAATGCATCGTAAACATTGACTTGTGATCTTTATCTAGAATTCTCTTCTTTAATTCAGGAATGTTCGGAACACACAATCTGTCTTGAAATTTCAACACTTCATTTTCAATGCTGTACCCCAGCCTCAGATTTGCTTCAAATTCATCGATTATTTTCTTAAGGAACTCATCGTCCTTTTGTTTTAGTTTGATCTTATCAATAATTACCGGTTCGGCTGAAATGATGACTATTATTCCACCTTGGTCATATAAGACTACTTCAACCTCAAATTTCTCAATGGCTTGTAGGATTTCATTTTGTTCAGTGAGTAGACAAGCCAAGTTCCCCGTTGATTTTCTGCTTAAGGCATCAGCAACTATATTGGCTTTCCCTGGGTGATACTGAATCTGAAGATCATAATCTTTTATTAGTTCAAGCCATCTTGTCTGCCACATATTCAATTCTTTCTAAGTAAAGAAATACTTTAAACTTTTATAATCCGTGTAAACTTCGTATTTCGCCCTATATAAGTAACGCCGCCAAATTTTTAAAGCAAACACAACAGTGGCCAATTCTAAGTTGTGGCTGGGTAGTTCCTTTTATGTGGTCGCAATTGTTGAGAGGCATAAGCAATTACCTTTCCTTCCTATATTAATACGCAACCCAGACCCTTATAAGATGCATCACTATAAATCACAAAGTTTTCCGTACCAGTGGGCAATGTCAACACTAGTGCAGTGGTCAATTTCATTTTCAGTTCTTGGAAGAAAGATTCTCTTTCATTATTCCACTCAAATGGTTGTCTTTTGTGTGTAAGTTGGGTGAGAGGTACTGCTTTGAAAAATCTTTCACGAATCTTCTGTAGTACCCAACCAAGCCCATGAAACTGTAGACTTCTGTTACGTTCGTTGGTATAGGCTAGTTCACAATTGCTTTTATCTTCTGTGGGTCTACTAAAATCCCTTCTCCGTTGATAACATGCCCTAAGAAAACAATCTCATGCAGCCAAAATTCAAATATCTTTAGTTTAGCAAATAATTTCTTTTCTCTAAGTGTTTTCAAAATAGTCCTTAGATGTTGTTCATGATCCACACTATTTTTTGAATAAATCAAAATATCATCACTGAAAACCACAACAAATTCATCGAGGTAAGTTTTGAAAATCCGGTTCATAAGGTCCATAAATGTTGCAGGTGCATTAGTCACTCCAAATGGCATAACATGAAATTTGTAGTGACCATACCTTGTTCATAATGCAGTTTTCTCAACATCTTCTGCCTTCACTTTCAATTGGTGGTACCTGAATCTCAAATTGATTTTTGAAAAAACTTGTTAACCTTGTAATTGATAAATAAATCATCAATCCGGGACAATGGATATTTGTTTTTGATCATTACCTTTTTCAATTCCCAGTAGTCAATGCACAAATGTAAAGTCCTATCTTTCTTCTTTACAATTAACATTGGTGCACCCTAGGGCGAAGTACTTGGTCGAATAAACCCTTTTTCAAGCAAGTCTTGCAACTGCTCTTTCAATTCTTTCATTTCAGCAGTAGACATTTTGTAGGGGTTTTTTGAGATAGGCTGGGTGCCTGGGACAACATCAATGGTAAACTCTAATTCTCTGTCAACCAATCCCCTTGGCAGTTCATCAGGAAATACATTCGGCAATTCTCTAACAATAGGAATACTATCCATTTCAACATTCATAGGTTGTTCAGTTAAGATACTGCAAAAGTAACCGTGACACCCTTTCCTAAGCAGTTTACATGCTTTCATTGCTAATATTAGATAAGGTGGAGGCACTACCCCGTTACCCACAAATTCAAATTCAACATGTCTTGCCAGGCTAAATACAACTCATTTTGTTACATAGTTAATAGTGGCATAGTATTTAGACAGCCAATCCATGCCCAGAATTACATCGAAGTGCCTAATGTCCAAGGGTAACAAATCCACATACATGATAGCACTGCCAATTCGTATATCACAAACACGATACACAGATGTACACAATACAGATTCCCCAGATGAAACATATACACATAACAAATATGGCAATGATTCTAGAGGTTTAGTCAATCTAGATGCAAATATAGTAGACACAAAGGAATGCGTTGACTCGGAATCAATTAACATAAAAGCATCTTGGTACCTAAGACAATAGCTTCAGTGTTTCGTGTGTCTCCTAGGACAAGTGCAAAGACTCTCCCTTGTCTTATTATGTCTTGGGTAGTAGCAAGCCTCGTAGTGTTACCTGGTTTTGGGATGGATCCAGTCGAACTAGCAGCCAGTTTTCCACTTCTTTGTTGCTCGATTTGGGTGCAATCCCTTGCTATATGCCCCATTTCACCACATCTATAGCAAGCCCTAGAAATACGGTAACAAACCCCGTGATGCTTCTTAGCGCACTAAGTAAATGTTGGTGCCGTATCTCTAGTGGAGCCTGAAGTGCTTGAGGATCCCATATTTTGCTTCTTTGACAATCTCTTCTTTGAGAAAAAGTCTTGCCTCTTAGCTTTCCAGTCAACTAGTGGTTTACTCTGATTGGCCATATTAGTTTCTGACATCAAAGCTCGGTCTAGTACGTCAACATAAGTGGGCAGTTTCAATATGTTCACCATTTCCAAAATATCATTGCAAAGACCACCCTCAAACTTCCTTGCCTTTTTATATTCGGTGTCGACCATGTGCGAAGCAAATTTAGCCAATTCAGTGAACTTGGCCTCATATTTAGCTACAGTCATATTGCCTTGCTTTAGTCCTTCGAATTCAGACACCTTTCTATCGCGGACACATTGCAAAAAATATTTATGATTAAAAAGTGCAAGAAACCGTGACTAGTCTATGCCATTGTTATCATTACGAATTAGTATCCACCACCTTTTTGCTTTATCCTCTAGTATAAAGATGGCCAATTGTACTTTCTGTGTCTCAAGACATGGGAATACTTCAAACAACTTTTTAATGCCAAGGACCCAAGCTTTGGCCTTCAATGGGTCCATACCCCCCTGAAACAGTGGTGGCTTTATTTTCTTGAATTCTTTAGTGAGGGCTATTGTTCGGTTATCATTTTGCAAATCTTGTACAGGTTGTACTGAAAATGGGGGTGGCGGTTGTTGCCACTACTGTTCTTGCCTCAGTGTTTCTACCATGTCTTGCATCATTCTCTCCATTCGATTTAGCCGAGCAGTGAAGGATTCTTTTAGCTCATCGGCTCTTGTTATCACCATTATCTAATGAGACTTGCATTATAATTTATATAGAAAGTATACACAATATTCATGTACAAAAAGGGCACATACATACAATTAGGCAACAGTTATATGTCATGTAATTGCATATTCCAAATCACTTTAGCAAAATCTCAATGCATTCAAGTATATATTTATCATATGAATGCAACTTAGATCTTTTCTAAACACTCTATTACTCATTTGGATAAGTGTGTGAGTTATTACTCATGCTCTGATAACACTCTGTCAAGACCTAAACCCACCTCTATGGATTAGGATCATAATCGGCCAGTAATCGTGAGATTTCCTACGGCCTGAAGCAAAAATCAAGTCATAGTTAATAATAGGGGGCCAAAAATGTGGAAGTAGAACTTGTAAAGATTGTCCAATGAGCTGTGCATACATGGCATAACAAAATTTTTTCTCATTTATGCTATAACTTACACCATACAAACATTCAGAGTATGTAAATACATATATCCAGGATCATTCTAAACTCAATCTTAACAAAAACCAAGGTTATACACAAACTTGGTCACATATGACCACAAAAGAACAAAAGGAAAAACAAAACAAAAGTAAGGCCTCTTGCATGAGGCGACCGTGGTTCACTTCCAAAAACTAGGTACTCCTGCATACTTTCACTAAGGCTGGGGCGGGACATCCCTTTGCTCACCTACATACATTTAAATAAAGAATGAGCTAATGCCCAGTGAATAATATCAGAGTAAAGGAGTTCATAAATGAGATTCATTAAATCAAAATCTATGTATCATATCCATATATAAAACGACATCGGGTCTAATTCATATACAAAACGACCTTGGGTCCAATTTATATGTACAAAATGACCTTGGGTCCATTATGTGGAAAACGACCTTGGGTCTAATTCATGTACAAAACGACCTTTGGTCCATTATATGCAAAATGACCTTAGGTCCAACATTTCATATTCACAATTATGCGCACATTCGGATCCGTGATCATGTTCACATTCGTTTGCATTCAAAATGACCTTAGGTCCAATCAATCTCTTATTCAAAATGACATTTGGTCCATTTAATAGTCATACAAAAGCGGCCTCGGTAATCCATATCCTTGTTAATATCTTAAAGCGGCCTTGGGTCCATTTATATTTATACATCAATCAATTTGCATATTTCATTACAAATCAAATGGATGGGATACTCATTCATAGTACCAATTCAGAATTTTAGAAACTTACCACATAGGTAACACTTAGAAAATAATGAATACACAAAAATATATTTACTAAGATATTACTCACAGTGTTCCGGTGCTTGATTCGTCCTTGCACTTGACCCTAAGGCTTTAATTCAAGTGTATTCTAGTTCAATTTTTCAAATCTCCTTCAATTCCTTCACAATTCTCTTCTCTCTCTCTCTCTCTCTCTCTCTCACACACACTTTCTCTAAGTGTTGAGTTTACTCTCCTTAGAGTGTATATTTCAGAATTTTTGAGCTCACCTTCTGAGCTTAAGCACATTAGAACATATTTATATGTTGTCCTAATCAAAATTGCTAATTAAGCTTTAGTGCTAATTGATTAGGCTTAATTTAATTAGTTTAATCTAATTATTTTGATTCGAATCAAATTTTAATCAAATTTCACTGTAGGTTCTTAAAATTATGCTAATCACAATGCTATAATCAATTTTGGTTTTTGATGCCTCTACGACCCTCAATTTCAGTTTATATCAGAATACAGAACAAATTTCTCTACAATGAACAGATATGAATTCAAAACACACATAGTCACATGATTAGCATTCAGTTTCACATTAAGCACATAATCACAAGTATAATTAACAATTAACAATATATCACGGAATAGGGTTATCTCACTTCTCCTTCTGCATTAATACACAACCTAACATTTCTTAAGACGCATCATAAAAAACTGAATAGCCCAAACCTCTCTCTGGATTAATCAACATTGGAGTAGTGGTCAGTCTAACCTTAGGCTTTTGAAATGACTTCTCACAAGTCTCACTCCACACAAACTTAACCCCCTTCCTCGTCAATCTAGTAAACGATGAGGCCAATCTAGAGAAATCCTTCACAAAACATCGGTAATACCCAGCTAAGCCTAAGAAATTCTGGATCTCAAAGGCATTCTTAGGTTGTTTCCAATCTTGCACTGCCTCTATCTTAGAAGAGTTTATCATCACTCCTTCTCTAGATACCACATGGCCTAAGAACTTAACTTCTTTTAACAAAAATTTGCACTTCGCAAACTTAGCATCCAAATAGTGGGCTCTATACAACTCAAGTACAACCCGCAAGTGTTCCTCATGTTTGTCCTTGGAGGGCGAATATATCAAAATGTCATCAACAAAGACAACCACAAAACGGCCTAAGAACTCACAGAAGATTCAATTTATCAAATCCATAAACGAAACTGGTGCATTGGTTAGCCTAAAAGGCATCACTAAGAACTCGTAGTGGCCATATCGTGTACGGAATGCCATTTTTTTGAATATCCTCCTCCTTCACCCTCAACTGGTGATGACCCGATCTCAAATCAATATTAGAAAAACAACAAGACACCCCTTTTAACTAGTTAAACAAATCATCTATACGAGGTAGTGGGTATTTGCTCTTAACAGTTACTTGGTTCAGCTTTCGGTAATTAATACACAGTCGCAAAGTGCCATCCTTCTTCTTAGCAAAGAGAGCTGGTGCTCTCCAAGGCGATGTACTAGGGCGAATAAAGCCCTTATCTAACAACTCTTGGAGTTGAATCTTCAACTCAAACAACTCGGTGGGTGCAAATCTATATGGTGCCATGGAAATCGGTGAGGTGCCAGGCACTAAGTCAATGGAGAACTCGATCTCTCGGTGGTATGGAAAACTAATAAGATCATTGGGAAAAACATTCGGGTATTCACAAACTGCCCTCGGCAACTCTACTCGGACCACATCACTCTCAAAACCTAAGAATGTAGCAAGAAGGAGATCCTCGGGAAAAACTTCCAGGTATTCACAAACTACCCTACTGGCAGACATGTATCTAGAGATTCCCAGTGTTGTATCCACTGCCCTATTTTCTATTGTAAAGGAAATGATTTCAAGAATTGTGATATAAACCTGGCATTGCATGGTTTTGGAAAGAGATGAAACATTTTGACACGAGTATTGCATATGCATTCACCTTATAGCCTTGTTAAGATTTATACACTGTGTTAGAGTACCTCTTCCGGACTTTGGCTCACCTTATGTAGAAAACCATTTTCAAGTGCTGATGATATGCCTCTACCAAGGTTGTAACTTGTGAGGTCTTGGAGCCAAGAACTTCTTTTGTTATTGTTATAATTATTTTTGTACACGCATAGGGCTTAAATTATATTGAGTTAAAAAACTCACTTTTGTTGTAACCAAGCACCATCTTGGAAAGTTGTAGCCACTAGGGTATTTATGCATTTGTTTAACTTTTATTTCATACCATTAACTTGTAGTACATGCTATAGATTTAGTGATAGGAATTTTGAATGTATAACTACATGTGTTACCTTTTGTACAATGGAATCATATGAATGGAAGGATCCTTTACTCAAAAATATATTATTATTTAATAATTATCGTGGGATGACTTATGGTTATTGTTTTGGGATGTTACAACTTGGTATCAAAGCTACCAGGTTTGAATACTTTGAGATCGTGTGATGTGGTTTTTACCACAATTAGGTTATCTCGCTAGTTGTGTTAGAAGTAAACTTGGTATGCTATGTGATAATATGTACGTGACTAGATGGGTATGAGATTTATTTTCTAAGATATTGATTGGGTCTATGAGTTTCTAGAAGTCCTGTTAGAAAAGCACTTGATCACTACTATTTCTAACTAGAGCTTTGGTAATGTCGCGGGATGGTCATTACGTGTTTATGTGGAGTGAATTAATTGTTGTCCATCGCATTAGGATGTGAGTGAATTAGCTTTGATGCATTTGTAAATGTGCTAATCTCTTGTTTTACCTTCATTAGGATGTCAAAACGTGGACGTGGATGTGGTAGGGGTAGGCATGGCAGGCCTAGACGGCAAGAGGTGCCGTTGCCGGATGATATTCTAGTGCGGGAGGAATGAGTTGGTTAGGTCAATATAGCTGAACCAGTTGGTCAACAAGCCATGGACACTTTAGCCCGTGAAATGGTCGGAGCTTTGCGGGAATCCACGGATATTCTTAGAGTTGAGAATCAAGTCCAGTCCCAAGTTGTTAAGACAAGGCCATATTTTTTGAAGAGGGAGTTCTTCTGATCTAATCCAGATGAGTTTTAAGGGGATCCAAAGGAGTCATTGAAGGCGGATGAGTGGTTGGAACAGATGGTGAAGACGTTCAAGACGCTAGGGATTGAGAGCAATGGATTGAGGGTGAACTTGGCATCTTTCCAACTGAAGGGAGATACGGGTTAGTGATGGAAATATGCATGTGGGCACATTAGGGTGACATGGGAGGCCTTTGTCAATACCTTCGAGGACAAGTTTTTATCTTTCATTGCTAGGGAGAAGTTGAGAGAGCAATTTCTGAAGCTCAAGCAGCTTAACATACTGGTGGCCGAGTTTGAGGCTACTTTTACTAGTTTGTCGAGGTTTGCACCAGAACTCGTGGCGACGAAGGAACACTGTTGCACTGAGTTTGAGAAGAGGTTGAGGACCAGGCTTCTTTTCAAAGTGTTTGGGTCCATGATTAGGGACTACGGGCGCCTTGTGGAGGCAGTGACTTTTCTTGTGATTGTGGTTCAATTAGAGGAGGAGCAGATGAGGGCCTCCATGCAAAGGGGTCAAGAGGCTTAAGGGGAGACTCAAGATAGCAAGAGACAGAGAGGTTCCACCCCATAGCAATCCTAAGGAGCACAGTCTAGATCCACTTTTTTGATATTGAGTTCAGGTTCTGGGAGAGGTGGTTAGGAAGGGATCACTTGCTTTAAGTGTGGTCAGTTGGGCCACAAGTCTTAAGTTTGCCCACAGAGAAGGAGAGGGCAATAGTTTGCACCATCTGTAGCTCATCCTCAAAGTCATAGTTAGGGGAGAGTGTAGCTACCTACCGGTTATTAGTGTGGGTGGTCAGGGCACGTGGGGAGGTTTTGCCCTCAGTTGGGTGGCACATCTGGTGTGTCTGGTTTGAGGCAAACATAGAGCCAATAACCTACATCGTCAGCACAGGCCTCGAGGGCCAATCAGGGAGCCTCTTCGGCTCAGTCAGTGTATCAAACTTATGCTCTAAGAGGTGAGTAGGTAAAGTAGAGGCCCACAGGGCGTGTGTATGCTTGTACCACGCCAGATTTGTTGCCAGCACCTTAGGTAGTGAGATGTAACTTCTTGTTGTGTAATTCTATCGCCAATGTGTTAATTGATACTGGTGCATCGCATTCTTTCATTTCGTCTACATTCGAATCAACATTGGGGTTAGAAGTGGCTCAGTTTGCATCTCCACTCAGGGTAGAGTCACCTGTTGGTAGTGAGTTTCGGTTGGACTAAGGGTGTCGGTCACTGACTTCCTTTTGCTTTTGTGTTGATTGATATGTTGAGTTTTGACGTCATTTTGGACATGGATTGGTTGTCATCCTATCGGGTCATTATAGACTGTTACCGTCAGAGAGTCACGGTGTGCACCTCGCATGGTGATCGTTTTTATTTCCTGGGGGATCGAGTTGATAGAGCCTTGTTGCCAGTGTATGATCTGGGTAGTAGGGGTGAGCTTAGCCTCCTTCTTGCTATAATTTTAGTTATTGAGAGTAATGTAGTCCTAGCAGAGTTGCCAAAGGTAGTTTGTGAATACCGAATGTCTTTCCGAGGATCTCACTAGTTTGCCACCCACCGTGTGATTGAGTTCTCTATTGATTTAGTGCCTGGCATGACACCGATTTCCATGGCATCATATAGATTTACTCCTGCCGAGTTGAGTGAGTTGAAGGTTCAACTCCAAGAATTATTAGATAAGGGTTTTATCCACCCTAATACTTTGACTTGGGGAGCATCTGCTCTCTTTTCCAAGAAGAAGGATGGCATATTGCGACTTTGTATTGATTACTAGAAGTTGAACTAGGTAACTGTTAAGAACAAGTACCCATTGCCTCATATAGATGACTTGTTTGCCTAGTTGAAGTGGTCTTGTTGCTTTTCTAAGATAGACTTAAGATTGGGTTGTCACCAGTTGAGAGTGAAGGAGGAGTATATCCAGAAGACGACATTTCGTACACGGTATGACCATTATGAGTTTCTAGTGATGCCTTTTAGGCTAACCAACACACTGCCTTGTCTATGGATTTGATGAACCGGATCTTCTGTGAGTTCTTAGACCGTTTTGTGGTTATCTTTGTTGATGATATCTTGATTTACTCATCCTCTGAAGAGGAATATGGGCAACACTTGTGTATTGTACGTGAGTTGCTTAAAGCCCACAAATTGTATGCTAAGTTCAGGAAGTGTGAGTTTTGGTTGAAGGAGGTGAAATTCTTAGGCCATGTGGTATCCGGTGATGGGGTGACTATAGGCTCTTCTAAGATAGAAGAAGTGCAGGATTGGGAACAACATAAGAATGCCTTTGAGATCTAGAGTTTCTTGGGGTTAGCTGGGTATTACCGACGTTTTGTGAAGGATTTCTCTAAATTAGCCTCACCGTTGACTAAACTAATGATGAAGGGAATTAAGTTTGTGTGGAGTGAGAATTGTGAGAAATCATTTCAAGAGCTTAAGGTTAGACTTACCACTGCTCCAATGTTGATTATTCTAGAGAGAGGTTTGGGCTATTCAGTGTATCGTGATGCATTTCGGGAAGGTTTGGGTTGTGTCTTAATGCAAGAGAGGAAGCTAGTAGCATATGGCTCACGACAGTTGAAAACACATGAAAGAAACTATCCTACTCACAACTTAGAACTAGTAGTAGTGATTTTTTCCTTGAAGATCTTGAGGCATTATCTTTATGGTAAGAGATTTGGGTATTCTCTGATCACAAGAGTTTGAAGTATTTATTCTCATAAAAGGATTTGAATCTGAGACAGAGAAGATGGATGGAGTTTATAGAAGATTATGACTTGCACTATCATCTGGGAAAGGCCAATATAGTGGTTGATGTCTTGAGTAGGAAGTCCATTAGCAGTGTAGTTAGTATTGCCATCTGAGAATGAGAGATCTTGGGTGCTATTAGCGAGTTTGACTGGTATCTTGGCGAGCCCATTGAGTCTGCAACCTCGTTTACTATAGTTGCACAACCTACGCTTGTGAGCCGAGTTATAGAAGCACAATAGGGTGATCATGAGGTAGAGTCTATTTGGGAGAATATATCTAGTGGAAAGGTAGAGAAGGGCTTGAACATGTATTCTGACTCGAGTGTAAGATATTTTGATTGCCTTTTTATGCCAGAGTCGTATAGGGAGGAGGTACTCTGAGAGTTCCACCATTCATGCCTTGCGGTACATCTAGGAGGTACAAAGATGTATCATGACCTTAGTTACCAGTTTTGGTGGAGGGGGATGAAGAGAGATGTAGCCTTGTTTGTTTTGAGGTGCTTTACTTGTCAACAAGTGAAGGCTGAGCATCAAAGGTCAGCGGGTTTGTTGCAACCCATGCCTATAGCAGAGTGGAAGTGGGAGCATGTCATGATGGATTTTGTTGTGTGTATTTCGAGGACCCAACAGGGTAATGATGCCATGTGAGTGACAATTGATCGGTTAGCCAAGTTAGCACACTTTGTACCTAGGTGCACAAGTGACTTGATAGATCACCTTTCTAAGCTTTATGTTAGTGACATAGTTCGAATTCACGGGGTCCTTGTGACTATTGTTTCAGATAAAGATCTGCGTAACATGGCTCGATTGTGGTAGGGCCTACAGAATGCCTTGGGCACTAGATTGACATTTAGCACTGCCTATCATCATCAGATTGACGGGCAGTCAGAGCGTACTATTTAGATCCTAGAGGATATGCTTCGGGGTTGTGTTCTTGACTTTAAGGGGTCGTGGGAGAGGCACTTGCCTTTAGTGAAGTTTGCATATAACAATAGCTTTCAGGCAAGTATTGGCATGGCACCTTTTGAGGCCTTGTATGGCCGACCGTGTAGATCTCTAGTGTGTTGGGCTGAGGTGGGTGATGCACCTATGTTAGGTCTTGAGTTAGTTCGGAAAACGACGAAGAATGTTGCACTTATCCGTAAGAGGCTGGTTTCGGCTTAGAGTTGTCAGAAGAGTTATGCCGACCGTAGAAGGAGACCATTATCATTTGAGGTAGGAGATCACGTCTTCTTGATAATATCTCTTAGATGGGGATTGATGAGATTTGGGAAGAGCGGAAAGTTATCTCCCAGATTTATTGTGCCTTTTGAGATCCTAGATCACATTGGGGAGGTAGCTTATCATTTGGCCTTGTCGCCATAACTTTTCGGGATTTATGATGTGTTTCATATTTGTATGTTTCAAAAGTATGAGCTGGATTCGTTGCATGTGTTGGACTGGACCGAGTTAGAGGTGGATGAGGATTCCTCGTATGAAGAGAGGCCGGTTAGAGGCTTAGATACATGGGACCAAGTCTTGCGAGGCAAGACAATTCCTTTGGTAAAAGTGTTGTGGCGACACCACGGGGTTGAGGAGGCAACTTGGGAACGTGAGACGGAAGTCCGTGAGAAGTGTCCAGACCTTTTTGTTAATGTTTGAAACTTGTAATGAAAATCTTGTTATGTTGATTGAATATAAAACATTGCATATGTTTTGGAAAAAGTGAATTGTATATTCAATTTCAAAAGCTTTGTTTATTGTTGTTATGAGAATGAATGAGCGATAGATGGGTCATGGTTATGCGGATGGATGGATGGATCGTTGTTATGTTGATTTAAATAAAGTGGTTATTGTGTTGATTTTAAAATTTCGAGGACGAAATTCCTGAAGGGGAGAGGTTATAATGATTTCGGTTTAGGCTCGACTGATTTATTGTTTTGGATCTGTGATTTCTTGTCTTATTTGGTTGTTCATGTCCTTGTTCATCTTATTCCTTGTTGAATCGGGTTGTGTGAGCATTGTTGTTGCGTTTGATACAGGTTGGGAGTTCTTTTTTCAAAGGAGTCTTTGCTAAGAATTTTGCTTGTTCGCTAGAGCGAAGCTTCTTGCGCTTGAGCTGTCTTTTACAGTTTGCAATATTGGGAGTTTGATATCTACACTCAAATGACGTTTCTTGCGCTTGAGCAAACTTTTACAGGTCTGAACACTAGAAGGGGTGCATTGTGTGCTCGAGTGGTGTCTTCATTTATGTCTAGTCGCTCGAGTGACCTTTCCTGCACTCTAGTGGTCTGCGCATATATCAGTCCAGAAAAGTCACTTTTTGAGTCAGTTTCTCATCTCTCTCTCTTTCTCTCTATACATTCCAAAACCTATGTTTACTCTCTCTCTCTCTCTCTCTCTTTCTCTCTCTCTCAAACAACCTTTAAACCTTCAAATACACTATCATATTAGTCTCATATCAGAACATAATAATGATACATCCAAAGGAACATTTCGTAACATCTTCCGACAAGAGTAATCGATCCTGGACACCGATTAAACACATATCACTACAATGAAGTGGCTAACGAGATCTTGTAATCACATGTATGTCAGGGACCCGCACTAATGTGCCGTCCCCCATGACTTGGGACTATCCTTGGATTCCATACCAGATTCACAAATCGGATATTCGTTCACAGAATCAAAATCACATTTCAGCAACATATCATATCATATAGCATTTCGTAAAACATTTCAAGTATAGTGCATATCAATATATCCTTACAAAAATGTTGCTCACAGTGCTTGGTTTGTGATACACATCAACAACTCAACCTACAGAAACATATCCAAGCATAACATTTCATAACACATTCAATTTATGCAATCCATTTTTAACTAATTCATTTCATCCGTTATGTCACACCCCAAACCCGCCCCTAAAAGTTTGGGCATGACCCATTCGAAAACAGACACAA
Source organism: Camellia lanceoleosa (assembly GCA_025200525.1). Lineage (NCBI taxonomy): Eukaryota > Viridiplantae > Streptophyta > Magnoliopsida > Ericales > Theaceae > Camellia > Camellia lanceoleosa. The sequence continues at coordinate 92,721,912 of CM045758.1, read as the reverse complement.
AACCTGATATACATATCATATGGGGCCTGAACGGAAGCATTTAATAACATATAATAGCGTAAAAAAAAATATAATAATAATACCCATTGAGCTACCACTACTATGCCAGGATCACAGACAGAACATAATGCAGATAAATATACAGTGACGTATATCAGAAGATAGTTATGTACATATACATCTACTTTACATTCACATCAAGCCTCACAGACATTTAGGGTACAAATTAAAAGCTTAACAAAACTCCAAAACTTAAACGGTCAACACCTAACAGCTTAGACACTCAAGGCTTGGCAGTGGTAGCTGAAGCCACGGGTTAAGGTTGACCTCCGGTTGAGTGCCTCTGAAGCAGACATAAAATCTGGTGAGTCAACCTCGGTGAATAATAGTACGTAAATCATGTAATGTTTCACTTAAACAATAAAGTATATAAGCTGAAGTATATGTTTAATTACACTCTGTAAATATAGCTCAACAATCATGAGTCGGTTTCCTTGACAAAGCAATTTAGTATGTCTGAGAGGATCCAAAATGTTCATATACTCAAATAACAGAATAGCCATCATCCCAAAAGTTACAAAATAGCCTTTCGGCCGGTCATATGAGCGGCTTATCCGCCAGAGATAACGAGCGCATAAAGCGTGAGGTACAGAACTAGTAGAAAATAATAAGTTTTGAAACCAACAGACATATCATGCTAAATCGCAAAGCGGAGCAGATCAATAGACAATATGTACAAATAGAATAAATAAACAGAGCAGAACAGTTCCAAAGTCATCTGAATATCGTCAGACCATAGGATACACTAATCATCTCGGTTTCATGCGGATACTTGGTTTAAAGGCGAACATGGGTCCATTTACTCATTTAGAATCGACATGGTAATAAAGAATTATTACTCGTTAGTGACAGAACAAAGTCATTCAAAGTCATACCGATGTTTGCCAATCTTTCAACGTTCTCACTGATTTTCAATCATCACAATTGGTTGTGTAACATGTTCGTATAGCACTTACAATGAACAGAGCATTAGTGATAATAACTATCAATGATAAATAAAATGGACATCCTCGTACTATTACTCACAGTGATTAGATGCTTGGTCCGCCTCTGTAATTGACCCTACACAATTCATAATACACATAGAAATCGGGTCACATATCATTATTCCGTTTTGAACTAGTTTAATTCTCTTTATTCCATTTACACATCATTTGGCAATTCAACATGAATCAAATCAAATCCTTGAATCTCATTTCAACATTCCACACCCAAGTTCATATCATCCATATCTTTAATAAATTATTTCCTTAATTTCCTTTCCATTATAGCATAAATTCTAATGTTTATAACAAAGTTCATTCGCTAAATTTAAACATAATTTTCAAGTGTCACCAAATACCAATTAAACTTGCACATATAAAATTCAACCCACTAATTTCATGATTCTACTTCCAATTTGGCCATATCATCAAATAACATCATTACCCAACCTAGGGTTTCAAGAAAACATTAAAATTCAAAACAAATTCAAACTTATTAATTCATCACTCTTTATTCTAATTTTTCCATTGCTTATACACCTAGGATACATGGTCCATCACTCTAACCCATCAATTTAACTCTCAAGATTCTTACCTCAAAGCCTTGGTGCGATTTCTCCATAATTTCGGAATTCCAATCGGTTGCAAACGTTGATCTCCATGCCTTCTTCCTTCCTTGGTGGAAAATCTTGGTCAAAACAAAGAGAAATGGTGAGGATTTGGGATCAAAACCCTAGGGTTTTCGGTCCTAGGGGAAAAGGAGAGAAGAGGGGAAAAGAATGTGTGAGAAATGATCCAAAAATCTGGTTTAAAAGCTGCTGTCCCGTAATTCCCGCTCGAGCGGACCTGCTTTCAGCACAGATCCCGAAACTTTGAACAGGTATAACTCTCTCATTCGGACTCCGTTTTAGGTCATTCTTGTGGTCAAATTGAAGCCCCGGAGATAAGCTTTCCAATGGTTCTAACCTCACATCCAAATTCAAAGTGTGGAAAAAGAAAAGGGCAAAAGAGTGACGGTTGGTCGTAAATGAATTATTCAAATTAAGGTTTTTGGTCCAATCTTACTTTACCCTCATCTCATCATCTCAATCAATAACCCAAAATAAGGTAAGAACATTTCAAATACACTGAGAAGAACATCAAAAATGAGTCCACATGCTTCAGAATCAAACTTAACCAGGCGACCCGCTCGAGCGCCCAACCTTGCGCCGAGCTCATGAGACCAACAAAGTCGTCGCTCGGCGTAAACTCCCGCCGGCGGAGAATCACAACTCGAGAATCTCGGGCCTTCAAAAATTGCTGGAAACCCCAAAAGTCAGCTCGGCGCCACTCCTCCTCGGCGGAGGAAAGGATTTCTGGGTCGTTACATCCTTCCCTCCTTACAAAAATTTCGTCCTCGAAATTTGAGAAAACCAAATAGAAAATAGGTCAAACATATACAGAAACACACCCTATAATGTTCCAAAACTAGGTCCACACTTGGGATAGAAAAGGATCACAAATACATTCGATCAACATAGACGTATCAAAATTTCAACGGGCAAGGACAACACTAACCAACTATAATCCCACGGCCTATAACAACTTCTCAATTTCAAAGACAATTCACATTGTACGGTCCATCACCAAAATTCAATTGCCCTTCAATTAGCGGCACCACCAACTCTCTATTCCATTGACACTAAAAACATAGAATAGTGAGGACCATCATATAATTACCCCTTAAAGACACTCACATAGGGGCTCCTACTCAACTTCAAGAGAGGTCAATCAAAAGCTCAAACATACCTTAAACTTTAAAATCTAAACACCCTTTTCACCTTCTCACTTACTTCTTTTCTTTTCAATCCTTATTGCTTTCTAGGCGTAAGAAGACTTGTATATATATAGATGGTCATACATAAAACATATGGGATACAATCCAATCGTTTAAGCATTTCAAAATGGAAATCTCGTAAACATACTTAAGTTTACATAAGAAGTATCTTTGGTCACAGATACATAATCAATTTAGGATAATTAAACCTTTAAGGTTTCAAATTTCTTATTCAATTATGCGAAATGAGTCCCCCTTTCCCTATTCAAACAATTCTTCCGTTTCTCCCTGGAAGAGACAACGTCACTCACATGGTTTTGTCTTTACAACTTATAATTATAGTGGATCAACAAACGGTCGAAAGGTAAAAATAGAGACCAATCATTTGGCCCGGTTACTTAACATACATAGAGCTTCCAGTTAGTCCTCGCACATAAATTCTACCAAGTTCATTCATATAATTATAACTCTTATTACGTATACAGTAACCATAAAAAAAAAATCACATCCTTCCAGAGTCTATAAAAGCAATAACTTACGCAATAGTATAACAAAGGGGCAATTTGATTTCGTGACATCCAGGTTCAGAATTCTCAATATTAATTTAATGTGGTAGTCAATCAACTTGTAATCATGTAGTGAGTATTGTCCAAAGTTGTCTAAACATGTAAGAGGAGGTAAATGTCCAATAGGTATTGCTAACCCATTAACAAAATGGAATATTTCCATGTCCTTTTGTTTCCACCAGAATCCACGAGATCGTGCAAAACAGTTCACATCATGTTATGACATAGCATAAATTGAACAAATAAATAGAAGCATATTCGTACAGATTCTTAGTTATACTTGAATCAGAAACAAAAATCAGAACTTATACTTGATCATAATCCACCCGTGCAAGACCGTCGGTGGCAAGAGATATTTTGTAACATACTTATACCACGGTAGTTTTACCCCCGGGCAAGGGCCCTTAATACCTTTACATACATGGATCATCATTCCTTAATTCGTAACATAACGTATCAGAAAATGAAGCAGTGCTTGTCATATCATGTCATTATCGTGCACTTAACAGAATAGAATAAGTCACTTCTTACGTGGGTCCAACTATTATCCAAAACACAACTTATCAAAATACATATTACAATACCTTTTCAAATCATAGGTCCAAACAATACCATGACAAAAAGACATCACTATATCGTAACTAAATCTTTCATACTTAGTGTTTAAGCCATTCATGACAACTGAAACAGATTCAGATACATGCTCATAATCATATTCATATTTAAATTTTGCATAAGATCATATATGGCTAACTATCATATCAGGTAGGTCCGAAGACCACATCAGGTAGGTCCGAAGACCACATCGTAGTGGGTCAAGACCACAATGTAGGTCAAGACCACAGCAGTGAGTCCGAAGACCACAAATATAATCGGTGCCACAATTACTTATACCATTTTAACAGATTGGCATGTTGGCTGAGTATCAGTTGGCCTTTTCAGATAGCCTTTCGCACAGATATATCGAAATATCTGAAGTGTGTATGGACTCAAGAGGTGGCTCGTGCGGATTCTAAAGGTGGCTCCCACTAAAGTGTAGCACTTAGTTCTGACAAAGACTTTGCTCCACACGAAGTCAATAAGTCTCATCATGTCATATCATAAGCAAAAGCAGTATCATAGCGGAACAACCATAAGGTCATCAAAACAGGCTTTTCAAAAATTCAATCATTTCAGTATAATAGACATGAAAGGTATACTAGACATGGCTCATAATCGTTAACGTAAACAAATTTCAAATCATTGGTCTTAATGTACCATGACAAGGAAGACAAAATATATCATGATAAACATAATATATAATAACAGTATATTCACCAAACGAAATTCAACATTGATTTAGGATTAGTTTACTTTCAGAATGGCCTCTGGCCTCGTTTTACAAATTTTACAAAACGCCCTGATGGCCCAGAATTATCAGAACAGTCTTTCGACCCAAAATATGCAAATATGTACGTATCTTTCCACCATTTTATATCCATTAGATTCCAATTCATATGGATGTCCATATCATGACTGACAGAAACAGAATATCATTAACAGTCATTAGCAGTATTCCAAGTATTCAAACAATTCATCTAAATAAATGTTACACAGAATGGCCCTCGGCCCAAACAGAATGTTACCGGACAGAATGTTACATAATGTATGGATTCAAGAGGTGGCTCCCACCGAAGTGTAGCACTTTGTTCCATACCAGAAATCAATAAGTTTTACATCAACATTGCATATTATAACATGTCATGTCGTAAACGGAACTACTTACAGAACATATTACATAAATGGAATCAGAACAGAATAGCCCCAAATTCATATAAATAACATCATACAACAGAATACATAAGTCATCTCATAAGTCCTTTCAAATGGACATAATCATCTCACGTATATCAAAATATTACTAATAGGCACGGAATAACTTACTTCACAACAAACCTGAGTCATCCTTGGCAAAGCATAAGGATTCAGAACTTACCACTCATGTCCCTTTTTCATTTATCTAACCAAGCCGAGAAAATCCTCTATCCTTATTTCCGCCATACTCTACACAACAATCAATCACAATATATACACAAGGAATGCACAATAGACATGATTCATAATCATTAACGTGAACATATTACTGTTACCGTTGCTATCAATCTCTTTATATGCAATAAGGATGTCATGCATGAGACCTAAGTCTTTTCTAGACATCCTACAGCTCAATGGATCCGTGTGTGAGATAGCAACTCGTGCTCTGATACCACTTGTCACACCCCAAACCCGCCCCTAAAGTTTGGGCATGACCCATTCGAAAACAGACACAAAACCTGATATACATATCATATGGGGCCTGAACGGAAGCATTTAATAACATATAATAGCGTAAAAAAAATATAATAATAATACCCATTGAGTTACCACTACTATGCGGGATCACGCAGAGAACATAATGCGAGATAAATATCTGATGGCGTATATCGAAGATAGTTATGTACATATACATCTACTTTACATTCACATCAAGCCTCACAGACATTTAGGGTACAAATTAAAAGCTTAACAAAACTCCAAAACTTAAGCGGTCAACACCTAACGGCTTAGACACTCAAGGCTTGGCAAGTAGCTGAAGCCACGGGTTAAGGTTGACCTCCGGTTGAGTGCCTCTGAAAGACATAAAATACGGTGAGTCAACCTCGGTTGAATAATAGTACGTAAATCATGTAATGTTTCACTTAAACAATAAAGTATATAAGCTGCAGTATATGTTTAATTACACTCTGTAAATATAGCTCAACAATCATGAGTCCGGTTTCCTTGACAAAGCAATTTAGTATGTACAGAGGATCCAAAATGTTCATATACTCAAATAATGAGAATAGCCATCGGTCCCAAAAGTTACAAAATAGCCTTTCGGCCGGTCATATGAGCGGCTTATCCGCCCAGAGATAACGAACGCATAAAGCGTGAGAATGCAGAACTAGTAGAAAATAATAAGTTTTGAAACCAACAGACATATCATGCTAAATCAAACGGAACAGATCAATAGACAATATGTACAAACAGAATAAATAAACAGAGCAGAACAGTTCCAAAGTCATCTGAATATCGTCAGACCATAGGATACACTAATCATCTCGGTTTCATGCGGATACTTGGTTTAAAGGCGAACATGGGTCCATTTACTCATTTAGAATCGACATGGTAATAAAGAATTATTACTCGTTAGTGACAGAACAAAGTCATTCAAAGTCATACCGATGTTTGCCAATCTTTCAACGTTCTCACTGATTTTCAATCATCACAATTGGTTGTGTAACATGTTCGTATAGCACTTACAATGAACAGAGCATTAGTGATAATAACTATCAATGATAAATAAAATGGACATCCTCGTACTATTACTCACAAAGTGATTAGATGCAGTCGCCTCTGTAATTGACCCTACACAATTCATAATACACATAGAAATCGGGTCACATATCATTATTCCGTTTTGAACTAGTTTAATTCTCTTTATTCCATTTACACATCATTTGGCAATTCAACATGAATCAAATTAAATCCTTGAATCTCATTTCAACATTCCACACCCAAGTTCATGTCATCCATATCTTTAATAAATTATTTCCTTAATTTCCTTTCCATTATAGCATAAATTCTAATGTTTATAACAAAGTTCATTCGCTAAATTTAAACATAATTTTCAAGTGTCACCAAATACCAATTAAACTTGCACATATAAAATTCAACCCACTAATTTCATGATTCTACTTCCAATTTGGCCATATCATCAAATAACATCATTACCCAACCTAGGGTTTCAAGAAAACATTAAAATTCAAAACAAATTCAAACTTATTAATTCATCACTCTTTATTCTAATTTTTCCATTGCTTATACACCTAGGATACATGGTCCATCACTCTAACCCATCAATTTAACTCTCAAGATTCTTACCTCAAAGCCTTGGTGCGATTCCTCCATAATTTCGGAATTCCAATCGGATGCAAACGTTGATCTCCATGCCTTCTTCCTTCCTTGGTGGAAAATCTTGGTCAAAACAAAGAGAAATGGTGAGGATTTGGGATCAAAACCCTAGGGTTTTCGGTCCTAGGGGAAAAGGAGAGAAGAGGGGAAAAGAATGTGTGAGAAATGATCCAAAAATCTGGTTTAAAAGCTGCTGTCCCGTAATTCCCGCTCGAGCGGACCTGCTTTCAGCACAGATCCCGAAACTTTGAACAGGTATAACTCTCTCATTCGGACTCCGTTTTAGGTCATTCTTGTGGTCAAATTGAAGCCCCGGAGATAAGCTTTCCAATGGTTCTAACCTCACATCCAAATTCAAAGTGTGGAAAAAGAAAAGGGCAAAAGAGTGACGGTTGGTCGTAAATGAATTATTCAAATTAAGATTTTGGTCCAATCTTACTTTACCCTCATCTCATCATCTCAATCAATAACCCAAAATAAGGTAAGAACATTTCAAATACACTGAGAAGAACATCAAAAATGAGTCCACATGCTTGAATCAAACTTAACCAGGCGACCGCTCGGCGCCCAACCTGCGCTCGAGCTCGCGGACAACAAAGTCGTCGCTCGGCGTAAACTCCCGCTCGGCGGAGAATCACAACTCCTAATCTCAGGCCGTCTGAAAAATTGCTGGAAACCCCAAAAGTCCGCTGAAGGCCACCTCCGCCGGCGGAGGAAAGGATTTCTGGGTCGTTACACGTTACGTATTCATTAAATTGTTTATATTAATTCTTTAATTTCCTTCGTGTTCATGCTATACATATGGATGTGTATTACACGTGAAAACCATGTACATGAAGGCCTGGAAGTCAGAAAAATAGAAAGAAAACAAAATCAAAAAAACTGCCCTGTTAGCCACATGTGCGGTGGCCTGGCTGCTCATGTAGTGGCCTTGGTAGCACGAGCGATGGTTAAGCAAAATGCATTTTGAGCCAAAATAAGCTTGGCCGCTCGAGCAGTCTGGGTGAAAACCAGTTCAAAAATTCACTTCAACTTGGAATTTCCCTTTACAAAAACCAACTTCAATTTCATGGAAATTAAGGCCCAAAACTCTTAAAAACATGTTGAATTAAACATATCTTACATGAACAAAAATCAAAACTTCAAATCAAAACTCAATGTTTCATGTAAAGGATCAAAACCTTGAATTGATGTGTAAAATACTACATGCACATTTGAGTTCCCCAAACCTACAAATTCATGGAAGTTCCTTCTCATTTCACGCTCCGTGCAAGAAACAAGTGATTGAACATGAAGAATTCCATGTATGCAATGTTCTTGAGCTAATTTCCACAGTTCCTTTTTTTTATGTTCATATAGGTGTTCAACCCTAGACTTGTCTTCAAACTCTTAAATAACCATGAATTCGACATTCAAACCTTCAATCTATTAAGATGATAAGTGGAAAAATCATAATCTCATGAAATTTGCAAGGAATTCTTACCTTAGAAGGTTGATCTATGAAGATGTGCTTCTAATTTTTCCTTGCCCTTCTTATTCCTCTTTTTCCTTCTTGAGGCCTTTAGAATTCTCTCTCTCTCTCTCTCTCTCTCTCTCTCTCTCTCTCTCTCTCTCTCTCCAGGAGATTTTTTTTTTGGAGTCTATCAACTAAGACGCCCATCCATATATATACATATGACCAAAGCTTAAATTGAATTAAATCTATTTAATTCATTCTGAATCAAATTTTTACAAAACTTCTCATTAAGTCCTAAAAATCATGTTGATCACAACTATGCACTCAGTTTTGGTTATTGATGCCTCTAAGACCTTCAACTTTCAATTTAAAGTTGTAATTTCAACAAGTTTTTCTATAATCAACATATATAAATTCAAATCCTTTTAATTCACATGCAATTTCTCATCAAACACATAATTAATTAGCACATAACAATGCAATTAGATGACTAATTAATCAGATGCATGTTTGGGTCATTACAATATCATTAGCACCTGAAAGTTGTTTTCCACATAGGGTGAGCCAAAGTCCAGTAGAGATACTTTAACACAATGTATGGAGCTTAGCAAAGTTATAAGGTGAATGGACATGCATGCCATTTGTCAAACATTATACTTTTCTATCTCAAAACAATGCAATCCCTTATCAATACATTTCAATTCATGAAAATATACTTTTATATTATAAAATAGGGTAGTGGATACAAAACACTAGGAGTCTCTAGTTATGTGTCTGCTAGTAGGCTATACAAACATTATCAAAGCCATTTTACGAGCACTAATTGAAAGGATCAGCACCTAACCGCGCAAGTTTCTGGACTTTTACCAAGGACAGACACGCCAACAATATAAACCACAACCACACCCCCTAACCAAATTCACCATGGTATACACCATTTTTTTTCTCAAAAACAATACATATCAATGTTCAAGTATGAAACAGTGCTGGATGCAAGATGTATGAGAAATTGGTTTCAATTTAATCTAATCCTCATGCAATTTCTACAACAATCAAAGCTATCCTCCACCGATAACCGAAAACAAATATTTCTACTCAACAAATAATTTTTCCAATAGTAGATAAAATCTCAAAATTTTGAAATGGGAGTGATAATAAATATCTAACTCCACTCTCATCATCAACAGATACCCTTTTCTCATGTCCTTTCAAAATCCAACACTATTTCATTTTCCTTTATAAACCACATCAATGAATTTTTTTTTATAACAAAACCTTATTTATTTTCAAAATCTCATTTGAAAGAGAAATTTCCAACATTATCCAACAATATATACACATCCACAATCCTTCTTACGAATTTATTTGAAAAACCCCTCTTTTACTTTTCAACACCAAACCCTAGGTTTAACCTAAAACCCCCAAATCACTAAACACTATTCAAAGAGAAAATAACTAATTTGAACATCATATGAGAGCTTGAAGAAATCTCTACCTTAAGAGTAGAATAGGAAAAGAGCAAGAGTAAAAATTTGGTGGAGCCTAAAATGAGATCGTCTCCGATTAGATTGAAGCTTTCGATGAGCTCTACCATTCTATCTAAAGAGAAATGGTGGAGAAATCAATGTATAATGGAGTATTTGAGGTTTTAAGCAATAACTAGAGAGATAAAGTGAAGAAATTGGGGTTTGGAAGCTTTTAGAGAGAGGAAATGAAAAAGTGATTCGAAGATCCTTATTCCTGAACTGATATACACGCAGATCGCTCGAGCGACCAAAACACCGCTCAAGCGTTAGAGACACAATGCTTGAGTGCATAATAATTCCTTCCCAGAAGTTTTGAAGACACTAGAAGACCACTTAAGTGCAAGAAGGACTGCTCGAGTGCAGATTACCCTACTCCCAAAAGTTTTGCAAACTTGTGAAATACCAGGAGATCTGAAAGACCGCTCAAGCGTCCAAAACACCGCTTGAGCGAACAACATGAAAACTAGACAGCAACTCTTTTGAAAAACTAATTCCCAATCCGTTTCAAACATGACCAACAAATCAACTCAACTACTAACACGATGACAAAGGATATGAACAACAATTAAAGTATTGAATCTCAAATCTAAAGTATTAAATGGGTTAGGTCTAAATCAGAATAGTTATAATCTTCTCCCCTTAAGAAATTTCATCCTCGAAATTTAAATCAAACCAATAACTACCGAATTTCAACCAATTACATTAGTAACAATAATAAAACATAGTCTTCCAACACCCAATATTACAAATGAAGTTTCCAAAACACATACAATGTTCTCATATTACAACATGAATAAATTTACAATGCAAGTCTCACTGTAACATGCCCGGGTTCTACCTGTGCGTGTTAAACAGTTTGGATCCTTGATTTCTTTGATCTAGTCTCACAAGTGCAATGTGAAATATAGATGAGAATCTAGTTTTGGCAACTTTTATAGAAAATCGATTTTATTGCAAAACGTTTGCCAAAAATGGACTGCATCTCTAGATCTTAGAGTCCCCATCTATGTTTTGGAAAAATTAGGAAACCCGTGACTCGTGCCAAGGCCACTATTTATCGTCACCAAAGATGCTTGGCTTGGAACCTTAGGTATAAAGGAGAAGGTCATTATTAAGCACCCCCGCTCACCCAATCAAACGATCAGCCTCTACTAAACCATGATATAAATTTTGATTTCTTTATATGTTCATGTTCTGATTATTTAATAAATTCTAAAATTTACTATGTGAAGCATACAAGTATAGACTATGCAATTCATTTTGGAACAATTTGATTTCATGCATTTTGAAACAGTTTTGAAGATCTACAACCCAAATAAATTGAGTTTACAATCATGAAAAATCAACATCAATCCAAATTTAGTGACACAACTCCATCCACTGGCATTTATAAGTTATATCAAGTAAGTAAGTAGCTACATGGTAGGATGCTTAAACATAATAAGAAAAACACACACAAGCGTGATGCTAAAACATAAAAACTTACATATTTATCAACGTCCCGCAAACAGTTACAAAACAAAGTTAGTAAAACATGCATGATCTTATATATAAAATCCTAATGCAATTCACACATGAAATGCAACTAAAGATTCGACTTCTTAGATATGACATGTGAATCATCTCAAGAACATGAGATAGTGAACATAATAACATAGGAATTGATTAAACTTACAAATGCAAACTTAGCTGAATCAAGATGCATGAAACATGGATGCAAAGCATGGATATAATGAAAAACAAAATGTGATGCATATTTACAAATAAAGAAAGCAAGTAAAAGAATATGATAGAAAAAAACAGGGTGGGGAATCATTAGAACACTAAAAAAAAAAAACTTACAAGCCAAATTAGAGAGGGATGAGGAGAATATTACAACAAAATAAAAACCTCACAAAACACACAAAATAAAAACCTCACAAAACACTCAAAATAAAATAAACAAAAAAAAAAGCTTCATGTGCCTTGGAAACCACTGGAAGTTGGTTAACATCAGAAGACACTGGCGTCTTGTCCAAAAGAAGCTAACCGGCCAGCCAAATAGGCCGGCCGACCAACTAGGCCTAGCAAAACCTGTTTTGTTGGAAAACCAAGAAAAGGAACAAACAACAAATATGTAGGTGGCTCAATTAACCACTACCAACTAGATTAAAATAAGAAAACAAATATAAAATAGAAAGTGCAAAATTACAACAAAACTAACGTGAACCTAAAAACACAAAAACAAATATAAGATAGAACATGTAAGAAAAATGAAAAAATTGAAAATTCATCTCCCAAAGAAAGTTTGAACTTCTTGATTTTCAAACTTCCTCTTGATCACCCTTAAAGTTGTGAATTATGATCTTAATCCTCAATTCAAGAGCTCGAAATTTGAGCTTAGAATGACGGTTTTGAACAAATGTATGATCACTCTTTTCTTAGCAAGAATACTCTCTCTTTGATTAAGGCTTTGAGTGGCTTTGACAAGGGAAGATAAGACGTAAGAGGCTATGTAACTTCACTAGTATAGACAGACAACTCTCTTGTTTTTAAGACTTTCTTTCTCCAAAATTCATACACAATTTTAGCATTCCCTCTCTACACTTCTCTTCTTAAAATTCATCCTCAAATTCAAAACTAGAGCTCTCATTATATAGCCAATGCATGTGGGAAATGTTGAAAGACAAAGTGGCGGACAAAGTGAAGGGAAAAATGAAGCATTTAGGGAAGATAATGGAGCTAATGGGGGACAATGTGTAATGCAGGTAAATGATGAATGGTGATAGTGATGTGTGATTTAGAAAAATGAATGATGAGTTAAGATAGTGGGATGTGATTATGAAAGTAAATGGTGAGTGGAGATGGTGGGATATGATTATGAAAGTAGATGGTGAATGGGGATAGTGGGATGTGATTATGAAAGTAGATGGTGAATGGGGATAGTGGGATGTGATTATGAGTAGGGATGTAGATCGTGAGTGGGGATGGTGGGGTGTAATTATGAAAGTGGATTGTGAATGGGGATGGTGGGGTGTACTTATGAAAGTGGATGGTGAGTGGGGATTGATGTGTAATTATGAAAGAGGATGGTGAGTGGGGATGGTACGGTGTAATTATGAAAGTGGATGGTGAGTGGAGATTGATATGTAATTATGAAAGTGGATGGTGAGTGGGGATGGTGGGGTGTAATTATGAAAGTGGATGGTGAGTGGGATTGATGTGTAGGGAATTTGTTAGTGGAGATATGTGTGAATTTTAGATGAAAACTAATTTGGCCAAAATTGTGTGAAGGTTGGGATTAAAGCTTAAATTACATCTCTCTTACTAAGGATTCTATGAGAACCACATTCTGATTGTCATCATTCGATAATCAAAAAAAGCATCCAAGTCTTAGGGCCGCTCAAAATAGGGTGTCTACAGTTGCCTCTCTTTGACAAAGCCCGATGTCATTTCATGACGTGAGTGGATGTCAAAGAGTGAAGACAACCTTTTTGACAAGGCCGTAAGACTTGGGCAAACAAACAAGATGTAATGCAAGTGGTTGAACCTGAAGGTTGCCTACGCATCCTATTGTAAGGAATCAAATCAGCGTAGTTCAGGGGCAAAAGGAAAGTGACATGCTCGGCATATAACTTGAAAGTTGGATTCACGCCAGCGTAACGATTGTTTGAAAATTCATGATTATGTAATGGGATTCAATGTCATGGAGTGACAATAAAGATATAAAGATAGTAACATATGAGATAAGCCTCGTGCAAATGATATAAAGCATAACAGTGGGTGTAACGCTTATAAATGTGCCACAACACAAATAATAGAGCGAGTGCATTGCATACAAATGTGCCATATCATTGCATTAAATATACGACAACTCAGTTGATAGAAGAAAGGTGAACTCAAAATCCAAACACATCTCTCGTGAGAGGAGAAATAGTGAACTTGAGATCAAAACGCGATTCACGTGAAAGGAGAAAATAATGAATTCAAAATCTAAACGCGTTTCATGCGGGAAGAGGTGTAGTGGTGTAACCAATAGACGTACCTAACCATATCTCATACGGTAAATGGGGAAGGTTAAGCTGAGTAATCTAAAATCCAAATGCATTTCAAGCGAGAGGAGGAAAGGTGGTATAACCAATAGACGTACCTAACCGTATCGCATACGGAGAAGGGGAATGTTTTAACTGGATAAACATCTACTCCTAACACGTTTTACATGAAAGGAGCAAAGGTGGTGTAACCAATAGGAATAACTAACCGTATCTCATACGAAGAGGGGGAAGGTTTTAACTGGGTAAACAACAAATCCTAACACATTTCACGTGAAAGGAGCAAAGGTGATGTCACCAACAGGTGTACCTAACCGTATCTCATACGGAGAGGGGGAAGGTTTTAACTGGGTAAACATCAAATCCTAACATGTTTCATGTGAAAGGTGAAAAGGTGGTGTAACTAATAGGTATACCTAATCGTATCTCATACGGAAAGGGGGACGGTTTTAACTATACCTTAGTGATGCGCAAATACTTCAATATACATACAACATACATTCGTGTATATACACATACATATATACATATATATAGATCTATATACATACATATAGATCTATATACATACATACCTATTATATACATACACACACATATATACAAGTACTTATATGGTATACACAAGTATACACAATATATCTCTTTGTCTCCCCTGTTCTTGCCTCTGTGCCAGCCCCTTCGTCTTCATCGAATGTTGCGCCTAGCGCGTAATTTCAACAATCGCGGCACCTGACCAACAACAGCTAAACTACTCATGATTTTCAATGATTGCCTCGGTAATCCTTCCTTGTCTTCTTCTTCTCTTCTAGTTTTTCCTTAAATAGAGGCCTGAGAGAGAGTAGAGCAGAAAGCTACAAAACCCCTCCATTGCCATTACTATGCTAATGCTTTCTTTTAACAGCATTCCCTTTTGTCATGGCCTCATCCTGTGGTACTCTTTCCTTCTTCCCAAACCTTAATGATTCCCCAATTGAGATTACTAGCTCCTCTAGGCCTCGACAGAGTGCCTTTGCCTCTGCTCCTATCCCTGTTCTCAGCATTCCTGCGTTGTTAGTTGAGAAAATCATGGCAGCGTAGTCTGATATTGAGGCACTATACATTGAGGTCTTGCGTGGAGATCGTGACCGCGGTCTCCAATTTATCCCACCAGCTGCAAGGTAGGACAAGTGAAGTGCACCGATTAAACGCCCAACTATCTCTGCTCTAGAGTATGTACAAGGATACTCGAGCAGAGATTAGTGCATTGAAAAAGGAGAACAAAAAGTTGAAACGACAGGCCATCTGCATGGCTCGATTTGGAGTACCTTCGCACACCGCATTTGATGGCCGATGGGAAATAATCTCTTTTGGAGGCTTTGAACATACTGAAGCAGAGCCTTCAAAGGCTTCCAACGAATGAAATCAACAAAAGAATCGATTGGTGAAACTAAAACATCAACTTGTAACCCTTACAGTCAGAAACACCAGTTGCAGGAAACCGAGAACAATGCTTGCATTCTATTTTTTTGTATTTTATGTTTGAGAGTGGACACTGAGCTTTAACTATTTTGTAACATTTTGATCGGGGTTGATCCCTTACATTAATAAAATGAGTTTGTAATGCAAATACGGATGGCATGAATGGCATAACACTGAGCATAAAAATCATTTTGTTTTGACTTTTGAACTTGAAAATGGCTGCATTTTAATGAATTTTGAATTGAATATTGAGCCTATCACTGGCCAAAACACAAAACACAACTCAATGAACTGAAAATGAAGCCAAAACCCCTCCCAAACACATCCTTTTACGCTTATTGGAGCAAAATGAACGCAAAACAGAGCAACACCGGTAGACCACCTAATAGAAAAGCATCGCCAACGACAACTACTGTGCATTTTTCGGCGATTGCTTGATTAAGGTAAGGAGAACTCGAAGTGCGGGTAAATGAAAGAAAGCTGACTCGACTGTGCCCCTAGTTCATCACTTTGTCTTTTTTTTTTTTTTTTGCTTTCTGCTAAAGCGATTTCGATCAACATGAGAGGTAAATAAGCACACTTGTTCCATTTTCTGTCTTGAAATCATGACAGCCAAATTATTACCACTGAAATTTTTCTCTTTTTGGTTCAAAGAATGGTCTAGATTTTACAAAATATAAAATAATTTTCAAGACAATCAGTCAACTTCATTAAAAGTCCACAAAATTTGTATTTGTAAATGGCCATTACCCAACTAACATGAAACCAACCCTTGAAATACACAACTAAATCTACCTTGCAACTGAACCCATCATGAAAGACAACTGAACCAAACGGGACAAGTTAATTAAAGATAGATTGGATACACTAATCAAACATGGACAGGATGAGTGAGTTGAAAAATGATTAGAGCCAAACTTCAAGATGAAGCTGCCTACGTATCCCAAAGATAGGAATCATGCCATATGTAGTTCCGGCTAAGGTTCTCTGGGGTATTAACAGTCTTCTTTTGTGCTCTAACTTTTTTCCAAAGCCATCCTGCTGTGTTTTCAACCTTGCAAGCTTTTCATTTTTTCATGCTCTAATTTTTGCCTAGGTCGCCCTTATGGGTTTTCGGCCCAGCGAGGCTCTCAAGGATAGTACTTCTTTAGCTAGTCCATGTTGATTGGTTGTGAGAATTCTAAACCATCCAAATCCATGAGAATGACTGCTCCTCCTGACTAGATTGATTTAATGATGTAGGGACTCATCCAATTGGGTCTGAACTTGTCCCTAGGATCATGAATAGAAGCTCGGTTGTCTTTCAGCACAAAGTCCCTTTCCCTCAAATTCCTGAATCTAACCTTTTTGTTGAATGCTCTGGAAATCTTGCGTTGATACCCCTGAACATGGTATAATGCCTTCAATCTTCGCTTATCAAACAACATCAGCCCCTCAAATCGGTTTTGTTGCCAATTAGCTTTTATTATCTGACATTCAACCATAATCCCCAATGAAGGTATTTCTAATTCGATTAGAAAAACAGCCTCCATTCCATATACCAAAGAGTATGGGGTTGCTCCTGTAGACATTCGAATTGATGTCCTATATCCCCAAAGAGCAAAAGGTAGCTTATCTAGCCAATCTCTATAAGTTTCCACCATCTTATGTAGAATGGTTTTGACGTTCTTATTCACAGCTTCAACGGCTCCATCGGTTTGTGGCCTGTAAGTTGATGACTTGTGAAAAGCCATGTTATACTTCTCAAGTAAAACTGCCACTTCTCTTTTGAAATGTGAGCCATTGTCTGAAATTACTTCATTTGGCACTCCGTATGTGTGGATGATGTTATTCCTGATGAATTTGGCCACATGTGATGCTTTTAACTGAAAAAATGCGTGCTTTAACCCACTTGGTAAAAATAATCAATGGAAACCAAGATAAACTGATGCCCGTTTGAACCTTTCAATGTGACTGCCTCGATAACATCTATGCCCCAAACTGAGAAAGGCTAAGGCGAAGTCATGTTGTAGAGTTTTGATGGCCGGATTTTCATGCGATTGGCGGGGATTTGACATCTATGGCATCTCCTAACAAAATCAATACAATCACTCTCAATGGTTATCCAGTAGTATCCATACCTATGGATCTTTCGGGTCAACATTATACCGTTCATATGGGCTCCACACTCTCCTCCATGGATGGCCACCATAATACGCCTTGCCTCTTCTTCTTCTACACACAACTTATGCAGTCCCAGATGCCCTCTTCTATACAGCTTATCCCTCCAAATGATGAACTGAGCAGCCATATGTCATATTCTCCTTTTGTCCTTGGCATTTGCCTCTTGCGGGTATATATTGCTTTCCAAAAAGTTCCAAATATCAAAGTACCTAGAGTTTTCATCTTGAACCTTTTTCTGTTGCATCTACTATTTCATATACGGGCGTATATCTTTGTTCTATCAAGATTGGGCTCGTCTTAACCCCAACTGGTATATCTATCACGGAAGTGAGGGTTGCCAACCCATCAGCAAATCGGTTACTCTCTCTCACTAAATATGTAAATGTCAGTCTTTCGAACCTCAGGATCAACATGTCCAAGGTTTGATGATAGACTTTCATTGTCTCCTCTTTAACCTTCTAATCTCCTTTGCCTGAGAGACAACCAGGTTTGAATCTCCAATCACATCTAACCTTATTTCCCTTAGTTCTAGAGTTGTTTCTAGTCCGGCAATGCAGGCCTCATACTTTGCTTGGTTGTTGGATACTCTGAATCGGAGTGTGAAGGCTAAAGGGATATGAGAATCATCTAGTATTATGAGCAATACACCTATCTCGTCGCCAAATTGATTGGATGCTCCATCAAAGTATAATTTCCAATTGTCTTCTTTTATCTGTATGACTTCCTCATCTGGGAATGAATAATCCATAGCTTCTTCTTCTTTAATCGGGTGATCTGCCAAAAATTCTACCATGGCCCTTCCTTTAACAAATTTGCGAGCGATACACTTGACGTTGAATTCAGAAAGCAAAAGCAACCAACGAGCTAGTCTACCGGTAAGAGCTGGTTTCTCAAAGAGATATTTGATGGGGTCTAATCTTAAAACCAGAATTACAGAGTGAGCTAACAAGTAGTGTCTCAATATCCTAGTAGCCTAAACCAAAATCCAATAAGCCTTTTCCAAGGGAGTGTAGCGGGTCTTGTAGTCAAGTATCTTATTGCTCAAGTAGTAGATGGCTTTTTTCACTTTCTCATCTGACTCTTGCGTAAGCATACATCCCATGGTTGATTCAATCACTGATAAATACAAAATCAATGGTTTCCCTGTCTTAGGTCGCGAAACATAGGTGGATTCTGCAAACACTGCTTAACTTGCTTGAAGGCGAACTGACACCGATCATCCCATTGGAACTTGTTCCCTTTCTTCAACAGACAAAACAGTGGTTTACAAGTTAAGGTTAATTTAGAAATAAACCTCCTTATGAATTGCACTTTTCGCAGAAAGGCCGCACATCCTTTTCAGTCGTTGATGGCGGCATTTCTAAGATGACTTTAATTTTGGATGGATTAACTTCAATTCCTTGCTGTGTGATCAGAAATCCCAACATCTTGCTTGCAGTGACCCCAAAGGTGCATTTCTATGGATTCAACCTCAGCCTATATTCCCTTATTCTCTTAAAAAATTCTTTAATGCTTTATAATGGCCTTCCCGATCTTTGGACATGACAATCATGTCATTCACATACACCTTAACTTCTTTATGGATCATATCATGCAACAATGTGGTGGCGGCTCGTTGATAAGTGGCCCCAACATTTTTTAAACCAAATGGCATAACCCTATAACAATACGTCCCTCATGGTGTAGTAAATGCAGTCTTTTCTTTGTCCTCTAGAGCTATAAGGATCTGATTATATCCCAAAAAACCATCCGTGAATGACAGTAAGGCATGTCTTGCAGTGAAGTCTGCCAATTCATCAATATGTGGTAAAGGAAAGTCATCTTGCGAACTAGCCTTATTCAAATCCCAGAAGTCGACACAAACCCTAATTCTGCTATCTTTCTTCGGGACTGGCACAATGTTGGCTAACCAATTCAGATACTCAGATACAAGCAAAAACCCGGCATTGATTTGTTTAGTAGCTGCTTTTTTGATTTTCAGTGCCCAATCTGAACGAATTCTGTGAAGCTTTTGTTAGACAAGTTAGGTATCTGGATTAAGAGGGATCCGATGTTGTATAATCTCAATATCAATTCCAGGCATATCTTCATATGACCATACAAAAACATCTTTGAATTCCTTTAATAAAGCAACTAATTGCTTGCATTCCTCTGAAGATAAAGTAAACCAATCTGGACTAAGTGAGGATCCTTCTCAGTACCCACATTGACGGAAATAATTTCATCGACCAGCGGCTTAGCATGCCTTTCTTCGTCCTAGTTGATTAAGTTTTTCAAAGCCTGAGGAATTTCTTCCTCTTCATTTTCATCAAAATTTGGAAAATTCGAGTCAATGCTATGAACTATAGGCACAGAGAAGTAAGCAAAACTCACATCATCATCATTCATAATTTCAGGCTCAAGTATGGCAACAAACTCAAGAAAAATAAAAAACAAAAGATGACTCTAACATCTCAAACAAATTCATATTTGACTCAAAACCAAAAAGCCCAACAGACTCAAACTCAATAACCAATTCTGAATTCTTAATAAAACTTTTCTCAACATGCCAATTTGCTTGGGTGCCATTCACTACATCCACGATGAAGCTTGAGCAACCAACAAGTGGTCATTCCTCAATCACAGAAATAGTCATATCCCTCAAGTTCACTAGTTCAACACTAGTATCAGGCTCTTTTAGGAAATCAACCAGTGTTGAACCCAGGATATCCTTTGTACTGCTTTCAGAACTAACATCACTGTCTTGGCCAATGTTGATGCTTAGATCCACTTGTTCTTTATTACTATCAGAAAACTGATGATCAAAGAAGATTTCAAATGCAGGATATCTCGTCTTGTCCTTTTGGTCAATCCATGGCTCTGGAAACCCACAGAAAGGGAGATCCTTTCCTTTTTCAGATAAAGCGCCTGTTCAAGGTTCCACTAATTGGCTTATGAACCAACTGAAACTATCGCCCGATTCTCTTGGCCTTGATCCTCTCCTTGATCTCTTCAGTTTTAGTTTTCCAATCATCAGCCGTGGGTGCATACCCTAGTCCGAATGCATGTGGGTTATGAGGTACTTCACTGGCAATAGTAATACCTTTCCTGCCACTTTTCCCCAATCCCATCCCAGGAATATGAGCTAGTTTACTCGTAAAGTAGATTGATTGTGCGCTAACGTACACACCTTCGTCTTCTGCTATGAGTGTTTGAACTAGCTAGGCTTTTGCCAAGGTAAAGCCTGAGAGGAACACATCTTCTTCACCATGTTGTGTTTCTAACAATGGCATTGTAACTTCTAGGGGAGGATGAATGGATGAACTTTCGAAGAAAGTGGAAATTCCTCCATCATATGGGTACTTTACCAATTGATGCAATATGGATGATACAGTTTTCATCTGATGAAGCCAGGGCCTTCCCAATAGCAAGTTAAATGCTGTGGGAACATTCATGACATTAAATTCATCCTAGTGCTCAGATGCACCCACTGTTATTTGTACTTTGATTGTCCCCATGACTTCCCGACTAGTATTATCATAGGCCTGGATCAATTGAGTAATGGGCATGAAATCTGTCAGCTTTAGCCTTATCGCATAGGCAGTGCGCATAGGGCAAACATTTCTTTTTGCACTCTAGTCACACATATAGAGGCTTATTATGTCCTGACCCTTCTGGTGGCAGCTCTTTGTTAGCAAAGGTTATTGTAGGGATTGTTCCTCATGGGGTGATCAACAACACTAGTTATCTTGGGAGTTATGTCAATCGCCAACCCACCCTTGCTTAAGGCTGACAACATTGCTTACCGGTGTTGTCGGGAAGCTATGAGAAGCCCCCTAATAGATATATTTTCCTGGATCTTTTTCAGTTGTTTTAGAACCAGGTCTTCTTCTACCTCTTTCTGTTTCTCTTTTTATTTCTTAACTTCGTTGTCTTTGCCTAAGGATTCTTCTTGGTATAGGTGTAGAGGCTTGAAGCAGTGCCC
Organism: Camellia lanceoleosa; assembly: GCA_025200525.1. NCBI lineage: Eukaryota > Viridiplantae > Streptophyta > Magnoliopsida > Ericales > Theaceae > Camellia > Camellia lanceoleosa. The sequence continues at coordinate 92,699,914 of CM045758.1, read as the reverse complement.
ACTCCTAGTCATATGATCAATTTCTTATGACCACCACTGATTAAGGATTTGGTACTGACACCTATCTTACTAACTATAAGTCTTTTGAGCCCTACGTCTCGTCAGGCACACTACTTGTCCATTCATCATCAGTATGGGTTAGTTACAGGTCACTATCATCCCACCATTCGCTTTTGTTGACTGAAAGGCAATTATCAGGCTCTGCTCAAATCATTCCCACAATATACTCTGAATGGCTTTCTGACTCTTCTTCTTTCTCTCTGGAACCCTTTCTTTTACTACTATCATCGGGCTTTTCGGTGTTGATTTTTAGTTCATCTTCTTCTCTTTCAATTTTATCATTAGAAACTTTGTCGCTCCTTGTCCAACAATAACTGGCATTTGAATTTATCGGCTCCCACCATCTTATCTGTACATTGCCAAGGTCCAATTCTTCAAACAACTAGAAATTGGCCAGGTCTTTTTCTAAGTTAGCCAAGTCATCCAACCCCTGTTCGAGGACATCTTCCCTGACAACATTGATCGAAGATGAGACAGGTAGAACAATGTAGACACCCCATTTTTGACCGTCCTCAAGACTTGGACGTCACCGCTTGAACACTTGGTGATCATCCATGTTTGTGTTAAATCTGAGTTCGGAGGTCTCGGCCAGGCGCCTTGCCTCAAGATCTCTCGACTTGTTGTTTTGTGTCTAGTTTTGCACCAAACACTTATGTTTTGCCTTTGAGGGGGAATGGCTTGTTAGCCATCCCCACATCACCGACCATGGCTTGAGGCCACCGACCACTGGTTTGTTGCCACCGTAAATGTTTGGCCGACCGACACTATTGTGGCGGTGACCATCTATTTTGGTCAAATTGCATTTTGGCGGCGACCATGTGCATCTGCTTTTGCAGATATTTTTATGCCAACTGTGCTAGTGGCATACACCTTTGCTCCCCTCCATATACGTGTATGGAGGGATCTCCCTCTTGACTAGCTTACTTGAGAAGCTTTGCAAGAGGGAGCTCTATAAGAGAGCCTCTTCTCCCTCCATTAGGGTTAGACAAAAAATACAGAGGGAGCTCTGAATTAGGGTTTACATAGTTGTAGCTATTCTATCTCTATTTCTCTCTCTCTTTTGCTCTAAGTGTGTTTTAGTCTTACTATTGCACACAAACACCTAGTGTTACACCATCTCTTGGCTACTGAGGTGCTGAAGGGTTGGTCTTGGTGTTCTTGAGTGGATTCAAGCTTGGAGAACCAACTGGAGTGCTGTTCTTGAAGAGGATCATCAAGGGTAAGAACTTCACCCTTTATTTCCCATTTTTGCATAGCTTTTTGATCTATCTTGTAATTATTTTTAGACTTTGTATATAATAAAAGTCTGGTTTTGGAGTGCTCTAAATAGTTGTTTAAGAGTGTTTTGTTGTTTGGGGTTGTTTGACCCCTCATAGGCCTTGTTAGGCCCTATTTTGTGCTATCTTGGTGAGCTCTGGGACCACTTTGTTTGGGCCTCCTCACCACTGAAATCTTGAGGGATTCAGTGGTGAGGATGGTGCCTTAAGGTCCTAAGAAGGAGAGAGCCACCCCCTCTCCTTGTTGTCCTTGAAAAGGGCCATTTTTGCCTCATGTGTGAGCATCTAATTTAGGTTCATGTTGGCCATGTCCTAGCTGTTATTTGTGCTTATTATGTCATAATATAGCTCTGTTTTTATTTGGTTTAGACACACCATGCTTGCCTTGCAAACATGTCTTGTAATGCCATCTTTTAGCCTTAACATGCTTTGTGCTTTGAGCCTTGTTCTAGCATGTTTTTGGCCAAGCTTTGTGAAGCTTTTATGCTTGTTTTAGCATGCTAAAGGTCTATTTTCACTCATTTGGGTTGTCCATGCTTTGCTTTGTATAGCTACCATGTAAACTCTCTTGTATGCCTTAAGCATTGGTCCTTCTAGCATGCCATCCTTGCATCATTTCAGTGGTTTGGAACCACTTGTTATGTCATTTCAGTCCTTATGGTATGCTTGTATGCTTGCATTTGATGCCCTTTTCATGCTTTAAAAGGTTGGTGCTTCTTGCTCCATGTTTGTGCCATTGTGTATGCCTCTAGGATTAGATCATTTAGATGCCGTCTAAGTGGTTTTTGGGGCTTACTTTTGCATGTTTTAGGACTGTTTTGATTCACTTTGATCATTTGCTTCATGTGTCACATGATCATGGTTTAAGTCCTTGGGCTTGGTTGCGTGCGTTGCTTGCATTGATAGGTTGATTTGGCATCACCCTTTGTGTGTTTTCAGAGCTTACAATGCATGCCATTTGTCCATGATTATATCCCTTTGAGTGTGCTTAAGAGTCCCTCCTTTATGCTTAAGTGTGGAACCATGTTCGCATGCATGATTGTGTGTTTAGATACTTAGTTCATGACATGTTGTCGCATGCTTAAATGGTGTTGCATTTAGCATGCCTTTCTTGCTAAGTTGTCTAACATGTTATATGCCTTGCATGTGTGCATGTTGACATTACACTTTGCATGCTTGTTAGTTGCATCTTTGCATGTACATTTGCATGCTCATGTTGCATGTTTAGATTGCATGTTTAGGTTGCATTGCATTGACATGCATGCTTAACCTCTTGAATTGAGCATGATAGAGGTTGAGCTCCTTGCTTGTTTATGTGCATTCCATTTGAAATCAAAGTGCATAACTTGGTTTCTTGGGCCATTATGCATGGAAATCTTGCGATTGTTGGTCCGAGAACCAAGAACCCTGTCCTTTTGAGTCATAAACATGATAAGGGATGTGTTGGTGCACACATTTGCTTGGATGCATTGCTATGCCTTGTTTTGCCCTCTGCTGTTGTCAAAACAGGATTCTGCAGGAAGGTTTGGCTGGCCGGCCATCTTTAGTGCCGACCGACCAATAATTGGTGGCTGGTGATCATTTCCAGTGGCTGGTGGTCATTTCCTTTGGCCGGTGACCAATCCTCTTGGCCGGTGGTGTCCCTCAGGGTTCATAGAGTGCACCTTGGGAATCTTGCACTGATCAGGGAAGGAAAATAGTGTGGACAGAGGCAAACTTGTGCATGGCAGTGAACTTCCGAGTGGAGCCGAGCACGCATTGCATTGGGCCCTCTTCCTGAGGCTATTTACTGTTTTGTTAGATTAGTTAATTTGCTTAACTAGTTTAATTGGTCTGTAATATTTAATTAGCTTGTAGGTTAGTTAAATCTGTATTATTCTTTCGGTCCCTCTGAGTGAGGGCGTATTTGTAATAAGTGTGGGTGCGTGTGTGCATGTTTTCCAATCCCCACCTCTTTCTCCCTTTTACTTACCGGCTTTTGATGGTTAGTATTAGGACATATTTAAATTAGCGTACCTTATGCTATGCATGCGTGCATCATTCATTAGTATTGCATGCACCGGGCTCGGCGCATCATGCTAACAGCATAATATTCCAAATCTAACTTGAATACGTGCTACTTGTTGCATCCCACATGCCACCCTAGGATTAGCCGAGCCTATTCTAGTGACATCCTGTATGCGTTGCATTAGCCACTTAACATGGACTTGGATCATGCATGATTGCTAACATGTTCTTTGTTTTTTTGGCTTGGAGTACACTATAAGTGTTTTATGTTTTAGCATCTCGCATGAGTGTAAATGTTAACATGACAGCATGCATACCATGTGGCTAGATGCTTATATGATATAAACTGCATGAATGCCTGTGGGTGAAGGTTGGATTGTTTGAGTTAGAACAACTCATTAAAATCTATGTTTTAGCCTACTTATGGGTAGCAAATCTCAAATCATTTTCCAAACAAACGGATATGCAATGCTTCGTTCCAAATTAGGCGATCTAGTCTATACTTTTGTGTTGTGCGGATCACATAGTAAGATTAGCTAATTAACTGGAATAAGAGCTCATAATGTTTTCAAAACAAGATATCATGGTTAGTAGAGGCCGATCTTCGGATCAGGTGAGAGGGGGTGCTCATAGCTGACCTTCCCCAATCATACCCAAGTTCCCAAGCCGAGGCAACTTTGGTGATGACGGACACGTGGCCTTAGGCAAACGAGTCAGGGTTTCCTAAATTCCCCCATCAAAAAATATTTAGGTTGCGACTCTGTATCTGGCAAAGCAGCCCATGTTTGGCACTTCTTTTCTAAAAATCTGTTTTTCTCAAAACGATTTGCTGGATTTGGACTCTTTGGTTCAGATTAAGAACCGTGACAAATCAAGTCCGAACTGTGGGATGAGGCCCTCACGCGGGGCACGTCCACAAACAACCTTAGGTTTTAGTTAACCAATGGAAATAGTATGCTAGCTCGGATCATAATCCTCCTCCGATAGTTTTCCAACGTCAAACACAGGTACTTTGGTTGTTTCCTTTAACACTACCACCACAGGGCTTTTGGGTTTTGGCTGGGTTGGAGGTGCACCCATTATGCACAGATCAATGCTCTCAAGAATGTATACCTTGGGTTTTGGTATATGAGAGCATGTGATGTAGATACTGGGGTAAAAAATGGACAAAAGTGGTGAAATAAAATTGAGGCGAGGTGGTGGTGGGGCTTTGTCATGGGGTGGTAATGGGTTAGTGGTGACATTATGTTTTGGTGGCTGTGGAGGAGCTATGATTTTGTTATCAATGAGATCTTGAATCTCATGATGAAGATGGAAACAACGAGTGGTATCATGTCTAGGATGTTGGTGGAAGGTACAGTATTTGGCAGGGTCATGTTTGGCTGAGAGAAGATCTAGGAGAGGTTATGGGTCTAGAGGTTTGAGATACCCTCTTTTTACCAAAATCTTCATGGCTTTGGTAAGGGACATATAGAGCGAGATGAATGTTCTGTTTGAGGCATGGGTTGAGTTTGTTGTTTGTGGATTGGCAAGGGCAAAGGGGCCGTTATTTTGGTGGTAGTGGTAGTGGTAGTGGTAGTGGCTGAGTTGACCTCAGAAAGCTTCACAGCTGTGCTACTACTGGTTATAGCATTAGAACTGCACTCGAAGGTTTTTCGTACAGGTTCTTTGTCATCGATAATGATTCCCTGCTTTATGGCATCTTCTATCTGGACCCCCATTTCATGTAGTTCTTTACAAGTGAACAGTGGGAGAACTATCATCTTCTGCAACATTTTGTCGTCCAAATTCCTTAACACCATTCGAATTTGATCTTTCTCTGGTGGTCTAGTAGTCATCATCGCCATCTTGGCCCTCCATCTAGTGATAAAGGCTACTAAACTTGCATTCCACTCCTAGCAGGTTACCTCTAACTCTAGAGTGGTCACTTCAATCTGAGTGTTATAGGTATACTAGGTAATAAAGGCCTCGGCTAATTCTTCCCAGCTTTGTTGCACTGAGTCCTCTAATTTGGCATACCATATAGCAGTTACATAAGATAAAGTTCTTCCAAACAAGGAAAGTTTTTGAGGCCGAGTCAAGCCCATGGGTTTTAGGACATCCGAGAAGAGGTGAATGTGGACCATAGGGTCTCCAGCTCTATCAAACCTATCAATATGTGGCATTTTAAACCATTCTGGCAATTTGACAGTTGTTTCCATATACTCATCTTCAATGTTTGGGATAGAGTTGATTTCCTGCGACCTTTTAAACATCTGTTGCAACTTGGCCAGCTTCATCACAGTCTGATCAACCTCATTTGTTTCTAGGGGAAAGAACTCTCCCATTGGTTGTGGAAAGGGAAAAGGTCCTTCTGATGATTGTGGAAGAGGAAAAGGATCTCCTAATGACTATGTATGAACCCTCAAGTCTTTTGGTACATTGGGTTCAGGGAGTTCCTCAGCTGGTGGGGGTGGAATATAATTAGCCACCGGAGGTGTTTGAGTAGCGGACGACCCAAATGGGTGCCACAATTCAACAAAAGCATCACCATGGGTGGCCACTGTATTGGCCACATCATCCAAACTTCATTGAAAGGTCAACAACATGTCCACTATATTCTCCAGAACTTGAGCCATCACGAATGCTGATGAACTAGGTGGGGATGATCTACCAGGTGAAGAATGGGTATTCTGACCAGTTGATGCAACTTTTGTACTTCTGTTTCGTCTGCTCAGCGGCAAAGAAACTAAACACTAGTTGTCCTTGAACCAAATATGTAGTTTTATAGAGTCTACCAATGCGAGTCCACAGAACTGGGGGGATATTTGACTATTCTGAAGTTATGTTGCCCAACTACCTTGCAAAAACAAAAAACGGAACCTTCAATCAAATTTTAGCAGCATGCTTGCTCAACTGATCGTACTGTAAAAGAACTAAACTCAAACCCACAAACTGAAATGCCTAAATCATTGATACTAAGAAGACCTATATAGATCTCATCTATTGCACATAACACATAGTAGGAATGAGAACAAACACTCCTATGTGGGTCAGGGTTACCCTATCCTAATTTTGAAATGATCAGGGGCTTTACTATTCAAACAAGCGGCATCATACATCCTAGAAATGGGAGAGCATCCTATCCTAATTTTGAGAGGTACTATAGCTCACTATATGTACAAGGTTGGCTCTACTTTACGAGTTGAAGTCAAGGTGACATTACCAAAGAGTCCTTTGGGTCATCACCAATGAAAATGCTAGGAAATCAGAACAGTCAATATAGCCTCTCTTTGAAGTCTGAGAAACATAGATAGCAAAGCTACCTTTTTGACAGATCTCAAAATGTTATAACACAAGGCCTCTAAAGTAATGTGGAAATACGTGTAGTGTCGCAAAAAGTGTGCCTGTGCTCCCACCAGTATCTAGGCAACACAGGGACTTTAAGTGCACCAATGCATGCAATACAATAAATATATAATTGAAAATAAAAGTCATATCATCAAGTTCGAGTCAAGGTTTCATAAAATCCCCAGTAGAGTCGCTAGAAATTGTAACATGCTCGGGGGGTACCCATGTGCGTTAAACAGTTTGGATCCTCGATTTCTTTGATCTAGTCTCACAAGTGTAATGTGAAACATAGATGAGAGTCTAGTTTTGGTAACTTTTATAGAAAATCAATTTTATTTCAAAACCTTTGCCAGAAATGGACTACATCACCAGATCTTAGAGTCGCTACCTAATGTTTTGAGAAAATTAGAAAACCCGTGACTCGTGCCAAGGCCACTGTTCCTCATCATCAAAGATGCTTGGCTTGGAACCTTAGGTATAAAAGGAGAAGGTCATTATTGAGCACCCCCGCTCACCCGATGATCGGCCTCTACTAAAGCATGATGTGAATTTTATTTTCTTTATATGTTCATGTTTTGATTATTTAATAAATCCTAAAATTTTCTATGTGAAGCATACAAGTATAGACTGTGCCCTTCATTTTGGAACAATTTGATTTCATATATTTTGAAAGAGTTTTGAAGATGTACAACCCAAATAAATTGAGTTTACAAACATGAAAAACGAACATCATTCCAAATTAAGTGACACAACCTCCATCCGCTGGCATTCATACAGTTATATCAAGTAAGTAAGTAGCCACATGGTAAGATGCTTAAACATAATACGAAAAATGCACGCAAGCGGGATGCTAAAGCATAAAAACTTACATATTAACCGACGTCCTGCGAACAGCTACAAAACGAAGTTAGTAAAACATGCATGATCTTATATACAAATCATATTGCAATTCACTCATGAGATGCAATTAAAGATTTGACTTCTAAGATATGACATGTGCATCATCTCAAGAACATGAGGTAGCACACATAATCACATAAGAATTGACTAAATTTATAAATGCAAACTTAGCCAAATCAATATGCATGAAGCATAGATGCAAAGCATGGATATAATGAAAAACGAAATATGATGCATATTCACAAATGAAGAAAGCAAGGTAAAAGAACAAGATAGAAAAAAGCAGGGGGGGAATTATTATAACACTCAAAAAAAACAATTACAAACCAAATTAGAGAGGGATGAGGAGAATATTATAACAAAATAAAACCTCACAAAACACTCAAAATAAAATAAACAAAAGAAAAAGCTTCATGTGCCTTGGAAACTACCAGAAGTTGGTTAACATTGGAAGACAATGCTGTCTTGTCCAAAAGAAGCTAACGGGCTAGCCAAATAGGCCGGCTGGCCAACTAGGCCTAGCAAAACTTGTCTTGTTGCAAAACCAAGAAAAGAAACAAACAAGAAATATGTAAGTGGCTCAACTAACTACTACCAGTTAGATTAAAACAAGAAAACAAATATAAATAGAAAGTGCAAAATAACTATCACGCCCCAAACTCGTCCCTAAAAGTTTGGGCATGACCACTTCAGAAACGGCCAGATAATATGATATATACTCTGACATATGGGGCCTAAACGAAGCATTTAATATCATAAAATAATATAAATTAACATCCATCGAGCTCACACCTATATGCCAGGATCTCAATGTGCCACTTAACAGTTCCTCATATGATAGACAGACATACAAGAAGCAGGTATATGCATTCACACAATAACATATATAGGCATATATACAGAACCAGCCCCACACGTGGGCATACAGCAAAAATATTGGTAAAGGAAATTATACACGACTAATTACATTAGACAAAAGGTTAAGGACCAAGCTAGGGATCATTGAGGGAATCCCACAAAATGCATAAGCTTCTCCACATGGCTTGACCAAGAAGGGGTGACCAAAGCCGAACTAAGACCGACTTTCGGGTAGATTGCCTACAGAAACAGACATAACACAAGGTGAGCAAGGCTCAATGAACAATAGCACTCAACAATTTAATGATCATACTTGAATTGTACTATTTATAACGTATGTAAGTGCAGAGGTCAAATAATTACTCTTATCTTGTAAACATTTTCAGATGGCCCGGGGCCCGATTTTCATACAGAGAGGCTTTAAGCCCAGTATTATGCAGAACGGCCTCACGCCCAACAGATCCGACAGATTGGCCTCAGGCCCAGATATTAATAGATTGTACAGAGCGGCTTCCAGCCTAACAGATTACACAGATTGGCCATTGGCCTAGAAGATTATACAGAATGGCCATAGGCCTAACAGATTATACAGATTGGCCATAGGCCTAGCAGATTATACAGAACGGCCATAGGCCTAACAGGTTATACAAAATGGCCATAGGCCTAACAGAATATACAAAATGGCCATAGGCCCAGATATCATCAGAACAGACTAGTCTCAGAGTTATATAGAGGCATACAGATTCTTTCAATCATTCACATGAGTTAACATAGTTAGTTTGTGTTTAACAGAATACTAATGATAATTATTAGCAATAAGTAAAGTGTATTTCACAGATTGCACATGTACCATTACAGTACCATTCGTAGGGACAGGACAATTCACATCATAGCGTGAGTCACATAACAATGTTATTGATATTCAATTCTTTCGTCAAGTTGAGTCATTCATAGGTCAATCCGATATTTATCATAGTTTCTTAACGGTCACTAATGTATAGAGTAACCTGTAGTTCTATCTGATTATTCCCTTCGATAATCCATTTAGGTAGATATCTATGTCGTAAGACATGTGTTGAATCAAACAGACGGTAGGAGTCCCTGATAGGACATTCAGGATGTCATGTTCCCATTCAAAATATCATATTCTCGGTAAGCGGGGTTTACATTCATAATTTCTTTCTGTTAACCAATTCCATAGTATTAATAGTTTGTATGCAATTCTTATACAAAGTCATAGGTAATTTACAGGTTATAACACATTAATGATAACCATTAACCATAAACGGAATGCAGAGTAGTTTCAGTCATACCGATGTACACAAAATCCTTCAATGTTCACATAGGTTCACTGCGATTTCGATCAACATAAATATTAACGTAATTACTTGCAAAGTACAGAGCGTTAATAATAAGAATTATTAACAATACGTAAATGTACGGTTACAGTACTACTACTCACAGTGTTGTGGCGGAGCACTAGTTCCTCCCGAAGTGTGTCCTACACACATACGTAAATCACAAATTAATTCACTTTCCTTGTTAAATCATCTCCAGACTCGCTTTGCTTTAAATGAGTTTACGATTATAAAAAAGGCATCAAATACAGATTTCAAAAATATCCAAGGGTCAAGCACGTAAAACAGAGCGGACCAATTTTTCCAGCATAATTTTGCGTGCGGTTGTGAGCCCCGCACGTGCAGCAAGGGTTCCCGCATGTGCGGCAGTGAAGCCCTACACGTGCCTTTTTAGCAGTAGCCAAAGTTCCAAAATACACCATTTCTCGTTAATGCGGCAATGCCCGCGTCTGACCATATTCCAGACGTCTTGGCGATTTCCCCAGTTTGCACAGTCCGAAATTCAACTAAAAACCCAATTTGGTGAGTGTTTGCATGGCTCAAAATAAGTCCATTGTTTTCTAGAATATGGGCCAAAAATCATGTAAATAGGGATTACAAACATATATCAATCTAAATATGAATTAGATCATTAATTCTTAAGGCTCATAACATAACTCAATTACATAGTATTTTCAACTCCCTCACACACACACACACACACACATATCCATTTGGTCATAAGGATGAGTTTAAGCTTGATAATTGAAGAAATAGAATGTAATTCTCACTAGATAATTCAATATAATCCCAATCAACCAAACAGAAGAAACATTAACACATACTTGATCTATATTATAAACCCTAACTTCCATAACATAGAGGAATTCCTACTCAATTCAAAGGGAGGGGTCAATTAGAATGAGTTAAACATACCTTGTATGAAAATCCCTAGAAATCCTCTTAATTTCCTCAATTTTTTCCTTGAAGAACTTCCTTTTCCTCTCAAACTCTTTCTTCTCTAATTCTCTCACCCAGGAGATATTTGAGTTGAAACTTATCTCTATGCCAATGATCAAAGAAGTATATATATATATAACATAAAAAGGTTGAATAAGACAAAACTCAATCAGTTTAATCATTCCAAACTGAAATTTCACAAAAAATCATATTATGACTTAAAAATCATGCCGATCTCAAATGTAAAATTAGTTTCAGATTATCAAGCCTCTAAGGCTCTCAATTCCTAGTCCAAACATTTTAATTGTGATAGATATGTTTTGTTATTAAACAGATACAGATCTCTAATCATAAGATCCTTTTGCTTAAACTTAATTTCACATGAAATTTCACATTAAGCATTTAAATGCACGGAATAAGGGACTGGAAGTATACCAGAAACATGTGCGAGGGTTGGGCTATTACAACAACAACAAAACTAACATGAACCTAAAATAAGAAAACAAATATAAGATAGAACACACAAAAAAAATGAAAGAATTGACTTCCAAAGAAAAATTGAGCTTCTTGATTTTCAAAATTTCTCTTGATCACCCTCAAAATTGTGAATTATGATCTTAATCATCAATTCAAAAGTTTGGAATTTGAACTTAGAATGACGGTTTTGAACAAATGTATGATCACTCTTTTCTTAGCAAGAATATTCTCTCTTTGAATAAGGCTTTGAGTGGTTTTGACAAGAGAAGATAAGATGTAAGAGGCTATGTAATTTCACTAGTTTGGCAAGACAAGTCTCTTGTTTTTAAGACTTTCTTTTTTCTTAAACTCTAACACAATTTTAGCATTCTCTCTCTACACTTCTCTTCTTAAAATTCATCCACAAATTCAAGACTAGAGCTCTCATTATATAGCCAATGCAAATGGGCAATAGTGGAAGACAAAGTGGAAGAAAAAATTGAGCATTTAGGGAAGATAATGGAGCTAATAGGGGACAATGTATAATGAAGGTGAATGATGAATGGTGATAGTGTTGTGTGATTTACGAAAATGGATAATGAGTTGAGATTGTGGGATACGATTATGAGTGTAGATGGTGAGTGGGGATGGTGGGATGTGATTATGAAAGTAGATGGTAAGTGGAGATGGTGGGGTGTAATTTTGAAAGTGGATGGTTAATGGGAATGGTGGAATATGGTTCTGAAAGTAGATGGTGAGTGGGGATGGTGGGGTGTAATTATGAAAGTGGATAGTGAGCGGGGATAGTGGGGTGTAATTATGAAAGTGGATGGTGAGTGGGAATGGTGCGGTGTAATTATGAAAGAGGATGGTTAGTGGGGATAGTGGGGTATAATTATAAAAGTGGATGGTGAGTGAGGATTGATGTGTAGGGAATTTGGTAGTGGAGATTGGTGAATTTTTGATGAAAAATAATTTGGCCAAAAATTTGTGAGGTTGGGATTAAAGCTAAAATTCAATCTCTCTTATTGAGGATTCTAAGAGAAACACATTATGATTGTCATCATTGGGTAATAAAAAAAAAAGCACCCAAGTGATTGTCATCATCAGGTAATAAAAAAAAAACACCCAAGTCTTAGGGTCGGTGAAAATGAAGTGTCTACACCCACATTTCAATAAATAGATCCGGATACTTCTCACGGACTTCTGCCTCACATTCCCAAGTTGCCTCCTCGAGTCCATAGTGTCGCCACAACACCTTTAACCAATCTTGCCCCTCAAGACTTGATCCCGATTATCTAACACCCGAACTGCTCTCTCCTCGTATGACACATCTTCATCTACCTCAAACTCGGTTCAATCCAGCATGTGTAAAGGATTAGGCTCGTACTTCTTGAGCATACAAATGTGAAACACGTCGTGAACACCGGAAATTTGAGGCGGCAAGGCAAAACGATAATCTACCTCTCCAATGCGCTCTAAAATCTCAAAAGGTCCAATAAATCTTGGAAACAACTTCCTGCTCTTCCCGAGTCTCATCAAAACCCATATCGGTGATATTTTCATAAACACATGATCCCCTACCTCAAAAGATAGACAACCCTTCCTATGGTCTACAAAGCTCTTCTAGCGACTCTTATGAATAAGCGTAGTCTTCTCTGTCATTTCTCAGACTAGCTCCGGACCTTGCATCACCCACCTCGGCCCAATACATAAGAGATCTACATGGTTGCCCATATAGGGCCTCAAAAAGTACCATACCAATACTTGCCTGGAAACTAGTATTGTAGGCAAATTCCACCAAGGGCAAATACCTCTCTCATGACCCCTTAAAAATGAGATCGCAAGCCTGAAGCATGTCCTCTAAAATCTGAATGGTATGCTCAGACTGCCCGCCAGTCTGAAGATGATAGGTAGTACTAAAGGTCAACTTAGTGCCCAAGGCACCCTGTAGGCTTTGCCACAATCGAGCTGTAAAATGTGGGTCCCTATCCAAAACAATAGTCATTGGAACCCCATGAAGTTGCACTATATCTCTAACATAAAGGTCACCAAGGTAGTCTACTAAGTCACTCGTGCGCATGGATACAAAGTGTGCAGATTCGGTTAATCGATCAACCACTACCCATACAAATCTTTACCACATTGAGTCCTTGGAAGACTCACAACAAAATCCATTGCGACATGCTCCGATTTGCACTTGGCTATAGGTAAGGGTTACAACAACCCTACTGGTCGCTGATGCTCTCTGCCTTAACTTGTTCACAAGTAAGGCACCTCGAAACAAACAAGACTACGTCTCTCTTCATCCCTCTCCACCAGAACTGGCAACTAAGGTCGTGATACACCTTTGTGCCTCTCCAATGTACCACAAGACGTGATTGATGGAACTCTCAGAGTACCAGACTCTATAAGATTCTGTCACAAAAGGGCGGTCTAGGTACCTTATACTTGAATCAACATAAACGTTCAAATCCTTCTCTACCTTCCAACTAAATATCTTTCCCAAATAGATTCCACTTTGTGATCATCCTACTGTGCTTCTAAAACTCAACTCACTAGAGTAGGTTATGCAACTACGGTGAATAAAATGGCAGACTCGACATACTCGCCAAAATGCAAGTCAAACTCGCCCACTACATCCAATATCTCCCATTCCCCGGATGGCGATACTAGCTACACTACTTACAGATTTCCTACTCAAAGCATCGGCCACTGCATTGGCCTTTCCTGGATGATAGTGTAACTCAAAATCATAATCCTCCATGAACTCCATCCACCTCTTCTACCTCATATTCAAGTCCTATGAAAACAAGTACTTCAAACTCTTATGATCGGAAAACACCTCAAATCTTTCCCTGTATGGGTAATGCCTTCAAATTTTTAAGGCAAAAAACACCATCGTTAACTCTAGGTCGTGAGTAAACTAATTTCTCTCATGTGTTTTCAAATGCCTTGAACCATATGCTACCACCTTCCCCTCTTGCATCAATACACAAACCAAACCTTCTCAAGACGCATAACAATAAGCCGAATTACCCAAACCCATCTCCGGAATAATCAAAATTGGAGCAGTGGTGAGTCTAACCTTAAGTTCTTGAAATGACTTTTCATAATCTCACTTCACACAAATTTAATTCCCTTTCTCATCAATCTAGTCAATGGTGAGGCCAATCTAGAAAAATCCTTCACAAAACGTCGGTAATACCTGGTTATACCCAAGACCTGAATCTCAAAGGCATTCTTAGGTTGTTGCCAATCTTGTACTGCGTCTATCTTAGATGAATCTAAGTTCACCCCTTCTCCGGACACCACATGGCCTAAAAACATAACTTCGTTGAGCCAAAACTCACACTTCCCAAACATAGCATATAACCAATGTGCTCTAAGCAACTCAAGTACAACCCACAAGTGTTCCTCCTCAGAGAGTGAGTAGATTAAGATATAGTCGACGAAGACAACCACGAATTGATCGAAGAACTCATGAAAGACTTGGTTCATTAAGTCGATGAACAAAGCCAACGCGTTAGTCAACCCAAAAGGCATCACTAAGAACTCGTAATGGCCATACGCATCGGAATACCATTTTTGAACATCCTTATCCTTTACCCTCAACTAGTGATAACTTGATCTCAAATCAATCTTACAGAAACAACGAGACCCTTTCAACTGATCAAACAGGTCGTCTATCTGTGGTAATAGGAACTTGTTCTTAACAGTTACCCAGTTCAACTTTCAATAATTGATGCACAGTCACAATGTGCCATCTTTCTTCTTAGCAAATAGAATTAGTGATACCCAAGATGATGTACTAGGACGAATGAAGCCCTTATCTAACAAATCCTAAAGTTGCACCTTCAACTCACATAACTTAGCTGGTGCAAACCTATATGGTGCCATGGAAATCAGAATTGAGAACTCAAGCTCTTTATGTGTTGGCAACTCTGTGAGATCCTCCGGAAAAACATTCGGATATTCTTGAACTTCTCTCGGTAATTCACCGTGAATCACTGTAGACACCCCATTTTTGACCGTCCTTAAGACTTGGGCGCTATTGATGGTTTACCTGGCGGAGAAAGGTGTGCAGGGCAAAGATCCAATTTCTTCGGCAAGGAGAGAGGCAAATCTCAACTTCACACCCCATTTTGGACCAAAGCTATTTTGGATGGTTTTTCGATCTTAAAACCCTCTCTTTCAAAACATTTTTGAAATAAAGTTTCTACAATGTTCCGAGGCTCACATTTTGTCAAACGTTGCGCTTTTCGGTAAACCGAGCAAGGACAAAGTGGAAATGAATGAGAGAGAGATGAAATCTTTGAAAAATCTTTCAAAACACCTTTCTTAGGGGTTTGAAGTTGAAGAAAAGAGGAGAAGAGGGGAGAAACCAAGTTGGAGAAGAAGATAGGCAAGAATCGCTAAGAGAGGATGAGCTTCCTCGCTAAATCAAGCTTATTTGTCTATACACTTGGAGTTAAGTTATGAGGCTACCACCATTGGAAAGAATACTTCCGGGGCTTCATTTTTCATACAAGAATCTCTTAAACCCGAGTCCGGATGGCGGAGATATGATTGGTTGAAGTTGGGCATCATCCCGGTTGGACCGAAACTGAGCAACCTTCACCAAAACAAGCATAACTTTCTTCACAGTTGGAATTTTAATGCAAGGTTTGGGAATTGGAAAGCTTACTTCCGGGGCTTCAATTTTGACACAAGAATGACCTGAAAAGAAGTTCATATGAAGAAGTTATGCCCGTTTGAAGTTGGACCTGCAGAGTAGATTTTTCCTGCCGACCGGCCAGAACAGAGTGCCGACCGGCCAGAAAAGATGGCCGACCGGCAAATTTTGCTAGCTGACAACCTTCCGGAGTATTCTACAGATTGAATGGATTCCAGCTGTGCTGGCTGGAGGGCACAGACTGGATCCTCCATACACGTGTATGGAGGATCTTGGCTCTTGGTTTTGAAGCTTCTAAGAGAAGTCTTACTCCCTTGGCTCTATAAAGCAAGCCCTCCTCTTCCATAATTAGGGTTCTAAAATTCCAGAGGAGACATACACTCTCCCCCTTTGTATCTCTCCATTTCAACCATCAAACACCCTTGTTCTTGGGCCATTTCTTCATCAACTCATAGCACAGCACCTCCAACATCCATTCCAGCACATTGGAGGTCATTTTCAGAGTTTAGGAGCACCTAAACTTCGTCCAAGAGGTGCTGGTTTGCTGGCCTTCAAGGGTAAGTCCTCCTCTTCCCTTTTCTAGCCTATTCTTGCATCATACCTAAGCCATATTTTCTTACATCTTTGGGCTCCAAACCTAACTTCAAATAGTCTTATTTTGAGGACCTCTTCATGTTTGATTGAGGACCTCTTGCTGTTTGAGGGCAGCATCTAGCACTTCCTTCATTAGCCCTCTTATTCCATTTTTCTTGCATAGTATTTTTGGCTTGTGTATAATCTGTGTTGAGGCATAATGTAAACTGTAAGTAGGCTCATTTTGAGACTTTCTTCAACATTCAAGAAGGGCTCAACCCTGTTCGGGACACCTATCTTGCACTTGCTTCATAATCTCTTCTATTTACCGTAATTTTGCATGATTTGTTTGGCCTACGTGTAAATTGTTTTGGAGCATGTCATGAACTAAAGTTAGGCTTATTTTGAGCCCCTCTTTAGCATTGAAGAAGGGCTCAACACTGTTGGGGGTCTCCATGTAGTACTTGCCATTATACCCCTCTTCCCCCCCTTTTTTGCATGCTTTGTTAACCTATCTTGCTTCTGTTTTTTGGGCCATCATCAGAACTATAAAGGGTCTTATTTTGACCCCCTCTCCATGTCCCATGAAGGGTCTTTTGCTGTTTGATGCATGTTTTGTATACTTCATATTATAGCCTTTGTGGCCTTAATCTTGCATTGCATTTTGAGCATGTTTGTATATTTATTTGGGGCTTGTCATCTACTTCAAAGCATCATATTTTTGGCTCATATTCAATGTTGTAGAAGGCCCTTTCTCTGTTTGGGGCCAACATTTGCGGGTTGTCTCATATACCTCTCTTGGCCCCCATTTTTGTATGCCATTTTAGCCCTGCTTGTGCTTTCTGTCTTGCCATGATTTGTACTGAAAAAATGCTTGTTTTGGGGCTACCTAGCTTCTATCTTCATGCTTCATGTTCAAATTATGCATGTTTGATATAGCCACAAGTCATTTCATGTGCTTAATATCGCATTTCGGGACCATTTCCTTGCATCGGATGTCATGTTTGCGTATTTCGGGGCTGTTTTGCATCACTTTTAGCTACTGAAATTTGCATTGTTTGCATACCATGATCCATGCTTTGCCATGCCCTGTTAGGGTGGCATTCGTGCCTTAGGTTTGGTCCTCGGTTATGTGCGTCTGCAGTAACGATTTCGAGTGTCTTATTTTCATTTAATGGCCGCTGATTTTGGCATGCTTGTGAGCTATGTTAGTTTAAGTCCATCGTTGCATGTTGTTGCATGCCATGTTTGTTTACATGTTTAAGTTGCGCGCCTACCATACATTGCTCATTTGCATGTTCATGTTGCATACTTAGCCGCCATGCCTAGGTTGCATTCCATTGAGCATGCATCCCTCGCCTCTTGACCAATCATGATAGGGGTTGGGGCCCTTTGATTTGTTTTGTGCTTGCATTTCATTTGATATCAAAGTTGCTAACTTGGCTTTCAGACCATCATGCATTGAAATGCGTGATTGATGGCCCGGGGGTTGAGGGTCATGCTCCCTTGAGTCCATTGCATGATAGGGAGTGTGTCCGTGCACACATTTGGTCAAAATTCCATACCATGCACTGCTGGTCTGCTGTTGCTGTCAAAACTGTCTTCTGTAGGAATTATTTGCCGACCGGTAGTGTAGAGTGCCGACCGGCACTGTATTTATTGCCGACAAACTCCTTAGCAGCCGATGGATATTGTACACGGCCGGTGGACATTCTATTCAGCCGATGATGATCCTCAGTGTGCAGAGAGCATGTTCTGAGACTTTGACAGTTTTCCAGAGAAGCAGGGCAGTAAAAGCAGAGCCAACAGTGGTATGGTGCGGGTTTCCGGGCAAGGCGGGCTCAAGCATACATCATTCGCGCATCCCGAGGCGGGCGGCTGTGGCCACCTTTTCTTTTTGCATTTATTTGTTAAATAATTAGAAGTTTTGTAATAATTTATTTATTTATTATTCGGACTGTAATATTTATTCGGTCCCTCCGAGCGAGGGCGCAATTGTAATAAGTGTGCGTGAGTGGGTGTATGTCTTCCAACCCCACGTCTTTCTTCCCTTTTATTTACCTGCTTATGATGGTAGATTAGGGCACGTTTATTTTAGCATACCTTATGCTATGCATGCGTGCATTCATGCATTTGTTTACATGCATCGGGCTCGGTACATCATGCTAACTGCATCGCTATTTCAAATCTAACTTGAATACGTGCATCAAGTGATTGCATCTCACATGCCATTTCTAGATTAGCCAAGCCTACTCTAGGTTGCATCTTTGCATGTGTTGCATTAGCCATTTTCAACATGAACTAGGTCATGCATGTTTGCTAACTAGTTTCTTGTTTTGGCTTGGTGTACTAGGTAAGCTTTTATGCTTTAGCATATCGCATGCGTGTGAGTGTTGCCATAATAGCATGATTACTATGAGGCTAGCTGCTTATGTGATATAACTGCTTGAATGCCTGTGGGTGGAGGTTGGATTACTTGAGTTGGAAAAACACGTTGAAATGTATTTTAGCCTACTTCCGAGTAGCAATTTCAAGCGTTTTCAAAACGAACGGATATGCAATGTTTATTTCCAAATTAGGCAATCTAGTATATACTTGTTTGCTGCGCGCATAACATAGTAATTCTAGGCTAATAATTGGAATAAGAGCATGTAATGTTTTCAAAACCGGATATCATGGTTAGTAGATGCGGTCTTGGACCAGGCGAAGGGGTGCTCATAGTGACCTTCCCGATCGCATCCAAGCTCCGAGCCAAGACCACTTTGGTGATGACAGACACATGGCCTTGACCGAGTCGTGGTTTCCTAAATTTCCCATTTTAAAATATTTAGGTGGCGACTCTGTATCTGGCAAAGCAGTCCATGTTTAGCACTACTTTTCAAAAATTTGTTTTCTCAAACGATTTGCCAGTTGGACTCTTTGGTTCGACATTTAACCGCAACAAACAAAACGGGGAGTCCGAATCAGAGAGTGAAGCCCAAAGGTGCGCTACGCTTCGCGATCTCTGGGATTTTAGAGAGCTTGACTCGAACTCGTGATATCTGCTTTGACTACACTTATGTGTTTCTTTGCATTGCATGTGCATTGGTGCGCCTAGGACACCGTGTTGGCCATCCGCTATTCTCGAGCGGTTTGGGAGGCTTGTCTTGTCAAGGCATGTCCATAAGGTCGACTGCCAGGGCTCTGCCAAGATGGGGAACACAAACCCGGTTTTACTGGCACCCTTTTCGACCATTCGACCTAGTGCATATTCGGAATCCATAGTGACCATTCCAAACTAGGACAGGTTGCTTACCCGATGTTAGGTTGTTTGAAACCGCTGCGTGCGTAGTGAAACCTTAGCTCCTGACAAAATAGGATAGGGAAACCCTACCCCAACATAGGGGTGTATTGGCTCTCATTTACTTGCTATGTGCTTTTAGAGTGTATCTCTACAGGGAATGCATATACCAATTTATAGTCTGGTATCCTCATGGACACCAAAGGTCAATATTTTGAGAATCAGTTATATCTGCGAGTATCAAATTCAGATTTGGAGCAGTGATTCTAGGGGAACAGTGATCAGGAATAGAATACAGTCGTTTAGCTCTGCTCGTATCTGTTTTGGTGAAATTGAGTTGAGATGCTGTTTGTTTTCCCTTTTGCTAGGTAGTCTTGGAACCATAGCTTCAGAAGGCTCTACTATCTCCCGGGTACATTGGATTCGTACTGATAGACTTTGTCAGGTCAAAGACTTCTCAAAGGTAATCAGTACGAAAAGGCTAGTCGCACTGCATCCACCAAGATAATGACCACCAGATCAGTGATCTTTGAGCAGTCGGGTTGAGATTACCGAGCCTCATCGCAGACACAGATATACCGATTGCTCGCTTAGATCAGACAATATGTCGAGTTTGGAAGAGATGGTGCGCCAACTCTGGATAGTATGAAAGCCATGCAGCAAAGATGTTGTCCGTCAATCAATTCACCAAGCAACAGTCGTGGTCATAGCCCAACAAAGAGACAATTACTGTGTTAGAGCAAAGAAGCGGGGCATTTGAGCCAAGATCGCTCCTCCCCACCAAGGGTTCCGACACGAGGAGACGCCTAAATGTCCAAAATGTCCAAGAGGATACAGTTCCAACGGGCCAGCCCGCCTCGATTCTATCAAGAACTATCCAAGGCGCCCACACCTATCAATGTACCGGACTCTCCCTTTGAGTTCGAAGCGGACCCCACAGCGCTGAAGCTGAGTAAGTTGGAAAAAATGTTTAAGAAATCCCAAGGAGTCAAGTCCATCCCGGACATCGAAGATGGATATACCAACGCAGCTGTGACGTTGCCAGATCGTTTCAAAATGCCTCACATCGACCGTTTTGATGGGTCGGGAGATCCCATGGTCCACTTGAGTTTGTTTTCAGATATTCTGCGCCCGATGGGCATGACAAGATTACAGAAGCTCTCCCTTTTTGGCAGGACCCTGTCGGGTATCGCGGCCATTTGGTACGCCAAATTAGAGGACTCAGTGAAACGAAGCTGGGAAGAGATGGCCGAGGCCTTCGTCATACAATATTCATACAATACCCAGATCGAGATCACAACCCGTGATCTTGAGACAACCAGGCAAGAGCAAAAAGAGGGCTTCTCTGACTTTGTAACCCGTTGGAGGGCCAAAGCTTCTTCGATGACCACCAGGCCGACCGACAAGGACCAGATACGGATGATTGTGCGCAATCTCCAACCCAGGCTGATGCAGAAGATGATTGTCCTCCCCCTACCAACCTTTGCAGACCTCCATGAGATTGGGGTACAAATCGAGGATGCTATAAAGCAGGGCCTCATTGACCAGGAGAAGGAGCATTTCAGAGGGCGTTTACTTCAGTCAATGTGACCACCGGTGGTGATGCAACTGCAAGACCTTCAAGTGGGCATGGTCACCAACACCACACAAAAAGCTACCTCATTCACCGCACGTCAAGTAGCTTACAGAAAACCAAATATCCTCCTTGACTCAAGAGGGTTTTCACCCCACTTTATATGCCTTTGTCAAAGGCTCTAGAGGTCTTAACTGGAAAGGACATCTCAAACCATTGGAACAACGGCCTTTACTCGATCCTCTCCCTTCAAAGCATGACCAGATTTGGCATCAGGCCTACCATCAACAAACCGGTCATGAGACCGAGAATGCTGCTCTGCGCCATGATGTACAAGATTTGTTTGACAACAATGTCATCGCCGCACCACCAAGAAGTCTATCGTCACTAGATCAAGAAACTTGGGGATAGTACAAGTATGTGATCGGGGACAAACCACCGCGCGGCAAGGCGGCCATTTTCAGATGTATGATGGCACGACTGCTTTTGAGAATTTGCGAATGCCGGGTTTTTGTATGTTCGCTTGTACCGAGTCGGCTTCTGCTTTTTGCTTTGAGCCTGTCTCTTTGTCTTGAGTCATTTTTTGATTAAGGGTCTGCCTTGTTGTATCGAGTCATCTGCTTTTGTCGAGTCGGGTGATTTCGAGGGAGTTACCTCGGACATCACTTGCTCGTTTTGCGTCTGTCTTTTCATTTTGTTTTGATTCTTTCGCCAGTGGAGTTATGCCAATGATTTTGAATGAAACAGCAGTGATTTTTCACACTCTCGTGTTTGCTTCTGCCGTGTGCCAGTTGTGCCAGAAATTCTAAATGAGATGGCAGTATTTGACTAAGAACTCTGTCTTTTAGGTTTTGAAGTCATTGCAATGACCTAAGTTTTTCAAAACTTTTTGAACACTACGGTGGAAACGAAGAGGAAGGAATTCCTTGGGATTTGCAAAAATTTGATCAATTGAGAGAAAGAGAGGCGTGCTAAGCCCTTAATGAATGAAATCATGCTTGTTAGTGTGAGTACTGAGAAGGACCCTAGCTTTGATCCAGATTGGTCCTACATCGTTTTCACCATGAAGCGATTTGTCGCTTTAAAATTTTCAAAAATGTTTTAGCGGTCCGCGAAGACATGTGTGAAATCGCCTTGAGATTGTGCACTAGGATCGCTCACCGAGACTCGACCCTCATTTTAACCTTGGACTCAAACTCAGAATGCTCAACGGTTAACTACAACGTGAGGCCTGTGTGGCCAGATTTGAAACAGACCTCGAACAAGAGGCCAGGAAAGTCGGATCAAGAAGATCAGAAGAAGCTTGCAAAGCTAGAACGGAAGTACTCTCCGAACTAGGGGCAAAGATGTCAGACGTGCTCGAAGAGCCGAAGATGAGTCCTCTTGCAAATCAACAGCCACTCTCCTGCATACGGATGGCTTTAAAACCCTACAACCATTTGGCATGGACCAAGCTACACTTTTACCCTTTGAGAGGCTCGCTGGGTCGAAAACACAGAAGGGCGACCCAGGCAAAAGTTAGAGCAAAGAAAAATACAAAAAAAAAATGCAAAAAAAAAAAAAGAAAAAAAAAAAAAAAGGAAAGAAGAATGCAAAAAAAGAAAAGAAAAGCAAAGCTCGCAAGGTCAAAAACCTGTAACGGGCGCCTTGGCAAAAGTTAGAGCCTAAAAAGGAGAGGTTAATACCCGAGTGTACCCTAACCCCGAACTACGTAAGGCTTGATTCCCATCTTTGGGATACGTAGGCAACTTCATTCTGAAGTCCAGCCCTAAAACACTTCAAATTCAGTTGTGTCCATGAAATGGTTTTGATCATCTTTGCCTTCTCTGTATCCGAGAGTTCGGTTGTGATCATCGCTCTGAAGGATTGATTTCAATACGCTGCGGTGCCATTTAGACAAGGGGCAACTTTCGGTTGCCATTCAATGCAATCGGTGTCATTTCAAACAAGGGCAACTTTCCGTTGCCATGCAAAGGTCCTTCGCATAAGGGCAATTTTCCATTACTATGGGTCCGAGGTTGTGCATCTCAAAGAGTTGGTTCCCTGCTTGTTGAGCGGTGGCCGTTTGCAAAAACAGTTTTTGAGAATTTTTACTGAGGTTGACTATTCTCTCAAAAATAATTCCATTTTTCCAAAACTGGACCATTTTCTTGGACCCAAAAAAGGAAAATTTTCAGTGCTCACAACATAACTTGTGTGATTTTCAAAATCAAAAAGTTGAATAAGCATGTTAATCTAACTTTCATGTTGGTCAAAATTGTTTTAAAACCAAAAAAAAAAAAAATGGTCAAAATGATGAACTAGGGGCACAGTTGAGTCAGGTGTTCTGTCTTTTCCCCATCATCAATATACTTGCCAATAAGGGCACTCTACCTGCCAGAAGAGGGCACAACTGAATTCAACAGCAAAGGGCTGAAACCTCTCTCATCCTCCAAGCAACGAGGTATTAAGTCAAGTGCGAAGCACGAATTGGAATGGATCAAGATGTTCCACTTCCTCATCTGGACAGATCTAACCATGTCCAAACTCCCCAGCAGGGCATCATCAACCGATGTTAGCTGCGGATTTGCTACACACCCAGTTGTGGCACAACCCCTCTGTGGGAAAGTTCATCTGTAAGGTAAGAAGAGAATCTAACAAAATGCTAGGGACATGAGCCCAAGAACTTCCTATTCATCCATCAACCACCGGGAAGGGATGAAAATGAGAGATTGAAGAATAGAGAGGTGTGCGAGAGAAAAAGTGAGCAAAAGGGTTCTGAGAGAAAAACCGAGCCCGAGGGCCGAAAGTGATGTGAGAATCACAAATGAGAAAGGGTGGGAAATAATACCGGTGAAACAGCTCCTCAGTGCACATTTGAGTCTTGTGTTTTGTTTTGTCTGCCTTGATTCTTGTTTTGAGTCGTGGTGAGTGTCAATAGATGTGTTTAGGTTGTTTACCCTTTTGTTTTCCGTTGTTGAGTCGTGGTGTGTGGTTCAACAGAGGCTCAATACCCAGCCGAGAACTTATTCTCACCGCCGATTTCAAAAAATCATCTTGTGCTCGAGTGTTGTTCCATTCTCCACATTTGTGCAAAACAATATTTGTTCTTTCATAAAACCGCAGGTTCAACCCAGGTCATGTGAGAACAGTAGAACCGGGACCTAGCTGAAGCTATAATGGTTCCGGACTGCAAAATAAAAGCAAAAGAGGAAAACGTCGGGTGTCTGAGTTCGTTTCAACTTCAATAAATTCCGAGATTGTATTCCGGATGTACCCCTTCAAGTCTTGCCAATGAGGTGCTTTCTAAAGCGCCGCTTTGTCCTCTTATTGCTTTCTTTAAGCATCATGCATTGTAATGCATTGTACCTATCAAGTTTCTTTCTCATTCATGCACGATATTGTATGTGCGGTTCCTTCAAAGAAGTTCCGTTCGAGATCATTCACTTAGTGTATCAATCACGCTTCATTCATTTCGTATTCTATTGCACATATTCTCATTTAGTGTATCAATCACACTTCATTCATTTCGTATATCTATTGCACATATTCTCATTTAGTGTATCAATCACACTTCGTTCACTTTGTGTATCAATCACACTCTATTTGCTTCATGTATCTATCACATGTTTACTTAGTGTATCAATCACACTTCTCTCATTTTGTGTATTAATCACACACATTCTCATTTTATGTATCTATCGCACCCATTCTCACTTTAGTGTATCAATCACACACTTTATTACATTCCGCGTATCAATCACACTCTCTTCACTTAGTGTATCAATCACACTTCTTTCATTTTATGTATCTATCACACACATGTTCACTTCAATTACTTTAGTGTATCCATCACACTGCATTACCTTTTGTGTATCTATCACGCACATACCCACTTTATTCCCTTAGTGTATCAATCACACTTCATACATTCAGTATATCCATCATACTTGTTCACTGAGTGCATCTATCACACTTCATGTTCACATTCAGTATATCCATCATACTTGTTCACTAAGTGCATCTATCACACTTCGTGTTCACCTTCAGTATATCCATCATACTTGTTCACTAAGTGCATCTATCACACTTTGTGTTCACCTTCAGTATATCCATCATACTTGTTCACTAAGTGCATCTATCACACTTTGTGTTCATTTTTAGTATATCAATCATACTCCTGTTCACTAAGTGCATCTATCACACTTCGTGTTCACTTTCAGTATATCCATCATACTTGTTCACTAAGTGCATCTATCACACTTCGTGTTCACATTCAGTATATCCATCATACTTGTTCACTAAGTGCATCTATCACACTTTGTGTTCACCTTCAAGATATCCATCATACTTGTTCACTATGCATCTATCACACTTTGTGTTCATTTTAGTATATCAATCATACTGCTCACTAAGTGCATCCATCACACTTCGTGTTCACCTTTAGTATATCAATCATACTTGTTCACTGAGTGCATCTATCACACTTCGTGTTCACCTTTAGTATATCAATCATACTCCTGTTCACTAAGTGCATCTATCACACTTTATGTTCACGTTCAGTATATCAATCATACTTGTTCACTAAGTGCATCTATCACACTTTGTGTTCATTTTTAGTATATCAATCATACTCTTGTTCACTAAGTGCATCCATCACACTTCGTGTTCACCTTTAGTATATCAATCATACTTGTTCACTTAGTGCATCTATCACACTTTGTGTTTGCCTTTTGTGTATCCATCACACTCATTCACTTAGTGCATCTATCACACCATGCTCACCGCACTCAGCTACTGTATCTATCACATTATGCTTCATGTAGTGTATCTATCACGTGCTCACTTTGTGTATCAATCACACACGCTTACTTTGTGTATCAATCACATGCTCGCTTTGTGTATCAATCATACACTTTATCTTTATGCATCTATCACACTATGCTCATCTTGTGTATCCATCACACTTTGCTTCATACAGTGTATCCATCACACTGCACTCACCTTGTGTATCCATCACACTTTGCTTCATAGAGTGCATCCATCACACTCGCTTCACTTTGTGTATCTACCATACACGTTCACTTTTTGTATCTATCACATGCTCCCTTTGTATATCCACCACACACATTTGCATAGTGTATCTATCACATATTTGCTTAGTGTATCCATCACACTTGTTTCGCTTAGTGTATCTGTCACACTTTGCTTCACTTAGTGTATCAATCACATTTTATTCATATAGTGTATCCATCACACTCTTCACTTTGGTGTAATCATCACACATGTTTGTCCACTTAGTGTATCCATCACACTTTGTTCACTTTTGTGTATCTAATGCACATGTTTGTGAGAATTGCATAATTCTCTTACATCCTTTCTGCATGAGATGTAGGTTTGGTTCCCGTATACGTTCTAGCATAGCATTCGCTTTAAATGTTGCATTTATTCTGCATAATTGCTTCATCACAAAGATCCTTTGCATGACCATAAGTTATGCACTTGCATTGTGCGACACTTTGCATCTTGCCCCTGAACTACGCTGGTTTGATTCCTTGCAAAGGGATACGTAGGCAGCCTGTGGGCACAACCACTTATTCATTTGTATTTTTGTTTGTCCAAGTCTTCGCCTCCAAAAATGGGTCGTTTTGGGCTTTGACACTCACTCCGCCATTGTTATGACTTACGAGTTCACAAAGAGGGCAAATCAGAGACACCCCATTTTTGACCGCCTTAAGACTTGGGCGCCATTGATGGTTTACTCAAGTGAGAAAGGTGCAGGCAAAGATCCAATTTCTTCGGCAACGACAGAGGCAAATCTCAACTTCACACCCCATTTTGGACCTAAGCTATTTTGGATGGTTTTCCGATCTTAAAACCCTCTCTTTCAAAAACATTTTTGAAATAAAGTTTCTAATGTTCCGAGGCTCACATTTTGTCAAACGCTATGCTTTTTGGTAAACTGAGCAAGGACAAAGTTGAAATGAATGTGAGAGAGATGAAATCTTTGAAAATCTTTCAAAACACCTTTCTTAGGGGTTTGAAGTTGAAGAAAAGAGGAGAAGAGGGAGAAACCAAGTTGGAGAAGAAGATAGGCAAGAATCGCTAAGAGAGGGACGAGCAGTCCTCGCTAAATCAAGCTTATTTGTCTATACACTTGGATTTAAGTTATGAGGCTACCACCATTGGAAAGAAGACTTCCGGGGCATCATTTTTCATACAAGAATCTCTTAAACCCGAGTCCGGATGGCGGAGATATGATTGGTTGAAGTTGGGCATCATCCCGGTTGGACCGAAACTGAGCAACCTTCACCAAAACAAGCATAACTTTCTTCACAGTTGGAATTTTAATGCAAGGTTTGCACAATTGGAAAGCTTGCTTCCGGGGCTTCAATTTTGACACAAGAATGACCTGAAAAGAAGTTCATATGAAGAAGTTATGCCCGTTTGAAGTTGGACCTGCAAAGCAGATTTTTCCTGCCGACCGGCCAGAACAGAGTGCCGACCGGCCAAATAGAGTGCCGACCGGCCAGAAAAGATGGCCGACCGGCAAATTTTTCTAGCCGACGACCTTCCGGAGTATTCTACAGATTGAATGGATTCCAGCTGTGCCAGCTGGAGGGCACAGACTGGATCATCCATACACGTGTATGGAGGATCTTGGCTCTTGGTTTTGAAGCTTCTAAGAGAAGTCTTACTCCCTTGGCTCTATAAAGCAAGCCCTCCTCTTCCATAATTAGGGTTCTGAAATTCCAGAGGAGACATATACTCTCCCCCTTTGTATCTCTCCATTTCAACCATCAAACACCCTTGTTCTTGGGCCATTTCTTCATCAACTCATAGCACAGCACCTCCAACATCCATTCCAGCACATTGGAGGTCATTTGCAGAGCTTAGGAGCACCTAAACTTGGTCCAAGAGGTGCTGGTTTGCTGGTCTTCAAGGGTAAGTCCTCCTCTTCTCTTTTCTAGCCTATTCTTGCATCATACCTAAGCCGTAGTTGCTTACATCTTTGGGCTCCGACCCTAACTTTAAATAGTCTTATTTTGAGGTCCTCTTCATGTTTGATAGAGGACCTCTTGCTGTTTGAGGGCAGCATCTAGCACTTCCTTCATTAGCCCTCTTATTCCATTTTTCTTGCATAGTATTTTTGGCTTGTGTATAATCTGTGTTGAGGCATAATGTAAACTGTAAGTAGGCTCATTTTGAGACCTTCTTCAACATTGAAGAAGGGCTCAACCCTGTTCGGGACACCTATCTTGCACTTGCTTCATAATCTCTTCTATTTACCGTAATTTTGCATGATTTGTTTGGCCTACGTGTAAATTGTTTTGGAGCATGTCATGAACTGAAGTTAGGCTTATTTTGAGCCCCTCTTCAGCATTGAAGAAGGGCTCAACACTGTTGGGGGTCTCCATGTAGTACTTGCCATTATACCCCTCTTCCCCCCCCCCCCTTTTTTGCATGCTTTGTTAACCTATCTTGCTTCTGTTTTTTGGGCCATCATCAGAACTAGAAAGGGTCTTATTTTGACCCCCTCTCCATGTCCCATGAAGGGTCTTTTTCTGTTTGATGCATGTTTTGTATACCTCATATTATAGCCTTTGTGGCCTTGATCTTGCATTGCATTTTGAGCATGTTTGTATATTTATTTGGGGCTTGTCATCTACTTCAAAGCATCATATTTTTGGCTCATATTCAATGTTGTAGAAGGCCCTTTCTGCTTTGGGGCGTAATTTGTGGGTTGTCTCATATACCTCTCTTGGCCCCCATTTTTGTATGCCATTTTAGCCCTGCTTGTGCTTTCTGTCTTGCCATGATTTGTACTGAAAAAATGCTTGTTTTGGGGCTGCCTAGCTTCTGTCTTCATGCTTCATGTACAAATTATACATGTTTGATATAGCCACAAGTCATTTCATGTGCTTAATATCGCATTTCGGGACCATTTCCTTGCATCGGATGTCATGTTTGCGTATTTCGGGGCTGTTTTGCATCACTTTTAGCTACTAAAAATTGCATTGTTTGCATACCATGATCCATGCTTTGCCATGCCTTGTTAGGGTGGCATTCGTGCCTTAGGTTTGGTCCTCGGTTTACGTGCGCTGCACGATTTCGAAAGTGTCTTATTTTCATTTAATGGTCACGATTTTGGCATGCTTACGAACTATGTTAGTTTAAGTCCATCGTTGCATGTTGTTGCATGCCATGTTTGTTTACATGTTTAAGTTGCGCGCCTACCATACATTGCTCATTTGCATGTTCATGTTACATACTTAGCCGCCATGCCTAGGTTGCATTCCATTGAGCATGCATCCTCGCCTTGACCAATCATGATAGGGGTTAGCCCTTTGATTTGTTTTGTGCTTGCATTTCATTTGATATCAAAGTTGCTAACTTGGCTTGCACCATCATGCATTGAAATGCGTGATTGATGGCCCTGGGGTTGAGGGTCATGCTCCTTGAGTCCATTGCATGATAGGGAGTGTGTCCGTGCACATTTGGTCAAAATTCCATACCATGCAATCCGGCTGTCTCCGTTGCCAAAACCTCTTCGCAGAATTATTTGCCGATCGGCAAGATAGAGTGCCGACCAAGCAGATTTATTGTCGACAAACTCCTTAGCAAATGATGGATATTGTACACGGCGGTGGACATTCTATTCAAATTGATGATGATCCTCAAGCAGAGAGCATGTTCTGAGACTTTGACAGTTTTCCAGAGAAGCAGGGCAGTAAAAGCAGAGCCAACAGTGGTATGGTGCGGGTTTCCGGGCAAGGCGGGCTCAAGCATGCATCATTCAAGATCTCGAGGCGGCGTCAGGCCACCTTTCCTTTTTGCATTTATTCGTTAAATAATTAGAAGTTTTGTAATAATTAATTTATTTATTATTCGGACTGTAATATTTATTCGGTCCCTCCGAACGAGGACGCAATTGTAATAAGTGTGCGTGAGTGGGTGTATGTCTTCCAACCCCACGTCTTTCTTCCATTTTATTTACCTGCTTATGATGGTAGATTAGGGCACATTTATTTTAGCATACCTTATGCTATGCATGCGTACATTCATGCATTTGTTTACATGCATCGGGCTCGGTACATCATGCTAACTGCATCGCTATTTCAAATCTAACTTGAATACGTGCACCAAGTGATTGCATCTCACATGCCATTTCTAGATTAGCCGAGCCTACTCTAGGTTGCATCTTTGCATGTGTTGCATTAGCCATTTTCAACATGAACTAGGTCATGCATGTTTGCTAACTAGTTTCTTGTTTTGGCTTGGAGTACTAGGTAAGCTTTTATGCTTTAGCATATCGCATGCGTGTGAGTGTTGCCATAATAGCATGATTACCATGAGGCTAGCTGCTTATGTGATATAACTACTTGAATGCCTGTGGGTGGAGGTTGGATTACTTGAGTTGGAAAAACTCGTTGAAATCCGTATTTTAGCCTACTAAGTAGTAGCAATTTCAAGCGCTTTCAAACGAATCTGATATGTAATGTTTATTTCAAATTAGGCAATCTAGTATATACTTGTTTGTCGCCAAGATAACATAGTAATTTAGGCTAATAATTGGAATAAGAGCATGTAATGTTTTCAAAACCGGATATCATGGTTAGTAGAGGCCGCCTTCGACCAGCGAAAGGTGCTCATAGTCGACCTTCCCGATCGTATCTAAGCTCTCGAGCCAAGACCACTTTGGTGATGACAGACATATCTTCTTTCGCACCGAGTCGTGGTTTCCTAAATTTCCATTTTAAAATATTTAGGTGGCGACTCAGATTCCGTAAAGCACCATGTTTGTCACTACTTTTAAAAAAAATCTGTTTTCTCAAACGGTTTGCCAGAGTTGGACTCTTTGGTTCAGATTACGAACCGCAACAAACAAAACGGGGGAGTCCGAACTGTAGAGTGAAGCCCAAAGGGTGCGTCTACAATCACACTACCCTCATCAACTACCGTGATGGCAAAAAGAAAGCTAAACTCTCTTCGACCCTTAAGGTCATATAACAAAGGAGTAGAACTAATACCTCAGTCACACATGAAGTAAAAGCATTCCCTTGATGGCATGCATATTTATATCCTCCTATGATAGCAATCTGTCAAAGCTTGGTAATAAGTCAACCAATCTATACCTAGAATTACGTCGAAAGCATGCATATGAAAAACAATAAAATCGAAAAAGAGCCAACGATCCGTGACCTCAATCTCACAAGAGCGGCATACTTGACCCATTGCCACTCTACCCCCAATAGGTGTCTCAACCAAAAAGGAAGACTTCAATAATTCGAGTCTCAACCAAAAGAAAAGACTTCAATAGTTCAAACTCTAAACCCAAAGCAGATATAAAAGAAGACGATATGAATGAATGAGATGCACCAGCATCAATCAACACGTTGGCAACAGAGTTGAACAACAAAAAGTTACCTCTTACAATAGAAGGTGCTGGTAACGGATCCGACGTGGTAACAGCATACACACGCCCTAAAGGGCTCAGCTCTACCTGCTCACTCCTCGGAGCATAGGCCTGGTACATGGATTGAGCCGACGTGGCTCCCTGATTGGTCCTTGAGGCCTGTGCTGAATGTGCTAGTTGATGGCCTAATTTCTTCCACGAATCAGACGCACTAGATGTGCCACCAGACTGAGGCAAAACCTCCTCAATTACCCCCACTGCCCACACTGATAACAAGTAGGTGGCTAACCTATCCCCTGACTGTGGCTCTGAGGACGAGTCAAAGACAATGCAGACTGTTGCTCTCCTTTCTTTTGCGGCCAAACTGAAGACTTGTGGCCCAACTAACCCCATTAAAGAAAGTGAACCCACCCTGGTTACCTCTTCTCAAACTTGAACTCAGCACGGGAAAGGTGGATTAAAATTGTGTAGGTGGGTAACAGAGTCTTGAAAGTCGAATTTCCTAGATTATTTAGCTTATCAACAGAGAATGAGAAGTCTTTGCAGCAAATTAGTGCTTCATGGGGGTGGCAGCTTCAGTTTAGAAGGAATCTATTAGCTTGGGAAGAGGAGGAGGTGCAAAGGCTGTTAGGGATGTTGGATTTATCCCCTCCTCTAAGATCTGAAGTTGAGGATTCTTGCTCTGGGTCAACAGAGAATTTAGGGCAATTCACAATTGCTTCTGTGTGGAGGTGAAAGGTTGCAGCCAAGGGTCTTGGTCTAGTAGTCCCAGCAGGGGTGTGGATAAGTTTTGCTCCTTAAAAAATGCAGTTTTTTTTGTTGGTTGGCTTGGTGTGGCAGGGTTAAAACTTCTTCCTTCCTTCAAAGAATAGGGGCTATTGATATAAATGCTAATAATCTGTGGTGTTTTATGTCACTGGTGGAATCTGCTGATCATGTTCTTCTGCTTTTGCCCTCTAGTGTGGCAAAGGTCGGTCTAACATGGTTGATTGGTGGATCGTATGGACCATACCAGATCAAGAGTGAGATCCGCTAATCGTGGGCTGGAGGTAAGTTCAAGGATTGGTTACTCAAAGTGTAGTAGATAGTCCCTGCTGTTGTTTTATGGTCTGTCTGGAAGTTGAGGAATGAATGCTTGTTTAAAGGTGCTCATCCTAACATTCAAGAATTATGTGAGAAAATTAAGGTGCAGATAGCCTTGTGGATCAAATGGCATTTGGTGGTGAATTATTCAGTCCATGATATTGTGTCCAATCTACACCAGATTAGGTCGGCTCCTTGAGGCTCCAGATTTGCAGTGTTGCTATCAGCTCGTGTGTCTTGGTTTGTGGCTCTTTCCTCTTGTTAGCTCGTGTGTATTTGGATTGTGGCATGTGCCTCTTGTTAGTATCTTACCAACTCTGTGGCTTTTGTTAGCATTTACTTTGGCTCTCTCTTGGTGCCCAATTTGTTGGGATCAAGAGTAGTCCTGTAATCCTTGTTCATTCATTTCCCCTTTATTGATGTCCCCCCATACTTTGTATGCTTCTTTACATTAATAAAGTTTTTTGCTGATAAAAAAAAAATAAAATTGTGTAGCTTAGGATTACTGTGGGTTGGAACCTCTTGGCCGTTTGTTGTCCCTAGTACCTCGACCATCCTAGGACCTCTACCGAGCCCTCATCCGCTCTTCTCGCTTGAATCACGGTCTCTAAATGGGTCACCAACTCCACAAAACGTCAGAATCTTGAATCATTGACCGACCACCTTGAAAAAGAGCCCGCCCTCAACCTTTTCGAACTCGATGCAATGCATTCTTCGTCACCACAAGTTTCATGCAAACCTCGATAAACTAGTAAAAGCCACCTCAAACTCGGCCACCAAGGTGTTCGGCTACTTGAGCTTCAAACTACTCCTCTATTTCTCCTTAGCAGGGTGGCAAAAACTTATCCTAGAAGGCATTGACAAAAGCATCCCATGTCACCCCAATACACCCATGCACATACTTCTGCCACTGACCCGCATCTACCTTTAGTTGGAAAAATGCCAAGGTCACTCTCAACCCGTCGTTCTCGATCCCAAGCATCTCAAACGTCTTCACCATCTATTCAAGGCACTCGTCAGCCTTTAGTGGCTCCTTCGAATCCCTTAAAAACTCATCTAAATTCGACTGGAAGAACTCCCTCTTCACAATATATGGCTCTATTTCTACATCATGGGCCTAGACTTGATTCTTAGCCTTGAGAATGTCCATGTATTCTTGCAATGCTCCACCATTTTGCGTGCTAAGGTGCCCATGGCTTGCTAACCTGCTGGTTCGCCACGCTGACCGACTAACTCCCTCCTCTAGCGCCGAATTTCATCCGTATCAAGATCTCGCCGCTTAGGCCAGTGCCTACCACCACGCCGCCCTCGCCTCGATATTCTAATAAGGATAACACAATAGTTTACCGACGGTAACCGCCAAAGCTAACTCACTCACGCTATAATACATGGGACAACAATTAATTCATTCCACGTAAGTTAATCGAACCACGTAATAACAAATGAATTTTATTTCCAGATAATTAATTGTTCTATGACATTATCAGTGTTCCAATTAGAATAAACAATAAAAGTTCTCTTCTATTTGGACTTCTAGAAACTCATACTAGGTCTACTTCAAATACTATCTAGCAAGACAAACCCATTGTGGTAAAAATCACGTCTTACAATCCCAAAGTGTTCAAACTTGATAACTCTGATACAAAGTTGTAACGCCCAAAATGATAACAACAACCCATCTCATGATAATCCAAAGAAAACATAATATGCGAAATAATAACCCTTTCATTTATATTCTTTCACTGCACAAAAGATGACATATGCGAGTATACGTTCATAAATCCTAGATCCTAAATCTATATCATATACCACATATTAGTGAAATGAAATAAAAGGTTATATAGATAACTTAATGCCCTAATGGATACATTTTTCAAACATAATGCTTGGGTACAACAAAAGTGAGTTCAACACAATACAGTTAAAGCCCAAGGCTTGTACAAAAACAATTACAACAAGAAACAAAAATGAGCCTTTAGCTTCATGGTTCTCCCAGGCTAAGCCTTTGGTGGAGGCATATCATCAAGATTTGAAAGTTGTTTTCTATATAAGGTAAGCCAAGCCTAATAGAGATATCAGAATATTAATATATGAAGCTTGGCAAAGTTATAAAGTGAATGCACATGCATGCCATTTGTGAAACATTATACTTTTCCATCTCAAACCAATGCAATGCCTTTATCAATACATTTCAATTCATGAAAATACATTTTATATCAGAAAACAAGGCAATGGATACAAAACAGTGGGAATCTCTAGGTACATGTCTGCCATGAGGCTATACAAGCACTACTAAAGCCATTTTACTAGTATTAACTGGAAGGATCGACATCTAACCACCAAGTTCGGACTTTCACCAAAGACACATAGGCCAACAATATAGACCAGAACCACATCCCCTAACCAGACTCACGAAGGTATACACTTATTTTTCTCAAAAATAATACATTTTCAATGTTGAAGTATGAAACAGTGCTCGATGCAAGATGTATGAGAAATTGGTTTCAATTTAACTAAAGCCTCATGTAATTTCTACAACAATCAAAGCTATCCTCCACTAATAGCCCCAAACAGATATTTCTACTCAACAGATAACTTTTCCAATACCAGATAAAATCTCAAAATTTCAAAATGGGAGTGATAATAAGTATCCAATTCCACTCTCATCATCAACAGATATCCTTTTCTTATATCCTTTCAAAATCCAACACTATTTTCTTTTCCTTTATAAACCACATCAACGATAACAAAACCTTATTTATTTTCAAAATATCATTTGAAAGAGAAATTTCCAACAATATCCAACAATATATACACATCCACAATCTTTCTCACGAATTTATTTGAAAAACCCCTCTTTTACTTTTCAACACCAAACCCTAAGTTTAACCAAAAATCCCCAAATCACGTAGCACTTTTTAAAGAGCAAATAATTAATCTAAACATCATATGAGAGGTTGAAGAAATCCCTACCTTAAGAGTAAAAGAGAAAAATAACTATAGTGAAACTTTGGCGAAGTTAAAAATGAGATTCTCTTCGATTAGATTGAAGCTTTCGATGAGCTCTACCTTTTCCTCCAAAGAGTAATGGTGGAGAAATCAATGGATGATGGAGAGCTTGAGGTATTAAGTAAGAACTAGAGAGAGAAATTAAAGAAATTTAGATTTGGAAGATTTTAGAGAGAGAGAGAGGAAATGAAAAAGTGATTCAAAAATTTCTTTTCTCGAATTGACATAAACGTAGACCGCTCGAGCGACCAAAACACTGCTCAAGCATCAAAGACAATAAGTGACACTGCTCGAGCGACTAAAACATCGCTCAAGCACACAATGACCACTTCCTAGAAGTTTTGTAGACAACAAAAGATCACTCAAGCTCAAGAAAGACCGCTCGAGCGAAGATCACTCTACTCCTAGAAGTTTTGCAGACCTACAACATATTGGGAGATCTCAATGGCGCTCGAGCGACCAAAATAACGCTCGGGTAAACAAGAAGAAAACTAGACAGCAACTCTTTCAAACAACTAACTCCTAACTTGTTTCGAACATGAAAAACAAATGAACTCGACTACTAACACAACGACAAAGGATATGGACAACAATTAAAGTATTGAAGCTTGGATCTAAGCGTATTAAATGGGTCTGCCCAAACCGTAACGGGTATAGGCATTCCATACGCGGTATGACCATTATGAGTTCTTAGTGATGTCTTTTGGGCTAACCAATGCACCAGCTTCGTTCATGGACTTAACGAATCGAGTCTTTCATGAGTTCTCAGATCGATTCGTGATCATCTTAGTCAATGAAATCTTAGTCTACTCACCCTCCGAAGAGGAACACAAGGAACACTTGCGGGTTGTACTTGAGTTTCCTAGAGCACACCGTCTATATGCTAAGTTCAGGAAGTGTGAGTTTTCACTCAATGAAGTTAAGTTTCTAGGCGATGTGGTGTCGGGGAAAGGCGTGGTTGTAGATTCATCTAAAATAAACGCAGTGCAAGATTAAGAGCAACCTAAGAACGCCTTTGAGATCCTGAGTTTCTTGGGCTTAGCTTGGTGTTATTGGCATTTTGTAAAAGATTTTTCTATATTGGATTTGCCATTGAGTAGGTTGACGAGGAAAGGAGTTAGATTCATGTGGGGTGATGCTTGCAAAAAGTCGTGCCAAGTGCCTAAGATTAGACGTATCACCACTCCAGTTTTGATTATTGCTGAGAGGGGTTTGGGTTATTCAGTTTATTGTGATGCGTCTTGGAAAGGTTTGGGTTGTGTGTTGATGTAGAAAGGGAAAGTTATAGCCTATGGTTCTAGGAAATTGAAAACCCATAAAAGAAATTATCTTATGCATGACTTAGAGCTAGTTGCTGTGATTTTTGCCTTAAAAACTTGGAGGCATTATCTCAGACGAGGAGAAATTTGAGGTGTTTTCCAATCACAAGAGTATGAAATATTTACTCTCATAGAAAGACTTGAATTTGAGGCAAATGAGGTGGATGGAGTTTATTGTGATTACATTATCATTTGGGGAAGGCCAACGTAGTGGCTGATGCTTTGAGTAGGAAGTTAGTGAGTAAAGTAGAAAATATTGCTATCCAGGAATGGGAGATGTTGGGCGCTATCGACGAGTTTGACTTGCACCTTTGCGAGTCCATTCAGTTGGCCACTTTATTTACCACGATTGCACAATCTACCGTAGTTAGTCGAGTTATAGAGGCATAACAGTATGATCATGAAGTAGAGACTATCCAAGGGAAGATCTCCACTGGGAAAGTAGAGAAGGGTTTGAATGTTTATTCATACTCAAGGTGAGATATCTAAATCACCTTTTTGTGCTAGAATCATGTAAAGAGGAGGTACTCCGAGAGTTCCACCATTCATGCCTTACGGTACACCTAGGAGGTACGAAGATGTACCACAACCTTTTAGTTTTGGTGGAGGGGGATGAAAAGAGATGTGGCTTTGTTTGTTTCAAGGTACCTTACTTATCAACAAGTAAGGTCGAGCACCAATGGCTAGCAGGTTTGTTGCAACCCTTACCTATAGCCGAGCGGAAGTGGGAGCATGTCACGATGGATTTTTTTGGGGGTCTTCCAAGGACTTAACAGGGTAATGATGTCGTGTGGGTAGTTGTTAACCAGTTAACCAAGTCTGCACACTTTATACCCATGACTCTGAGACTATCTTGTGGATCTCAGATTTTAAAGACATAGTGCGACTTCACGATCCCAATGACTATCATCTCGGATAGAGATCCGCATTTTACGGCTCAATTATGATAGATCCTATAGAGTGCCTTAGATACTAAATTGACTTTTAGTACCTTTTATTATCCTCAGACTGACAGACAGTCCGAGCACACCATTTAGATTCTAGAGGACATGCTTCAGGCTAGCATCCTCAATTTTAAGGGTTTATAGGAGAGGAATTTGCCTTTGGTAGAGTTCACCTATAATAATATCTTTTAGGCAAGTAGTAGAATGACACCTTTTGAGGCATTGTGTGGCTGATACTATAGCTCAGCAGTGTATTGGGCCGAGGTGGGTGATGCACCTAGTTAGGTCCAGAAACAGTCCAGAGACGATGGAAAAAGTAAATACTTATCCGTAAGAGGTTAGTTTCGGCTCAGAGTCGTCAGAAGAGTTTTGTCGACCGGAGAAGGAGACCTTTGTGCTTTGAGGTGGGGGATCATGCGTTTCTTAAAATCTCGCTAAGACGGGGTTTGATGAGATTTGGGAAAAGTGGAAAGTTGTCTCCAAGATTGATTAGGCATTTTGAGATTCTAGAGTGGATTGGGGAGATAGCTTAGCGTTTGGCCTTACTGGCCCTAACTTTTTGGGGTTCATGACGTGTTTTATATCTGTATGCTCTAGAAGTGCGAGCTTGATCCTTCACACATGTTGGATTGGACTGATTTGGAGGTAGGTAAAGATGCCTCATGTGAAGAGAGACCGGTTTGGGTTTTTGATACTCGGGATCAAGTCTTGAGGGGCAAGACTATCTCATTGGTTAAGGTGTTGTAACGACACCACAGAGTCAAGGAGGCGACTTATGAGCATGAGGCTAAAGTCCATGAGAAGTACCCAAACCTATTTGTTGATGTTTGAATCTTTTGTACTAAAGTTCACTTATGTTTTAATATATAAACATTATAAATGTTTTGGAGATTTGAGATCAATATGTTTAAGTTAGATTGTTATGTCATTTATACTGTTTGTTGGCATGAGTTATCATTGTTGTTGAAGGTTTATTGTGTTATCGTTGCATTAGTTCAATTTTGGGGATGAAATTTCCCAAGGGAAGAGATTATAGTGGCCCGATTTAAGACCAATCTTTATACTCTTTTGATTCGTAATTTGGTGCTCATTATGGTCGTTTATGCCCATTCTTTTCTTATATTATTGTTTGGAAAGTTGATATTATGGTTGTGAGATTGTTTAAAATAGGTTGGGAGTTAGTTTTTCAATAGGGATTCCGCCTGATTATTTTTAGGTTCACTCAAGTAGTCTTTAGTTCCTTCCAGTAACTATGTTTGCAGTTTGAATTTCTAGGTGTGGAGTGTGCTTTGCTCGAGCCATGGTTTGATCGCTTGAGCTGTTTTTTATGTCTTACGCTCGAGCTGTATTTCTTTCTCTCAAGCAGTATCTTTGTAGGTCTGAACTATTGGGAGGGGGTCATTGTGCGCTCGAGCCATGATTTGGTCACTTGTGCAGTTCATTGTGTCTGACGCTCGAGTGGTATTTTGGTCACTCGCGCAGCCTATGCGTATACCAGTACGAGAAAAATATATTTTCTTTCATTTTTTGATCTCTCTCTAAAAGGTTCTTTATCAAATTTATTCACTCTCTCTTTCTAGTTTTTATCTAAACATCCTTATACACTCAAATTTGTTGGTCTCGCCGTCGTAGTGCTTTAGGAAAAAGTGTAGAGCTCGTAGAGGTGAACATTCTAATCAGATAAGTTTTAGTTTTCAACTCCGTCAAACTTTGAATCTTGTTCATCTCACCTTCTAGTCAAGAGGTAAGGATTTCTTCAACCTCTTTGTATGATTCTTAGCCTTGTTATCTGTTCTTTGAAAGAGCAAAGGATTAGAGTGTGGGTGTGATTTAGGCTTAATTTGGATTGGTTTTGGAAGTGTAAAAGAGTGATTTTCAAATGGATTCATTGGAAATATTGTGGAGATGGTTATATTTACAGGTTAGGTTAAAATCTTGAAAATCTCTCATTTAAATGTGTTTTGAAAGGAATAGATATTTTGTTAGAAATCTTGAAAATCATTAGTTTTGAATTAAGCAAAAATGGAAATATGTTGAGCTTTTGAAATAATAATATGAATATATTGTTGATGATGAGGGTGGAGTTGAATATATGTTGTTACTCATATATTGAGATTATGAAATTATATTTGTTGCTTGGATGTTTATCTTTTGCATAGAGATATGTATTTTCGGCTATTAGTGGAGGATAACTTTTATTGCTGTAGAAATTGTATGAGGATTAGGTTAATTGAAATCAATTACTCATACATCTTGTATTGAACATTGTGTCATATTTATATATTGAAAATATATCATTTTGAGAAAAAGATGTGAATACCTTGGTGAATTTATTTAGGGGGTGTAGTTGTGGTATTAACTATGTTGGCTTATGTGTCCTTTGTGAAAGTCTGGAAACCCATGCGATTAGGTGATGAGCCTTCTAGTTAGTACATAAAAAAATAAAAAATAAATAAATAAATAAACATGTATATTGATAAAATTAATAGGACCATGTTTGAAAACTTAAGACATGTTTGTTTGGGCAGACTGGATTATGTTGGATTAGTATCCCCATGACTAATTATCTTAAAAATTTAATCCCTTTGGCTTGTATATCCTATCATATATTTGGATTGAGTTAAGATTGTAAGGAGAGACTAATAGTCTAAACTTTGGTTTAGTCCTCCAATTTATATCACACACCCTCTGTGGGGTTGAATAATCCATCATATGTGGGATACCATATACGGATAAATTGTTAGTCCGTATTTCAATTGTTTAACCAAATATCGGATTAATAATTTTACTGGACTATTAGTCCAATCCTAAACTTATATTTACCCAAATAAACATGACATTAGTGTTAACCAATTCTGTTAATATATAATTAAATTAATATCATAAGATTATGTCCTAATAATTATTTTGGTTCAAAAATTACGTCTCGTAATTATCAGTGTTGCACTTTTTAGAAGAAAAATGATTTGTGGCACTAAAAAGTTGGGCACTAATGCCCCTAATTTTCATTTTGGGTAACTGTTTTTTTTTTTTTTTTTTTTTGCCTTATATGGAAATTAGGGACATTAGTACTCAACTTTTTAGTACCACAAATCAAAACCGTATTTAGAATTCAAGTTACGATTATCTTAAAGTAAGATTTAAGACTTTTCAGTATTAAACTAATGGTTTTGACCAACTTCATTTTGTTTTTGGGTTTTGGCCAACTTATGATAAGCCCTTTTGGTGTTCTTCGAACCGCAGCTAAATTTTAAGTTCCAATACACTACTTTCTTACTTCTATTTTTTCACTATTGTTTTGGTCTACATATTTATTACTTGATATAGGATTATATTAATAAAAAAAATGTTAAATTCAGTTAAAATTTGTACAAACTTCGTTTACAAATGCAATATAGTGGTTATATATCTGGTTATTAATACGAGTAACCATTTATTGTGATTCCTCATATGACACTAATTACATTTATTTGATAGGCCCATTAAACTTGTGTTTTATTTAAATAATATCAACAGTAATATTTAATAAATTTCATAAGATGATGTAATTAGTGACATGTGAAACCTCATGTAAAATAATATCCAAATGTGATCACAAAAAAATTACTTAATTTTTATTTGTAAATCATTACTACATATTAGTTGCTTCAATTTTATTTTGTATCCATTAAAAATGTGAAAAATATCAAATATTTGAGAAATAAAAACATTTACAAAGCAAGTGTGCAAGTAAAAACTATGTGGGTGTTCAATTCATTGCAAGAGATAAAAACATTTACAAATCAAGTGTGCAAGTAAAAACTATGTCGGTGTTCAATTCATTGCAAGAGCCCCAACTTGCACCAAATAACATATTTTATTTGTGAAGGAGGATCCTTCCGCTCAAAACTGGATTGGAAGACATTGTTTTGGTCTATAACGCTTATTACGGTCTTATTTTGATGATTTAAACTATTTATTTTGTCGGATATTTCAGATATTCCATACAAAACAGAAAAAAAATTAGGTAGATTCAATAACTGTAACTAATTAAATTTATCACATTTTTCACCAAACAAAAAAAATGGACAACAAAAAATGTAAACCACATTTTTTTTTGATGACAAAAGCAATAAATTTAACTAATTACAGTTGTCAAATTGACCTAATTTGTTTGTAGTGACAAAATAAATAGTTTAGATCATTGAAACGAGACTCGTGATGAGCCATACGAGCCGAAACAATGCCCTCCAATCTGGAGGGATCCTCCTCCTTTATTTATAATCTATTGATTCATAATGGGAGCCGCTATTCTCAATCTACTTTGCTCCAAATACACTCATTTTTTTGTTGTTAATATACATAGAGTGGAATATATTTAGAGCAAAATTGAGTAAGAACAGTAACTACATATAATAAAGACAAATAAATAAATGTATTTAAAATAAAGTGGAGTGTGAATAACGGCTCCCTTGATAATTTGTTTATCCTTATTTACCCTTTTGTTATTTGATTTTATCTTGGGACCTTCAACATTCACAGCAAATAAATAAATAAATAAATAAAATAAAAATAAAATAAAATAAATTATTAGACATCCTATTTCTTAAGACACCCTACTCTTAAATTTAAATTTTGTTTTTTCTCCACACCTTCAATTAATCACAATCCTACCCATCTCCCAGCCTTAACAACCCTTCCAATCACCTATATTGCTACCTCTTTTTTTCCTTTTTTTTTTTTTTTTTTCTTTTCTTTTTTTTTTGTTTTTGTTGTTGTTGTTGTTGTTGTTGTTGTGTGTGTGACGGCCTCCACCCCTCTCCCTTTCTTGCCATCCATTTTTCCTCTTATTCATTCTCCTTCACATGCCTCCCTCATTTCTTCTATCCCAATACCTCTTACCCCTTGCATGTCCTCTCTTTCTCTCAAACCCTAACCCACCACCTTATAATCGTAATAGAGAGGGAAAAGAGAGAAATGGAGAGTATCATAAATAAAAGAAAGATTGTAGAGGAGGTGAGGTGTCATAGTGGTGCCGAGAAATGGAGAGTATCATAAATAAAAGAAAGATTGTAGAGGAGGTGAGGTGTCATAGTGGTGCCAGAGGGGTGGAAATGAAGCTAGGAAGTGGCGCCATGTGGTGGAAAAGGGTTAGGACATAATCTAATGCATAATGGTTTGTCATAGAGTTCTTGGAAATCATAGACAAACAGGGCAAAGGGTAAAAATACTAGAAGACATGAAATGACACGCGCTTGAAATAGCTTGAGATTCGGTCAAGATATGGAAAATGTCGTCACGATCAATGCCCAACTCTTTGCTATGGTGTACGATATATTTCAGTGGCACCTTTTGTAATGTTTTCAAGAGAATTAATAAAAGACTTAAACCTTATTAGTTTTCCCCATATTTAGTCTACCTTTTGGGATTTTCTGTTGATATATTTTGGAGGCATTACAATAGACATTATGGTGTGATTAGTCAGACGTTTTAGAGCAACTATCATATGAATAATTGATAGAATTTTAAGTAGTTCAATGCATCTGTAACAAGATGATAAATGAGTGATGGACTTACTATGCCAAAATTGTTCTTGCAAGTAAAA
Source organism: Camellia lanceoleosa (assembly GCA_025200525.1). NCBI lineage: Eukaryota > Viridiplantae > Streptophyta > Magnoliopsida > Ericales > Theaceae > Camellia > Camellia lanceoleosa. The sequence goes on along the minus strand of CM045758.1, from coordinate 92,656,293 downwards.
TGATAAATATAACACGGTAAGTGTGCGTACCGGATTCCAGACTAGATGAAAGTGAATCGGGCTCCGCCTCACCGGACTATCCAGTGACCGTGGCTCTCGCCACAAGAAGAACTTAGAGCTACCCGGCCGGGGTTGGCCGGATGACCCCTCTGGCGTGGTAATCAGTATAGAGTCGAATGGGTATGTAAATGTGGTGTTGATTGGAGTTGTTCAGTTACCTTCAATGTGAAGCTCATGTTATATATATAGTGTTCCTTACTTGCTTCTCAAGGTGAGTTCATGGAGCATAGGTGCTGCTAGGTGTCCTTTCAGCATTGCTCCACGTGGTGGACCACTTGATAATTGCCATTCGTTGTATGTTCTCATTGTAAGCATGCTGATAACAAACCACATTCCCTTGGCTCAACAACTTCCGTGATTTTAGGTATGGGGGACCAGCTGAGGTGGCATCCTGCACATGCTTGCACTCACAGATCCCACGTTTCTTTGTGAAGCTTCTCTAGCTCGGTACTTACGTTCTTCAGTTCGGTACTGGTGTGCCTTAGCTCGGCTTTTTCCAGGCTCATTTACAGAGATGGGCTGGGTTATTATCCTGCTCGCCCATTAGCCGTCTCGCAGCCTGCTGCATCAAAGACTACGACTGGGCTGACCTTTCCGCTGCGGGTTGGGCCCAAGTGCTAGAGGACTTGGGCGTACTATTGATCATGAAGTTGAGCTCAATTGATCTGTCCATATACTCATCTGACCCACTTGGATTTGGGCTTTGTCAGATTGGGCCAGCCCAAGGCTTAGACTTGGCTCATTTCGCATTTAGCCCCTTCATTTGCCCCTAGCTCAAGGCTTAAGGTTCCCTTGGGGAGCTATTGTTCGCTTCTTCCAAGCGTCAAGGCTGCTTCTGCCCTCCCGCCTCGGCCTTGGTGACGGTTCAATCCTGACACACGGTTCCCGCATGCATCCTTTCGTATGACACGTGGCGACGCGTGATAGGCGTGCAGAGATTATGCGTCGATTCCATACCGAGATCGGTGCTTTGTATGCTCAAGGCTACACGATCGGTGCAATAAATGCTCAGGCTATCAATTCAAACCCCTCGATTTGATCTTCCCATTCTTCTAGTGAGTTCCAAGGAAAGAGAAAGAGAGAGAGAGAGAAGGCCTCTTCCCATTCCTCTGGACCGATCTCGCTGGTGCTCCGCTTGGGCTTCTTCACCGCTGATTCTTGCTTTGTGGTTACTGCTGCGATTTCTGTAAGTTTTCTTATGATTCTTTCTTCTTCGCTTTTAATCATCCGTCTGCGCGTTTGTCATCCGCGCCTCAGATTCCGCTACCTGAATCCCATTTCTATCCCACCAGTTTAATCTAATGGGGAAGTTCCGTTCCTTAGTTGATACCCCGGAAGCCATGGCCATGTTCCGTCTAGATTACAACATTCCTCATGATGTTACCTTGTCACTGGCGAAGGTGGATGCTAACGATGGGCGCGAGGAACACCGCTGTTTTCCTGCCGCTACGATTGTCGAGGAGGGGTTGGTTTCCTCTTGACCCGCTGGTGCACCGTCAGATCAGTCCAGCTTGACCCCAATGCAGTGTCTCAGAATCTTTTCCGTGTTGTCTGCGGGCGATTCCGCCTAATAGACGGCTAGGTTTGAACCTTGATATATGGGATATTCTGGGATGTTACACCCTTTCTCACAACAAAGACCATAGTACATACTACCTGCGTGTTCGTTCCGCTGATTGTCACTTAGTCACTGGACTGCCTGACTCGGATAAGCATAATGACGATTTCCTATAAGTTGGTGGAAATTGGTAGTTTCTCATTGACCGAATTTCAACTGAGAGGATGCCACGAAAGACGGCTACCTGTGTCCGGGCCTCCCTTTTAATGCCTTCGCTTCTTACTTCGCTCAATATTGTTCGATGGTTTGCTTTCTTTTTGCGTAACCTTCCTGCTTCAAATAAGGTCAATCGGAGAATGCCGGCCATCAAGGTCGCTTGAGGTATAAGAAAAGATCTGCACTTGAGTTGTTGGATTATCACTGCTACCGCTCATATTCAAGAAGGCGAGACTCGCATCGCCTCTTCGATTCTCGACATTAAGACCAAGGTGTCTCTCACCCCGGCCGGGTTCGAGACGCCAGACCGGGTCAAGATGCACTGAGGAGCGCCTCCCCGCCTCAGCCAGGAGCGGATCAGTGGCAAAGAGGAGGGTGCTGGTGGACTTAGAGGTCAAGGCCTTCGGAGCCTCTAGCGCTTTGCAATTCCCCGTGGAGAAGACCGAGACGAAGAGCATTATGGAGGTGAAGATGGAGGTTAGGGCTTCTGGGACCCCAGTAACTACCGCCGAGCCCTCCGCTTCAGTCGCTGCCCAAGCAAAAAAGAGGAGAAGGGAAACTAGCAAAGCCGTGGTGGGAGAGGCTTCTCAGGATCCCGCTGAGGATGAAACTTTTGAGAGATGGGAGCTGCCGATATCATATGAGGGCAGGCCCATCTCTATCTCTGATTCAGTTGTTGCTTCACAGGATTTTGCCTTTAGTTTGACTAAGTTTTTGTTGATGCCGGTTGATATGGCTGGCCATAATGGGCCTCGTGACATTCCTATCCTGAAGGAGACCCTTCAAATGTTGACTAATGTAGGTTCTTTTTTCTTAACTTCACTGTTGCATTGCTATCTTCCTTTTTTTTCTAAGTTCCTTGTCGTCCTTTGCAGTGTATCCAGAGAATGCACCTGTCCATTACTCGAGCTGAGGAGCTGGAAAGGGCCGTGCTGGAGGTTGCAATGAATGCGGAAAGACTGACAGTAAGCTTGGAGTCGGAGAAGGAAAGACGCCAAACCGTTGAGAGGGAAGCCTTCCGTTTGAACAAAATTGTCGCTTCCGTTGAACAATCGAAGGAGGTTGCCATTGAGACCCAGGCTCAACTTGAGGGGAAGGTGGCCGAGCTGGAGGCCATTATTGCTGTGATGGCTGCTGAGCGTACTACACTGGAGGCCAAGCACTGGCAACAGGGCTGGGATGAAGCTGGAGCCGTATACAAGGACGAGGTTCTGGTGCTGCGAGATAAGCTTTTTGTGAAGGGTTGGACGAGTGCCTTAGCTGCTGCGATAGTTCCTGAAGGCTCTTCTCTTTACCGTGATGTCCCTGTTCCTTCTAATCCTCGTGTTTATAGACTACTCATATCCCTACCGCTCGCTGCATAATCGCTTCCTCAAGATGATCCTGTGAATGAGACCCAGAGCATGAATGTTGCCATCAAACGATGGATATTGAAGGGTTGACACCGAGACCGCCGCGGAGGATGCGGTTAAGGTGGCTCCTACTTCTCAGGAAGTTGGGGCTTCATCTATTGCTCCTCCCGCGGATGGCCTTGACAAAATTGTTGATGCTGCTCCTGAATTGCCCACTGTTGATGAAAGTTGATTGTTGAAATAATGGAAGTTGAAAGTTGAACTTTTTACTTTTCTATTCTGATGAGGACAATTTTTTTTTTTTTTGCTGGTTATGACGCCTTCTGTGCCCTTTGCTTGGATAATATGATTTTCTTTTTGAACTCTGCAATTTGATGTTGTTTAGCTTCTATGTTTGAACATTTCGCATCGCTTGCCCCCTACCGAGCATTGTGGGGACCTCGGGTAATAGATGCTCTATTCGGTTCTCAGATTGCCTTTTAATGGATGTTTTGTCTGATTCCACATTGCTTGCCCCCGGCCGAGCGTTGTTGGGACCTTGGGGCCGAACTGATGCTCCGAGTGGCATTGCACTTATCTGCCCCCGGCCGAGCACTGTTAGGACCTCGGGGCCGAACCAGTGATCAGCGTGGTTAACGGGTATGTGGTATGGCTGTGCTTTGAGTTCATAAGTAGGTCTTACTTAGGTCTAGGTTGGTTTTGAAAGAAAACAACCGTTTGCCCCCACCTGGAGCTAAGTAAGATTGATACTGAAGAGTTATCCCTTGTCTATAATTGCTTGGTAGTACAAGTGTTAATGAGAGAAATGCAAGGAGAGATGTCTTACTCAGGTCCAGGTAGGTTTTAAAAAACAATTGTTTGCCCCCAACTGGAGCTGAGTAAGGCCGATGCTAGAAGTTTGCCCTTGGCGTAGCTCAGTTGGGTTTGTTCCCACTCTGGTTGTTGAGTCAATACTGAAGTGTTGTTGTGGTGTTACTTAAGAAGTTCTGTAGATGCACAGATGTGTGCTTAGAAGATGTCAGTGCAGTTTCCACCAAGCAATGCCACTTAGCTAAATAGAGATGTTTACTTAAGACACATTAGTGCGGTTTCCACCAAGCAATTCCACTTGGCTAAAATAGAGATGTTTACTTAAGATACATTAGTGCGGTTTCCACCAAGCAATTCCACTTGGCTAAATTCCAATCCAGTTGCCAAACATTTTCCACCAAGCTATACCACTTAGCATGTTTGAGTGCTAACTGAATTTAAATTTCGTTCAGTCGTTCTGAAACTGGGCCATTTGGGTTAAAAACCAAAGTTAATTCCGTTTGATAAACATCAAAGTTGATTCCGTTTGGTAAAAACCAAAGCTAGTTCCGTTTGGTATAGACCAAAGCTAGTTCCGTTTGACAAACATCAAAACTAATTACAAGAATTGAATAAATCTGAGAGGAATGGGAAAACATTTGTATTGGTCAACAAATAAGTGCCTTTACATCCTGATAAAGAGGTTGGGAAATGACTCTATTGGTAGTATTTCTTGAGGTTTGCTATGTTCCAGGGCCGAGGTATTGCTTTGCCATTCAGATCCTCTAAGTAGTAAGCTCCATTTCCAACTACTACGTGGATTTTGTAGGACCCTCCGCCGCCCAAGTTTGCCCTCACCAGGCACTCGTTTATGATCCATGACCTTCCTCAAAACCAATTCTCCTGGTATAAATTGCCTTGGAAAAACCTTTTGGTTGAAACTTCTGATGAGCTGCTGCTGATATGCTTCAAGCCTGATCAGTGCTGCCTCTCTTCGGCCCTCTGCCATATCCAGTGCTTGTGCGATGGCTTCCTCATTACTGGAGCTTTCAAATAATTCAGACCGAAGGGTTGGGAGACCTACTTCAAGTGGGATGATGGCCTCCATTCCATAGGTTAAAGAGTAAGATGTTTCTCCTGTGGGGCGCCAGGTCAGAAGTTCAGAGGGCCCATAATACGGTGGTAACTCCTCAACCCATTTGCCTTTGGCATGCCTGCCGCTTCTTCACCCATTGATGATGGTTTTGTTCGACGCTTCGCCGACTGCTGCTCAGTGGGTACCTTTAAAAGAGTTCCTATACTCGATTCTCGAGGTCGGCACAAAATTTTCTCAAGATCTTACCATCAAATCGAAGTTCCGTTGTCCGCGATCAAGATCATGAATGCAAACGCACTACCACACTCGAAAACAAACCGCTTTGTGTTCCGCTTCCTTGATATTTGCTAGTGCCTCAACTTCAACCCACTTGGTGAAATAGTCTTGTAGCAATGAAGAATCGCTTATTCCAAAGGCTCGCGCCAATGGTCCAACAATATCCAAGCCCCATTGCGCAGGGCCATGGGTCAGTGAGTGGAGTGAGAGTTTTGGTGGTCGATGAATGAGTGGAGCAAACCTCGACATTTGTCGCACCTTTGCACGCATCATTGGCATCTTGTCGCATTCGTGGCCACCAAGCATTCGCGGGTTAGGCTCAAGGCGCCTAATGATCTCCCACTAACGTGGCATCCACAAATCCCATCATGAATTTCATAGAGAACATTCTCGACGAGGTTTGATGCACGATAGGAGGTAGGGGCTAAGGTAGGAACGTCAGAAGTTTCCTGACGGTGAGATCTAGAACCGAAATGATTTATGCCCGATCTTGTTGGCTTCCTTTCGCCTTCGAGTTTACAGATTTCAAAAGACCAATATTGATCCATCCAAATTTCGGCTCTAAGTTGTTGCAGAGGATCGAGATGCAATATTTGGTTCGGTATGAACTCAACCCAAACTCTTCTGCATCCTTTGTGTCCACCGATGAGCCTAGGCATGCCAGAGCATCTGCGTATCGTTTTGTCCCGACTGATTCGCTCCACTCGTATGGATTGAAATTTTCTGAGTAGGTCTCTGGCCTTGCCTACGTACATAGTCATCCTTTCATCCCGAGTTTCATAGACCCCGGAAAGCTAGTTTACTACTAGTTGTGAATCGCTGAAAACAAGAAGTCGTTTCACTGAAGTGTTCTAAGGCGCTCCGAAGTGGCTAATAACGCTTCGGCCTCGTTGTTTGAAGCTTTCCAGCCGATCCTGAGAGCCTATTCCCAGATAAATCCTTCTGGAGAAATAAGGACTACTCCGCCGAGCTCGTTATTGGACTAACCATCGACGAAGTTGCCAAATGTTTCCAATAAAGAGTTTCCATGCTTCCGGTTACTGGTTTCTTGTTCGGCGGTGCATGGCACTGTCGAGCTCAGATTCCGGTTCGCACTGGTGGGAGTAAATTTCGCGACAAAATCCGCCAAGAACTGGCCTTGATTGTCCCGGTTGATACCTAATGTCAAACTCACTAAGCTCTCATCGCCCACTTTGTCGTTTCGCCAGAGAAATCGGCCGATCAATACAGATACGAGGAATTCAGTGAGAACATTAATGGTGTGCCCCTGGAAGTAATGTTGCAACTTTCTCGAGGCAATAAGCAGCGCGTAAGCCAACTTCTCCAGTGGTAGATACCGTGTCTCGGCATCTAGTAAAGTTTTGCTAACGTAATACACTGGTCTTTGCTCCTTATCAATTTCCCGTATCAATACTGCGCTCACGGCATGATCTGACACTGCTAGATAGAGATACAGCTCCTCTCTTGGTTTTGGAGTGGATAATAGAGGGGGTGTACTGAGGTATCTTTTGAGATTCTACAATGCTTCAGTACATTCGCTATTCCATTCAAATGCTGCCTTTTTCCTCAAGAGCTGGAAGAAGGGTTTCATCCGATCTGAGGATTTGCTGATAAACCGGTTCAGTGCGGCTGCCATTCTGGCTAGTTTCTGTAGTTCCTTAGACTTTGTTGGCACTTCGAGCTTCTGTATAGCCCTGATCTGATCCGAATTCGCTTCAATTCCTCTATGAGTGACCATGTATCCCAAGAACTTCCCTGTTCCCACCCCGAAGGCGCACTTTGAGGCGTTAAGGCGAAGCTGGTAGGTTTTCAGGATGCTAAATACTTCTCTCAAGTCTGTGAGGTGGCTTGTAGCAAACTTGCTTTTTACTACCATATCGTCTATATAGGCTTCCATGGTTTTCCCCAGTTGATCTTTGAACATCCGAGTGATCATTCGCTAGTAGGTTGCTCCGGCGTTCTTGAGGCCGAACGGCATTACCCTATAGCAGTAAGTCCCTTTCAGAGTGATGAACGCTGTCTTTTCTTGATCCGAACCGAACAATGGTATTTGATGATAACCGCTATAGGCGTCCAGAAATCTCATGCGCCATGCCCCATTGCTGAGTCTACTAGTTGATCAATGCGAGGCAGTGGAAAACTATCTTTAGGGCAGGCTTTGTTCAAGCAAGTGAAATCGACACAAACTCTCCATTTCCCGTTCTTTTTCTTGACTACAACTGTGTTGGACAACCACCGGTATCAGATTGATTGCCCCGAGGCCGAGTTTTTCGACTTCGCAATAATCGCCTCAAAGGTGCTCAATTGAAGATCTCCGACTTTTCTGTACTATGGGCCGAGCTGTAGGATTGATATTGAGCTTGTGGCAAGCAAATTCTGGGTCCAACCCTGGAGTATCATATGCTGACCACGCGAATACCTCCCTATTTTCCTCGTAGCCCAAAGTTTAAGTTTCTCATCGCTTAGCGAGGTAAATAAGGAAGTACTTCTCCGGGTCGTGTTTTTCTAACAAGACTTTATCCAAATCCTCCACCATCTTTTCCTCGGGAGTTCCTCCCACTTCATCCAAGACTGGCTGTCCGGCCACTTCTACGGTTCACTTTGCAGTGTAGTTGCTTTGCCTTTAACGCTGCCATGAAGCAATGTTTGGACGCAACTTGGTCCCCGAATCGCTCTACTCGTGTTGTGAGGAAAACGGATGAACTGGTGATAGGTTGAGGGGACCGCTTCCATTCGATGAATCCATGGGCGGCCAAGTATGGCGTTATAAGGGGATGGTGTATTAATAACCAAGAACTCTATCTGGAGGGTTTTGGTTCCCGCTACGACTGGCAATACTATTCGGCCGAGCGGCCACTCCGGCTGTGAATTGAAACCGACCAACGGGTCATTGGGTGAGATGTCGCCAGAGAGGCCAAGTCAAAAAATCATAATACAATATGTTCACAGACCTCGATCTACTAGGACTCGCTTTACATCGCCGCTTCCCAATCCCAACAGCTATGATCAATGCGCCAAGATGTGGATGTCAGATGCCTTCTAAATCTTTGCTAGTAAATGAAACAAAGGCACAAGGGGATTTTGGTACTAAGACGCACTTTTTTCATTGCTCCATCGACATGATTTGTCAATTTGAGCAAATTTAGCGATCTCTTCTTTCAGTGCCTCCTCAGATTCCTGAGCCGCTGTCCCATGGATTACATTTATTATCAGTCGGGGCGGATGCTTAATGTTTGCTTCTGGGAGTGGGTTCCCCGCCACCTCCATCAGGATCAATGTATTCCCTTAGGAGCCCAAATTGCTACTGTGTCCTCCAAGTGTTGCTTCAGGTTCTCAGCCTCGAGTCATGTGTCCCTTGTCTTGGTGGTAGGTGCACTGAAGCTTCGATTGCCGAGCCGATCTCCCAAAGATTTTCATGCCAAACAAAGAAGGGCTCTCTCTTGATCTTCTCCAGGATTCGATAGATTGGCTCCTTGAACACAGTCACAACGGCTTCATGGGATTTAGACTTACCCAGCTCATTCACTGCAATCCCTCGATGTTCTCCTCGGTCCGTTTTCTTCTTCTGCCGGGCTACTTGTTCTGCCGATACTACCTCAATGGGGATCTGATCGTCCTCCAGACGAGCATACTGCTCAATCTTGGCGCGCATGTCTTTCAGAGCTATGGCCGGGCGCTTGGTAAGTGATTGTCTCAACTTACTTTCCGGACGCAGACCATGCTTGAAGGACATGACGGCCATTTGCTCGCTGCACACATTTTCTTTCAGATCGTTATACTCTTCCCAGTATCTCCTAGCATAACTGCGCAGCGTTTCCTCCTGCTCCTTCCTGAGGCCGAACAGGGTATCCGGCTCCTTCGGGTTCTTAGTGTTGGAGACAAACCCGCCAGAACTCTTCGAGAGTCGCTCACCATGAATTGATCCAATGGGAGTCGATCGAACCATCAAGTCCGCCCCAAGCCGATGGGAAGCCTTTGCACATCAGTGCCTCATCTCGGCTCCAGAGGGACATCATCTGTCTGAAATGACTGATATGCGTCAGAGGGTCCGACTTCCCATCGTAGGAAGTGAACTTTGGTGGAGTAAACTTCTTTGGAGGCCTCATGGCCTCAATCTCCGGAGAGAATGGCGAAGAGACAAGTCTGGCAAAGGTTCGATGTTCTCTCGGTGAACAAGACGTCCAAATGATCTCGATGTTGCTCGTTTCGCCTATTGCCAATCGCCCAAGTACGAAGGTCCCGAGGAGGGTATTCAGCTTTGTTGACTACCCGCCTTCGCCTCTTGGCCCTCTTCCCAAAGTGATCCACGTGTGGCTACTCGCTGCTTCGCCTGGTTGGGATTGGTTGGCTTCTTGCTCAGAGTCATTCCCGGAGAATTTTTTTCACCGGTAATTTCAGATAAGCTCCTTCGCTGCAAACGAGAGGGCTCGCTTCATCCTCTTCTCCGCCGATCACCCAACACCTTCTTAAGTTGAGCTTTCAATTCTCAGATTCCATTCCCATGGAATCTATAATTCGATCTCTATAATCCTTTTCCATAAGGAAATGATGAGAAGAACCTCCGGCGAATGGCAATCGATGCTCGACAGATTCGGGGGTTCGATTATTGTTTCAGCTTGCTCCTCGTAATCGCTTGAGTGCCAAACCTTTGTCCTTCGTCCTCTCCGTCTGCGGGGTATGTGATGAAGGCGGAACGTCCTCAATCCCCATTGCCGGAACTGAATGCAGAGCTCAAAAATGATCCACGCTCACCGCACCAATTGTGCGTACCGGATTTCCGCAGTAGATGAAAGTGGATCGGGGCTCCGCTCTCAGCTGGACTATCCAGGGACCAGGGCTCCTTCCATAAGAAGAACCGTTAGAGCTACCCGGCCGGGGTTGGCCGGATGACCCCTTCGGCGTGGTAATCAATATAGAGTCGAATGGGTATGTAAATGTGGTGTTGATTGGAGTTGTTCAGTTACCTTCAATGTGAAGCTCATGTTATATATATAGTGTTCCTTACTTGCTTCTCAAGGTGAGTTCATGGAGCATAAGTGCTGCCAGGTGTCCTTTCAACATTACTCCACGTGGTGGACCACTTGATAATTGCCATTCGTTGTATGTTCTCATTGTAAGCATGCTGATAACAAACCACATTCCCTTGGCTCAACAACTTCTGTGATTTTAGGTGTGGGGGACCAGTTGAGGTGGCATCCTGCACATGCTTGCACTCACAGATCCCACGTTTCTTTGTGAAGCTTCTCTAGCTCGGTACTTACGTTCTTCAGTTTGGTACTGGTGTGCCTTAGCTCGGCCTTTTCCAGGCTCATTTACAGAGATGGGCTGGGTTATTATCTGTTCAGCCCACAAACCTCGTCTGCACTTGCACCAAAGACTACGACTGGCCAATGACCTTTTCAAGGGGTTGGGCCCAAGTGCTAGAGAACTTGGGCGTACTATTGATCATGAAATTGGGCTCAATTGATCTGTCCATATACTCATCTGACCCACTTGGATTTGGACTTTGTCGGATTGGGCCGGCCCAAGGCTTAGACTTGGCCCATTTCGCATTTAGCCCCTTCAGTAAGTATAACATTATGGAGTGCAATTTTGTCTATGCTTATCCTTTTAGTTTATTAGTTTCATTTTGATAAAAGATTTTGTGCACATGTGTGAAAGCATATGTTAAGAAATTTAAAAATATCATATATTCTATAAGAAAAGCATGTGTAAAAGAAATGTACAATACCTTTAAGCCTCGTTAAGACACACATTAACTAGATCTTTTGATAAATACTCCTTCCGTCTCATTTGATTTGTATATATTTTTATTTTTCACTTTCGATATTTTTAAAATAAAAAATGACTTTTTAACTAGTCAAAGCATCAAGGGTGTTGATTTTTAGCATAAATTGCAGTATCCAAAGTTCATGATTAATATAAAAAAAAAAAAATTTGGTTTGTGTTTGAGAGATGTGTTTTAGAGATAAAAAGTACGAAAACATGTTTGGTTTGATTTTTTGGGAAATTTGTTTTGGAAAATTGTTTTGAGAGAGAGTTTTGGAAAAAGTGATTGATTTGATGTGTGTGTGAGAGAGATTTGTTTGGAAAACTTGTTTGGTTTGTATGTTTTGGAAAAAAATTTTGGAAAAATTTGTTTGGTAGAGAAAATTTCTGAAATATTGTAGAGAAAATTTCTGAAATTTTTTTCAGAAACACAAACCAAACCTACCTGTAAACGATTTTTTCTTTTTTTAATGACAAAATACAAATATATGAGTTTGACGTATATTTATTAATATGAGTCATGCTATCTTCATGTCTAGATACCTTTAAATTTTGATTCTATTTAGACTGATTTCATCACATAATAAGAATCATCAATTTTTTTTTTTTTTTATTAAAAAAAATATAGAGTTATCAACAACAACCCTTCTCTTATTGATAGAAATATTTAGTCAGAAATCTGTTCATATATAGTATTGCTCATAAAAATTATTTTTCATATTAAAAAATATATATATATATATATATTGATTTGATATTCTTGTCTTGCTACATTTATATGAATATTTTATTTTAAATGATTAGGTACAAAGTTGTCTCTAGTTTGGGCTTTACCAAAGTTTAAACTTACTTTGCTTTTCTTTCTTTTATTTTTTAAGGGTCAAATTAACAGTGTTGATGATACCTTTGAACAGCAGTGCAGAGGCTTTCCCTTGGCATTCATTTTCATGGGTTTGTAGTCCGGTCACATTTTCTTTTTCATGAATATATTTCATTATTATCAAAATTTGAAATTTGGTTTAGTTGTCATAATTTATCTAGATATTATACGACTAAAACATGCGAAAAATCAGTCAAACACTTTTCTTTCAAGTGTCATTTAGTGTAGCTTTGGTTAGGCAACTTGGCCAAATGACTTCCATGTGTTAGCATTTTGTTTATTTGCTTGTCTTTTGCAACAAAACCAAGAAACAAGAAAACAAAAGAAGAAAGAGAACAAGAAAGAGCGAAGTGTGGGCAATATGGTAGTTTGGGAAAAGAAGCAAGGGTGAATGATTGTAATGGGAAAGGTTGATGCGTGGAGTGGAGTACGATGACACCTGTCGATGTCACAAAAGAGAAGGGAAATGAGGCGGACGGAGCTACTGCAGGATTGCGAGGCCCAGACAACGAATTACAGGTGGAGGTGGAGAGGGGTGTAATTATGGTCTGTCCCATTCGGGCCTAAACTCAGGTCAGCTCATGCAGAGTCTTGTGGTTTTCATTTTTTGGGTCGGGCCAGGTCAGCCCATAGTCCAACAAGTAGGGCCAGACCCATTCAGAATAGGACCTAGGTATGCTTTCTTTTTTTCTTTTTTTTTTTTTCCTTCAAAAAATAAATAATAAATACATTATGTATATAGATTATTTATTAAGGAAAAAAAAATTATACTATAGTATTTTAGTTAAGATTAATGAGATGTTTTGTTATGTTTCATGTATAGTACTATTTAAATTTAATTATGCATGACTTATATTTTTTTATTATAAACTTATATTTAAAAAAATATGCAACTATGTAATTTTTTTGTTTTGAAATGAAAAATTTTATATATATAAATAAAACTTTCAATATTACAATTATTAAATTAATTATATAACATTTATTGAATGAATAATTTTTATTTCACAATAATAAAATATTACAAAAGAGTTATGCTAGAGATCCCAAATATTGTACCAAACCTGTCACATAGGTATGAGACCCACACATATATGGATTTGTGTGAATTTCATCCCATATGAGAGGTTTGATAGAATATTTAAGATACATAGCACTTCTCATTACAAAAATTTATATCATTAAATAAAATATGTATAGATTATTGATAATAGTAAAGCAATTACATCACTATAGGTCAAGTACATCCCAACTAGGTTGGCACCTACTAGTCTATCAATCATTTGCATTATACTCCACATCAATAATCTAATACAAAAAATATTTTTAAAAAAATAATGAAATGAAATAATAAAAAACAAATTGTTGATCAATCATCGGAGGAAACAGACAATTCAGTCGCGTTGCCCAAGGATATGTCATCCAAATCATTTTGAATTCTCTCCCTCTCACTACAATTTTGTCTTCTCATAAACGAATGCATATGTTCTCTAGATATTATCAATACCAACCATTTGGGGTAAAAGTCATTGTAGTAATCGCCAAAGACCCATTCACATACACTAAATGTTGTTTCCGAATCAACTGTAGAAATAGGAATGATTAGCATATCATGACCTATCTGTGAAACCACAAGCCATATAGTTTCATTTTGTTTCCGTTAATCCAAAATGTTAAAATCATCGAAAGCATCTATTGATGGCTTTCCTATAGCGATTCTGGTTTAGACCCGACCCGTTTGATATTTTAGATCCGAATTTTATTGTTGTATATGGTTGTTCATGCCTTATTTCATCTTACACTTCATTGAGTTTGGTTATCGTTGTGTTTTGGTTGCGTTTGGAACAAGTCGGGAGTTAATCTTTCAAAATAGTTGTTGCCCAGCTTTTGACTTTTTCGCTTGAGCGACACTTCCTGTACCCGAGTGGTATTTGTGAACTTCCAATACTTTTACAAGTCTGTAGAGATTCTTGAAGTTGGTATTCTTCACTCAAGCGGTTCTTCTTATGCTCGAAAGAAAGGCTTTTGTGCTCAACCATGAGTCATCCGTCTGCAAAACTTCTAAGAGTTCGTATTCTTCGCTCGACCAACAAACTTCTTCACTCGAGTGGTCACATCTTTTGTCTCTGGGCGCTTAAGTGACACTTCTTGCGCTCGAGCGACCTACGCCAGATATCGTAAAAAGTCGCTTTTGAGTCACTTTTTCTATTTCACTCTCTCTCTCTAAACATTCTAAAACCCTAAGTTAAGACCCTCTCTTTCTAAAACTCTATCTCTCTATCTACAAATATACCTAGATCCTTCCATTTCTCTACCCTAGTTCATTTGATAAAAAGATAGAACACGTCGGGGCTTCCTTTTAATCCGAACAAAGTTGGGTTTGGGTGTTGTTGAAATTTCCTATAATCTCTTTCTCGTCTTCTAAGCTTGAGGTGTGAAAAGGTATGGATTCTTCACACTTTCTATAAGTTTTAACTTAGTCATTTGCTATTTCTAAACAATATTGTGATTTGGAAATTTTTGGAACAAATCTAGGGTTTTGGGTAAAAATCAAAAGAGGGGTTTTTAAATGGATTCTTGGTGATGAAATCCTTGGGATTGATTCATAAAGAGAAAAGTGGTTTTGCCCTAAATGTCTCAAATGTTGATTTTGTATAAATAATGGAATTGATATTGAAATTGTGAAATTGGATTGATATTGATGAGGATGGTGGAGTTAGATATGTATTATCACTCACATTATGAAATTTGGAAAGTTTATCTTTATTGATAATTGTTTATTTGTTTAGAAATATCTGTTTTGGACTATCGGTAGAGGATAACTATGATTGTTGTAGAAATTGCATGGGAATTAGGAGAATTGAAACTATTTTATCATTCATTTGTATTTAGCATTATCTTACACTTATACATTAGAAATGTTTATTGTTTCGAGAAAAAAGGGTGAATTTGGGAAGTGTTGTCACGTTGAAATAAGTTGGCCTGAGTGTCCATGGTAAAAGTCCAAAAACCCACGCATATACATGGATGCCGATCTCGTGAACGAAATTTTCGTGAAATGACAATAGTAGTGATTGTATAGGCTACGTTTACATTGGTGCCGGTATACGGTTTCCTACGGACGAAGTTTCCGTGAAAGGTTATATTTGTTTTGAAATTCCTAGAGTGGCATTCACAGCCCAATTTTCTATTGTAAAGGAAATGATTTACAAGTTGTGTTATAACCTAGCATTGTAGGATTTTGAAAGAGATATTGTCATGACCCGAACCCGCCACTATAGATTAAGGTCATAACTGGCCAGTAATCATAAGATTACCTACGGCCTCAAACCTGATATCAATTAATAATTAATAATATGGGGCCAGATGTGGAAGCAAACTTAAAAATTTTGTCCAATGAGTTATACTTACATGGCATATCAAAACATTTCACATATACTTAATAATAACTCACACCATATATCAGTAGTTAACATCTTGCATACACAGGATCATTCAAACACATAGTCAGCTAAACCAAAAACTTATACACATAACGGTCTATCATGACCAATAGAAATAGAAAAAGAAATACAAAAGATCATAAACAAAGCCTCTTGTGCGAGGCACCTGGGTTAACTTCACGAAATTCGGGTTCCTTTCTTAAATTCCACTAAAGCTGGGATTGAACGGCCCTTTGCTCATCTACATGCATATAAATAAGAGTAAGCTAACGCCTACTGAATAATCAAAATAAAGAGGTTAATAAATGAGATTCGTTCACAATGAGTCATACTTATAATGAACACATTTGAACCACTATTCTCATTCACATCAGATTTACATATCTAAACATATACAAAACGACCTCGGGCCCAACACATCATATCCATATGCAAAACGATCTCTAGTCTAATTCTTATATAAAACAAAAAGACCTTGGGTCCATCTACACAAAATGACCTTTGGTCCAACTGATTCTTTATTCAAAATGAGCTTTGGTCCAACTCAAACATATCAAACGGCCTCTGCCCAATTCAAACATATCGTGTATCAAATGGCCTTGCCCATTCTCTTTATATTCATATCTATGCATATTTCATATTTATGATCATAATCCCTTTTCATTCAAACGCCCTTGGTCCATTACGCTATGTTCAAACGGCCTTTGGCCCATCTTTATATTCGAACATATCAAATGGCAAATGGTCTTACGCCTAATTCGTACATATCAAACGTATGAAACGGCCTTATACAAAATTAGGCATATAGAATACTCATTCATATTTCAAATCAACAAATCCGTGAAGCTTATACAGAAGTAGCATTTGGAAAGTAACATACTTGAGAATATCTTTACTAAGATATTACTTACAGTGTTTCGCCGATGGATTTTCCCTTGCACTTGGCCCTACACATTTCATATTACAATGGGTCATAAGCGATTCAATACGTTCTTAACTTATTATTTCTCTTAGGCTTCTTTCTTATCCCTTTAGGTCATATACAAAGCTCAATGCATGCCTAAGAGTGCTTAGAAATGAAAGAGAACGGAAAATGAAACACAAAACATCTTTTCAAAATTTTTGAAGCAGGTCTCCCCGCTCGAGCGCAGATTTCGCCGCTCGAACGGACCCCTTTGGTCTGCAAAAGTACTAGTTACTTCATTTTTACGCACGAGCGTGACTTCGGATGCTCGAGCTGAGAGCCAAAGTGTGTGTTTGGGCGCCCGAGTGTAATCTTCGCCAAGCGGACATCATGTTCGCAAGAAAACTTCGAACTAACATTTCACGCTGAGCGATGCTTTCTCGCCGAAGGACATGCAAAATTCGAATTTGCATTATTCTTGAAGCTCAAACTTAGCATTCAAAGGTTCAAAGTTTGTGTTTTTGGTACAAAATCATGGAAAAACATTACATAGCATGAGAATATTGGTTATTTAAAACCAATTGTCCAAAACCATGATCTAATTCTCAAATTAATCAACATTTCTCTTGGTATGGTCAAAGCTCATGCATTCAAACTTTATACAAGCTTCATATCTTCACAAACCTTTCATGCATGTCAATTATTGACTCCAATCCCACTTTAAATGGCACCAATGATGTTCAAAATCATGGAATCTATTAGAATTATGCATGCATGTATCATTTGGTGTGATATTCTTCATGTTCTCATAATTAACTTCTAATTGTAACATGAATCTTTTGAATTGAGTTCCATACCATGGAAATTCTTACATGCATGTAGTATATGACTCTCAAATCAACATGAGCTACATGTTTCATGCTAAAATATGCAAATTCATGGCAATTTCTCACATGCATGTGTATATTGACTTCAATTTCATCAATTACAACTTAATTCTTGCTCTTGGTTACATATTCTCTTTGAATTCATATAATTACAAACTCAACTCATGAATTAAGGGTTGGTTACTCACCTAGGAGCTTCAATTCTTTCAACTATAGCCAATTCTTGAGCTAATCCTCTTAGTTTCTTGATTTCTCTTGCAATTCTTCAATGTTGACCCACTTCTCACTCTAATTTCTCTCTCTCTCGTGGAGTGTAACTTGATTTTGAGCTAAAAATGGTGAGTTTAAGTGTATATGGGGCCTATTTATAGGCTTATCTAATTAGACTTGGTTAAGGCTAATTAACTATACCAAATTCAATCAGTTTAATCTAATTATTTTGATCCAAATCAATTTCTAATTAAATTTTACCGTAGGCTCTAAAAATTACGCCAATCACAAAGGCGTAGTCAATTTCGCTTTCTGTGGCCGATAAGGCCTTCAATTTTCAGTTAAAAGCACAGATTCTAATAGATTTTCCTACAAAGGAATAGATACAAAGCCAAAATCACATATAATCATGCAATTAACACCCAAATTCAAATTAAGCACATAATTACAAACATAATCATGATTAATTAACATAATACAGGACAGGGTTATTACAATCTTCCCCTGTTTAGGAAGTTTGGTCCTCCAAACTTATTTTTTCTTTAGTCGAAAACAATTTGGAATACTTTTATTCAACGGTTCCAATCCTTTTGATAGTCATTTGCTCAGTCTCTAAATCAAGCAACACTCTGTCCTCAACCAGTCAAAGTCTTACCTTTTCCGCCATACAAGGCTTTATATAGTGCCATACCGAAACTAGAGTGTAAGTTGTTGCTGTAAGCAAACTCTGCCAATGACGAATAGATTTTTCCAAATTCCCTGAAAATCTAATGTATACATTTGGAGCATTTCATCCAAAATAAATAAAAAAAAAAGTTCTTTCTGATTATACATCGATTTGTAGATGGAAAGCAGCGTTGAATCACAATTCAGTTCCCATTGCCTTTTGAAGGCTTGTCAAAATTCAGACACATTTTAGGATTTCTATCTAAAACAATAAATACTGGGACCCCATGCAAACAACCAATCTTATCGATGTAAACAGTGGCTAGTCTATAAGCATCATACGAAAATTTTACAGGGAGGAAATGAGCAGACTTAGTAATTCTATATATAATTACCCAAACGGGACTTATACCTTGGGTGCCCAAGGTAACCCCACAATGAAATTCGTAGTCACATATTCCTATTTCCATTCCGAAATAGAGAGAGGTTGAAGTAGTTCTGTCTATATCTGATATTCGACTTTGACTCATTGGCACTGAAAACATTTAGACATAATTTCAACAATTTCCTTCTTCATGATAGGTCACTAACATATTTACTTCAGATGTCGGCTATCTCTACCCTAGAAGTTTGGTCTATTCCCTCGTCACAGAAGTTCAGTTCATTCTTCAATAATTCCGCAATTCACAATCCAATTCAGTATTTAGTTCAGTGACTCATCACAGTTATCCAAGGTCAATTAAAAGTCTTTAGGAATATAAAGTGGATCCAGATACTGATTCCCGAGTCAACAAAGGTAGCAACGAAGCAATTAACCACACGACGTACATAGTCCACATATCCCCACAGCATTGATTGTAAAGTACAATAATATCAAGGGCCAATTTCTAACATAATACATGTGTTCTCAATCATTCAACAATTTACCATAATTCAAATTTCAATGTTTGATTCCCTGCTCCATCAAGTCTTTCAACGTTATCTCGATAGTCGCCAATGAGCATAAAGCACCAGATATTAATCCCATGGCATCAAAGGTAATATCGGAGGAGTCAATCACATGTTAAGGACAATTTACACATCCTCAAAGCCCCAATTGCAATATAATGGCACCGAGCAATCATTTATGTATGCACTAAATTCACACACTTTCGGATAATCGAGGTTTTCTAATCCCAATAGTGTTCACAATCAAAGCCGTCATGTTAACAATTATCAGAATATAAATTCCCAACATCCTATAACATCAAGCAACTATTCTCTTATACAAAACAAAACATATTTTGACCACCAAAGATAAATGTTCAATATCATTATAATCAAATTGATTTGTCGCCATCGATTCCTATAGCGCCAAATAGATAAGAATTCAAGAATACGTATAGCCATTCCTTGAACATCCAATCACCGGATTTGCACAATTTCGCTCATTTATAACATGTATGTCTCCAACAATTAAAGGTTGGTTCTTAATGGTGTTCATGGTTAGATCGGTCTGTTGATAGCCCACATAAGGTCTTCTAAATAAGTCAAGTATTCCAAACGGATTCAAGTTTTGGGTCTATCAATTTTCTTGCCAAAAATAATCAGGTCATTTATTCATAAGCAATTCGTAATCCCCCTTAACAAAATCAAATCAGATAGAGGGTCTTATCAAATCAATCCAGACAATGGTCTTGTTAAATTCAATCAAACAAAGGTCCCATCAAATTATATCAAATGAGGGTTCTATCAGGCCAAATCAAACAAAAGTTCTATCAGATCGAAACAGATAAAAGTTTTCTAAAATAGGGTATATTTGGTTCTGTAAGGCATACTTTGTTTGTTTAGGTACATAGTCAATAGTTTCACAACTGTCCTAAGTTCATCAGTTCTCAAAGTCATATCAGAGTTATTCATCACAACTATTCATATCAAAGTATTTCAGGTCATGTACAATATGGCATTGTCCACATAAGTTCATGTGTAGTTGCATATGCATGCAGTTGTTCATATCAGGAGGTATTTATCATAATCAATACAGCAGTTCCCAAATAAGCCTTATATGCAAGTACATGGTGCACAGTAACACATTAAACAAAGTTCCTTGGTTGCACATAATATAGGATTTGTTACACAAAAGTTCAAAATCAATCACAAAAGCATAGGTTTACGAGTCAAGCCTAGTATAGTCACATAGTCCAGTCAATTGTCTGCCAATCAAAATACATGATCTCACAATTTATAGAGTTCATTATTTAGGGTGCTCAACTTAGTCACACAATCACAGAGTTATAATTTTAGTGGTTTAGTCATTGATGACGGTGATATAACAAATCACCCTGAGCATAGGTTTAGATATATATGTGCATGTACAGAGTCAATCAATATCCCAATACGTATTTCACAAATTTCCCAAATGGGGCAGATACATACAGTAAATAAGGTATTGATCCTGTGGGTCTAACCAACCTAGATACATATAGCAGATATGAAAGAATGCGCCGAATCGAATCAAATAATATCCTAAGCAAAGATATACACATGTATAGTCCAGAATCAGTCAACATATAGGCATTCATTTATAAACAGTATAGATACCTAGGATAACAGTCGCAGTATTCTGAGTGCTTTCTGAGACGAGTGCAATTCCTGCCATTGGTATGAATCCAGCTGAGACAACGGGTCTATTCACGTTTTGTTTAGTTCAGGGACAGTTTATTACCATATGGTCCATTTTACCACACCTATAACAAGCCCCAGAAATTCAGTAACAAACTCCTCGGTGTTTCTTTCCACATTCGTTACACGTTGGTGTTGTATTCCTTGTAGAGTTTGATATGCGCGATGATCCTGTATTTTGCTTTTTAAATGATCTTTTTTTTTTTGAGAAAAAGCCTTGTCTCTTGCTTTTCCATCCAGAAGATCAATTCATGTTAGCTTCGGTCATCAGTGTTCAGTCTAGCACCTCAACATATTTTGTGACTTCCAACACATTCACTTGGTGCTCTTATACCGGTGGCTAAAGGTTCTTGCCAGAATCAGAATCGATGTTGTTGTCTTAAGATCTCTACCATTTCTTGTACTATTCTTTCCAGTCTATCAAGTCGGGCTGTGGAAGAGTCTACCAACTCGTATGCCCTTACTTTATCCATGATCTACACAAACACTTATTAAGCCATGCCAAATACAGGAATGCCCAATACAGAAATAAACACAGATACACATAGGTACATTCGCACATAGGCACATCATTACATTCTCATTTTACGTATCGTCAAGACATAATTAATCACATACATAACACATGATTGCATACTTATCAGATATCGCGTGCTAAACACTTACTAAGTAATTATACACTTAAACTATATTCATATTCCACATAGACACCCATTTGCAGAATCGAATGCACATAAGCAACTTTTCGTATCTCATATAATCACATATTTTCAATGCTTACATCATGTACTTATCAAATGGATGCATCTTAAGTCTTTTCTAGACACCTTATGGCTTATTTGGACAAGTTTGTGAGTTATTAACTCATGCTCTGATACCACTCTGTCATGACCCGAACACGCCCCTGTAGATTAAGGTCATAACCGGCCAGTAATCATGAGATTACCTACGGCCTCAAACTTGATATCAATTAATAATTAATAATATGGGGCCAGATGTGGAAGCAAACTTAAAAATTTTGTCCAATGAGCTATGTTTACATGGTATATCAAAACATTTCACATATACTTAATAATAACTCACACCACATATCAGTAGTTAACATCTTGTATACCCAGGATCATTCAAACACATAGTCAGCTAAACCAAAAGCTTATACACATAACGATCTATCATAACCAATAGAAATAGCAAAAGAAATACAAAAGATCATAAACAAAGTCTCTTGCAGGAGGCACCTGGTTGACTTCACAAAACTCGGGTTCCTTTCTTAAATTCCACTAAGGCTGGGGTTGAACGTCCCTTTGCTCACCTACATACATATAAATAAGAGTGAACTAACGCCCAGTGAATAATATTAAAATAAAGAGGTTAATGAATGAGATTCGTTCACAATGAGTCATACTTATAATGAACACATTTGAACCATTATTCTCATTCACATCAGATTTACAAATCTGAACATATGCAAAATGACCTCGGGTCCAACACATCATATCCATATGCAAAACGATCTCTAGTCTAATTCTTATATAAAACAAAAGGACCTTGGGTCTATCTACACAAAACGCCTTTGGTCCAACCGATTCTTTATTCAAAACGACCTTTGGTTCAACTCAAACATATCAAACAGCCTCAGGCCCAATTCAAACATATCAGGCGTATCAAACGTCCTCAGGCCCATTCTCTTTATATTCATATCTATGCGTATTTCATATTCATGATCATGATCCCTTTTCATTCAAACGACCTTTGGCCCATTATGCTCATGTTCAAACGGCCTTTGGCCCATCACAGTATTCAAACAGCCTTTTGCCCATAATCATTATATTCAAACGACCTTTGGCCCATCTTTATATTCAAACATATCAAATGGCAAATGACCTTAGGCCCAATTCGGACATATCAAACGTATCAAATGGCCTTATACAAAATTAGGCATATAGAATACTCATTCATATTTCAAATCAACAAATCCATGAAGCTTATACAGAAGTAGCATTTGGAAAGTAACATACTTGAAAATATCTTTACTAAGATATTACTCACAGTATTTCGCCGATGGATTTGCCCTTGTGCTTGACCCTACACATTTCATATTACAATGGGTCATAAGTGATTCAATCCATTCTGAACTTATTATTTCTCTTAGGCTTCTTTCTTATCCCTTTAGGTCATATACAAAGCTTAATGCATGCCTAAGAGTGCTTAGAAATGAAAGAGAACGGAAAATGAAACACAAAACATCTTTTCAAAATTTCTGAACCAGGGCTCCCCGCTCGAGCGCAGATTTTGCCGCTCGAACGGACCCCTTTGGTTTGCAAAAGTACTGGTTACTTCATTTTTACGCTTGAGCGTGACTTCAGACGCTCGAGCTGAGAGCCAAAGTGTGTGTCTGGGCACTCGAGTGTAACTCTTCCCCACTCGGGCGGACATCATGTCTGCAAAACTTCTGGGAACTAACATTTCACGCTCGAGTGGCGCTTTCCCCGCTCGAGCGGAATGCCAAATTTTGGAATTTCCAGAATTGTTCTTGAAGCTCAAACTTAGCATTCAAAGGTTCAAAGTTTGTGTTTTTGGTACAAAATCATTGAAAAACATTACATAACATGAGAATATTGGTTATTTAAAACCAATTGTCCAAAACCATGATCTAATTCTCAAATTAATCAACATTTCTCTTGGTATGGTCAAAGCTCATGCATTCAAACTTTATACAAGCTTCATATCTTCACAAACCTTTCATGCATGTCAATTATTGACTCCAAAATTGTGATAACCCTGGTTCGTACTATGCTAGTTAATCTTAATTATGATTGTGATTATGTGTTTAATATGATTTAGAGTGTCAATCGTGTGATTATATGTGGTTTTAAATTTCTATCTGTTCACCGTAGGAAAATCTGCCTAATTTTCTGCTTTAGAATTGAAATTGAAGGCCTTATCGACTATAGAGACTGAAATTGACTACGCCATTGTGATTGGCGTAATTCTTAGAACCTATGATAAAATTTAATTGAAAACTGATTTAGAATGAAATAATTAGATTCAGAACAATTAAATTAAGCATCACTACTCAACCTTAATCAATTGGATTAAGGCATATATATATATATATATATAGGCCCCATTTACTCTTATTTCATTTTGTTTTGAGCTCAAATTGGAAGTTACACTCTAGAGAGAGAGGGGCCGGTTCTAGAGTGAGAAAGATGGAGAATTGTCCATTTTGGCTCTAAGTTTGTGAGTTTGGAAGCTACACCCAAGAATTGACTATAGTTGTGAGGATTGAAGCTTCTAGTTGGGTAATTGAGTATAGATTCATGAATTTGAGCTTGTGATTTTGTGAATCCAAAGTTAAGAGGTGATCAAGAACACAAATTGAGTTTGTTTTGATGAATTAGAGGTCTATATACACATGTATGTAAGAATTGCCATGAATTTGTATGTTTGAGCATGCAATACATGATCCATGTTGAATTTTGATTGAAGGTTATGCTTTTGATCACCTCTTCATCATTTAAATTGAGAATGGAAGTTATGTCTCACATGCATGTACAATTCATAGGAGCGTGAGTTTTGAATACATGAATATGTTATGTTGGAAATAAGTTTGGTGTAATTTGGGGCTTGTATGTAATTAATTCATGAGATTTAAGCTTCATAATGTGATAGATTTGGTGTTGTATCATGTTAGTAGATATACATGTGAGCTATGGGCCATAATATACAAGTTACATTAGTTTGAATGCAAGTTTGAAGCTCAAGATGGTTGCTGGAAAACCTGAACTCAAAGATGTTCGCTTGAGTGGGGTAATGGCCGCTCGAGCGTGAAATGCCACTTCCCAGCTTTAGCAGATTGTCCCGCCGAGCGAGGAGAATCACGCTCGAGCATCCAAGGCATATGTTTGACCTTCAGCTCGAGCGTCCGAAGTCGCACTCGAGCGTGAATATAAGGCAACCAGTACTTTTGCAGACCATGGGGGTCCGCTCGAGCGGCGGAGCCCACGCTCGAGCAGGGGTCCCTATTTCAAAAATTTTGTAAAAGTATTCTGTGTTTCACTTTCCGTTCTCTTTCACTTCCAAGCACTCTTAGGCATGTATTGAACATTATGAATGAATTGAAAGAATAAGAAAAAAAGCCTAAGAGGGATGTATAGATTAAGAGCGGATTGAATCAATTGTGACCCATATGTGTTATATAATGTGTAGGGTCGAGCTCGTGGCTTAATCCACTCAGGTAATCGTGAGTAATATCTTAGTAAAGATATTTGAAGTATGTCCAAACCTAGCCTCAGTGATATATGTGGAAAATAGTCAAGCTTTTGAAGAGTCAGCCCAAACGTCTCATGCACGAGACTCATCTTCGCCTCTTTTGTTCTTTTGTTATAATTTTGCTACGATGGCGAAAACGTTGGATCACCTTTGTATATGAATTTTGGGTTTGACTAACTTGGACTTGAATGATCCTGTATGTACAGAACTTTGTGTTATTATTCCATTGATGTGAGTTATTAACATATACATATATGGATTGTTATGATGTGCCATGTAAGCACAGCTCTATGGATAAAAGTTTTAAATTTGCTTCCGTTTTGGCCCCTTAACTCTGTTCAAATACATTCTAATTGGTTAGATGCCGTAGGTAATCTCCTAATTACTGGCCGGTTATGACTTTAATCCATGGGGGTGGGTTCGGGTCATGACAGAGTGGTATCAGAGCACGAGTTAATAACTCACGCACTTGTCCAAATGAGCAATAAGCGTCTAGAAAAGATCTAAGATGCATTCATGTGATAAGTACGAATCTGAAAGCATCAAGAATATGCTTAAATGTTTCAAAATGAAAAATTATATGCTTAAATACTTCAAGATGAAGGATGATGTGCTATATGTTTGTACTTTACTTGTGACGCCCCGATTCTATACTATTGGTTGTAGTCAAGGAAGAATCACGAATGAGTCTTGTGGTCAATAACCAAGTAAGATCCCAGTTCGCCGGAAGAGTCAAATTAGCCTCCCTTCTAAGCCCGACTTTCTTAGGCAGCGCACTATCCTTTTGGCAGATCTTAAAAGGCATTGACATAAGGTCTCATAAGCAACGATAAGGTTCATACATATACGTAGAATATAAATACATAACAACCACGAATATCCTTAATTCAAAAGCTTGTTCCGTTACATTACATCCTAAGAAAATTTAAATCTTCACATAAGTCTTACAAAACCTCAAAAGGAAATTTCTAACTTTACTAAGATAGCCAAAAGTCTTCGAAGGTTTCAGGCTCTTCGTCTCCAGCTATAAGTTCCTCTTCGTCACCTGGCATGATACGCCGTGAGCTTTGAATGCCTAGTAAACGCACCCCGTCTTTTTTTTTTTTTCCAATCCAATACACAATCTTAAATATAACAACAAGTAGTAAAGCATGATACTCAAAATAGATAAACAAAGGGTCACAAGTTAGATGTTAGTAAACTAGAAATCGCCCAAAGAGATTTCATCCTCCTAACCACAAGAATCGGATTCGGATTATTCAGTATGCCCCCTCTTTTGCTGCTTTGTTGCAGAACTAACCTCAGATACCTACCATCGGTTATATACCACGTAGCGCCAACCACAAGGTCTCAAAAGAGACGGTAATAATGGGCCTTGCCCAAATCCCTCCTCACACCAAACCACCTAGGGTCCAAATACAACCGCTCCGTTCAAGGGTTCCGAAACCACTTGCTAAGACTTTAACTTCCAAGTAGGGAACGCATCCCAACAATCCACACTATCATCATTACTCAAGTGATCGAAAACCCAATACCATCCCAATTAAGTTTCCCCTTGGGTTAAATGTTTTAAAACAAGGTTAAACCAATCTTTACAAGATAATAATATCCACATAAGTATGCATCATTAAGATGAAGGAGAAAAGAGCATAACCATAATATGTACAACATCATACCAAGATATGATCATATGCTAACAAACATTTTCATGAACACAAGAGCATAAAACACCTATGCATAACAAGACTTCCAAATTTGATACCATATAAGGATTAGAATAGAAGGCTATTTTAGAATTTTTACCAGACTCAGCCTTCCTATGGTTCGTAGAGAATCTAATCTAGTTTCTAGAACATATTTCGGAAATGGGATAGCTTTTCTAGATTTTAAGTTATTTAGAAAACACTCCAGCCCTGCCCAGATTCGTTGATCGTTACGAAAATTTGATTTTCTTGCAAACCGCTCACTGTTTTTCCATGAAACTAATTTTAGTTGAAAGCTAACTCCTTAAGGAAGATTTTTTCATAAAATAGAGGTCCATAATAATTTTATACATTTTGCTAGAATTTTTTAAAGTGGGCTGCAAAAACAGATTCTAAGGTACAATACCCAAAACAAGAAGATTTATGGGAAAAGGGATCCACTAAGGGAAAATTTTCGTCTCTTTTATGATGAAAACATGCTAACTAACATATATCAATGACACATCTGAAAACAATATTTAGAACCCTTAAGAACATGTATTTGAAAAAGGAAAATGAAAGAGAAGGTTGTGTTGTGGCTTACTTGCTAAGCTTTGAACAAGATAGCTCTCTTCTCCCTTCCTCTTCCTCTCAAGACTTCTCTCTTGTTCCCTTTCCCCTCCTCTAGCTGAAAGTGTGTGTGTGAGTGTGATGCTTGTGTTTGCCATGCTAGGGAGTGGTGATATTTATAGGCAAATTTGGTGTAAAATGACATAGAAGCCCACTAGTTGGAATTGAATAGACAAGCTAGGATTTACTTGGAGTTCAATGAATTAGGAGTGATTAGGGAGCTTAACCTTGGGTTTAGGCAACACCTAGTTAATTCCTAGTTAAATAGTTTTTTTCTTTTTTTTTTTTTTTGGTTTCTAGAATACCATGATTATAAATCTTGAAAATAGGCTTCTCACTTCCCTCTAGGGTGGCCGGCCATTGGGAAGGGTGATGGGGCCATATTTTTTTTTTAATCAATCTAGGTACTAGGAGCACATTCCTCAATGTATATATTTATATAGATCTCAATTAATTGATAGTACTTATAGTATAAGGTACATGTACTAGTTTTGGGGAAATTTGGAATTTAAATAAAGGAGTGAGGGCTTGAAGTTAAATTCATGTGTTGGAACCTTACTTATGTAGAATTTAATTAAATTAGGCTAAGGAACCTAATCCAACTAGGATATTCCGGTTTTGATAAAAAAAATGCTAATCGACAAGATTCGAAATAATTCAAGTAACTAAGGACTTTAAGAAAATAATTTAAACATTAGGGTTTTTAAAGAGAAAACATTTTTAGGGGCTTCACATTACTTGCGTAATTATTTGAATATGTATGCTTCTTGGTATATGCATACTTGTGAAACTTCAGATAAAGAATAATGCAAGTCTAATCAGATGGTGAGAACAAGAGGTGATGAAATAGAGGAGTCTTCTCACGAGAATGGATAGAATGGAAAGATTGATTCAGAAATGGCGAAACATTGAGGCAACAATAGTGGCAACAACCACATCCTCCGCCTCCTCCAAGACCAATTGCTCAAGATATTCGTAATAATGACCGGATAATAGCTCTCACCAAAGAGTTTAAGAAAATGAAACCGCCACAGTTTCATAGGGGATTAGATCTGTTAAAGGTCGAAGCATGGGTCCTCGGCATTGAAAAGCTTGAAGTGTTTTCTTGTTCAGAGACACATAAAGTATTGTTAGCCACTTTTACTCTTGAAGATGAGGCAAGAAGGTGGTGGATGCTAATGCGTGAAGATAATAAAGATATTGGTTGGACACGGTTCTTGGAAATGTTCTATGATAAATACTTTCCACAATGTGTTCGTGACAGAAAGGTGTCGAAATTTATGGAACTTAAGCAGAATAGCATGACAGTAGCTGAGTATGAGGCCAAATTTACTGAATTGGCCAGGTTTGTACCACATGTGGTTGACACATATTACAAGAAAGCGAGACATTTTGAAGGGGGACTCCGGGATGATATTCTGGAAAAAGTGAATGTTCTCAAACTGGAGACCTATATTGAGGTGTTAGACCGGGCCATAATATCCGGTTAACATAGCCAGACAAGCTAAATCATCAACTGACTAGAAGGGTAGTAAAAGACAAGGCTTCTTTTCGAAGAAGAAATTTTCAAAGAAGTAGAATACAGGCTCCTCAAGTACTTCTAATTCTTCCCAAGATACATCTCCTATGTGCAACATTTGTGGTAAAAGGCATCATGGAGTTTGTTACCATGTGTAGGGAGCCTACTTTAAATGTGGTAAAACAGGACACATGACCAGAGATTGTAATCAGAATAGTGGAAAATTAGCTGCTCGCTCAACAGCATCTATCACAAAACCGGAAAATACTATGAGATCTACTATCACTAGGGATACCGTGAGGCAAGGGAGAGTTTTTGCACTTGTTCCGAGTGATACATGGAATGCTGAAGCCGTTGTCTCAGGTACTATCTCTATATGCAATCAGGATGCTTTTGTCTTAATTGATTCTGGATCAACACACTCTTTCGTAACTTGTGCGTTTGCATCTAGACTGAGTAGACCCCTAGAACCATTGCCATATTTGCTATGTGTATGTGCCCTATCTGGGGAATCTGTGTTGTGTGCATCTCAGATATCGATGTTGTGATATGCGTGTTGGGAATGCTATTCTATATGTAGATTTGTTGCCCTTGAACTTTAGACATTTCGATGTAATTTTGGGCATGGATTGGTTAACTAAATATTGTGCCACCATTGATTGTGTTACAAAACGGGTTGTGTTTAGACCACCGGAACAGGAAGAAATCGCGTTTGAGGGTAACAGGGTAGTGCCTCCGCCTTATTTAATATCTGCAATGAAAGCATGTAAATTGATCAGGAAAGGGTGCCAAGGTTACTTGTGTTATGTGCTATCTGAACAATCTGTGAATGTTAAATTGAGTAGTATCCCTATTGTTAGTGAATTTCTAGATGTGTTCCGAGATGAATTGCCAGGGGAATTGGTAGATAGGGAGATAGAGTTTATTATTGAAGTTGTGCCAGGCACTCAACCTATTTCTAAAACTCCCTACAGAATGGCTACTGCAGAAATGAAAGAATTGAAAAAACAGTTATAGGACCTACTTGACAAAGGGTTTAGTCGACCTAGTACTTCACCATGGGGTGCACCGGTGTTATTTGGGAAAAAGAAAGATGGAACCTTGCGCCTGTGTATTGACTATCGAGAACTGAACAAGGTGACCATAAAGAATAAATATCCCTTACCTCGTATTGATGATTTGTTTGACCAGTTGCAGGGATCACAAGTGTTTTCCAAAATTGATTTGAGATCCGGATACCACCAATTGAAGGTGAAAGCAGAGGATGTTGAGAAAACTGCGTTTCGAACAAGGTGTGGCCATTATGAATTTCTTGTTATGCCATTTGGGGTGACTAATGCTCCTGTGGCTTTTATGGACCTAATGAATCGAATTTTTAAGACCTACCTTGATGACTTTGTAGTGGTGTAGACACCCCATTTTTGACCACCCTTAAGACTTGAGCGTTACTGATGGTTTACTTGGTGGTAAAAGGTATGCAGGGCAAAGGTTCAATTTCTTTGGCAAGGAGAGAGACAAATCTCAACTTCACACCCCATTTTGGACCAAATCTATTTTGAATGGTTTTTAGACCTTAAAACCCACTCTTTCAAAACTTTTTTGAAATAAAGTTTCTGCG
Organism: Camellia lanceoleosa; assembly: GCA_025200525.1. Taxonomy (NCBI): domain Eukaryota; kingdom Viridiplantae; phylum Streptophyta; class Magnoliopsida; order Ericales; family Theaceae; genus Camellia; species Camellia lanceoleosa. The sequence continues at coordinate 92,625,802 of CM045758.1, read as the reverse complement.
ATGTTCCGAGGCTCGCATTTTGTCAAACGTTGTGCTTTTCGGTAAACCGAGCATGGACAAAATGGAAATGAATGAAAGAGAGATAAAATCTTTGAAAACTCTTTTGAAACACCTTGCTTAGGGGTTTGAAGTTGAAGAAAAGGGGAAAGGAGAGAAGAAACCAAGTTGGAGAAGAAGATAGGCAAGAATCGCTAAGAGAGGGACGGTCAGTCCTTGCTAAATCAAGCTTATCTGTCTATACACTTGAATTTAAGCCATGAGGCCACCACCATTGGAAAGATGACTTCTGGGGCTTTATTTTTCATTCAAGAATCTCTTAAATCCGAGTCCAGAGGGCGGAGATATGATTGGTTGAAGTTGGGCATCATCCCGGTTGGACTGAAACTGAGTAGCCTTCACCAAAACAAGCATAACTTTTTGCACAGTTGGAATTTTGATGCATGGCTGGTGCCATTGGAAATATTACTTCCGGGGCTTCAATGTTGACACAAGAATGACCTAAAAAGGAGTTCATATAAAGACGTTATACCCGTTTGAAGTTGGACCTGCATAGCAGATTTTTCCTGCCGACCGACCAAAACAGATGGCCGACTGACCAGTTAAAGTGGCCGCCTGACCAATTTTGCTAATGACGACCTTCCGAGTATTCTATGATTGAATGCATGCAGTACCGTGCCTGGAGTGCACAGACTCTGCTCCCCATCCACGTGTGTGGCTGTTTTGCACCTTTGACCCCTTTTTTTGCACCCTTTGCTCAAAGCTTCTTGAGGAAGCTTTGACCCCTTGTCTTAGCTTCCTCAAGAAGCTTGCACCTTTAGGATAGCTTCTCTTAGAAGCTTGGTCCTTTTGACCCTTTCACTTAGCTTCTTTGAGAAGCTTTACACCATTTCCTTTGCCTATATAAGAGAACCCTCTCCTCCTTTGTCTTGGTTGAGCAAAAAACCAGACCTTACACCTGATATATGATATATGATATATATCACCCTCTCTCTCTATATCTTCCTCTCTCTCTCTCTCTACATTTGGGTTTGTTAGAGGGTTCAAAAACCCTTGTTCTTGGTCCCATTACACTACACCCCCTAGCACAACACCTCCACCATCCATCCAAGCATCTTGGAACTGATTTGAAGAGGTTGAAGGCTCATCATCTTGGTCCAAAAGCTCCAAATTTTGTTGCTCTTCAAGGGTAAGCACCTATTTCCCTTAAACTTGCATTTTTTGCTCCATTGATTAGCCTTACTTGCAAGTATTTTTGGACTTTGTCATAAATGAAAAAGTGTCATATTTTGAGCTCTTCTTGAATATTTATTAAGGACACTTTTCTCGCTTGAGGTCTCCTACATCCTTGTATGCTTTATCCTCTTTGTAGGCTTATTTTGCATCATATCTTAGTCCTACTTGTGAGCATTTTTCAGATTTGTCATGAACTAGAAAAAGTTTCCTTTTGAGCTTATAAACATGTTTACTTAGGGTCACTTCTCTTTTTGGGGTCATCTTCCCCTTTGCATGCTTCATTTCCTCATGATTAGGGCTATGCATTAGAGCATTTGCATTGGCCTTGGTTTGGCCTCTTAGCCACTGAAATCCAGTGGATTTTCAATGGCTTAGATGTGTTCTTGAGCCTTAAAATCAGAGGGGGGTGACCCCCTCTCTCCTTGTCTTGTTCGGTGGCCTTTTAGGCCTTCCAAAGGACCCCCTATTTGCAAGCTTCCAAGCTTTGTTTCTATCATTTTTCAGTAGGTTTTAGGACCCCCATAGCTCATTTTCAGAGTTGGTTTTGCTGTGCTTAGTATCCTTGATGCATGTGTAGAGAGTAACCCCTCTTGTAGCTTATCAAAGGAGCTCATCGTTCTTGCATGTGTAGACCTCATTTCAGTGGGTATTTGGGCATATTTTGACTTGTTTTGTTCACTGTTTTTGGCTGGTTTGGTGAGATTTCATATGCTTCATATAGGTGTGGTATAAACCATGCTTACTAGCCAATCTTGCATATTGTTTTAGCCCTACATGTTAGCACTTTTTGGCCATGCTTTAAATTAGTATTGTGCATATTTTGGGACTGCCTTGGCTCTGTCTTTTTGCTTCATGGTCAAATAATGCTTGCTTTGCATAGTTATAGTTCAATACATGTGCCTAGTTTTGAGTTTCGGGGGCTATTTCATGCATTGGGTGGCATATTTGCATGTTCCAGGACCATTGAGCATCATACTTCAGTGCTGGAACATATGCCATAGTATGCCATAATTCATCCTTTCAATGCCTTTGTGGAGTTGTGTTTTTGCCTTAAACTTGGGGCCATTGCATTGTGCATTGTTTGCATGCATCTTGGTTGCCTCATTTTCATCACATGGCCACCGATTTTGGCGTGTTTATGAAGCTATCCATGTTAGTTTAAGTCCATCATCGCATATTGTTGCATGCCATGTTTGCTTATATGTTTAGGTTGCGTGCCTAGTATACATTGCTCATTTGCATGTTCATGTTGCATACTTAGCCTCCATGCCTAGGTTGCATTTCATTGAGCATGAATCCCTTGCCTCTTGATCAATCATGATAGGGGTTGGGGCCCTTTGATGTGTTTTGTGCTTGCATTTCATTTGATATCGAAGTTGCACACTTTGCTTTTGGGCCATCATGCATTGAAATGCGTGATTGATGGCCCGAGGGTCGAGGGCCACACTCCCTTGAGTCCATTACATGATAAGGAGTGTGGCCATGCTTACATTTGCTTAAAAATTCCATGCCATACACTGCATGTCCTCTCGTTGTCGCTCAAAACCGCCGCAGAGTTTTAGCTACCACGGCTATCTCTGAAGGTTTAATTTACCATCCATGAATGGCCGATAACATCCAACAGTGGCTGGTGGTCATTTCCCATGGCCGGTGGCCATTCCTACTACCCGGTGGTGTTCTACAGTGTGCAGAGAGCCTAACCCAAGACTTGTGCAATCTTCAGAGGAGCAAGGCAGTGTAAACAGAGGCAACAGTGCTATGGCAGCGAGTTTCCAAGCAGTGCGAGTCAAGCATGCATCATCCAAACATTTTGAGGCGGGGGCTGTGGCCACTTTAATTTTGCATTTAACTTGTTAATTAAATAGGAGTTCTGTAATAATTAATTAAGTAGTTAATTATTTATTCGGTTGTGTAATATTTATTCGGGCCCTCCGAGCGAGGGCAATTGTGTAATAAGTGTGCGTGAGTGTGTGTATGTCTTCCAACCCCACGTCTTTCTTCCCTTTTATTTACTAGCTTTCAATGGTTAGATTAGGGCATGTTTTAATTAGCATACAGTATGATAGCATGTTTGCATTCATTCATTCGTTTTGCATGCACTGGGCTCGGCGCATCATTCTAATTGCATTTGTATTTCAATTCCAAGTTGAGTACTTGTTAGTTGCAGCATTTCACATGCCATCTTTAGGATAGCCGAGTCTATTATAGTTGTATTTTGCATGTGTTGCATTAGCCATCTTAACATGAACTAGGATCATGCATATGATTACTAACTAGTTTATGTTTTGGCTTGGAGTACTAGGTAAGCTTTTATGCTTTAACATACCGCATGCGTGTGAGTGTTGCCATAATAACATGATTACCATGAGGCTAGCTGCTTATGTGATATAACTACTTGAATGCCTGTGGATGAAGGTCAAATTACCTAAATTGGAATAATGCATTGAAACTGTGAGTTTTAAGTCCACTAGATAGTGGCAAAACCATCTTTTTTAAAGCCCACTTGAAGGTGGCAAAACCTGCATCTTTAGCCTACTTGCGAGTAGCAAACCATCATCAAAACAAACATGAAATGTTTTGTTCCAATTTAGGCGATTTGGTCTATACTTGTTTGCTGTGCGCATAACATAGTAATTCTAGGCTAATAACCGGAATAAGAACGCATAATGTATTCAAAACAAGATATCACGGTTAGTAGAGGCCGATCTTTGGATCAGGCGAGAGGGGGTGCTCATAGGTGACCTTCCCCAATTGTACCCAAGTTCCTGAGCCGAGGCAACTTTGGTGATGACGAATACGTGGCCTTTGGCACCGAGTCAGGGTTTTCTAAATTCCCCATTTAAAAAATATTTAGGTAGTGACTCTGTATCTGGCAAAGCAGTCCATGTTTGGCACTTCTATCAAAATCTGTTTTTTTTCTCAAAACGATTTGCCGGATTTGGACTCTTTGGTTCAGATTAAGAACCGTGACAAATCGAGTCCGAACTGTAGCACGGAGGCCCTCACGCGGGGCGCATCTATAGTTTCTGGTGACTCTGCTGGGGAGTTTAGAGAGCTTGACTCGAACTCGTGATATCTTGTTTTGCTTTCAGTTATGTGTTTCTTTGCATTGCATGTGCATTGGTGCGCCTAGGACACCGTGTTGGCCATCTGCTATTCCTAAGTGGTTTGCTGGAGGCTTTACTTTGTCAAAGCATGCCATAAGGCTGACCAGTTGCGGGCTCTGCCAGTATGGGAACACAAACCCCGGTTTTACTGGGGCACCCTTTTGACCATTCGACCTAGTGCATATTCGGAATCCATAGTGACCATTCCAAACTAGGACAGGTTGCTTACCCGATGTTAGGTTGTTTGAAACCGCTGCGTGTGTAGTGAAACCCTAGCTTTTGACAAAATAGGACAGGGAAACCCTACCCCAGCATAGGGGTGTTTTAGCTCTCATTTATCTGCTATGTGCTTTAGTGTACGTCTCTACAGGAATGCATGTATCAGTTTACAAGTTTGGGTATCAGGCCTGCAGGCACTAGCATTAGTATTTTGGGGCAATCAGTGCTACCTGAGGGTATCAATTTACAGGCAGAATTTTGGGGCAGAATTCAGTACAGAGCACAGTCGTTCAGTTTTGCTCCAATTTGTTTTGGTGAAATCAGGCTGAGATGCTCTCTGTTTTCTCTTTTGCTAGGTAGTCCTGGAACCATAGCTTTAGAAGGCTCCGATATACCCCGGGTACATTGGACTAGTGTTGATAGACTTTGTTAGGTCAGAAATTCAATTCAAGGGCAACCGGTGTTCTTTCGTTGAGGCAAAGCAAAGAAAGGCCAATCCGGGCTCACCAGTTCATCTGATCCGTCAGTCGCCAGTCACATCACCTTTGTTTGGACTCAGCCGATCGTGATGGCACAGGGTTCGAAAGAATTTGTGGCCGTGATAGGAACGTTAAATCAGGGAACTACCATGCAAGCTGGGACCAGTATTGAAATGCAACGCCCATCTGGGGCATCTGCCTCACATCCAGCTTTGGGACCCCAGCTGAACTTTGACCCACTTCCGCCAGTTGAAGATTTGTAGTGTCCAAATCCTCGAGAAAGGTTGACTCAAGCTCAGGTGCTCAGACCCCTGGTGCAGCCTAATGAGAGGCTTTATTCCCTTGATGTTAATGAGCTCAATCCAACTGTAGTGAAAATTGCGAACCTTGAAAAGCAATTCAAAAAGACACAGGGCCTTAACTCCATTCCCGACATTGAGGATGGGCACATTGAGTCTGCCGTGTGGCTCCCAGACAGATTCAAAATGCCATATATTGACCGTTTCAACGGGTCTGGAGATCCAATGGTACATATCCGACTTTTCTTGGATGTCTTGAAGCTGATGGGTCTGACTAAGCCACAAAAACTCTCTGTGTATGGAAGAACCCTGTCGGGTGTAGCAGCCACTTGGTACGCTAAGTTGGAAGATAAAGTGAAGCAAAACTGGGAAGAACTGGCTGAGGCCTTTGTCGATCAGTATTCGTACAACACCCAAGTTGAAATGACCATGCAAGAGCTTGAAACAACCCGTCAGAACCCAACAGAGCCTTTTGTGGAATTTGTTGCAAGATGGAGAGCAAAGGCAGCACAGATGACAGATCGACCTTCTGAGAGGGATCAAGTGCAGATGATGGTGCGAAACCTTGAGCATGATATGTTGCAAAAGTTGAGAGTCGCTCCGCTATTCACTTTCAAAAATTTGCATGAACTGGGGGTTCAGATCGAGAATGCGTTCAACAGTGGGATCATTCCCAGAACAAGTGAACCGACAAGGAGGGTGATTTTAGGGAGTACCAATGTTGGTAGTAACGTTATTCCCAAACCCATCGAAATCAATACAATCGCCACAGCCAACCCTTTTGCCAAACCAAGCCTACAAACAACTGCCCAAATGAGCTCAGGCGTAAACTTTCACCCCCCTCCATATGAGCCTGACTAGCACACTAAAAGCCTTGATGGAAAGAGGGTATCTCAAACCCCTCGATCCTCAACCTCTACCTGACCCACTCCCAACCAGGCATAACCCCTCCAAGTACTGTGTGTACCATCAGCAGCACGGTCATGGCACTGATCGTTGCTACCACCTTCGTCATGAGATCCAAAAACTCATTGACAACCGGAGGATAGCTCCACCTTCAGACCCCAATGACCAAAAAATCTCATCCACATCTCAACCTAATCCACACATTGGCCGTCCTTTACGACCCCAACATATACATCACCCCAGCCCATTTACCCAAGCCTAATGTGTTTATTCTAGAGAGCCTGGACTTATGCATGATGGGTGCATCTGAACCCCAATCATCTCAAACCCATGAGCCCACTACTTCTGAGCTGATGAGGATGATCGAAGATCTTCAGAGAACTGTGGCAGATCTGGCCTTTGGAGTTTTGGCTCCGTCATCAACCGCATCACATATTAGGGAGTTCATATCTAAAGGCTCCCCAACCTTGGGACGGGTTGTATTGAAAGAAAGCCAATCCCTTGACAAAGTAGAAGCAAGTGGAAAGAACAAAGTAGGGGCAGGCATCGGTCCCCATGAACACCTTCGGTGGGATATTGAGGCTTTGAAAGCTGAAGGACTGAACAAAGAGCAAGTCCTTGTAGTTGTTACAAAGGCTGTGGATGACACTTTCACCACTCAAGTTGGGGGCAGTTTGAAGTAAGGGGCAAGCCGGAAAAAGGGCCTTTGTACCAGGAATGTTCCTTTCAACTCTAGTCCCGTTCTTGGAAGAGATCAGCAAACCCAGTCAGCACCTATCAATCCCTTTGCTGGTGCATCCAGCAAAAAACCACAAACCTCAAAAAACCCACCTTGGGTCCAGAGGGTGTTCACCCCACTGTACATGTCTCTATCAGCGGCCTTGAGGGCCCTAATTAGAAAGGGGGATCTGAAACTCTTGGAGCTGCAGCCACTGCCGGATAGACTTCCTTCCTCCCATAATCCGGCCAAGTACTGTGCCTTCCATCAACAAGTCGGCCACGACATTGATAATTGTTACCGTCTTCGCCATGAAATACAAGATCTGATTGACAAAAGGATCATCACCGCACCAGTCTTGCAAAGTCTATCGGCACTGGATCAGTGAACTTGACTTGTGGGGGGTAATATGATTATGTGATCAGGGGATGAACCACCTACGGGCAGCGCTCAATTTACTCCAGATGTGGCGTTTGGCCCGCACTGTTTTGAGCATTTGCAAATGCTAGTTTTGTAGTTTCTGACTTGGGTGTTGAGTCAGTTCTGTAGTTTTGTTTTGAGTCTGTCTCTTTGTTTTGAGTCAGTCTTTTTGATTAAGGGTCTGTCTTGTTGTTTCGAGTCAGTCCTGTTATACAAAGGTCGGGTGATTCCGGGGGTGTCACCTTGAGTGTCACCATTTTGTTTTGCGTTTTCCTTTTCATTTTGTTTTGAGTCTGTTTCTGCCAGGGAGGCAGTTGTGCCAACAAATCTTGAATGAAACAGCAGTGATTTTCACGCTCTCGCGTTGGCTTCTGCCTTGTGCCAGTTATGCGGTAGTTGAATGAGATACTTGATTTGACTAAGAATTTTGTCTTTCGTGCCTTGAAGTCATTGTAATGACCTCGAGTTTTTCAAAACTTTTGAACACCGCGGTGAAAAGAATAGGAGGAATTCCTCGGGATTTGCAAAACTTTGATCAAACTGAGAGAAAGAGAGACGTGCTAAGCCCTTAATGAATGAAATCATGCTTGTTAATGTGAGTACTGAGAAGGATCCTGGCTTGATCCGGATTGGCTCCACACTGTCTTCAGCACGAGCGATTTGTCGCTTTCTTAAAAGATTTCAAAAATGTTTTATGCGATCCTGCGAAGACTCGTGTGGAATCGCTCTTGAGATTGTGCAAACCTAGGATCACTCTCCCTCAAGACTTGAGCCCTTGCTTTAAAACCTTGAACCACAATTCGAGTGTTCAACGATCAACCATCAAGAGAGGCTGTGTGGCATTGAAGCGACCCTCGAGCCAGAGGCACCAAAGTCAGATCAAGAAGATCAGACCTCATCAGAAGAAGCTTGTGAAGCTAGAACAGAAGCATCCCTCGAACTAGAGGCACAAATGCTCGATGTGCTTGAAGAGCCGAAAATGGATCCTTCTGCAAATCTGAACAACAGTTATTCTCTTCTCTTGGATTCAGATGATTTTGGAGTCTCAGAACCATTCAAAGATGGACTTGTTACACTTTTACCCTTTGAGAGGCTCATTTGGACCGAAAACCCTAAGGCGAACTAGGCAAGAGTAAAAGAAAAAAAAGAAAAAAAAAAAAAAAAAAAAAGAAAAAAAAAAGAAAAAAGAAAAAAAAAAGAAAAAGGTACAAAAAAGGGGGGGGGGAAAGAAAAGAAAAGAAAAAGAATTGAAAAAGAAAAGAAAGAACAAAGCTCGCAAGGTCGAAAAACCGAATTGCGCCTTGGCAAAAGTTAGAGCCCAAAAAGTGAAGGTTAAATACCGAGTGTACCTTACCCCAAACTACGTAATGCTTGATTCCCATCTTTGGGATACGTAGGCAACTTCATTCTGAAGTCCAGCCGTAAAACACTTCAAATTTGACTGTGTCCATGTAATGGTTTTGATCATCTTTGTCTTCTCTGTGTCCGAGAATTTGGCTGTGTTCGTCACTCTAAGGACTGACTACAATGCACTGCGGTACCATTCAAACAAGGGGCAATTTTCCATTGCTATGGGTCCGAGGTCGTACATCTCAAGAGTAGGTTCTGTGCTCGTTGAGCAGTGGCCATTTGCAAAAATAGTTTTTGGGAATTTTTACTGAAGTTGAGTGATCTCTCGAAAATTATTCCATCTTTTCCAAAACTGGACCATTTTTTGGACCTAAAAAGGGAAAAATTTCAGTGCTCTGATACCATAACCGCGGAAGTAGCATACAAAATAAAGGAGATGGATTACGAAATCAAAGATGAACTAATTTAAACAAAGAATTGGAATGCACAAACCAAAATATAATTCAAGTCATAATATATTAAAACATTTAATTGATACAGAAATAACTTGCACTTACAATTGTTGTAATCTGCAAGGATCTTTAATTGGTACAGAACATGGGAATGGGAAAGTAAACCTCACTCGAATCATCTTTCTTACAAACTAAAAGGTTCAAGAAAAGAAGGTGTCGAGTGATTACAAACAATTACAAATATATAGAAAATAAAATTAACTATGCAAAGATGTGAACTGGAGATCTGGCAACATGTGAATCGGGAACTATGCAAAGATGAATCTGGGAACTATGCAAAGATGTGAATCGGGAACTATGCAAAGATGTGAATTTGGCCGAATGATGAAGGCAAATGGGTCAGATTGAAGATCGAAAGGTATTGCCGGTTGCTTTTGATTGATTGAATAGTGGAGCATGTGAATAAAGGAATCAGAATAAATATAAATTGACAAATTTTTCTCAAAAGAGTATTGATTGAAGTCAATTTTATATTTATAAAGAATCCTATGTTGATTATTTCAAGCAAATGGGTCCTGAGCATCTTGAAACTCGGGACGATCCAGTTGATTGGTTGATTCTTCTGAACTGTTTGAATTAGCTGAACTGTCTTCTGAACTGGACTGTTGGACTGGTGTAGGAGATTGTTCATTCTTTGATTGGGCTTGGGCCTGATCTACCAGGAGACAGGCCATCTGGAGCAGCTGATCACTAGTGGATCCAGGTTGAACAATGGGCTGAGCAGGAGGTGAAATGGGCTTAGCTTTTGATTTGGATTTTGACTTGGGCTTTGAATGAGCCTTAGGCTGGTCGTAACTATTGGAATTTTGGACTTTCCTTTGGATCTAATCTTGATGATTTGGGCTTGGAGCCACTAGATGAGGGGTCGCCAAGATTGATCGGAGGAAGAGGGTGACTTCCTTGATCGACAGTAGCTTGGGTTCTGATGGGCTTTGGCTATTGCAGGAGTTGGAGCACAAGTATCCGGAGGAAATTCCTCATAAACAATTTCAATAATCCTGGGCACATTGAACTTAGCCCACCATTTAACTGAGTGTTGTCGAATAATTATGTTATCATCAATTCCATAATGCCATTTGAATATCCATGGAATTTTGTATTTGGATATAAAAGTGAGCAATATAGGAAATTGTGTTTGATGAGCAGTGAATGGGTAAACAGCAGCAAAGGTATGCAATTGTTTCATTAAGGGAACTTGGGAGAATATCTGAAATGGGGCCATAATGAGTCCACCATCTCAGAAACCAGGTTGGTAACTCGGATTTGAATTTTTGATCAAAGGAGATAAACCAGGGGTGAATGACTCATTTTGGTACAGAACAATTTGAACCAAGCATCAACATAATCATGGTAACTATATTGAATAGAGTGGCCAGGAGATCACGAAGCAGATTAGGATTCCCCCATTCTGCTAAAGAAACAATGTTGTGAATATAAAGTGAATGGTATAGGATCTTATAAGCATATACTCGATCCTGAATGGGTTTGATCAAAATGGAACGGTGGTTGAGCAGGATATCTTTGTAATAAGAGAGGTTTTTCTCTGGAGGTGAAGAAATGAAATGACATCCAGAGCCAAAATGGAATTGAGCAATTTCATTAATGGTTTGACTTCTGGGGTGACTAGGTTCTTTGTAGAACAGGTTAGTAACATGTGATTTGGTGTACTCAGTTCGGGATGGGCGAACCTGGTTAATTGGAAGCGGAGTAACTGAAACTGTTTGGCTTGAAGCAAAAGGATCATTAGCCAATGCAGAGGAGTAATCAGGACGGTGAATAGTACCAAGAGTATGGTAACGGTTTACTAAGTCAATGGATTTGGCTGGCGCCAAAGGAGGAGGAACTATAAGTTGATTAGGTTTACTGGAACTAGAAGAGGGGACCAAAGCCTTGGAAGGAGGCCTTGGACGAGACATCTGTGGAATAGGAAACAAAGATTAGCAACCAGAAAGAAGATCTAAATAATTCTGGTAATAAAATAGATCATTATAATAATTATGGCGAAATTGCGTTGAGCTTGTAATCGGTGGTGAAGAATGTATTGGGCTCTTTTAGTAGTAGGTCCGGCCGATTTAAAGTGTTAATGCGGCGTTAACTTGTTTGATCGGGGTTTGGAAATGGGTAATTTGGGTTTTAACATAGGAAATATGTGGAGTAGCACTCATCCCTTACCCTCGTAAAAATTCGGGTAAGAAAATCGTGCAAGGAATTTTGACAACCAGTGGATATAAGTAATATCAAAATCAAAAATACTTAAAATAGATTGCCGGGCAAAAAATTTGTTTACTAGCAAGATTTTGAACATCTTTTCCAAAACATATTTAGTGATTTGGTAATCCATTAAGTAAGAATTTTGATTTAAAATATCATCTTGAAATTTTTGAATACATAAAACAAAGAGATAAAATTTCTTTTTTAATAGTACTATAATTTAATTGTGCTTTATTCCGCACACCGTAATGATAGCGAACAATTTGTTCAGATGATCGGGAGTGACCTTCGGAGTAGAATGCCACCATAACCAATATCGAAGCATCGGTTTGAATAATTTTGAATGAGTCCTCGAGGAATACCAAGACAAGGAAGGGACTTAACATATTGTTTGACTTGTTGAACAACAAGAAGATGAGCGAAGACCAAGGAGGAGGATTATCCTTTAACCTATCGAACAATGGTTGATGATTTTCCTAAGGTCTTTATAAAATTCAAAGAATGTAATTGAGAGATCCTAAAACCGTTGTAATTGGGTTTTATCAAGAATTTCATCAGAAATTTAGACGCAAAACTCAATAGAGCGACTAATTGGGAGAATAGTATTATGGTGAATATCATAACCTAAAAACCTAACTTTAGTTTGAAACAATTTAATCTTAGGGCGTAAATGACTAAACCATGACTTTTAATAGTATAAAAGAATGCGCTTAAATGTTTCCAATGTTCACTAATGGATTTGGAAAAGATTAATATGTCATCAATGTAAACAATTGAAAAATGACTAAATGGATTGAATATTTCATTCATTATGTTTTGAAATTCACTAGGAGCATTTTTTAATCCAAATGGCATGACATTCCATTCATATTGACCAAAAGGTGTATTAAATGCGCTTTTATATCTATCTTTAGGATGAATTTGGATTTGCCAAAAACCACTTTTAAATCAAATTTACTAAAAATAACAGCGTGATTAAGTCTTTTAATTAGGTCTTTTTATTGGGAATAGGATATCTAATCCATTCAAGAACAAAGATTTAATGGTTTATAATTAATAACTAGGCGAGAACACCTCGTTTAATTCAAAGACATTTTTATTAACAAAAAAAGAAAAACAAGACCATAATGATTTGCTGGGACTAATAATTCGATTATTTAATAATTCATTAATTTCTTTTTACACATTTCTAACAATTCATGATTCATTTGAATAGGTCGATTTAGTAGGTATTTGTCTTTCATGAAAACCTTTAATATATGGTAAAGTAACAACATGCTTTTTCTATGCCAAAATGCAGTGGTAAAGATGAGCAAACAGTTGATTCAAGTTTTAATTTAAAATCATTAATTTGAGAAATAAGAACTGGATCATTTAGTGTTGATCAATTCTTTTATAATTAATTTCTTCTTTAAGAAAATTAATATGTCGAGTTAATCGGTTAATAGTATGAGTAATAGAACAATCTTGTAATTGATTTAATTCTAATGGTTCAGAGGAAACAAGAATTTAAATGTGACAGATGTCCTAAAACATGAGTGGTAATTCCTTGAAGAGAAGTGGTAAATGGATATAATAATGATATAAATGGTGTACCTAAAATGATTCTATCACCATGTTTTTGACTAAAACAAATGTAGTTTTGAAACAAACATTATTTTGACAAACATGTACTTTAGGTAATTTATATTTAATATGCATTTTACTACCATTAGCAGAGGTCAATTTCTCTTGGCATTTGTGATAATATTTAGTAGGGAGTAATCCTTCTTGAATACGCTTTAAATCAAAGACCAAGATCAATTAAAGCAACTAGGTCTAATACAAAATCTTCAACAATGATTTTAATTCTTGAATACCATTTTTGCATATAGATTTTATTAAGTAAATTTAATCTTTATCGTCAAGGTTAGCAGATTGAGATCGATTATCAAAAATAAGTTTATCCGATTTGTATGATCGATTCGTGGATCGTAATTATGTTACGATTGATGAGGTGATGTCGATTAGGTTGAAAATCATTTAAATTTTGTTTAAGTTTAATATTGATGATTTCATTTTCTAATTTATTATCTTTATTCAAGTTCTTTGATAGTTTGTTTAATTTGATTGATTTCAAATTGTAAATCTTGAAGTGTAACTTCTTTAGTTTTATTTTTAAATTTTTCCAAAGTTTTAGACAAACTAATTATAGGTTTATTAACCTTAGGTTTAGTTTCGATTGAAGCATTAAGCCTTTCAATTTATCAATATATTGTTGTTTTAGTTGAGGATCTTCTAATTTACTAATTAAATCGATTAAAGCGATTCTTCTTGAGTATGTTTGGTAAGAACGTAAATTTGTTTAACGGGTTTACAACAAACATCGGTACAAGCCAAAGTAATTTGATTATCTGAATCGAATGATTATTATCGAAGAGGAACTAGATGTAGTTGGAGGAGCGTAAGAGGAATCATTATCGATTGATTTAATTGGAAGATTTCAAATAATTGAATTTTGGATTCTTCATTAATTTGGAGTTGATTAACTCTGTCTTTGAGTTTGTGTTTCTCTTTACATTTATTAGCATAATGACCCTTTTGTCCACATTATAGCATGTAATATCTTTATTAGATTTTGATTTGGATGTGATTTAGATTTGTAATATTTCTTTTTGGGTTTAGTATAAAATTTATCATTCGATTTGGAAGATGAATAAGGCTTCTTGTATTTATTATAATATTTTGATTTATGTTTTGAATATTTGTGTGATTTCCTCGAGAGGTGCAACAGGGGTAATCCATATTGTTCTAAAATTACCTAATTCATATTTAGCTTTATGTTTATCTTTAGAGGCTTTTTGACTAAGTTTTAGGTCAATACACATTTTAAACCTTCTTTTTGAATAGTACTAATTATATCACCATATGTTAAATTATCATATTCAATAACACGTAGGGTGACTAAGAACATCTCGTATTTTATGAGCAAATAAACTAGGTAATCCATTAATAAATTTTTCTTTCGAGAATGATTTAGCAGTCTTCTCTTAGCATAACTCGAGAGGTGAAAACATCTTTATACCATCTGAAATCACTTAAGGTTGGACAAGTAAGATTACCGAGTTGATCATGTATCGAGAATATATATTAGTTGGGGTACCAATAAAATGTCTAATAATTGTATAAATTAATTGGTTAATACCATCATGTTGGCAACATCCTAAATTTTCATCAAATATAGGTAATCCTTGATCATCGGTTTGGTTAGCATAGATGATGGAGTCTCGTTAAGTGTCGATTAAATATTTTTCCCACCAAGATTTGAGTTGACCGGTAAAACCGGTAGTAATTAAATTTACAATTTCAAAGTTGAGTATATTGGGGATAGTTAGAGATAACTATTGAGACCATAGATAAATGATTTAATTTTTGGAGGAGTTGATCTTCACTAAGACCATCAATATTCCATTCGTATAATTTTTTGGCAGAGACAGAAAATTGATTATTAACATTATTTTCTTCAAATTGTAAATCAACAGGAGTAGGTTTAGTATACCAATTCTTAGTAGTTTGAGGATTAACTTTAGGATAGTGAATTTTCGCAACTTGGAATTGTTGAGCTAATTTATTGATGTCATTGTCAGTATCAGAGGAGGTAGGATCTGGGTTAATATCAAATTGTTGATTTAGGACAGTAATACCTTTATCTCTAGAAGGCGAGGGAGTATCGGGGACTCTTGCGAAAAGGGGACTCTTGCGAAAACAACGCTCATATTGGTCAAAATTGTTTTAGTAGAAAGCCAAAAACAAAAAATGGTCAAAATAATGAACTAAGGGCACACTTGAGTCAGGTGTTCTGTCTTTTCCCCTTTATCAACACACTTGCTAGAAAGGGCACCCTATTCGCCAAAAAGGGCACCACTGAAGCCAACTGCAAAAGGGCTGAAAGCTCTATCACCCTCCAAGCAGCGAGGTATCGAGCCAAGTGCGAAGCACGAACTGGAATGGGGCAAGATATTCCACTCCATCATCTGGATAGATCAGATCATGTCCAAACTCCCCAGCAGAGCATCGTCAACCGATGTCAATTGCAGATTTGTTGCACACCTAGTTGTAGCGCAACCCCTCTATGGGAAAGTTCACTGTTGCGAGCAGAAGAAAGAGAATCTAGCAGAATGCTAGGGGCATGAGCCTGCAACTTCCTGTTCATCCGTTAACCACCCTGGAGAGGGATGAAAAATGAGAGATTAAAGAATAGAGAGATGTGCGCTGAGAGAAAAAGTAAGGAAAGGGCTTTTTCAGAGAAACAGAGCTTGAGGGCCGAGTGATGTGAGAATCACAAATGAGAAAGGGTGGGAAATAATACCCGGAGAAACTCGCTCCTCGTACACTAAAAGTTCTCTCATCTTTGTAACACGTCTATGTGTCGTGTCTTTTGTTTTGTTTGTCTCGATTCTTGTTTTTGAGTCGTTTCGAGTGTCAATAGATGTGTTTAGGTTGTTTACCTTTGTTTTCCTTTGTTGAGTCGTGGTGCGCTGTGTTCAGTCATAGGCTCAATACCCAGTTGAAAACTTATTTTCATTCTCAATTTCAAAAATAAAATTGTTTTGTGCTCCAAGTGCCGTGCCATTCTCCACATTTGTGCAAAATAAATTCTTTCTTTCATAAACTGCAGGGTTCAACCCGGGTCATATGAGAACAGTAGAACAAGGACCTATCTGAAGCTATATAGGTTCCAGACTGCAAGGCAAAAGAAAAGAGGGAAAATTTGGAGCATCTTAGTGTGTTTCAACTTCGGCAAATTCCGAGACTGCATTCCAGGTGCACCTTCTCAGGCCTCGCCATTTCTCTGGAGTATGAGTGTATCTCGACCCCAAGTGTAAGCTTGCTTCAAGTCAAAATGGCAGTCCAAGCAGCATCTGTGGTTTTCACATGTAGATGTCATCTCTTGCCAATATAAACAAGGTGTCCCCTTTTGAGCTGAGCGTTTTGCCAAGTCCTCCGAGAGGTAAATCAGAGGCACCAGAGTACATATTTGATGCTCCTCTATTGTATAAAATGTGAACTTTCATATACACTTCTATTGCATGCGTGCCGCACATCGTTGTGATTTCTGCATAGAATATGCTTGCTTTCGATTCCGCATAGAAAATGCTCGTATCTTTCGCATGGAAAATGCCCCTATACTTGCATAGAAAATGCATTTTATCACACTTACACTTTGTATCTGCATCGCACTGTCTTGTGCATTACATCTCATTCGTGCTATTTTGCGCATCTCATTGCATTTGCATGCATTCAATCGCTATTTTGCGCATCTCATTGCACTTTGCATGCATTCAATCGTGTTATTTTGCGCATTGCCGCTTATCACACTGCTTAGTGCATTTCAAATCATTCACGCTATTTTGCGCATCTCATTACATTTTGCATGCATTCAATCGCACTATTTTGCGCATCTCAGTGTATTTTGCATGCATTCTGTATATCGATTTGTGATATGCGTGTTGGGAATGCTATTCTATATGTAGATTTGTTGCCCTTGAACTTTAGACATTTCGATGTAATTTTGGGCATGGATTGGTTAACTAAATATTGTGCCACAATTGATTGTGTTACAAAACGGGTTGTGTTTAGACCACCAGAATAGGAAGAAATCGTGTTTGAGGGTAACGGGGTTGTGCCTCCGCCTTATTTAATATCTGCAATGAAAGCATGTAAATTGATCAGGAAAGGGTGCCAAGGTTACTTGTGTTATGTGCTATCTGAACAATCTGTGAATGTTAAATTGAGTAGTATCCCTATTGTTAGTGAATTTCCAGATGTGTTCCCAGATGAATTGCCAAGGGAATTGGTAGATACGGAGATAGAGTTTACTATTGCAGTTGTGCCAGGCACTCAACCTATTTCTAAAACTCCCTACAGAATGGCTACTGCTAAAATGAAAGAATTGAAAGAACAGTTATAGGACCTACTTGACAAAGGGTTTATTCGACCTAGAACTTCACCATGGGGTGCACCGGTGTTATTTGTGAAAAAGAAAGATGGAACCTTGCGCCTGTCTATTGACTATCGAGAACTGAACAAGGTGACCATAAAGAATAAATATCCCTTACCTCGTATTGATGATTTGTTTGACCAGTTGCAGGGATCACAAGTGTTTTTCAAAATTGATTTGAGATCCGGACACCACCAATTGAAGGTGAAAGCAGAGGATGTTGAGAAAACTGCGTTTCGAACAAGGTATGGCCATTATGAATTTCTTGTTATGCCATTTCGGGTGACTAATGCTCCTGTGGCTTTTATGGACCTAATGAACCGAATTTTTAAGACCTACCTTGATGACTTTGTAGTGGTGTAGACACCCCATTTTTGACCGCCCTTAAGACTTGGGCGTTACTGATGGTTTACTTGGTGGTAAAAGGTGTGCTGGGCAAAGGTTCAATTTCTTCGGCAAGAAGAGAGACAAATCTCAACTTCACACCCCATTTTGGACCAAATCTATTTTGAATGGTTTTTAGACCTTAAAACCCACTATTTCAAAACTTTTTTGAAATAAAGTTTCTGCGATGTTCTGACGCTCGCATTTTGTCAAACGCTGTGCTTTTCGGTAAACCGAGCAAGGACAAAATGGAAATGAATGAAAGAGAGATAAAATCTTTGAAAAATATTTCAAAACACCTTGCTTAGGGGTTTGAAGTTGAAGAAAAGGGGAAAGGAGAGAAGAAACCAAGTTGGAGAAGAAGATAGGCAAGAATCGCTAAGAGAGGGACGAGCAGTCCTTGCTAAATTAAGCTTATCTGTCTATACACTTGAATTTAAGCTATGAGGCCACCACCATTGGAAAGAAGACTTCCGGGGCTTCATTTTTCATTCAAGAATCTCTTAAATCCGAGTCCGGAGGGCGGAGATATGATTGGTTGAAGTTGGGCATCATCCCGGTTAGACTGAAACTGAGCAGCCTTCACCAAAACAAGCATAACTTTTTGCACAGTTGGAATTTTGATGCATGACTGGTGCCATTGGAAATATTACTTCCGGGGTTTCAATTTTGACACAAGAATGACCTGAAAAGGAGTTCATATGAAGACGTTATGCCCGTTTGAAGTTGGACCTGCAGAGCAAATTTTTCCTGCCGACTGACCAGAACAGATGGCCGACCGACCAAATTGATGGCCGACCGACCAGTTAAAGTGCCCAGCCGACCAATTTTTCTGGCCGACGACCTTCCGGAGTATTCTACAGATTGAATGCATGCCAGTTGTGCCAGCTGGAGTGCATAGACTCTGCTCCCCATGCACGTGTGTGGCTGTTTTGCACCTTTGACCCCTTTTTTTGCACCCTTTGCTCAAAGCTTCTTGAGGAAGCTTTGATCCCTTCTCTTAGCTTCCTTAAGAAGCTTTCACCTTTAGGATAGCTTCTCTTAGAAGCTTGGTCCTTTTGACCCTTTCACTTAGCTTCTTTGAGAAGCTTTACACCATTTCCTTTGCCTATATAAGAGAACCCTCTCCTCCTTTGTCTTGGTTGAGAAAAAAACCAGACCTTACATCTGATATATGATATATATCACCCTCTCTCTCTATATCTTCCTCTCTCTCTCTACATTTGGGTGTGTTAGAGGGTTCAAAAACCCTTGTTCTTGGTCCCATTACACTAAACCCCCTAGCACAACACCTCCACCATCCATCCAAGCATCTTGGAACTGATTTGCAGAGGTTGAAGGCTCATCATCTTGGTCCAAAAGCTCCATCTTTGTTGCTCTTCAAGGGTAAGCACCTATTTCCCTTAAACTTGCATTTTTTTGCTCCATTGATTAGCCTTACTTGCAAGTATTTCAGGACTTAGTCATAAACAAAAAAGTGTCATATTTTGAGCTCCTCTTGAATATTGATTAAGGACACTTTTCTGTTTGAGGTCTCCTACATCCTTGTATGCGTTATCCCTCTTTGTAGGCTTATTTTGGATCATATCTTAGTCCTACTTGTGAGCATTTTCGAGATTTGTTATGAACTAGAAAAAGTTTCCTTTTGAGCTAATAAACATGTTTACTTAAGGTCACTTCTCTTTTGGGGTCATCATCCCCTTTGCATGCTTCATTTCCTCATGATTAGGGCTATGCATTAGAGCATTTGCATTGGCCTTGGTTTGGCCTCTTAGCCACTGAAATCCAGTGGATTTTCAGTGGCTTAGATGTGTTCTTGAGCCTTAAAATCAGAGGGGTGAGCCTCTCTCTCCTTGTCTTGTTCGGTGGCCTTTTGGGCCTTCCAAAGGACCCCTATTTGCAAGCTTCCAAGCTTTGTTTCTATCATTTTTCAAGAGGGTTTTAGGACCCCATAGCTCATTTTCAGAGTTGGTTTTCTTGTGCTTAGTATCCTTGATGCATGTGTAGAGAGTAACCCCTCTTGTAGCTTATCAAAGGAGCTCATCGTTCTTGCATGTGTAGACCTCATTTCAGTGGGTATTTGGGCATATTTTGACTTGTTTTGTTCACTGTTTTTGGCTGGTTTGGTGAGATTTCATATGCTTCATATAGGTGTGGTATAAACCATGCTTACTAGCCAATCTTGCATATTGTTTTAGCCCTACATGTTAGCACTTTTTGGCCATGCTTTAAATTAGTATTGTGCATATTTTGGGACTGCCTTGGCTCTGTCTTTTTGCTTCATGGTCAAATAATGCTTGCTTTGCATAGTTATAGTTCAATACATGTGCCTAGTTTTGAGTTTCGGGGGCTATTTCATGCATTGGGTGGCATATTTGCATGTTCCAGGACCATTGAGCATCATACTTCAGTGCTGGAACATATGCCATAGTATGCCATAATTCATCCTTTCAATGCCTTTGTGGAGTTGTGTTTTGTGCCTTAGACTCGGGGCCATTGCATTGTGCATGTTTGCATGCATCTTGGTTGCCTCATTTTCATCACATGGCCACTGATTTTGGCGTGCTTGCGAGCTATCCATGTTAGTTTAAGTCCATCATCGCATATTGTTGCCTGCCATGTTTGCTTATATGTTTAGGTTGCGTGCCTAGTATACATTGCTCATTTGCATGTTCATGTTGCATACTTAGCCTCCATGCCTAGGTTGCATTTCATTGAGCATGCATCCCTTGCATCTTGATCAATCATGATAGGGGTTGGGGTCCTTTGATGTGTTTTGTGCTTGCATTTTATTTGATATCGAAGTTGCACACTTTGCTTTTGGGCCATCATGCATTGAAATGCGTGATTGATGGCCCGAGGGTCGAGGGCCACACTCCCTTGAGTCCATTACACGATAGGGAGTGTGGCCATGCTTACATTTGCTTAAAAATTCCATGCCATACACTGCATGTCCTCTGTTGCTGTCAAAAACCAGTTTCTGCAGGAAGTTTTGGCCGGCTGGCCATCTCCAGTGCCGACCGGCCATCCATGAATGGCCGATAACATCCAACAGTGGCCGGTGGTCATTTCCCATGGCCGGTGGCCATTCCTACTACCCGGTGGTGTTCTACAGTGTGCAGAGAGCCTAACCCAAGACTTGTGTAGTCTTCAGAGGAGCAAGGCAGTGTAAACAGAGGCAACAGTGCTATGGCAGTGAGTTTCCGGGCAGTGCGAGTCAAGCATGCATCTTTTTTAAAGCCCACTTGAAGGTGGCAAAACCTGCATCTTTAGCCTACTTGCGAGTAGCAAACCATCATCAAAACAAACATGAAATGTTTTGTTCCAATTTAGGCGATTTGGTCTATACTTGTTTGTTGTGCGCATAACATAGTAATTCTAGGCTAATAACTGGAATAAGAACGCATAATGTTTTCAAAACAAGATATCACGATTAGTAGAGGCCGATCTTCGGATCGGGCGAGAGAGGGTGCTCATAGCTGACCTTCCCCAATTGTACCCAAGTTCTTGAGCCGAGGCAACTTTGGTGATGACGGACACCTGGCCTTTGGCACCGAGTCAGGGTTTCCTAAATTCCCCATTTAAAAAATATTTAGGTAGTGACTCTGTATCTGGCAAAGCAGTCCATGTTTGGCACTTCTTTCAAAATCTGTTTTTTTCTCAAAACGATTTGCCGGATTTGGACTTTTTGGTTCAGATTAAGAACTGTGACAAATCGAGTCCAAATCAGAGTACGGAGGCCCTCACGTGGGGCGCGTCTACAAGTGGTATTCATTGATGATATCCTGATATATTCAAATAATAGACTCGAACATAAACATCACTTCAGAACTGTCCTGCAAACACTTAGAGAAAAGAAATTATTTGCTAAACTACAGAAATGTGAGTTTTGGTTGGATGAAGTCATTTTCTTAGGGCATGTTATCAACAAAGAGGGGATTTCAGTGGACCCGCAGAAAATAGAGGCAATCGTGAATTGGCCTACACCGACAAATGTAACAGAGGTCCGCTGTTTCATGGGCTTAGCTGGGTACTATAGAAGGTTTGTAAAGGACTTTTCAAAAATAACCGTGCCTCTTAACCAATTGACACGCAAGGGGCAACCATTTGAATGAAATGACAAAAGAGAATCTACCTTTCATGAACTGAAAACGAGATTAACCACTGCACCAATTTTGACACTACCATCAGGTATGGAAAACTTTGTGATTTTCAGTGATGCATCTTATAAAGGTTTGGGTTGTGTGTTAATGCAGAATGGGCGAGTAATTGCTTATGCCTCCCGATAATTGAGACCCCATGAGAAAAACTGCCCAACACATGATTTAGAATTGGCCACAGTTGTATTCGCTTTGAAAATCTGGCGGCAGTATTTGTATGGGGCAAAGTGTGAAGTCTACACGGATCACAAAAGTCTAAAATACTTCTTTACGCAAAAGGAGTTAAACATATCTGACGAGAGGAGATGGCTTGAATTGATAAAAGACTATGATCTTGAAATCTAGTATCACCCTAGGAAAGCCAATACGGTTGTTGATGCCTTGAGCAGAAAAATCGCTGGGGAATTTGGCTTGTTTACTTACTGAACAGAAAGAAATCTTGCAAGATTTTGAGAAGTTCGAGATTGAAGTGGCATTGTGTGAACAGGGCGGATTGATAGCCGCTATTTTAGCCGAACCAGTAATCATTGATGAGATTAAGCAGAAACAGAAGGAGGATGAATTCCTTAAAAAGATAGTTGATGAATTTGAAATGAATCCGAGACTGGAATATAGTGTGGTAAAAGAGGTGCTGAAATTCCAAAACAAATTGTGTGTTCCAAACATTCCCAAGTTAAAGAAAAGAATTCTAGATGAAACTCATAAATCAGTGTTTGCTATGCATTCGGGTAATAACAAGATGTATCGGGATTTGAAACAAAGCTATTGGTGGCCTAAAATGAAGAAAGAGATTGCAGAGTATGTGTCCAAATGCCTTCAATGTCAGCAAGTTAAAGCTGAACATTAGAAACCAGGCAGTCTACTTCAACCTCTCCCTATTCCTAAATAGAAGTGAGAGCATGTGACTATGGATTTTGTTGTTGGTTTACCTCGGATTCCTCGAGGTATGGATTCTATTTGGGCTGTAGTTGATAGATTAACTAAATCTGCACATTTTCTGCCTGTTAAGACTACATTTGATGCTTATAGACTGGCTACTATATATGTTGATGGGATTGTCCGTTTACACGGAGTTCCGGTATCTATTGTGTCGGATAGAGATCCGAAATTTGTATCTAGATTGTGGAAGAGTCTACAAAGAGCAATGGGAACAAAATTGAGATTATGTACTGCATTCCATCCACAAACAGATAGACAATCAGAACAGACCATACAGACTTTAGAAGACATGCTCAGAATGTGTGCTTTAGATTTTCAAGGGAGTTGGGAAGACTATTTGCCACTAGCAGAGTTTGCATACAATAACAGCTTCCACTCCAGCATCGGTATGGCACCATACGAGGCTTTGTATGGTAGAAGGTGTAGATCACTAATTTGTTGGACAGAAATTGGGGATAGGCCTCTTCTTGGGCCTGAAATTGTGCAAGACACTTCTAAGAAGATCAAAACTATTAAGCAAAGGCTCAAAACAGCTCAGGACCGACAAAAGAATTATGCAGATGTTCGAAGAAGACCTCTCGAGTATGAGGTTGGTGACCATGTGTTTGTCCATGTGACTCTAATGAAGGGCCAAGTAAGGTTCGGAAAGAAAGGGAAATTGACACCTTGTTACATTAGGCCGTTTCAGATTCTGGAAAAACTTGGTCCAGCTGCTCATAGAGTTGCTTTGCCACCAAGATTCGAGCAAATCCATAATGTGTTTCATGTGTCAATGTTGAGGGGTTATCTTCGGGATCCGTTGCATGTGATTGATTATCACCGAATAGCTCTTAATGAAAATATGGAATACACGGAATGGCGAGCTAATCATTAACCATCAAGTGAAACAATTAAGAAGCAAGTCCATCCCGATGGTGAAGGTGGAATGGAAAGAAAACTATGGGACGAACGCTACATTGGAAAAAGAAGATGAAATGTGACTACGCTATCCATATTTGTTTCTTGACGAAGGTAAAATAAGTTTGGAGGACGAAACTTCCTAAAGGGAGGAAGACTGTGATAACCCTGGTCCGTACTATGCTAGTTAATCTTAATTATGATTGTGATTATGTGTTTAATATGATTTAGAGCGCCAATCGTATGATTATATGTGGTTTTGAATTTCTATATGTTCACCGTAGGAAAATTTATCTAATTTTCTACTTTAGAATTGAAATTGAAGGCCTTATCGGCTATAGAGACTAAAATTGACTACGCCATTGTGATTGGCGTAATTTTTAGAGCCTACGGTGAAATTTAATTGAAAACTGATTTGGAATGAAATAATTAGATTCAGAACGATTAAATTAAGCATCACTACTCAACCTTAATCAATTTGATTAAGGCATATATATATATATATAGGCCACATTTACTCTTATTTCATTTTGTTTTGAGCTCAAATTGGAAGTTATACTTTAGAGAGAGAGAGAGAGAGAGAGAGAGAGAGGCCGGTTCTAGAGTGAGAAAGATGGAGAATTGTGCATTTTGGCTCTAAGTTTGTGAATTTGGAAGCTACACCCAAGAATTGACTATAGTTGTGAGGATTGAAGCTTCTAGGTGGGTTATTGAGTATAGATTCATGAATTTGAGCTTGTGATTTTGTGAATCCAAAGTTAAGAGGTGATCAAGAACACAAATTGAGTTGGTTTTGATGAATTAGAGGTCTATATACACATGTATGTAAGAATTGCCATGAATTTGTATGTTTGAGCATGAAATACATGATCCATGTTGAATTTTGATTGAAGTTCATGCTTTTGATCACCTCTTCATCATTTAAATTAAGAATGGAAGTTATGTCTCACATGCATGTACAATTCATAGGAGTATGAGTTTTGAATACGTGAATTTGTTATGTTGGAAATAAGTTTGGTGTAATTTAGGGCTTGTATGTAATTAATTCATGAGATTTGAGCTTCATAATGTGATAAATTTGATGTTGTATCATGTTAGTAGATATATATATATATGTGAGCTATGGGCCATAATATGCAAGTTACATTAGTTTGAATGCAAGTTTGAAGCTCAAGATGGTTGCTGGAAAACCCAAAACTCGGCATGTCTGCTCGAGCGGGGTAATGGCCGCCGGCGTGAAATGCTAGCTCTCGCCAGCTTCTGACAGACATTGTCGTCCGCCGAAGTGAGGAGAATCACGCTCGAGCGTCCAAGGCACAAGTTTGACCTTCACCAAGCGTCTGTCGCGCCGGCGTGAATATAAGGCAACCAAAGATTTTGCGGCACTACGGGGTCCGCTGAGGAAGTGAGCCCACGCTTAGCAGGGGCCCTGTTTACATCACGCCCAAACTCGCCCCTAAAAGTTTGGGCATGACCACTACAAAAATGGACGCAAAACCTGATGTAGATAACCTATGGGGCCTAAATGGAAGCATTCGATAACCTATAATAGCGTAAAAAAAATAATATCCATTGAGCTAACACTACTATGCCAGGACCGCACAAAGCGTGTCTGAGATAAATATACAATGGACGTAAGTGAAGATAACTATGTACATATACATCCACATTACATACACATGAAACATCATAATAGACATCTATGGTACAAATTAAAGCAACAAAACTCCATAATCGCAGTGGCCGACACCTAAGAGCTTAGATACTCAAGGCTTGACAACAGGTAACGGAAACCACAGGTTAAGGTTGACCTCCTGGTTGAGTGCCTACAGAAACAGACATAGAATAAAGTGAGTCAAGCTCAGTGAATAATAGTACGTAAATCATATAATGCAATTCAACAGTAAAGTATATATATAACTGCAGCAGTATATAAATTAACTACATTCTGTAAATACATCTCAAACAATCATAGTTCTACTTTTCATAATAGAGCAGCTTTAAGCCCAGTATGTACAGAAGATACAGAATGGCCATATGCCCAAAATGAGAGAACAGTCACCGGCCCAGAAATAACAGAACGCATAAGCATAATCATTTTCATATTCAGATCAGGTCCGAAGACCACAAATGTAGGTCCGAAGACCACAATAAAGTTGGTACCAATGTACCACGATATACACAAATCATCTTATGGTCTATTACAATTAGTCATAATCGTCTCATGTATATCGTAATATTAATAATACTCCTTGATAAGGGCGCTATCATTTACCTGCACCACTCTTGATCCATTATTAACAAAAGCAGAATAAGTCGGAATACACGAGCATTATTGCTTCTCTTGTTCACTACTATCAATAGAAGTATTTTACAGATAACAGAATGTTAGTAATGTTGAACAATCTCAATAATTCACATACATTTATTATGCGTGCTCCTATCACATTACCAATGATCCTGAACCGTAATCGGAATACAAAATTAAGCCAATTCTTTCCATGTTCACATAGATTACACAAAGTGTTACCATATTGCTGCGGATAACAAAATATTATTAACAATAATTATTAACGGAAAAGAATGTACATGTGAAGTACTATTACTCACAGTGTTTGGCTGCTTGGTCTGCCCCTGTAGTTGTCCCTACACAATTTGTAATACACAAAGAAATTGAATCACATAAACTTATTCCGTTCTTAATTAATTCTCTTTATTCCAATTACACATCACTTTGCACTTCAACATAATTCAAACTAAATCTTTGAATCCCATTTCACACCCCACAATCGAGTTCATGTCATCCAGATCCTTACTAAATTATTTCCCTAATTTTTCCTTTACTTTATTACATGAATTCCCCATTTATAACAAAGTTCATTCGCTAAATTTAAACATAATTTCGAAACATCTCAGAAATCCAATTAAACTTGTACACGTATAATTCAACTCACCAATTCCATGATTCTATGTTTAATTTGGGCAACCTCAGTATTTATCATCACCAATTAATCTAGGGTTTCAAGAATAATGAGGATCTTTAGCAAAAATTCAAACTTCTTAAATCACCACTTTTAATTCCAATTTTCCCAATGATTCTACACCTAGGATTCACAATCCATCATTTAAACTCATCAATTTAACTCCCAACATCACAAACCATAAAACCGCAAATCTCAAGTTTGACATCAAATGTTTAAAACCATAAATTTTGCATTTATATACTCAAAATACCACAATCCATCCATGAATTCAAGTATTGTAAAAGAATAAGGGTCCCTACCTCAAGAATCAAGCAAAAGGCAAAGATTTGAGACGAATCCCCAAATCTCGAAATTCCAATCGGTTGAAGTTGTTCATCTTCTTGTCTTCTTCACTTCTTGGTGGAAGGTCTTGCTCAAACCTAAGGGAAATGGAAGTATTTGGGGATCAAAACCCTAGGGTTTTCGGACCTACGGAGAGAAGAGAAGAAGGGAAAAGGAAAATGGAAGAAATGATCCAAAATTCGTGTTTAAAGTCACCGTCGTAATTCCTACTCGGCGGAGAAATTCCCGCTCGAGCGGACTATTTCAGCCCAGATTCCGAAACTTCAAACATGCGTAACTCTCCCATCCGGACTCCGTTTTAGGTCGTTCTTGTGCCCAAATTGAAGCCCCGGAAATAAGCTTTCCAACGATTCAAACCTCACATCCAAACTCAAAGTGTGGAAAAAGAAAAGGGCAAATGAGTGACGGTTGGTCGCAAACAAATTATTCAAACTAAAGTTTTGGATCAAATCTTACTCTACCATCATATTACCACCACAATCAGTACCCCTGTAATAAAATAAGGAGGTTCTAAATACCTTATTAAAAAAAATGCCTCGCATTTAACCCACGTGCCTCAAAATTCAAGTCAACTAGGCCCCGCCGAGCGGCCTACCTTGCGCCGAGCGCCAGACAAACAAAGGCATCCGCCGGCGTCCATTTCTACGCCGAAGGAATCTACAACCTCGTAATCTCGAGCACTGCAAAAATACCGGGAGTCTCACAAGTCCGCTGAAGGCCACCCTCCGCCAAGCGGAGGGAGAAATTTCTCGGTCGCCACAATTAATTTGGTATTGCCAAATTTAGTATTGAAGATGATTAATTTGGTATTTGGCTTTAAATTCAAACATTCTGATTAATTTGTGAATTTTGTTTTAAAACAAATTGGGTGAAATTCTCATTTTTTTTTAATAAAAATTCAAACATTCTCAGTAAAAATCCCAAATCGAAAGGAAATAAGGAAGGAAGAAAACAGCTTGGTTTTTGCATGATTCTAATAATATATTTGGTAGTCGCCAAAGTAGTCATGCCAATTTTTGGTATTAACATGATTACAAAGTAAATTTAAATTTGGCAATTGCTATAGTATGCCATTAAAGAAGCTTATTTTTTGCTCCAAGCTATTATATTATGTCTTTTGGTAGTTGTTTTAAAGCAATCCATTGGAGATGCTTCTTAGAAAAGAAAAGAAAAAAGAAAAAGGGCTAGCTGAGAGAGAGGAGAGAGTACAAGTCATGAGAGAAGAAGAGACATAGGTCACAACCCGCTTCCTGACCTAATGGTGAAGCATCGTGGATGGCCAAGAATAGTGAGGCGTACCTCCAAATGCATGTCACAACTCCAAACCCACCCTCTATAGGTTTAGCATCATAACCGCCAAGAATTTGGATTACCGGCAGGCTCATAGAATCCCGACAGCAAAAATTGAGGGGCTGAAGTGAAGCCAATGACATAAATAGATAGTTGTTGTTCAATGTGAGTTGTGCCGACTTATATGAAACGTGAATATTTAAAAACTTTATATAAGTATTTCCAATAGTCATTTATACATTAATATACCACACACATTAAAAGTATCTAAGTACAAGCTCTAAACAAAAAACAAACAAGTTTCATATACTTAAACAACCGGAATTTTAACACATGAGACACTTTGGGAACCCCTTTACGTGAGGTACAATGGTTAGCCGACAATGTGTAACGAGATCCGTGCATAAAAGCCTTTCAGCGTTCGATTCCGTAATGCCCAATTTATACATATATATACATGCTGTGCTGAGCTAAAGCCTAGTGAATAACATTAACGTAGCAAGGGCGTTAGTGAACCGAAATCCGAAAAGCATGTCATAAGTGTAAAACAGATCATAGTATAAACATTCTTGTATTCTAACATAGCAATGGTACATCCCATTGAACACATCACACATCGCCTTCCGACTAGAGTTCCCGGATATCGATTAAAACACATATCACCACAATGAAGTGGCTAATTCGAGATCTCGTAGAATCACATATATGTCATGGACCCGAATATACATGCCATCCCCATGACTTGGGGACTATCTATGGATGCCATAATAGATTCCAAACATAGAATATTCTGCTCACGTGAAACAATATCATTTCAAAAATTATAACTTATCGCGACAACAATTGAAACATAGTTCATATCAACATATCTTTTACAGATGTTACTCACAGTGATTCTCGCAGATGGTCAATCAATCTCCAAACGCTGGGACCTACAAAACATAAAAAAGTACATAACACCAACATATCTTTTATCATTACGCGATTCGTGCAGGGGCCATCACTTTCGCTTAGCTTTTGTTTCATTGATTCTCGCTTTTCTTATCACAATGCTTAAACACACACACACTTGCAATTTCTTAACTTAGTATATTCCTTTCTTAGTGTGTTTCTATACCAAAACCTCATCACTACTATGTATTGGCTTAATTAAGGTTTAGAATGCCTAAGATGCAAATAGTGAGGAGGATGCCAAAACATGAATTGAAACACTTGATAAATTTTTTCGACAATAAGGTCCTCGCCGAACGTAGCTTTCCTTGCTCAAGCGGACATGCAAACATGAGGGGTCGCCGAGCGAGACTCTCGCTACCAAGCCGTCTACAAACTTGGAGAAAGTAATCGTTGAGTCTCACCCACGCCAAGCTACAACTTCCACGCTGAGCGGATCAATATGCAGGGTTCGCCGAGGCCCAAGTGGTCGCCGAGCGAGCGCCATGCCTGCAAAAAACACCGAGGGTCAGATTCTCCGCCGAGCGAGGTTTCCTAGCAAATTTCGAGCGGATCGTGGAATTGGGTTTCCAAAAATGTAGTTTTGAGCTTCCAAATGTAATTTCAATGGCTAAACTCATGCAAGGGTTAACTTTAAAGCTTGAAAACTTTTTCTAAAACATGAACACATGATCGCTATAAACTCTTGCTCAAAAGCTCGTGAATTTACCAATTTTGAACTCAAAAGCTCTTGCATGAAGGATTTCCAAACTATTTTCTTGATTTCCTCAAAACATGCAAATGGTTGATATGAACTCATGAATTTCCAAAACATTATGCAAGATAAGAACTCGTGATGCTTGCAATGGCTTCAAACTCAAACTTAAGATGGAAAATCAGAGGTGATCTACCAAGAATACACATGCAAGTCATCTACACGCCTAAAGGCCCATCACTTCTCTGCTAATTTCATGAAATTGGTTCAAAGATGTGTTGAAATCATGATGTATGGAAGAATAGCTACGTAAAATGTGCTTAAGACTTTACCCAGAGCTTTGATTTCGTAAATGTGAGATGAATCTTCCTAGTTTCCTTCCTCTTTCTTCAAACCTTAAGCTCTCTCTCTTCTTCTCTATCTCTAAAGCCAAACTGCTCTCTCTCTCTCCTCTCACTCTCTAGCTTGAATTCTCAAAGATAAAAAAGTCAAATAAGTAAAATGTATAATGCAACATTTCTCACTCAAGCTGAATATACACGCATACACCTCACTTCTCCTCAAAAATTCCCACGCGGTTATGCATGCAAGGCTCCAACACACAAAGGTTGTGATCCTTATACTCAACATCACCAAGGCCTTTAGCACACCATACTCTTAATCACATCTTGATTATTAATAGGATTAGATTAGGCACCAATCATGCATCATTTAAATCAAACACAAGTAACCTTAATTTATCCAGTAAGCACAAAATTCAATTAATCCAAAAAATAGTTCCCATCAAGGCTCAATTTAATCACATGCGATTTTTATCGAATCAATCAATTTTTAATGAAATCGCCAAATGATTCTAAAAATTCTAATTAGTCCAACCATGCGTCAATTCCCATTTCACATCATTCTACAAAGAAATTAATATTCTAAGCGAAATTGCAACAGATATTACTATGATTAACATATAGAAAATCAAATAACATGCAAAATACACAATTAACATAAAATTATTTTTAATCACTTGATTAACGTTCTTAATCACGGTTTAGTAACTAATTACGAATCGTTATTACAGCCAATTCTTAAACAAATTAATAAACGCGAGCGGAAATAATATTCAAGTGAGGGTACCAAATAATCATTGAGCTTCTATTTTTATAACAAAATTTATTAACCAAAAAGGCCGATATTTACATATAAACATATCCATAAAAGTGTTGCGTGTGTCTATTTCGCAGCCCCGCATCTAAGACTTCCCAAAAGCTATTTTTGAATTGCATTGGTTCCTAAAAATTGGTAAACAGCTATAAACACATGGCAAAATGAGAAATATTATGCCAATAGTAGAAGGGATACAAAAGAATCATCGATAGTTATGTAACTAAAATATTTAAGATAATTTAGTCTGAACAAATAATCATTTAAATAGCAAAACTGAGATTATGTAAATAAATAACCATAACTACGGACCTAATGGTAATGTATGTATGGACTCAAGAGGTGGCTCGTATAAACTTTAGAGGTGGCTTTAACAATAGGGTAGCACTTAGTTCCGTACAACACTTTGCTCCACACCAGAAATCAGAGTGTCAGTGGATCCATGACAGATAGAGGGTTACAAAGTGACTAATCAGAAGGCCAATGATTATTTAAGTCCCCAATGGTATGGGACCTCCGTGGTAGTACTTATAAAACATAATTGTTTATAAGGTCATAGTCAAATATTCTTTAAAATATAAACAAACATATTCATGGGTTTCATTTTAAACAAATAGAGTTTAAAAATTAATTCAGGTAACTGAAATATTAATATAGTTTATAATAATTTATAAAACATAACTTGTATAAATAAATTACGGTAAGTCAAAACAGATGTAAAATATATTATGGTGACTCAAGGTATAATATAACTCACATTAATATTAACCTTAGCCTTTACTTCTTTCTTTTTTATCACAAACCTCCTTACTTTTTGATTTCCTATCTTCACTATCCTTTATGCTTATCTTTTCTTTTTTTTTTTTTCTTTTTTTTTCCTTTTCTTTTTTGATCTTGATCTCCTCTCCATTTATCTAGAGGTAGGCCTTTCCATTACCTTCACGTGTCCACAACAATCTACTTAAGATTTGGATTGATATCCTTTACATCTATAGTTACCTTATTAACTTAAGGTAATTATATTTGGTCCCAATTCTTTAAAATAATTATATTCTTCTGCTTGATAAAAACACAAACTAATCCTTAATTAAATTACACTCTATCGTATACCAACAGAAAATTAATTATTTATTTTACTACCACATCCATTATTATTATTATTATTTATTTTTATTTTTAATAATATATCATCAACTAGTATAAAATTTAAGAGACAACTTAAATTTTCGGATTGTTACAGACGACAGAAGAGAAGAGGAAAAAAAAAGAGATTAGGGTTTTATTTTAGGAGTTTTATTAATTTTTCAAGTGCTTCTTTAATTTTGCAAAATAATTGTGAGTGCAAAATCCATTTTTCTTAACTTATGTTTATTTTGTTGTTTTATTTATTTATTTGATGTTGTTTGATATTGTACTTACATGTAAATGATGGATTGATTTCAATTATTTTGGTTAGTGGTGTATGCAAGGTTTAAGATTTTTATATGTATTTATTTTATGGTTGTAATCACACTCATAAATATATGAAATTAAAATAAACTAGGCATCCATAAATAAATTCCGAATACTCCACCATGACTCAATGGATTGTTGTTTTATTTTGAGTACTGGTGAGAAAGCGTGTAAAAAAAAGTGAGGATTATGAAATTTGTTTGATTGTCTTAGGTTTGGCATTGTTATGTTTGTTCTCATGAATAGATGAGGGGTTGTGTATATATATATATTGTTGCCTCGTTCTCAAGAGTAGACGAGTGTTTTGATTTACATCCATATGTATATACTAAGAGAATGGGTCAAACTTGGGATGATTTCCCTATGCAAGTTTGGCTTCGGAGCGATGTTAGGTATACGAGAGGCACATGGAATATATGTGTAGGCTAGAAATGAAGAGCCGAAATGGTGGAGGTGAGGTACAAAGATTTAATTATGAACTTATTAGTATAGTTTGAATTGTATTGATTTGTATATTTTGAAAAATAGTAAACAACTTTGTTAAATTATGAAATTTGGGCAGAGGCATGTATACGTAATTCTAAACAACTTTTTTTATTTTAACTTTTTACTAAAAAGATCGAGTAGAACTTGTAATCGGATAATCTTGGTTACAATAGTTTTTATTTATTTTAGCAATGCAGATTTTATATACTGCTTTAACCAATAAAACGAGCTTATTTTTATTGATTTTGTGTAAGCTAAAGTAAAACATTATTCTGAACACGTTTTGTGTTTTAAACTTTTCCGAAAAAAATCATCTTAGGACAGTTTCTTGTCGTTTTCAGTTTCAGATTTTCTGGTCGAATTCCATTTAGGTTCTTCTATCAATTTTTTTTCTCTCAACCTATTCAGTTCCTACTAAATTCGCTCAAGATGACCCTTTAGGAAATTTGATTCTATACAACTTTTGTTCTTTCTGCTTTTGGTCAATCAATGATTTAAGCATGAACGTGCATTTTATACTTTTTCAGCAATTTACACTAACTTTATTTTTTACAGATGTAGACACCCCATTTTTGACCGACCTTAAGACTCAGACGTCACCGATTGAGCGCTCGGTGATGTTGCATACTATGCTTGTTCGGTCCTGTGGTCACGGCCACGTCTCGCCTCCTGTCTCCAACCATCTTCTCTACCTTGTCCTTTGCCATGCAACTGTGCCTTGCTCTGCTTTCTCCGAGGGAAGGAGGGTCAGAGACTATCTCCCGTGGCCGTGAGCTACTCATGGGTCAGAGGCCATTTTGCCCATTTCGGAGTCTTGCCTCCGGCCTTGAGCTGCCAGGTCGGCTTGGACCGCCTAACCATCTCCTCGAGTTCTCCTGCTTTTGCATGTGGCTCGCTTTTAGTGTTCCGAGGAACCCCGGGGCCCTGATGCCCACTTCGGCGCCAACACCACTGCCGGTGCCGTGATTTATTTCGGGACCCCAAACCGAGCGGTTTTGGTCCCGAGCATTCATTTTGCATCAAATTTCTCCGTTTTTGGCGAGACTCGTTTTAATATTTCGAGGAACCTGGGGCCCCGATGTTCACTTCTGGGTCAGATGCCACTTTCGGTGCTCATAGCTTGCTGACCCCAAACTGAAGTGATGGACCCAAACCGAGCCGGTTTTGGTTTGGTCCTAAGCATTCATTTCAAGATCCATCTTCTCCGCTTTTGGCAGTAATTTGCTTTGTCATTCCAAAGGACACTGTCGCAGATACTCACTGGCCAACACCACTTCCGCACTCCGAACCCATTTTGATCCCATTTTGCCTTGGCTTTTGGCCCCGAACGCTCATTTCTCATTAGTTTTGTTCAAACTTGGTGTACCTCTGCTTTCAACATCAGGAAGATCATCGGGGTGGAGGCCAGAATTATCCCAGATAATTTGCTCCTAGAGTCTGCTTTTGTTCACTCGGCCAATGTTGAACACCTTGGGGTATTTTCTTCCAACCAAAGTTACATATCTGTGATCGTGACATCCGAGGACCTTTGGTATAATCGCCGGCGTAAATTATGGAGTTCATTTTGGGCCTCTCCTTCAAGCTCTATGTTGTGGCTCTTGGTTCAATGTTGCCAAATTCCAACCTTGATCCTTGCTCTACACATCCGGGAGGACACTTTGGTATGGTGGTCGGCTGTAATGGTGCATTTCAGCTTGAGCCTCTTTCAAGTTCTATGTTGTGACTTGGTTCAGCTGTTGCCAGATTCCAACCTGGGCCTTATCCCACACACTTGGGAGGACACTTGTATGGTGGCTCGGCCAGAAATTTTGAAGTTGGTTTTTGAGGTGGCGGTCGGCTAGGGGGTGGTGGTCGACCAGGTGGGTGGCCGGCCGCCACCTCCCACAAATTTATCTCACGGGCCAGATTCTTGCATACTGGTCTCAAATGTCCTGATATCTTTCCAACATATCCGGGCATCCGGATATTTCGGGAGGAAAGATTGGGTGCTTCCTCCTTTTACACCCCATTTCTTGCCTATTTGAAGGCCCTCCTCCTCTTCAAGGTTGGAAAACTTGTCTCAAGATCACCCTCCAAATCCTCCATTTCCAAAGCTTTAAACTCCAAAAATCTTCAAGTGTGAAGGTCTTCTTCATCAACACCTAGCCTCACCTTCCTTACTACCATTCCAGCAGCTAGGAAGTGAATTTCAGAGGTTGTGAAGCTACAAATCAGAGCCAAGAATCAAAGAAAGACAAGTCTTCAAGGGTAAGTCCTCAAAACCAACTTGTAGGGTTTTCTCTTGATTCATATCTGTACTCTATTTGGTTGAGAATTAGGCTCCGACCCCTACTGATTTTGTGTTTGTTTTGAGCCCCTCACAACTTTGTAGAAGGGCTCAACTTCATTTGGTGTCTCCATGATACACTTCCTTCAATATCTATCTTGTATGTCACCAATTTGCATGCTAGTTTTAGCCTATTTGTGATTTGTTTTTGGGGCTCCGACCCCTACTTGTTTTGTGCTTATTTTGAGCCTCTACAACATTGTAGAAGGGCTCAACCTCTTTGGCCATTCT
Organism: Camellia lanceoleosa; assembly: GCA_025200525.1. Lineage (NCBI taxonomy): Eukaryota > Viridiplantae > Streptophyta > Magnoliopsida > Ericales > Theaceae > Camellia > Camellia lanceoleosa. The sequence continues at coordinate 92,590,077 of CM045758.1, read as the reverse complement.
ATATACCACCTCTCTTGGAAATTCACTTAGGCCCTAATTCTTGCATGCTTTGTTAGGCTTACTTGGTTCGGATTTCAGCCTTCATCAGGCTTAGAAATAGCCTTGTTTTTGTCTCCTCTTCATGTTATGTTGAGGGCCTTAAGCCATTTGGTGTATATTTTTGGTACTTCCTTTGAAATCCATCAAATTTACCGTATTCTTGCATGTTTTGTAGCCTCTTGTGCTTTTGGTTTTGGCCTTTGGTCAGAACTGAAAGGGTCTTATTTTGACCCCCTTTACATGTTTCATGAAGAAACGTTTGCTGTTTGGTGCATGGTTTGGCAAGTCTCATGATATAGCCTATTTTGAGCCTATTTTGTATGGAATTTCTAGCATGTTTTTATTCTGATTTTGGGGTTTCCATAAACTGAATATGTGCATATTTTTGGCCCTTCTTAAAGTTGTAGAACTGAGTTTTTGGGTTTGAGCATTGTAGATATCACTTGCTTTGTAATTCCCCATTTTACCGTATTTTTGCATGCTAATGTTGCCATATCTGTATATTAATTTGGCCATGTTTCTGTACTGAAAAATGCCATATTTGGGACTGCCTTGCTACTGTTCTTGCCATGATCATATCTTGCATGCATAGCATGGCTATAGGCCATTTCGGGCTTAATTTCACACTTCTGGATGAATGCATGCTTGGTGTCATTTCGATTTGTTTCGGGCTGTTTTCCCTTTATTTAGGTGCTGAAATTCCATTACCGCTTGCATATCATTTCCCATGCCATTCAGATCATTTTTGCATTGCCTTTTATGTACAATGGGCACGACTTCGAGGCACCTCATTCTTATCATTCCCAAGAAATTTATGTGAGTGTGGTTGAGGTCCTCTCATGTCGTTTGCGAAGCCCAATTTGCATTTTCATGCTTCTACATCATTGCCTCGACGGCGTGTCCGCTGGCACGCTTTTCGAGGCAAATTTTATTTTACCCGACGGCCTCTATGCGAGTGAGCCGAGGCTCTCCCATGTTGGTGTAAGTCCATTTCAGATTCCGTGATGCCATTTCTTTTGCATTTCATCATCGCTTCGGTTTGCGCGCTTATGGGCACGACTTCGAGGCACTCGGTTTTATCCGACTTTCATCTTTCATCGTCGCTTCGGCTTATGCTACGCTATGGGCACGCACTTCGAGGCACCGCTTTATCCGACCATCTTTCATCGCCGCTTATGCGCGCTTATGGGCACGACTTCGAGGCACTTCGGCTTTATCCGACTTTCATTCATCATCGCTTTACACGCCACGGGCACGCACTTCGAGGCACTTCGGTTTTATCCGATTTCATCTTTCATCATCGCTTTGCCGCTACCAGGCACGCACTTCGAGGCACTTCGTTTTATCCGACTTTTCATCTTTCATCATCGCCGCTTATGCTACCAGGCACGCACTTCGAGGCACTTCGTTTTATCCGACTTTCATCTTTCATCATCGCTTTGCTTATGCTACCTGCAAGCACGACGAGGCATCCCATTTTTCAGTATCTATGTGTATTCATCCCAATATTGAGTTGTGCAAATTGCCTCGCCATCATGCATCGATATGATTGGTGGCGCGAGGATCGAGACATGCATATATTTGTGAAATACACTATGCCCTTTCCCCGCCTCCGCTACAAAAATGAAGAATTATCGCCTTCCTAACTGCATGCAATTCGAGGAAAATCGCAAATGAGGCTAATCAGTATCCCAAAGGATTTCTCGCGGCACAAACAAAGATATACTATTCACCGTGCGAGGCACCGGCTTGCACGCCAGCTCAATTTTTTGTAATTAATTTGTTAACTAATTAGAATTTGTATTATTTCTGATCAGATATTCTTTATTCAGTCTCAGATATTTATTCGATCATGAGGGCATAAATGTAATAAGGGTGCGTGAGTGTGATGTATGTCTTCCAACCCCCATTTTTTCTCCTTTTATTTACTCATGGAATGGTTGGATATAGGGCATATTTCAATCAAGATACAAAGATGACATGTTTGCATCATTCATCCATTGCAGATGCTCATGATCATACGTGATTTGTATTTCAATTCTAAGTTGAATACATGTTAGATGTAGCATTTACATGCCATGTTTAGGACAAATGAGCGCTTATAGTTGCATTTCATGTGTTGCATTAGGCATTAAAAGATACTTGGGATCATGCATGATTTCTAATGTTTTTTTTGGCTTGGAGTACTCGGTGAGTTTTATGCTTTAGCATCCTTGCATGCGCGTGAGTGTTGCTATGATAGCATACTTACCATGAGGCTATGTGCTTATATGATATAACCATTTTGAATGCCTCAGGGTGGAGGTTGAGTTATCTCAATTGGAGCACCCAATTGTTTGTTAAGCCCACTAGATTGTGGCAAAATCTACATTTTAAGCCCACCATGTAGCAAACCATTTTCAAACAAACAAACATGAAATGTTTTGTTCCATTCGACGGCCCGCCTATACTTGTTTGTCATGAGCATCACATAGTAATCCTAGGCTAATAATCGGAATAAGAGCATACAATGTTTTCAAAATCGATATCATGGTTAGTAGAGGCCGGTCTTTGACCGGCGAGAGGTGCTCACGATGTGACCTTCCCTAATCGTACTCCAAGTTCCCGAGCCAACTTTGGTGATGATTTTAACGACAGTTTTTCAAGACCGAGTGGTTTCCTAAATTTCCCATTTTAAAATATTTAGGTGGCATGTTATCCGCAAAGCACCCATGTTTGCACTTCTTTCAAAAAATCTGCTTTCCTTCAAACGATTTGCGGATTTGGACTCTTTGGTTCAAGATTGAGAATCGCAACAAAATCGAGCCCGAATCAGAAGCGAGGTTTTCATGCAAGGCGTTACAGCCGACTCTGCCGGGATTTAGAGAACTTGACTAACTCATGATATCCGGTTTTGACTACACTTGTGTGTTTCTTTTGCATTGCATTTGCATTGGTGCGCTTAGGACACCGTGTTTGCCATCCGCTATTCCCCGAGCGTTTGTCGGAGGCTTGTCTTGTCAAGGCATGTCCATAAGGCTTGCCGGTTACGCATGCGGCTCACAAGAGTGGGAACACAAACCCGGTTTTCGGGGCACCCTTTTGGACCATTCACCTAGTGCATATTCGATCCATAGTGACCATTCCAAACTAGGACAAAGTTGCTTACCCGATATAGGTTGTTTGAAGTCACTGCAGCGAGTGAAACCCTAGTTTCTGACAAAATAGGGCAGGGAAACCCTACCCCAACATAGGGGTGTTTTGGCTCACTTATCTCATATGTGCTTGTTAGAGTGTGTCTCTCAGGAATGCATGTATCACTTGAGTTTGGGGCATCAGTTCGGGCACGGCTTATCACTTAGTATCAGTTCGGGCATCATTCAGAGATTGAGAATCATTGTCTCATGGATATCGATTCAGCTTTATCGTAAAGGATATGTGAAAATTGACCAAAGATTTGAGGGCAAAGTATAGCCAAATTTTACTAACTGTGGCGTTGTTGTATACTGATCGTGTGTGGTGTATTCAATTTAAGGTTATGCTGCCTGCTTGTATACACGCATCGTGTGGTGTATTCAATTTAAGCCGTTATGCTGCCCGCTTGTATACCCGATCGTGTGGTGTATTCAATTTAAGCCGTTAGGCCGCCTGCTTTATTTCTGTTATTTATTTTTTCGCTTTTATTTATCCTTTTGCTAGGACACTTTGAAGCACAATTGCTTCCAACCCGCCGATATTCTGCTAATCTGGACACGAGGTCGCCGACTAACCGATCCGAGGATCTAGTTGACGGACATCCAGTTGTTCCATTCACTACCTGCTTTTAGAAGGAGACCGAGGAAACGCATCCATCGTGAAAGGTAGATTATTGGTACAAGAATACTTTAGAGACAGATAGTCGGGTTGAGATTCCCATTTCTGCTATAGAGACACCCTTGCGAGTTTTTCAGATGGAACAACAGAACCCAACAATAGAGGCGATGATGCGCCAGATGGCTGAAAGCATGAAGCAAATGCAAGATGATGCTATCCGCCAGGCGGAATTTTCCTGCATAACAAAGTCATTATGGCCCAACACCGAGTTGATCACCAGATTACAACAGCAGAACCCGGCGTCTGCTTCAAATCAGGCTCCCCCTCCACCCGGGCCCCATTACCTGAACAACTACCTGCTGGCCAGAATGCCCCTCCAAACCCTCAAAATGCCCAGATCGCCTGCATTACTCCCGAATCAATGTAATATTCTCGCCAAACCCCCAAACGCTCAAGAGGACACAGTGTCATCCAATCTGGTCGTTCGCCCGCTTCTACCAACAACCATTCCAAAAATATTACCCCTAAGCACCCGACTTCCATTTGAGTTCGAGGTAGACCAGACAAATCAAATTGAAAGTTGAGAAGCTCTTTAAGAAGTCTCAAGGGCGAAGGCTATCCCAAATATTGAAGACTATTATATCGATGTGGCCGTGATCGACAGATTTAAAATGCCCCGCATCGATCGCTTTGATGGGTCCGAGGATCCTATGGTACACCTCCCGCTATTCTCGGACGCCTTAAGACCAATGGGCCTAACCCGATCAAGAAAAGCTTTTGTTGGTCGAACCTCACGGTGTGGCATCCACTTGGTACTCAAAACTCGATGATGATGTGAAAACAACCGATGAGATGGCCGAGGCCTTCCTTGCACAATATTCATATTAACACGCAAATCGAGGTCACGACTCGTGATCTCGAGACGACGAGGCAGAGCCTAAAGAGTCTTTTTTCTCGATTTCACACCGGCAGGAGAGCCAAGGCATCGGCGATGACCTTGAGGCCAACCGATAGAGACCAAATTCGGATGATTGTGCGCAATCTCCACCAAGATTAATGAAGAAGATGATTTTGATCCCTTTCCCCTCTCGCAGACCGCATGATATGGGGATGCAGATAGAGGATGCAATGAAACAGGTCTGTTTGACCAAGATCGGATCACTCAAGAACGCTTAATCAATACCAATGCAGTCCGAGTGGCTCGCCAATACAAGAACTTCAGAGGTCTAATGGTCACCACCAATCCTCTTCCCAACCAAGTTCTGCGGCCACACCTTTTTTCTCGATACCTCTGGAGCAAAGAATCAAGCCCCAAGATACCAACCCAAGGGTCAACGAACCTTCTCCCACTTATATGCCTTTGTCTAAAGTCCCTGGTTCTAGTCGTAAAGGGGCACCAAACCCTTGGAACCGAGGCCTCACCGAATCCACTCCCCCATCCCATAACCCACCCAAATATTGCCAATACCACCAAAGAAGATGGTCATGACACCCCACTAATGTTACAGTCAAGCCATGAGATTCAGACCTCATTGACAAGAACATCATTCTACCTCCTCAAGGACCCAACGCCACAAACAACCCACTCCCCAAACACAACCAAGATCCACCAAAAAGAGTCAACCTTATCCGCCTGGGGCGATTCATCATCCCAAGATCTACATAACTCCCTCCCACTTACCCAAGCCAGAGGTGGTCCTTCCCGACAAAGATCGATTTTGGTGAGTTGACACCTCCCAACCCAACTCGAGCCAAATGGTGACCACCGAGAATGGAACGGGCAAGCTCGAGGAGGGCGTAAACTGCTGAGTCCGGGTGAGCTTATCCGAGAATTCCTATCGGGCAGAGCTTATGATCCGAGTGGATATATCTTGTTGATGAGCCGCCTAAGCCGAGTATGGGTTTGTCAAGAGGCCGAGTTGTGTATGATCCGGGGACAAGCTTGAATCAAATAGGGATGATTTGATCAAGGTGGAAGAGGACTTCGCCAACCTTCAATTCTACAAACAGAATCGTGATGCATCGATTAACCGTTCAAGATGAGGAGTCGCAGGTCGTCGGGTGGTTGGATGATCACCGATATTGTACCATTTGTGGCTTAAGGGCCGAGGATCGACATATTGCCGAGAGCGCAGACAAGAATTTCGCCAAGAACTAAACATTTTGAGAACCGCATACTTGTTGCCGGAGGAACAAGAAAGAGATGGGCCTCGAGAGAGCCCGAAAAGCAAAGAACCATGAGGGAGTTGAGAGTGTCATGGCACGAAGACTCAACATGTGAGCATGAGGAATGAAATCCGAAAGCACAAAACAAGCCGTAACTGACAGATGCTCGCTAGACGCTTAATGGAATGTGGTGGGAAGATGATTTACTTGTATCTTGCCCACACAGCATTTAAGATCAAGGCAGGGCCAACCTGGGACAAGACTGCACTCGAGGAGGTAGACCACATGACTAGAAGTGGGCGGTATTTCAAGCCTCCACACCTTGATCAACCCGAGGCATCGTGGAAAGATAAGGAGGCAGAGAAACGTAAAGAGAAGCAAGCGAAGAAGAGGTCAGATCAAGCAAATAAAGAAAATACAAGCAGACATCTCCATTTGGGACCGCTTATGGCTTTGAGGGTGCACCGGCAGTCGTTTTATCTCGCCATGGATGAGCTAAATCGCCCATTGAAACTACGCCGTAACAACTAGTCATTGGTCTTCCGGAGGAGGTTCTCATTGACCTTTACGGATATGAAATTGTCACCGAGGGCGTGGACTATAATGCACTTTCTACATCTCTCAGAGAATGCAGGACAAATGGATTCCGGTGGTGCTTGTTGACACCGGTCCGCTTATCATCGTTTGTCCGCCGTAACGGCCTACGCGATTGGGTTAAAGCTCATGACTTCACAATCGACTACTCAAGTAATCAGAGCATATGATAATACAAGCCAGGATGTCTTAGACAAGAAAATCCAAACCAAGATTGGGCCCCGGACAACACGAAATAGATTTTCATGTCTTGGAGGTCCCTCGATCTTTCAACATGCTTTTGGGGCGACCACTGCATCGTAAAGGCCGCCTCATCTACTCTACATCAAATGGTGAAATACCCCTTTGGAAAGGAGTAGCCATTGTTTTTGGGAACTCATCAATCCATCCCTCCGGAGGTATCTACGCCACCCGGAGATTGAACACGGCATGGAGGATATGTTTATATCGATTTACTTTTGGCCGAGGTCCGGTGGTACAAAACATAATGGCCGGAATGAGGGTTTGTATGTCGTCCAAGCCGCCTACCTCATGAACAAGCTACAGCATATCCCTGGGATGGGATTGGGAAGAAGCGGCCGAAGGTGTCGCATTGCTGGCAAGTGCCACATAATCCACATACCTTGGATTAGGTTATCCGCCTACCAAAGAAGATCGGACGAGGAAAGGAAGGAAATGACACAGGTTGTGAAGCAGTGGGAAGCTTTTGATCTAATGCATAGGCCCATCTGGGTACTAACGGACGCTTCGGCCGGGAGGGGGAAGATTTTCCATTTTGCGGCTTCCCAGAACTATGGTTGAACGCGGAGGGGAAGCGCGTACTGTGTTTCAAATCTTCGACACCGCAACTATCTCGATGACGTTACGCAGAGCGCATGCACCCAATAACCGAAGTTTGAGCAGCATTACGGCAGAGATCCCGAGGGCAATCAATTGGAAATGGGGGTAGCTCGCATGTTCTCTCGATCCTCCGACGACCAGATTGCTTGGGGAATAACGCCGCGTTTCCGGATTGAGATGAAACTACCAAGGGCCAACCAGCCTATCTTGGACGATCGATCGCACCCTCTCTCATTTGGCAAGACGAGGAGGATTCTATCCAGCAGCTTCCGGTCGTAGTGAGCGAATCGATTCCACCGAAGCCTTCGAGTTTAATCAGTTCCAAATGACCGAAGTCTCGAGTCTGGCACTCGGGTGTCAACCGATGCTACGCCTTGTCCAGTGTTTTTTCCTTTTCATTTGAGTCTCATTGTAACCGGCGAATCGACGATTTGGATGAACTTAATGAGAATGAGGTGAATGTGGTTTTTGAGTACTTTTCAGGCCCTAATTTATTGCATTAATTCAGACTTTCAAAATTTTGATCAAACGACGAGGACGGTTCCTCCGGTTTTACAACGTCTAATTGAGCAAGAGCAAGAGAGGTTTGTTAAACCCTTAACGGATGAAATCATTTCTGTGAATATTGGTACTGAGGAGGACCCGCGGCTGGTCCAGATCGGGTCCACGTTGTCTTCGGAGGAACGCGAGCGCTTAGTCGCTTTATTAAAAGATTTCAAAGATGTTTTCGCGTGGTCCTACGAAGACATGCCTGGAATCGATCCTGAGATTGTACAGCATCGGATCCCCCTTGACCCTGAGGCCCGACCTATCAAGCAGAAGCTCAGAAGGATCCGCCCGGATTGGGCTCTCAAGATCAAAGAAGAGGTCACCAAGCAAATTGACGCAGCTTCGCTAGTATCGTAATATCCCACTTGGTTGGCCAACATAGTGCCGTCAAGAAAGATGGCAAGATCCCAAAAGGAGACTTCGTGGATTTAAACAGCCATCTGGCGACTACTTTCCTTGCCACACATTGATGAGCTAGTGGACGTTACAGCAGGCATGCAATCGCTTCGCTCATGGATGGCTTCTGCTATAACCAGATTGTGATGGCACCAGAGGACAGAGAAAAGATCGTGATTCACCACCTGGGGAACATATCGCTATCGGTCATGCCGCTTTGGGTTGAAGAATGGGCTCACTTTATCAACGGGCCGCACCACAATACTACATGATATGATCCACAAAGAGGTAGAGGTGTACGCGATCTACATGATTGTCAAGTCCAAAGAAAGAGAGGGCCACTACACCTCCTTGCGCAAGTTTTTCCAAAGGATCGTGGAATTCAAAGGCGTTAAACCCTAAATGTACGCTTGGTGTTACAAATGAAAAATGTCGGGTTTCGACACACAAAGGCATCGAGGTTTAATTCTTCCAAAATCAAGGCCATCTTAGAAATGCCACCACCAAAGATCTAAAAAGAGGTGCGAGGCTTTCGGTAAAGTGCAATTCATAAGACGGTTTATTTCAAAACTAACCTTGACTTGTGAACCACTTTTTGGTCTTCAAGAAAGGCAAGAAATTCCAATGGGACGATGCCAAGTCGCATTTGAACATATTAAAGAATATCTACGTAACTCCACCCGCTTTATCACCACCGTAATCAGGAAACCGCTGATTTTGTACTGCTGATCGAGACCACGATGGGTCGTATGCTTGCACAAGAATCGTAAGATAGGGTGGAGAAAGCCATCTATTATTTGAGCAAGAAAATGCTAGAGTATGAAACCCAGATACGCCGAAAAGGCTTGCTTAGCTCGTATGGGCTACCGTGAAGTCATGCACTACTTGTTAGCTCACCAGAATGTTGGTTTCGCGACTTGATCCCATCAAATATCTTTTTCGAGAAACCGCCACGGGTAGGCTAGCTCGTTGGTTGCTGTTGCTCCCCGAATTTGATCTTACATATGTGACGCGCAAGTCAGTAAAGGGCAGAGCAGTAGCAGAGTTCCTTGCCGACCATCCGGCTGAGGGGGATGAAGCAGTTGAGTACCTATTCCCAGATGAAGCAATTTCAAGATATCGACGAGGAAAGTTAGATAATGTACTTTTGACGGAGCGCCAAATCAACATGGGTACGGGATAGGAGTGTTGCCGATAGCACCCGACAATTCCTCAGATCCTCTAGCCTTCAAACTCCGCTTTCAAAGTCTCAAATAACGGGTAACACGGCGGCATTGTCGGTATGGAAGCACTCGAATTAGGGGCTAGACGGCTCGACGCCATCGGAGATTCGAATCTTGTTGTGTCTCAAGCTAAAGGAGACTGGAAAGTAAAACATGAAAATATGAAGATGTATCACTAAAGCTTGGATTTGGCTGATTCTCTGCTTGAAAAGTTAAGTTTTACTCATCTACTAAGAGAGAACAACAAGTTCGCAGACGCTTTAGCAACTCTATCATCCATGATAGACATCCCACGTGGAGTCCGAATGCGTCCAGTTATCATCGACCAGAAATTTGTACCTGCTTATGAGTCGATTGCAACCATAGATGAAGTTCGTGATCTAACACCCTTGGTACTACGACATCCGAACTTTTGGAAAGAAGTATACCCGCCAGGTAAATGCCAAAGACAAGAGGGCAATCGAAGAATGTCACCCGCCCATCATCCGCGGGGTAAATCAGATAGAAGAGGTCATCCGGGAATGCATAAATTGTGTGTTGATGTCAAGAGTCCAAACGTCGATGGAAGCCATCCACGGGTGAATGCGTGCACATATGAATGGGGTGATGTTGGCTAGAAAGATCCTTAGACAAGGTTATTATTGGTCCACCATGGAGGAGGATTGTATCGTTTCAGAAGGCGATGCCATTAAATGTCGATTCATGCAAATCGCATGAACATTCCGCCACAAAGCTGCATACAACATGACTTCGCCATGGCCTTTTTTCTCGTCTGGGGAATTGATGTGATCGAGCCGCCACGCCGAAAGGGTCAAATGGGCATGAGTTCATCCTCGTAGCGATAGATTACTTCACAAAGTGGGTTGAGGCCCAATCTTATGCAAAGGTTGAAAGCTTCACACGCTGTAAAATTCATCGTAAACAACATCATCCGCCGCCACGAGTCCCGAATGAAATAGTTTCGCATAATGGTTCCCACTTCAAGAAGGAGGTGATTGACTTGTTGGAGAAATACAACGTGGCTTTTCATAAGTCGCCTACTTACCGCCGCAAACCAACGGAGCAGCTTGAGGCCGCCAACAAGAATATCAAGCGATATTACGTAAGATGGTGGAAACCCACAGGATCGGCCGGATAAGTTGCCGCTTGTTTCTATGGGGCTACAGGACTTCGATCGTAACTTCTATCGGGCGACCTGCACTATTAGTCTATGGGATGGAGGCCGTTCTACCAATTGAGATCGAGGTCCCATCATTGCGTAGTATTGGCCGAATGCCGATAGTCAAGCGGATTGGCAAAGAAAGGTAGATTTGAAGAACTCATGCTCTTTGATGAAAGGAGATTGAAAGCACTGCATCACGCTCAGGTTATCAACGCAGAATCGCGGCTTTCAACAAGAAGGTTAAGTCCAGAACTTGAAAGAAGGAGATTTGGTACTCAAAGACAACCGAAGCTCCCATCCACGCACTCCAAGGGCAAGTTCGCACTCCAATTGACCGGGTCCCTACATCATCAAGTCAATCTGTCGTGGAGCCGTGGTTCGATGGATCTAGATGGCTTGGAGTTTTCCCAACCGATCAATATGGACAAGTTGAAGAAATACTACCCTTGAGAGGCTCGCTAGGCCGAAAACCCGAAAGGGCTTACCTAGGCAAAACTCAGAGCATAGAAAATTTGAAAATTATAAAACCGAGCTCAAGGTTGAAAACCCGCAAAGGGCGGCCTTGGCAAAAGTTAGAGCGCAAAAGGAGAGCAAAAACACTCGAGTTTAAACCTCTCGAACTACGAAGACTTGATTCCCATCTTTGGGATACGAGGCGCCTTCATCTTGAAGTTCACCACAATCTTTTCCCGATCAACTTAGTCCATTTTGATCATCTCACCATCTTTATTCATCAAGATCTATTGTGATCTCCTAGACAAAGGTTATGTAAACTAGGGGCAACTTTCCGCTGTAATGGAGTGTTCCGATGTCATCCAGACTAGGGGCAACTTTCCGCTACATTGAATGGCCGAGGCCCTTTTTTCAGATTAGGGCAACTTTCCAGCCATAGATTCGGTTGTGTATCTCAAAGGATGATTTCAGCGTGTCCAGCTCGATCCATATCGAAAATAGTTTTGAAAAGTTTTCATAAAGTTGACTTTGTTCAAATTAATCTTTTCACAACTAAGACCATTTTTGGACCAAAAGCGAGGATTTTCAAGACTACAACCTTCAATTTCATTAATTTCAAAACAGAGTTCTTTTGCTCTTGCATACAATTGAAGTTGTTTTTCATTACACTCACGCTTAGAAAACTTTGAAAGTACTAATAAAGCAATAAACTGGGCATAGTCTAGTCAGTGTCCTCGCGCCTCCCAGAGCTAGTCAAAGCTTCAGATGCCAACTTAGGCCCAACTTTGTATGACCTAACTAGCGAGTACGGAATGGGAGATAAAATATACAAGAGTCAAGCCGATCGACGGATCCCAAGATCCTCGAACTTGTCAGAACTCATCGCCGAAAGATTAAGCTGTGGACGGCGCCATGCAATGCGATTCGCCGACAAGTTATGCGATCCATTCGAACCACCACCTCATCGAGCATTAACTAGGCGCTGAAAAGAAGTAGCCATGGGTCAATAGGCAGGGCAAGAGTCTACAACTTGCAACTTCTCCATCAACTATATCTGGGGGAGGGATGAAAGATGAGAGAATAAAGGACAGAGAGATGTACGACGAGGAAGAAGTAAGGAAAGGGTTTTGTGAGAAAAAACTGAGCCCGAGGGTCGAGTGATGTAAGCAAATACAAGTGAGCTTGGGTGGGAAACATTACCTATAGCAGTGGTGGACTCCCGCAACTGATTGTCTCCCTACAGAGAAGGCATCCGTGCCTATCAATTTTGGATACACTCCATTATCCGTGATAGTCCATCCAAGTACATCGTGGTTATATTTTTGCTTATCGAGTTGTTGTTTTTGCTTATTGAGTTGTAAGTTTTGTCGAAATGCCGCTGCTTATGCTTTTGAGTTGTTACTTTTTGATTACACAATTTTGTTAAGTCTTGTCTATTGAGTCGCTAACATTATTGTACTTTTGTTTATCGAGTTGTAAACTCGCTAAGATTCTCGCTTTTATTTCTTAGTGAGTCGCTTTTGTTTTGCTTTGTTGCGCCGTTCCCCACCTAACCCGTAAATACATGAGGCGATTTCCATTCAATTCCATTTTGTGCAAAATAATGCGATGCGATGTCGAGAATTTCAAATACAACATCTTTTCAAAAGTCGTTTCATTTCATCATGTCTTACAAAAATAAAGGTACAAGTTTTACGTAAAATAAACCGCCTAACAAATGTGCAAAGTGCTACAAACTACTAGCTAAAAAGTAGAATAAAGCAGAAATAACATCGCGTCTCGAGCGTAGAAGGAGGCCCTCATCCTTTCTCAAGGATAATCTCTACATCATCATCACCATCCGGATCGGAGTCGCCATCCTCCCGGATCCCTCAGTGCCTCGCTCGCCTGAACCAAGACCAGGCCTCCTCTCCAGAGATGCCTCGACACATGATCCGCGATCTCTCCTCGTCATCCTCGACGATGGGTGCCTCAAGGTCATGAGACGACCTCCTTCGCCATACCTCGATGAGACCTCGATGGCCCAGCCTCCAAATTCCTCAGACTGGTAGGTCTAGCACTCGACCTCATGAGGGCCCCGTGGTCTCGCCCGTGATGAAGATATACGGAGGCATCCAAGATGCAAAGTGCAATACATCGCTCAAGCATAAAAAGCAGGGTAAATGCAGAATGTGAAAAGGGTGTGTGTCGATGTGCTCTACATACCTATCAATATAGCAAGGTCTAAAGCTAGAGCAAAGATCGTAAACATGCTAGTACAGGAAAATGAAGAGTACTCTACACCCACGATGCTCATCTCGCCTTCCTCCGGCGATCATGCCTCGAATGTGGCTAGCATCCCGAGCACCGTCCGTGATATTCAACAGAGGTCATGAATACAAATGCAAAACTATCAAGAACGAATAATCAATGTTCAAATATCCGATCGATAAATCAAAGCCGAAAACATACCGGGCGAAGTCGTGGTCTCTAACATATTCGGATCAGCAGAGGAGGCTCTAGCGAATCGTAAGGCGCCCCAAATCGCCAGTCATTAACTCGGCCGGCATGTTCGCCACCCCGATGATCAAGAGACGGAGGGATCGGAGGGATCGAATCGCCTCACCTTCGATCTCGCCAAATTTCGCTAGAAGAAGGGATATTCAGAGTATGGGCGCGACTCAAGACGGTGCACCAAGAGAGGTCCGTGTCGAGTTCGCACTCCGCCAAGCGGGCATCAAATATATGCGCGGTAGGTGGCGAGTTCCCATCGAGATGATGCAACAAAGCATCATCGCTCGCATATACCGCCGACCTCCTCGGGATAATCTATCGCCAGCCCGCATGGTGTCCGGAGGCACGCAGAGTGTCCCGAGAATCGCCCATATCTCGACACGAAAGCGCCTCAGAACCAAACCTCGCCGACCGGGTCCTCGAAAGCAGAATCTATATCGACAACAACTCGACGCCCAGGTACAGAGTCTCGAAGCTTACCAAAGATCGCCTAAGGCCGCCAGTGATCTGTGGATAACCAAGATACAAATCACCGTAAATCGATATACAGAGCAGATCAAAGATAAAAATAAAAGGAACCGAGAGTTCAAGCAATACCGCTGCCGAACAAAGATCAAAGTATCGTCAGAGAGGAGAGAGTCTCGAGGCCTCGCCAGATGCTCGCCTCAAACATCAAAGAAAATGGAGTCATAGGAGGTCCCACCACCTCCATCTCCGGGGCCAATGCGGGAAGTACACATACACCCACACCGAGAAAGGCAATGCAGAGTGTGAGTACAAAGTGCTAAAGGCGTATCACGTAATGCAAAGTGCGCTGTGTGTGTGGTGAATAAGTAATGCGGAACAAAATGTAAATCAAGAGGACATGTACCTCCTGTGCTCTCCAAGAGTCACGAGTAAGTCCCTCGCAGGCGAGATCGCGCCATGTAGCAAAGAAGGGTAGCCGTGCCGCGCCAATCATACTGCTCACCGTGATAGGTCTACCAGAGCGCCAAGAAGTATTAACCCTACCATGTTCCTCTATCGGCGAACAAGGTGGTACCGAGGAGGTACATAAGGAAACCACGGGCGATCGCTTCCGCCTCCTCAGAGTCTCAGTTCCATCTCAGGGTCCGGAAATAGGAAGCAAACCAGAGTATCGGACTCTCCCAACCTCTCGCTTCACAAAGCGGTGTGTCCTCAACAAATGCATCCAGTACCGCCACTCACCCATATCCTCGCCATAGGAATGGGCCTACCGCCTAAGTCTAGGCCGGTGAGCATAGCGAATCCAATGGGTCATGGTCATGTCCCCGTCAGTAAAAAATGGAAGGAATTGGTAGTGTCCCACCACCTCTCGCTAAAGCCGCAAATAGGGTCCTACTAATGAGGCAACGAGATAACCCTCTCGCAGAATGGCCCAAACTCGCAAGATCGACTAATCCTGACAAATTCCTAAGCTCAAAATACCATTCTCAAGGCCGGAGCTATATCCTCAAGATCGTCTCGAGAACGAACTCAAGATTTAGAATCAATGCATGAATCAAGAAATGAAGTGAAAATGAGCCAGCAAATAAAGTTTAAAATGAGCTGTGTGCAAATGAAGTGAAAACGGGTCTGGTTCAAGAATTTGGTATTTGGGTCATGGTTCAAAGTTTCAGTACATCAGAGTTTGGGACTGTGTGTTCTACTCAACATCGGGCCGTGTGTTCGCCTAAATTGGGGACTGCAGGTTCTACTCAACATCGCTGGTGTGGTGTTCGCTTCAAATTGGGATCGTGTGTTCTACTCAACATCAAGTAATGTGTTCGCTTCAAGTTTGGGATCGCGTGTTCTACTCAACATCAACAGGCGTGTTCGCTTCAAGTTTGGGATCGCGTGTTCTACTCAACATCGCTGGGCTGTGTTCGCTTCAAGTTTGGGATCGCGGTGTTCTACTCAACATCAAGGGTGTGTTCGCTTCAAGTTTGGGATCAAGGTGTTCTACTCAACATCGCGGAACTGTGTGTTCGCTTCAAGTTTGGGATCAAGGTGTTCTACTCAACATCGAACCGTGTGTTCGCTTCAAGTTTGGGATCGCGGTTCTACTCAACATCGCGGATCAGGCGCTTTGCTTCAAGTTTGGGATCGTGGTGTTCTACTCAACATCGCGGACTATGTGTTCACTTCAAATTGGGACTGTGGTGTTCTACTCAACGTCGGGCCGTGGTGTTCACTTCAAATCTGGCCGTGTGTTCGTGCTTCAAGTTTAGGGTCAGGTGTTCTACTTTTAATCAATGGTGTTCGCCAAGCTGGGCGGTGTGTTCAGAAAGTCTGAGTTTTGGAGACTACGTGTCCTACTCTTGGTCAGTATGTGCTGTGTGCTCATTTTCAACTTCAGGCTGTGTCTTCAGTGAATCAATGTTGAGCCGTGTGTTCAATTTCTAACTAAGGTGCAATCGCGCTCACAATTATTCAATGTGCCAAGTGTTCATGAAATTCAAGTGGCTAAGTCACATGCTCAAAATACAAGTCGTGGTCGTAAGTTAAACTCGGTGTCTAAGCATGGCAAAGGTATGAATGCACGAAGATGCGGATAATAAAATACCGCATCATAGGAGAGGTGTCGCCCGCTCGTGAAGAGAAGATCCCCGGTGCTCGATCGTTAAAATCGGTAAATGACGGAAAGTGGCTCATGAAGCCTATGAATCACGGAGCATATCGACGGAAAGAAAGCGAACCCCTACGGAATACCATAAAGTCAAAATCATCTCCCAAGACCGGAAAACCTCCGTCAGGAGGAAAATGACCGCCATTGCGAGAACTGCAAAGAGGAGCAAAATGAGCAAATGGGCCAAAATTGGAAAAAGTCAACAAAAGTCAACTCTGAAATGAAAAGTCAACAAAAGTCAACCCCGAAAATTTTCCAAATATCGAAACAAAATTACCTCAAGTGGTGAAAATGATGAGAGAAGCCCCAAAGTCGAAATTTAGTCGCTCAAAGTGCTTAAATCAAAGATTTCAAAAACAACTTGCTGGAGGCCGAGGGACGCCAGATAAAATGCAGATCCGAGAGAGAAAGTGGCCTAGAGAGCAAGAGGAAGAAGTTTTGCAACTTTGGGTGTGATTTCGAGGCAATGGAGGTGTGTATATATAGAAAATGCAAAATGACCAAAATGCCCCCACTTTTGGGTAAGTGGCCGATCGCCACCTAACCCGGCCGGCCGGCCACTTTTTCTCCCTGGCCGATGGCCTCTCCTAGGGTGGAGACCTGGCCGACCATCTTCCCCACTCCTCCCCGCCTCTCAAAATTTTGAGGAAAATCTGAGCTCCTGACCCAAAAAGTTGAAGAAAAGTACACTTTCGCGCCAATTGTTCAATAAACTTTAATTGCAAATTCGACATGTGTCTCATCATTACTCATCAAAATCAGAGTGTATCCTTTTTTGAACATGTTGTGACCTCTCCTAATGTAAATCGAGGTCATGATCGAGTCGCTGCCGCCGAACGCTGCTTTTCCAAATTTTGTTATTGTGCAACAACCGCATCCCGACGGTGCTCATTTGTCATTATTTGGCTCCTAATTTGCATCCTCGTGATTGTTTTAAGCGTCAGATGTGTTTTTTCTTGATATACCGAACTTTCAGGTATAAACATGCTTGTCGCCAAGATTACCTTTCCTCGCTACATGTTGTATTCGCTCACGATTAATCGTGTGTGTCGAACTTTTGGAATCATAGGAATCATATTGAATATATGTTGTCGGCATGTTGTTCTTGTTGCATTTCTATTTTGCGCACGATATTGTATGTACGGTTCATTTGAGGTCGGTGCACTGCATTTAATCGCCAGCAGTATCGATCCTCTCCGGTGAGACGCGACGAATTGAATGATTCTCCGCATTCCTAATCGCATGAAATGTAGTTGTTTGCTTTGCATTCTTGCTTAAAATCATAGATCTATCTCAATACCGCTTCATTACAAATTGTCAGATTTGCATGATCATCCGCCCGCTACTTATCACTTTGCACTTTGCCCCCGTCATGGGCACATATCTCTGCTTATCTCAGATTGTTTGTCTAAGTCTTCGCCTTGTCAAAATGGGTCGCCTCGGCTTTGACATTCACTCCGCCACTTGACTTCCGAAGTTCACAAAGAGGGCAATCAGAGACACCCCATTTTTGACCGACCTTAAGACTCAGACGCCACCGATTGAGCGCCGGTGATATTGCATATATGCTTGTTCAAGTCCTGTGGTCACGGCACAAGTGCTCGCCTCCCGACTTCCGAACCATCTTCTACCTTGTCTCTGGCATAACTGTGCCTTTCCTCGCTTTCTCCCGAGGGAAGGGAGTGGTCCCAGACTATCTCCCGGTGGCCGTGGAGCTACGCTTGTGGGTCAGAGGCCATTTTGCCCATTTCGAGCCCGAGCTTCGGCCTCTGCTGAGCTGCCAGCCAAGGCTCGGCTCGACCGCCTAACCATCTCCGAAGTTCTCCTTTTGCATGTGCTCTGCTTTTAGTGTTCCGAGGAACCCTGGGCCCTGATGCCCACTTCAGGGTCAACACCACTTTCGGTGATATTTTGGACCCCAAACCGAGCGGTTTTGGTCCCGAGCATTCATTTTGCATCACCTTTCTCCGCTTTTTATGAGACTGCTTTAATATTTCGAGGAACCCTGGGGCCCCTCGATGCCCACTTCATGGTCAGATGCCACTTTCGTGCTCATAGTTGTTGGACCCCAAACCGAAGCTTTTTTGGTCCCAAGCATTCATTTCAGATCCATCTTCTCCGGTTTTTGGTGTAATGCTTTTGTCATTCCAAAGGACACTGGGTCGCAGATACCCACTTCCGCCAACACCACTTCCGCAGCAAATTTCATTTTCGGATCCCGCTTTTGCTCGGTTTTTGGCCTTAACGCTCATTTCTCATTAGTTTTGTTCAAACTTGGTGTACTGCTTCAACATCGTGAAGATCATCGGGGTGAGGCCAGCAATTATCCCAGATAACTGGGCTTCCTCCGAGCCTGCTTTTGCTCACTTCCGCCAATGTTGAACACCTTGGGGGTATTTTCTTCCAACCAAAGTTACATATCCGTGATCAGACATCCGGAGGACCTTTGGTATACCGGGTCGGCCGAAATTATGGAGTTCATTTTGGGCCTCCTTCAAGCTCTATGTTGTGGCTCTGGTTCAATGTTGCCAAATTCCAACCTTGGATCCTTGCTCTACACATCCGGGAGGACACTTTGGTATGGTGGTCGGCCGTAAATGGTGCATTTCATTTTGAGCCTCTTTCAAGTTCTATGTTGTGACTTCGTCTGTTGCCGATTCCAACCCTGGGGCCTTATCCTACACACTTGGCAGGACACTCTTGTATGGTGGTCGGCCAGAAATTTTGAAGTTGGTTTTTTGAGGTGGCCGGCTTAGGGCTGGTGGTCGTCGACTGTGGGTGGCTGGCGCCACCTCCCACAAATTTACTGGCCGCCAGATTCTTGCTTTTACATACCGTCTCAAATGTCCTGGATATCTTCCAACATATCCCGGCATCCGGGATATTTCGAGGGAAAGATTGGGTGCTTTCCTCCCTTTACACCCCATTTCTTGCCTATTTGAAGGCCCTCCTCCCTCTCTTCAAGGTTGGAAAACTTGTCTCAAGATCACCCTCCAAAATCCTCCATTTCCAAAGCTTTAAACTCCAAAAAGCTTCAAGTGTCAAGGCCATTCTTCATCAACACCTAGCCTCACCTTCCTTACTACCATTCCAGCAGCTAGGAAGTGAATTTCAGAGGTTGAGAAGCTACAAATCGAGCCAAGAATCAAAGAAAGACAAGTCTTCAAGGGTAAGTCCTCAAACCAACTTTTAGGGCTTTTTCTTGATTCATTTCTATACTCTATTTGGTTGAGAATTAGGGCTGACCCCTACTGATTTTAGGCTTTTGAGCCCCTACAACTTTGTAGAAGGGCTCAACTTCATTTGGTGTCTCCATGATACACTTCCTTCAATATCCATCTTGTATGTCACCAATTTGCATGCTAGTTTTAGCCTATTTGCATTTGTTTTGGGGCTCTGACCCCTACTGGTTTTGTGCTTATTTTGAGCCCTCTACAACATTGTAGAAGGGCTCAACCTCTTGGCCATTCTATATACCACCTCTCTTGGAAATTCACTTTAGGCCCTAATTTTGCATGCTTTGTTAGGCTTACTTGGCTCCGGATTTCAGCCTTCATCAGGCTTAGAAATAGCCTTGTTTTTGTCTCCTCTTCATGTTATGTTGTGGGCCTTAAGCCATTTGGTGTATATTTTTGGGACTTCCTTTGAAATCCATCAAATTTACAGATTCTTGCATGTTTTGTAGCCTCTTGTGCTTTTGGTTTTGGCCTTTGGTCAGAACTGAAAGGGTCTTATTTTGACCCCTTTACATGTTTCATGAAGAAAAGTTTGCTGTTTGGTGCATGGTTTGGCAAGTCTCATGATATAGCCTATTTTGAGCCTATTTTGCATGGAATTTCTAGCATGTTTTTATTCTGATTTTGGGGTTTCCATAAACTGAATATGTGCATATTTTTGGCCCTTCTTTAAAGTTGTAGAACTGAGTTTTTGGGTTTGAGCATTGTAGATATCACTTGCTTTGTAATTCCCCTTTTACCGTGATTTTTGCATGCTAATGTTGCCATATCTGTGCTATTAATTTGGCCATGTTTTGTACTGAAAAATGCCATATTTGGGACTGCCTTGCTACTGTTCTTGCTTCCATGATCATATCTTGCATGCATAGCATGGCTATAGGCCATTTCGGGCTTAATTTCACACTTTCGGATGAATGCATGCTTCGGTGTCATTTCGATTTGTTTCGGGGCTGTTTTCCCTTTATTTAGGTGCTGAAATTCCATTACCATGCTTGCATATCATTTCCCATGCCATTCAGATTATTTTGCATTGTTTCTTTATGTACTAATGGGCACGACTTCGAGGCACCTCATTCTTATCATTCCGCAGCCTATGTGAGTGTGGTTGAGGCCCTCATGTCGGCAGAAGCCCAATTTGCATTTTCATGCTTCTACATCATTGCCTCGATTTGCGGTCCGCTGGCACGCTTTTCGAGGCGCCTTTTATTTTACCCGACGGCCTCCTATGCGAGTGAGCCGAGGCTCTCCCATGTTGGTGTAAGTCCATTTCGATTCCAGATGCCATTTCTTTTGATTTCATCATCGCCGCTTTGCGCGCCTATGGGCACGCGACTTCGAGGCACTTCGGTTTTATCCGACTTTCATCTCATCGTCGCCGGTTTATGCTACCATGGGCACGCACTTCGAGGCACTTCGGTTTTATCCGACTTTCATCTTTCATCATCGCTTTGCTTACGCTACCAGGCACGACTTCGAGGCACTTCGGTTTTATCCGATTTTCATCTTTCATCATCGCCTTTTGGCTTATGCTACCAGGCACGCACTTCGAGGCACTTCGCTTTTATCCGACTTTTCATCTTCATCATCGCTGGCTTATGCCAGGCACGCACTTCGAGGCACTTCGGTTTTATCCGACTTTCATCTTTCATCATCGCTTATGCGCTACCAGGCACGCACTTCGAGGCACTTCGTTTTATCCGATTTTCATTCATCATCGCTGGCTTATGCGTCTGCGGCACGATTTCGAGGCATCCCATTTTTCGTAGTATCTGTGTATTCATCCCAATATTGAGTTGTGCACCGCTTCCTCGCCATCATGCATCGATATGCGTGATTGGTGGCGCGAGGATCGAGACATGCATATATTTGTGAAATACATCGCTATGCCCTTTCCCCGCCTCCGCTAAAGAAAAATGAAGAATTATCGCCTTTCCTAACTGCACGCACATTCGAGGAAAATCGCAAATGAGGCTAATCAGGCATCCCAAAGGATTTCGCGCCAAGCATTTCAAAGATATACTATTCACTGTTTAGGCAGCCCGGCTTGCACGCCAGCTTAATTCTTTTGTAATTAATTTGTTAACTAATTAGAATTTGTATTATTTCGATCAGATATTCTTTTATTCGGTCTCAGATATTATTTATTCGATCTTCCATGAGGGCATAAATGTAATAAGGGTGTGTGAGTGTGATGTATGTCTTCCAACCCCCATTTCTTTCTCCCTTTTATTTACTCGCTTGAATGGTTGGATATAGGGTATATTTCAATCAGATACAAGATGACAAAGATGTTTGCATCATTCATCTGACATGCATCGTTAAGCCATGATCATACAAACCGCATTTGTATTTCAATTCTAAGTTGAATACATGTTAGATGTAGCATTTATATGCCATGTTTAGGACAAATCGAGCTCGCTTATAGTTGCATTTTCGCATGTGTTGCATTAGGCATTGCAAAGATACTTGGGATCATGCATGATTTCTAATAAGTTTTTTTTGGCTTGGAGTACTCGTGAGTTTTAGGCTTTAGCATCCTTGCATGCGTGAGTGTTGCCATGATAGCATACTTACCATGAGGCTATGTGCTTATATGATATAACCGCCTTGAATGCCTGTGGGTGGAGGTTGAGTTATCCGAATTGGAGCAATTCAATTGTTTGTTAAGCCCACTAGATTGTGGCAAAATCTACATTTTAAGCCTACCTCATGGGTAGAAAACCATTTTCAAACAAACAAACATGAAATGTTTTGTTCCATTCAGACGCCCATTTATACTTGTTTGTCATGAAAGCATCACATAGTAATCCTAGGCTAATAATCTAATAAGAGCATACAATGTTTTCAAAATCGATATCATGGTTAGTAGAGGCTCTTTGACCGGCGAGAGGGGTGCTCACGATGTGACCTTTCCCTAATCGTACTCCAAGTTCCCGAGCCAACTTTTGGTGATGACGGACACGCGGCCTTTCGCACCGAGTCGTGGTTTTAAATTTCCCATTTTAAAATATTTAGGTGGCGACTCGTTATCCGCAAAGCAGTCCATGTTTGGCACTTCTTTTCAAAAAAAAAATCTGTTTTCCTTCAAAACGATTTGCCGGATTTGGACTCTTTGGTTCAAGATTGAGAACCGCAACAAAATCGAGTCCGAACTGTAGCGAGGCCCCTCGCGGGCGTGGTTACAACAGAATGGTTGGTTTTACTAAAATTTTATGCAGGGCTGACCCACTATATTTTTAATTTTATTTTGTTTAAGTCCCAATTAAGTGATTAAATCATGTGGCTTGCTTATCTTCTAGAGAAATGCATCACTTTCAATTGTGATTATCTCCACTTTGGCACTTTGTACTAGTTTATTTTTTAAATATTATTTATTAATTGTAAATATATAATTATTTAAGTAGTTAAATCTTAATTTACAGGTGAGAGATATAGTTATTCTAAAAAGTATCATTAGGCCAACAAAAACAGTTACAATCATAGTACTTAAAAGCACAGACCCATCTAAAGAAGTAGAAGGAGAAGAACTAGGACCTGACAATTAGGAGGTACATGTTCAAGTGCCAGTCAAACCTAATGAGAGCTTGATCTGATCATATAGACTTGTCAAAACAATTGGACAAGCTATTTGTCACGACCCCAACCCGCCCCTAGTAGGTTGGTGCTGAGATGGCCAGTAATCCGAGATTACCAAAGGCCTCTTACAAGAATTCACACACAACCAGAGTGTACATATGGGGCTAGCAAGTGCGGAAGCAATAAAACAAAATACACGTGGTCCTTGAGAGCAGTGCATAGATCAAATGTGTTAACATACAGAACATGACTGCACTTCGCAAATTTTAACAAAACAAAATTTCGCCACATCCTCGATCAAAAGGCTTTCAAATTACATATACAAAATACAACGACATAAGCAAAGAAGCATAATTTTCAAGATCCGCCGACGAATACACAATGCCGAGGTAAGCACAAAACAAGGCCGATATATGCAAAAATCCCAAAACAAGCTTTACAAATACTTCTAGGCGTCATTGCCCCGCTTCATCACCTACATATATATAGAGAGGGTGAGCTTGGAAACTCAAGAATGGTACTAGAAATAAAGGTTTGCATGAATAATAGCCAAGTCCATTCAAAACAAAGCATAACAAGCCATTCAAACATCACCGAGGTTCCTTTCAGCGGAAGTATAACGATTCAGACTAAACCAAGAGATGAACCGATTCATCTATCAAGTCTTACAAGTCAAAACATACCGAAATCATACAAGTAGTAGCCGAGGTCCTCCTCCAGCAAACATAACAAGTCAGATCAAATCAAGAGGTGAACCGTGATTCATCTATCAAGTCTTACAAATCCAGCTTTTTTATGTGACTTAGGCCCGTGAGTCTTTTTCACCATCTTATGTCACTTAGGCCCGTGAGTCCTTTTTGACCAAGTGATGCTACGAAAGTTTAAAGTCCTCTAGCACAAGGGACTTGTGTTACTTAGGCTCAGAGTCTGCTTTTTAACACCTAATCTTTTTCAAGAAAGGACCAGATCCTTTTTAACAAGATGGTATCAAGGAAGTTTAGAGTCCTCCAAGACAAGGGACTTGTGTTACTTGGGCCTCTTTTGAGCTCCTCTTGAATATTGATTAAGGATACTTTTCTTTTTGAGGTCATCTACCTCCTTGTATGCTCTATCCCTCTTTGTAGGCTTATTTTGCTTCATATCTTACCCCTACTTATGAGCATTTTCGAGATTTGTCATAAACTAAAAAGAGTCTTATTTTGAAACTCTCTTGATGTTTGATTAAGGGCACTTTTCTGTTTGAGGTCATTTACTTCCTTGAATGCTTGCTTACCTCTGGTTTTGAGCCTCACATCTAGGCCTTTGTTGCATGATTTGTTTCGCTTATAGACACTAAAATCCAAAGGATTTTCAGGGCTAACAGACTATTTTGAGAGCTAAAATCAGAGGGGGTGACCCTCTCTCCTTGTCTTGTTTGTTGGCCTTTGGCCTTCCAAAGGGGCTCCATCTTGCATGCTTTGAAGTCTTGTTTCAGCCCTATTATGTGAGTTTTGAGGTCTGCCTTTAGCTCGTCTCGAGCCCTTTTGGCCATATTTTGTGTCTTTGATGCATGTGTAGAGTAATCCCATCCAAGGTCTTTCAAAGGGACCATTCATTGCATGTTTCATTGACCCATTTTAGGGCCAGTTTTAAGGCTATCATAACTGATTTCCAGAGTTGGTTTTGCCATTTCACATGTCTATCTTGTATGTGTTGAGTAATCCACCTCATGGCCCTCCAAAGAAGCCCATCATTTTTTGCATGCATTAGGTACATTTTAGTGGTTATCTGGGCATATTTTAGCATACCATATTCCTATTTGTGTCTAGTTTGGTGACCTCTCTTGTGCTTCATATACATGCCATGTAAATCATGCTTACTAGCCTATGTCGCATGTTGTTTTAGCCTTTCCTGTTAGCACTTTTTGTCCATGCTTGAAACTGATTTGGTGCATGTTTAGGACTACCTTGGCTCTGTTTTCATGCCTCATGGTCAAATAATGCTTATGTGCATACTTGTGGTTCAATGCATTTGCCTAGTTTTGAGTTTCGGCCTATTTCATGCATTGGGTGACATGTTTCCATGATTCGACCATTGAGCATATTATTTCAGAGCTGGAAATTTCATGTTTGTATGCCATCTTTCATCCCTGCCATGCTTTGGTAGAGTGGCATTTGATGCCTTAGGTTCGTCCCTTGCATCGCATGTTTGCATGTGTTTAGGTTGTCTCATTTCCATCATATGGCCATCGATGTGAGTGTGGCCGAGGTCCACTCATGTTGGTGTAAGTCCATCGAGTATTGTGTATGCCATTTCATAGCATTGCGATGCTAGGTTGCATGTTAGTCGCTGTGTATGTCATCTCATTTGCATTGTGTTTGGGATAGGAGTTAGCCCAAACATGGGAAACGAGGGACATTTCAGACTCCAAGTGACGGAATGTGTCTCAATTCGCCGCCGACACTGGATTACCCATGATGGAGTTCAGGCCTTGTTGTGTTATCATGTGCATTCATTTCACATCGAAGTCGCACTCGACTCGACCATCATGCATCGAGATGCGTGATTGGTGGCACAAGGATCGAGGTCATGCACACATATGTGAAAATTTTTGCCATGCCCTTTCTTGCTCTCTGCAAAGAAATAAGAAATCAAGCTTTCTAAAGCCTTGCACGCCTTTCCGGATTAATTGCAAACAGAGGCAAATCGACATCGCGATGGATTTCGCTAAACAACTCAAGCATGCATCATTCATCATTCGTAATGTAGTTGAGGCGATCCATGGCTTGCATGCTAATTTACTTGCTTTCCTAGATTAATTTGTTAATTAATTAGGTTTTGTAATTATTCAACTGTATTATTTATTTGGATCAGATTTATTTCCAAGCGAGACACAATTGTAATAAGTGTGTGTGATGCCTTCCAACCCCACATCTTTCTCCTTTTATTTACCAAATTTATGATGGTTAGTTTAGGGCATGTTTTAATTAGCATACTTATGCTCGTGATGTTTGCATCCATTCATCTCAGATTGCATGCAAGCTCCTAGATCATACTAATCGCATTGTATTTCAATTCGAGTTGAATACTTGTTAGTTGTAGCATTTCACATGCCATCTTTAGAATAACCGAGCCTATTGTAGTTGCATTCTTGCATGTGTTGTATTAGGCATTTCAAAGATAGTTAGGATCATGCATTGATTACTAACTAGTTTCGCTGGCTTGGAGTACTCGTAAGTGTTTATGCTTTAGCATCCTTGCATGTGTGTGAGTGATTGCCATGATAGCATGCTTACCATGAGGCTAACTGCCACGTGACATATCTGCTCAATGCCTGTGGGTGAAGGTTGTATTTGAATTGGAACAATTCATTGATTGCAGTTTTAAGCCCACTTGAGAGTGGCAAAATCATGTTTTTAAGCCCACCGAGGGTGGCTAATCCACATTTTAGCCTACTTATAGTAGCAAACCATTTTGAAACAAACATGAGATGTTTCGCTTCAATTCAAAGTATCCATTTATACTTGTATGTCAGCATCATGTAGTAAATCTAGGCTAATAATCGTAATAAGAGCACATAATGTTTTCAAACTAGATATCATGGTTAGTAGAGGCCGATCTTTGATCGGGTGAGCAGGGGTGCTCACGAAGTGACCTTCCCGAATCGTACCCAAGTTCCCGAGCCGAGGCAACTTTGGTAATGACGGAGACGTAGCTTTAGGCAAATGAGTCAAGGTTTCCTAAATTCCCCCAAAATAAAATATTTGGGTGGTTGTAGACGTCCCTCGAAGCATCCCGGGAAGGAGTGCTAATCCCTGCCTGTTCAATATTGGTCTACTACGCTCAAGGACTCAAATGTCACGGTTTTAATCTTGAACCAAAGAGTCCAACCGCAAATCGCTTTTGAAAATGATTTTGGAAGAAGTGCCAAACATGGATCGCCGCCAGATACAGAGTCGCCACCTAAATATTTTAAAATGGGGAATTTAGGAAACCCCGACTGGTGCCAAAGGCCACATGTCCGGCTATCACCAAAGTTGTTCGCTCGAACTTGACACGATTAGAAGGTCACTGAGCATTCTCGCCACGGTCAAAGACCGCCTTTACTAACCATGATATCTTATTTTGAAAACATTGTGAGTTCTTATTCCAAGTATTAGCCTAGGTTACTATGTGATGTGCACAAGATACAAGTATAGACCTAATCGCTCAATTGGAACAAAACATTTCATGTTTGTTTGAAAACGGTTTGATGGTGCTACCCAAGTAGGCTAAGACGTGATTTGCTACCCTGTGGGCTTAAGAAAGTATGATTTTGCCACTATCTAGTGGGCTTAAAACAAACAGTCGATGAATTGTCCCAATTCAGATAACTCAACCTCCACCCACAGGCATTCAAGGCAGTTATATCACATAAGCACGTAGCCTCATGGTAAGCATGCTATCATGGCAGTCACTTACACGCATGCAAGGATGCTAAAGCATAAAACTTACCGAGTACTCCGAGCCACAACAAAAGCTGATTAGAAATCATGCATGATTCTAGAATATACAGAATGCCTAATGCAACACATGCAAAAATGCAACTATAGCAAAGCTTATCGTTCTAAACACGCATATGGAATGCTACAACTAACACGATTCAATTTGGAATTGAAATACAAATGCGCTAGATGATGCGCCGAGCCCGATGCGCAAAACAGATGAATGATGCAAACATGTCGCCATACTATATGCTAATTGAAACATGCCCCATATCTAACCATCATAAGCGGTAAATAAAAGGAGAAAGACGGGGTTGAAGACATACATCACACTCATCCACACTTATTACAATTGTGCCAGAGGGTCCTAATAAATAATACACCCAATGAAAGAATAATACAACCAAACAAAAGAATAATACCCAAATAAATATACGTATTCCTAATTAATTAACAGATTAACTAAGAAAATCAGAATCGCATGCAAGCTGTGGGGCCTTCGACTCGCCCGATAATGAGATGATGCATGTTTGGGTCGCTTATGCTGAAATCCAATCGATGCCCTAATTAGCCTCGCTTGCAATGTTTCTAAATGCGCGACCAAAAGTTACTAATTTTTCATTTTTGCTACAACAGAGAGCGTGAAAGGGCATAGCAATGTATTTCACAAATATATGTGACGCCGATCCTCGTACACCAATCACGATATCGATGCATGATGGCCGAGGAGCCGAAATGCACAACTCAATATAGGATGAATGCATATGGGTGTTACAACAAAACCTAACTCCATCATGGGTAATCCGGAGTGTCGGTGACTTGAGAATTGAGACCCGCTCCATCACTCAAGTATGAACGTTCGCTTCGCGTGCCCGCTAACTCCTATCCCAACACGATGCAATATGCATAATATGCATGAAATGTAGCTAATATGCAATCCTAATATACACAATGTCATGGAATGGCATACACGCTAAACGAGGTAACACACAACCAGGCATACACAATGCTACGGATGAAATGACATGCGCAATGCAGTAATGGGCTTACACCAACATGAGAGAGCCTCACCACACACTCACATAAGAGGCCGAGATGAAATGAAGTGTTCTCAAATGCGCCAAGACACGGGCACGCAAAACCGAGGCAATGGCATACGGAATGCAATGAGTCTAAAAATGAGTTATGCATTGCAAAATGGACTTATAGTAACATGAGTGAGCCTCAGCCACAATCACATAACAGGCCGAGAAAGGAAAATGAAGTGTTCAAATGCGCCAAGACATCTGCACGCAAATCGAGGCAATGGCCCTAAGGCATGAAATGGCATGGAAATGATATGCAAACATGCAAATGAATTTTGGCATCAAATGTGGGGAAAACAGCCCCAAATGAGGCGAAGTACACCCGATGCATGAAATGGCCCTCAAACATAAATTTAGGCAACTAAATGGCCTATAGCTATACCAAACATGCACAATATAGACATGGAATGAAAATACGTCGCAAGGCAGCCCCAAGAAAAGCATTTTTCAGTCATAAAAGGGCTAAACAAATAAGCACACGAGGATTAAGCAAGAATGCAAAATGGCTCCCAAGAGGAGTATTGAAGCAAGTGATACATGCGATGCCCAAATGGAAATATACCCTTCTACAACACTGATGAGGGACTAAAATATGCACATTTACAGAGATGAAATCCCCAAATCAAGATGAAAATATGCTAAAAATGCCGTGCAAGATTGAGGCCACAAGAGGATATAACATGAAGTAGGCCAAACATTCATCAAACCAGAAAAGACCCTTAATAAAATATGTCAAGAAGATCAAAATATGACTCTTTCTAGTTCTGATGATGGCCGAAAACAGAAGCTAGATAAGCTTAAAAAAGCATGCAAAAATGGGGGTCAAAGAGGGGTATAATGACAAGTATAACATGGAGACCCCCAACAAGGTTGACCACTTCTACAATGTTGTAGAGAGACACAAAATCAGCTTACTCACAGTTCATGAAATACTCCAAAACAGACTACATGTAGGCCAAACAAATCATGCAAATTTACGGTAAATAGGAGAGATTATGAAGTAAGTGCAAGATAGGGGGCCCAAAAAGGGTTGAGCCCTTATTAAATGTTGAAGAGGGGCTCAAACTAAGCCCACTTACAGTTTACATCATGCTCGAAAACAGATCACTCATAGGCTAGAAATAGCATGCAATATTGTGACATATAAGATGATATTGAAGCAAGTGCAAGTTAGGGATCTCAAACAGGGTTGAGCCCTTCAACAAAGATGAAAATGAGCTCAAAAGAGGACCACTTTCATTATTGGTCGGAGCTCAAAACAAAGGTAGAAATAGGGCCAAGAAATGAACCAAAAATGAGCTAGAAAAGTGAGGTGAGTACTTACCCTTGTAGACAAGTCTTGGCTGCCTTTGCTTGAAGAATGGATGCCTCCTAGCTGTTGGAAATAGAGTAGTGGTGGTGGTGCTTGATGGTGATGAAGAAATGGAACCAAAACTTGAGAATTTGAGAGAGATGGAGAGAGATATGTATCTAAGCTCTTAAGGGAGTTTTTCTAACCCTAGCCTAAGAGTTGGGAGGCTCCTTATAAGGACCAAAAGAGGAGGGCAAAGGTGGAGGGAAATGCACCCAAGTGTTCCCCTCCAAAATATCCCCCGGATACATATCTTTTCTGGGGGAAACAGCTACACAGCTATAAAGTATGGACTGAGAGGGTCATGGCCGGCCTTCTACTTTTCTTGTGGTCGGTCAAGCCACTCCCCATGGCCGGCCGGCTTAGGGGTCAAAAGGTCATCGAGAATTCTCGGCTGCCACCAAAGGTTGGTGTCCTCCCAAGTGTGTACAACAAGACCCTATGGTTGGAAATTGGCAACTCTGAAACAAGAGAGACAACATGCCACTTTTAGAAGGGGTTCAAAAGGGTCAATTGCAATTACTAGCCGGCCATGTGTTTTTAGGGTCCTCCCATGTGTGTACAACACAAATATGTGGTTTTGGCTCGAAGAAAATGGCCTTAGGGTGTTCAACATTAGCCCGGAAGTGAGAAAAACGGGTGCCGGGGGGCGCCAGAGGAGCATAACTGGTTGCTGAGACAATTGCTGGCCTCCCACCCTCCAGTGATCTTCCTGGTGATAAAACAAAGGTACCTTCCAAAAATGAACAAAAACCGATGCAAAACGAATGCTCGGGGGCCAAAACACGCAGTTCGGGGTCCCGAAAACCGCCATAATCGAAAGTAGTGTATGGTTACGGCAAGGGTATCTAAGACCCCAAAGATCCTCGAAGGGAGTAAATGAGATGCATGCCAAAAACCGGAGGAAACGGAGATGGTTGGGTGGTCCAACCGAGGCACACGGCTTGACGTTCAAAACCGGAACCGGCTCCGAATAAGCAAATGGCCTACGGGCACGTAAATGTTGCCCACGGCCACCGAGAGATGGTCTACGGACCTCTCCTCCCTCAAGAAAGAAAATAGAGAAACCGAGTCCGTTCAGAACCGAGGCAAGGCATGTAAGAGAGTTCGGCCCCGAGGCAGGCGCGCCACGACTCAGACTTCAACGAAAGCACAATATACAATATCACCGAAGCGCCAATCGGTGACGCCCGAAGTCTTAAGGTCGGTCAAAAATGGGTGTCTATCAAGGTTCTCTTTGACGTAACTCTAAGTCAAGAAGTGACGGAGGAATGTCAAAGCCTAGAGACGACCCATTTTTGACAAGGTCAAGACTTAGACAATCATATAAGATGAACAGATATGTGCTCGCAGCGTGCGTTCGCAGCAGGGGGCAAATGCAAAGCGACATGCATAGAGCCAAATGATCATGCAAACGCAAAGAAGTCAGAATGAGGCAAGTATTCGCAAATAGATGCAACAGCTTTTAAGCCGTATGTAAAGCAACAACTACATTTCATGCAAAGGAATGCGAGAATCATTCAATTTCGCTGCCTCACACGGAGAAGATACGACATGATAGGCTGATTCGTCTTCGGGTCACACCAAATTTCAAATGAACCGTGACATACAATATCGCGGCTCGCAAAAAGAGAGAAATTTAACAAGAACAATATGCTAACAACATATATTCAATGTGATTCCTGTGATTTCGAAAGTTTGACACACGCAGTGTCGGCAAGTGAATGCATCGCAATGCGAGAAAGGAACACGCGTGACAATGCACGCTCAAGCACAGAGGTATGGTACACCAAGAAAACATGCATGACAATGCAAAATTTTGATGAGAATGCAAGTTATGTGCATAACAATGCAAAACGAGCATAAATCAGGGTGCCCGTTTGTTGCAAAACAACGAGTAAGAAAACGCACATTTCGGTGAAGGCAACTTGATCGCGGCCTCTGATTCACCTCCCGGAGAGGTTACAACATGTTCAAAGAGGATACACCTTGATTTTGATGAGTACTGATGAGACACATGTCAGAAATTGCAGCTGAAGTTCCAATGAGCAATTTCGCTGTAAAGTGCACTTTTCTTGAACTTTTTCAGTCCCGAACTCCGATCTTCCTCAAAATTTGCAGAGAGCTAGGGGCAAGTGGGGAACACCACCGCCGTGTGGTTGCCCTAGGAGGCCATCGGCTAGGAACAAATGTAAATGGTCAAGCCTGTAAAAGGTGGTCTACGCCACCGTCCAAAAACCAAAGGCAATTTTGTCTTTTGCCTCATTTTCTATATATATCCTCATCCATTCATTCCAAATCACTCCCAAAGCTGCGAAAAACTCCTTCCCTTGCTCCCCAAACCATTTTTTTCCTTCAGATGTCAGACTTTATACGCTTTTCTACTTCCACGCAAGTTGTTTTCAAAATCTTTCAGCTTAAGCACTTTGAACCGATTAAATTTTGATTTCGGGGTTTTTTTCATTTTCACCACTTGAGGTAAGTTTGTCTCAATATTTGGAAGATTTTCTGAGTTGACTTTTGTTGACTTTTCCATTTCCTAGAGTTGACTTTTGTTGACTTTTTTCCAATTTTGGCTCATTTTTGCTCATTTTTGCTCCTTTTGCGCATTTCTTGAAATGACAGTGATTACCCTCATGGTGGAGGTTCTCCAGTGCCGGATGATTTTGATATCATGACACCGCCGAGAGTCCGCCTTTATTCTCGTGAGATACGCCCCTCCAGGCATATATGCTATCATGGCCGCTTTCGTTGCTTCACTGGTTCAATGACCGCACCCGGGATTTATCATGAGAGCCGGAGCAAAGACTCTCTCATGATGCACGAGAGGTATTTTACTTTATTTTCTGCATTTTTCGTGCATTTTGTAGCTTTGCCATGCTTGAACACACAGTTTTAGCTTATGATATAGTACTTTGTTTGCATTCTGAACATGTGACTTAAACACTTGAATTGCTGAACACACACGGCTTATTGACTGATTGATTGTGAATGCACGATACACATTAGTTAAGAATTGAACATACGGCTCAAACACTGATTTGTCGAACACACAGCCCGAATTTGAAGATGAGCACACCGCACACACTGGAGTAGAACACACAGTCCCAAACTCCGATTTTCTGAACACACAGTCCAAGTCGATGGTGAACACACAGCCCACAATGATTGAGAATAGAACACACCTCTAAGCTCGATTTTCAACACGCAGCCTGTTGATGGTGAACACACACCACATCGATTGAGAGTAGAACACACAGCCCTAAACTTTGATTTTCTGAACACGCAGTCCAAGTTTGAGGTGAACACACAGCCCACACTGATTGAGAGTAGAACACACAGCCCTAAACTCCGATCTTCTGAACACACAGTCCAGATTTTGAGGTGAACACACAGCCCACAAAATTTTCTGAAATTTGAACACGCAGCCCAAATACGAAATTTTCTGAACACGCACCTCAGACAAAGCTAACACGCAATTTAATCGAAAGTAAGATTTGAACACGCAGCCCAAAACACAGATTTACTGAACACGCAGCCTAGATTTGATGTGAACACACAGCCCACTGATTAAGGATTTGAACACACAGCCCAAATACGAAATTTTCTGAACACGCAGCCCAGATTTGAAGTGAACACGCAGCCCACTAATTAAGGATTGAACACATGTTCTAAAAACACAAAGTTATCAACACGCAATTAATCGATGAGATTGAACACACGTTCTAAAACACAAATTTATCAACACGCAGCTTCAGATTTGAAGTGAACACATAGCCCATCGATTCAGATTGAACACATGTACCAAAACACAAAGTTATCAACACACGTTCAGATTTGAAGTGAACACGCAGCCCAATCGATTCAGATTGAACACATGTACCAAAACATTTCATCGAACACGCAAATTGATTTGAAGTGAAAACATGCCCAATCGATTCAGATTGAACACATGCCCAAAACACAGATGCATCAACACGCAGGGATTTGAAGTGAACACGCACTTAATCGATTCAGATTGAACACACACGTTTCAAAAACATGATGCATCAACACGCAGCCCAGATTTGAAGTGAACACGCAGCCCACTGGTTAGTTTCATTTGCACACAGCTACTTCGTTTTATTTGCACACAACTTGTTACTTTATTTCATTTGCACACAGCTACTTCATTTCATTTGCACACGCCTTTGTTACTTGCATACTACTTGCATTTTATTGTGTATCAACACATGTATTCATTCTGAATGCAGTTGGCTCGTGACCGCGGCGAGGATATGGCTCCACTGGCCATGAGAGAATGGTATGCCGAGCTTCCAGAGGTCTTCGATTTGGTTGATTCAAAAGGTTCGAGCATTCTCAGACGGGGTTATCCCGCCCCGCCAAGAGGACATTGTTAGCCACCAGGAGAGATGGTGGGACACCACCAATTCTTTCCATTTTTCTCGCCACGGGACATGACCATGACTCACTGAACTTTGTCAGACTCACCGCCCAGACATAGGCGGTTGGCCCATACCTTATGACGAGGATATGGGAGAGTGGAGGCCGATGGACACATCTATTGGGGCTTTCCCACCAGAGACAGAGCTTCCAGAGAGTCCCAGACACCCGGTTCTCTTCCTGCTGAGGCCTGAGATGGAGCCCGAGTCTCCCGAGGAGGTTGAGCAAGACACCCGGGTTTCCTTATGTTCCTCTTTGGCACCACTGCTTGCCGATAGGGGAACACCGCTGGTTGTATCTTCCGAGTGCCCTAGTGGACCCATCACAGTCGATGGTAAGGATCTGTGGCGCTGGCCCGCTACCTCTATTGTTACATGAGTGCAACAAGTGGGAGACTTATTCTACGGCTATTGGAGAGCCCGAGGTACGCTCATTCCTCTTGATTTACATTTCGCTTCCTCATTACTTGTTCATTGCACATACGGCGACTTTGCACTCTCAGATTCTCGCTTTTAGCACTTTGTATTCACATTCCAAGACTGCTTTTCTCATTATGGGTGTACGATACTTTTCCCACATTAGCCCCGAGATGGAGGTGGCAGGCTCCTTATGACTCCGCTTTCACCGGGTATTTGAGGGCGAGCACCCATCGAGACCTCGAGAGACTCTTCTACCGCGATAAGATTTTGATATCGTATGACGACAGAGGTATTTCGTAACTCTTGCCTTTCATTTTCATCTTTGATCCGCCTCAGATATTCCTCGATTGATTGATTTATGCACTGGCTATCCACAGATTACTTGGCAGCCCTGGGCGGTCTTAGGTGATGGTCTCCGACATCAGTATCCCGGAGGATCGGCAATTCCTAAAGATAGGTTCCTCGCCGGGACCGCTGGTAGGGCATGGTTCCCGGGGAACGCCGCATCAAAGGGGTACGATTCTCGTGACCTCCCAGCATTCTCCAGCCACTATTCGGACCGCCGATAGACCCTCTCCCCAGGAGGTCATTAGTGCTATGCAGGGAACCGATGCTTTGTTACATCTCATGGAGGGGGACTACGCCACCTATCGTCGTATATATTCGATGCCCCTCGACGGAGTGCGCGCGCCACGGAGGCCTATCGATGTACCATCGCCGAGTCGGGCTCGCATCACGGATATCCCTCCTCTAGCTGGACCGGTGCATCTAGAGGTAGAGGTAGTTCGATTCCTCTCGATCCCTTCATCTCTTCATCATCCCGGTGGCGACATGCCGACCGAGTTGACGAGTTGGCGGTTCGACTTCTTACTGTGTCTCGCTAGAGCCTCCTCTTCGACTACGATATGTCGAGACCCCGATTCACCCCGATATGTTTTTAGCTTTGATTTATCACCGACATTTGGACATTCATTCCTCGCCGATAGTTTTGCATTTGTATTCAGAGGCCTCCAGCTTGAGTACACGGATGAGATACTTGGGATGTCGCCACATTCGAGGGCATGATCTACTTGAGGGAGGCACAGGCCATTATGGGCGCAAGGTGCACTGCTCATCTTCCTCAGATTTAGTATATTTCATTTACATACTGCTTTTGAAAATTTCACAGATTGATAGGTCGTAGAGCACATCCGACACACACCCCACTCAGATATTGTACTCGTGATCTGCTTCATATTTGAACTTTTCACTTTCAGATGCCTCCTGTATGCTCCGCTGGCCGGACCACCGGCCTTCTCAGAGAAGTCGAGGTGCCGGACCGTCTGCCTTTTCGAGGAGCCGCCATCCAGCCTTCGTGAGCCGGGCCATCTAGGCCTTTTTCGAGGAGCTCGAGGAGCGTGGTCGCTCTCACGCACGCAGGCACCTATTATTGAGGAGGAGGAGGAGGTCGCAGACCGTGAGTCGAGACATCTCGGGAGGAGGCTCCGGCCTTGGTTCCGGGAGCGGAGACAAGGCTGAGGGGGATCCGGAGGATGATAGCTCTGACCCGGATGGTGATGATGGTGCAGAGGTCATCCCGCAGAAGAGGATGAGAGGGCCTCCTCATTCCTGCTCCCAAGGATATTGATGCTATTTCGCTTTTATTTTACTTTTTGCTAGTAGTTTGTAGCACTTTGCATATTGTTAGGCGCTTTTATTTCCTAAAACTTGTAATTTTATCTTGTTGTAAAACATGATGGAATGAAATAGCCTTCAAAAATGTTTGTATTTGAAATTTTAGCATCGCAACGCATCATTTTGCACAAAATGGAATTGAATGAAAATGTGCCTTGTGTATTTACCGTCGTAATGAACCGACGAACAAATCAAAAACTCAACTCACTAAGAAATAACAGAATCTTAGCAAGTTTACAACTCGATATAAAGTACAACAAGCAGTTAATCTGATAAACAAGACTTAACAAAATTGTGTAAACAAAAAGTAAGTAACAACTCAAAACACAAAATGCGATAACACAAAACTTACAACTCGATAAACAAAACAACAACTCGATAAGCAAAAACAACAAAGCGCATTTCTGGACGGACGATCTGATGATGGAACGATCCAAAATCGAGAGAAATGGAGGCCTTCGACGCTCCCGGCGCGTAAAAGTGTTCTCAAACTTCCTTCCGAGGGCAAAACAGACCAATAAGCATGGTGGGCCACATTTGCTTTTGGGGTTGGAGGGTGGTTCGCTAGAAAAGGTAGCCGGCCCCCTTCCCCGCAACTTCTAGAATTGTGACATGTGTCCCTAATAGTGTTTTACCCCTATAAAGTCTGACTTTGGAATTCATTCATCTCATCATCGCTTTGCACAAAATGGAAGCATTTCTCACGTAAAATCTTGCATCTTGGATCTCTTCTTTAGATGGGTTGGAAAAGTTGAACTTCCGGGGTTTCGGCTTGAATGCACTATTCACGCTGGGCCGGACTCCGCTACATCTTCCTTTCCCCTATGCCGCGGCAAGGTTTTGGAACTCGGTGACGCATGTCTTCAGCTTCGGAGGGCAAGAGGTATGTCCTACTTTTGAAGATTTTCAAGCTTTGATGGAGTCTGAACCCTGAGAAGAGATCTTGCCTCAGTCCCGCTTTTGGCTATGCCCAAGCTTTTAGGATGTGCGGTCTCAACGCCGCATGATGCTCGACCGATTAGTAATGGCATGTTGGATATCCCGAGCCCGATTTATCGATTCTCCGATGCCGGACCGCTGCAACCATCATTGGCAAGGTTTCCTGCAACATGCCCTCTCGCTTGTGCATGCTATCTCATTCCTTGTTTGTCTCGCCCAGAGGAGCTAGCATCTGCTTGATTGAAGTCGCCAAGGCTTGAGGGAAGGAAAGAGTCAGATCGCCATGACATTGGTCGAGACGCCGCTAGGTTTGGATGCCTTCTACCGCCAAGAGACAACCAGTTTATGGGAGTCCACTATCGCCGCAGTAATGTTTCCCACCCAAGCTCACATATGTATTTGTTCACATCACTGCCCTGCTCGATTTTTCTCACAAAACCCTCATTTCACTTTTTTTTTTTCTCATCGCACATCTCTATTCTTTATTCTCTCATTTTTCATCCTTCCCCGATATGGTTGATGGATAAATTGCAAGTTGTGGACTCCCGCTTACCATCACTTCATGGCTACTTCTTTCGATAACGCCGGTTGACGCCTTGATGAGGGATGGTGGTTTGAATGGATGTGCAACTTGTCACCGAACGCATTGCTTGGCGCCGCCTCTTGGCTTAACCTTCCAAATGATAAGCTATAGCATGTTCCAGATACCGATCCGCTTTGATCGGCTTAACCCATTGTGTATTCTATTTCCCATTCCGCATTCTGCGCCAATTTGGTCATGATCAGACTTGCCCTCCGGAGGGGATTGAGTACCCGATCACTTTTCGGGTCCAAGGTGCACACCTTGCCCGACACACTACGGCTTGGAGGACTAGAGAGCTCCTGCCTCACCCTATTTTCGGGCCAGCACTTTATCTCGACGAGTGCGGGGATTGGCACAATGAGGAGGCACAGATTGGGCCTAGGTTGGCGTCAGAGGCTTCGACTAGCTCTGGCAGGGGGCGCAGGGACACCTGACTCGACTATGCCCTAGATTTATTGCTTTATTAGTACTTTCAAGTTTTTTATGAGTGTAATAAAAGCAACTTCAATTGTATGCAAGAGCGAGAGAACTCGCTTTGAAATCAATGAAATTGAAGGTTGTGGTAATCGAAAATTCTCCGCTTTTGGTCCAAAATGGTCTTAGTTGTGAAAAGATTAATTTGAACAAAGTCAACTTTTATTAAAACTTTTCAAAACTATTTTCGATATGGATCGAATCGACACGCTTGGGATTCACATCGAGATGCACAACTCGATCCTAGCAACCGGAAAGTTGCCTTAGTTTGAAAAGTGCCATGGCGCTTCATAGCAACTTAAAGTTGCCCCTAGTTTGATGATGCAAGAACACTTCATTGCAACGGAAAGTTGCCCCTAGTCTCAATAGCATTGTAATCGAGATCACGATAAATGCCGATGAATAGAGATGACCGAGATGATCAAATGGACAAAGTTGATCGGGAAAAGATTAAATGAACTTCGTGATGAAGTCGCCACGATCCCAAAGATGGGAATCAAGCCTTACGAGTTCAGCTTAGGTTCGCCGGTATTTTACTCTCCTTTGCGCCTAACTTTTGCCAAAGCCGCCTTTGCGGTTTTCAACCTTATGAGCTCAGCTTTTTATAATTTCAAATTTTCTATGCTCGAATTTTGCCTAGGTCGCTTCTTTCGGGTTTTCGCCCAGCGAGCCTCTCAGGTAATATTTCTTCAACTTGTCCATGTTGATCGGTTGGGAAAACTCCAAGCCATCTAGATCCATCGTAACCACACCCACCACCGCACTGCATTGACTTGATAACATAGGGACCACCAATTGGGTCCGAACTTGCCCTTGGGTCGTGGATGGGGCTCATTGTCTTTGAGTACCAAATCTCCTTCTTTCAAATTCTCGACTTAACCTTCTTGTTAAAAGCTCGTGATTCTCGTTGATAACCTTGGATGTGGTATGTTGCTTTCTTTCTTTCATCGAAAAGCATGAGTTCCTCAACCGCTTTTGTCGCTAACTGCTTCGCTTATCCGACACTCACCAATACTGTAATGACGGACCTCAATCTCAATAGGCGTAATCGGCCTCTATCCCGTAAACTAATGAGTACCTGAGTCGCCCAAGAGAAGTTCTCGATCAAGTCCTATAGCCCCACAGAGCAAAAGGCGTTTTATCCGCCGCCTCGATAGGTTTCACCATCTTCGTAGTATGCGCTGATGTTCTTGTTGGCGGCCTCCACTGCTCCATTGGTTTGCGGCCGGTAAGTAGACGACTTATGAAAAGCCACATTATATTTCTCCAACAAATCGATCACCTCCTTTTTGAAGTGGGAACCATTGTCTGAAACGATTTCATTTGGGACTCCGTAGCAATAGATAATGTTGTTTTTGATGAATTTTGCTACATGCGAAGCTTTCAACACCGCATAAGATTGGGCCTCAACCCACTTTGTGAAGTAATCTATCGCTACCAAGATGAACTCAAGCCCATTCAACCCCTTTGGCATAACAATTCGACACATCAATTCCCTGCATGTAAAAATGTCCATGGCGGTCATGTTGTACAAATTTTGACGGCAGGATGTTCATGCGACGGTATGAATTTGACACTTGTGACATTGCCGGACGGCCAATACAATCCTCCTCCATGGTGGACCAAGAATAACCTTGTCTCGAGGATCTTCCGCGCTAACATTACCCCATTCATGTGTGCACCACATTCACCCCCGTGGATGGCTTCCATCGACGCTTTGACTCTTCTAAGATCAACGCACGCTTTATGCATTCCCAAATGACCCCGCTTATACAGCTTTACCCCGCAGATGATGAACTGAATCGCCATTCTTTGATTGCCCTCTTGTCTTTGGCATTTACTCGCGGTATGCTTTTTCTCCAAGAAGTTCCAGACGTCAGAATACCAGGGTGTTCGCCCCGAACTTCATCTATGGTCGCAATCGACTCATAAGGTGCAAATTTCTCGTCAATGATGACCGGACGATTCGACTCCACACGGATGTCTATCATAGAAGATAGAGTTGCTAAAGAATCATGAACTCGTTGTTCTCTCTAGTAGATGAGTAAAACTTAACTTCTCAAACCGAGGAATCAAGAAATCCAAGGTTTGGTGATACATCATCATCTTTTTCATTTTTCACTTTCCAAATTTCCTTTAGCTTGAGACACAACAAGGTTCGAATCCCAATGACGCCCAAATTGCCTTGCCCCTAGTTCTAGGGTCGCTTTAGACCAAATGATACACGCCTCATATTCTCGCTTCATTGTTCGAGACTTTGAATCGGAGCTTGAAGGCTAGAGGGATACGAATTGCCAAAGCACAAGAACACTCCTATCCCATACCCATGTTGATTTGACGCTCCGCCAAAGTACATCGCCCAAGTTTCATCACGATATGCAAAATTGATTCATCCGGAACAAATATTCAATCGCTTCATCCCTCAACCGTGGTCTCAAGGAACTCGCCATCGCTTCTTCCTTTCATCGACTTGCGTGTCACGATGTGAGATCAAATTTGGAGAGCAAAAGCAACCAACGAGCTAGCCTACCAGAAGTTACTGGTTTCAAGAGATATTTGATGGGATCAAGTCAAAACCAACATTACAGAGTGAGCTAACAGTAGTGCCATGGCAGCCCATACCAGTAGCTAAGCAAGCCTTTTTCCGGTGTATATTGGGTTTCATACTCCAGCATCTTTTTGCTCAAATAATAGATGGCTTTTTCCACCTTATCTTCTGATTCTTGTGTAAGCATGCTACCCATCGTGGTTTCAGTCACTGACAGATACAAAATCAATCTGTTTCTGCCTCGTGGCGATAAAACAGTGGGTTCTCAGAGATATTCTTTAACTGCTCAAATGCTTTGACATCGGCCGTCCCATTGGAACTTCTTTCCTTTCTTGAGAAGGCCAAAAAGTGGTTCACAAGTCAAGGTTAATTTTGAAATAAACCGTCTTATGAATTGCACTTTACCTAGAAAGCCTCGCACCCCTTTTTCAGTCCTTGGTGGTGGCATTTCTAGGATGGCCTTGATTTTGGAAGGGTCGACCTCGATGCCCCTTTGTGTAATAAAAAACCGCAGCATTTTTCCCGCTGTAACACCAAATGTACATTTCTGAGGGTTTAGCCGCAACCGGAATTCTCTGATCCTTTGGAAAAACTTGTGCAAGGCCGTGTAGTGGCCCTCTCTTTCTTTGGACTTGACAATCATGTCGTCCACATACACCTCAACCTCTTTGTGGATCATATCATGTAGTATTGTGGTCGCGGCCCGTTGATAAGTAGCTCCAGCGTTCTTCAACCCAAACGGCATTACCCGGTAGTAGTATGTCCTTCACGGTGGTGAATGCGCTTTTTTCTCGCCTTCCGCGCCATCACTATCTCGTTGTATCCCGAGAAGCCATCCATGAATGAGAGCAATGCATGCCCCGTGAAATCTACCAACTCATCGATGTGCGGTAGGAAAGTTGTCCTTCGGACTAGCTCTATTCAAATCCTCAAGTCTACACACACCGGATCCCGCCATCTTTCTTCTAAGACCGAACAATGTTGGCCAACCAAGTCGGATATTCGATACCAAAGGAAGCCCATCGATTTGCTTGGTGACTTCTTCCTTAATCTTAAGAGCCCAATCCGGGCGTATCCTTCGAAGTTTTACTTGATGTGTCGCCTCGGTCAAGGGGGATCCGATGTCAGACAATCTCAGATCGATTCCGTGCATGTCTTCGTAGGACCACGCGAAAACATCTTTGAAATCTTTTAATAAAGCGACTAAGCGCTCGCGTTCTTCCGAAGACAACGTGGACCCGATCTGGACCAGCCGCGGGTCCTCCTCAGTACCAATGTTCACGGTAATGATTTCATCCATTAATGGTTTAACAAATTTCTCTTGCTCTTGCTCAATTAAACGTTGTAAAACCGGAGGAACTTCATCCTCGTTGTTTTCATCAAAGTTTTGAAAGTCTGAATTAATGCAATAAATTAGGGGCACAGAAAAGTACTCGGAAACCACAGATAGTTCATTCTCATTAGGCACATCCAAATCGTCCAATTCATTAGTTACAATAGACTCAAATGAAAAGGAAAAAGACGACCTAGACAAGACTGTGGCACCCGGGTTAACATCCCCAGGAGTACCAGACTCAGACTAGCCGAGTCGGAACTCGATTCCGACTCACGGACTCGGTGGAATCAGATTCGCTCACTACCCGATCCGGTC
Source organism: Camellia lanceoleosa (assembly GCA_025200525.1). Taxonomy (NCBI): domain Eukaryota; kingdom Viridiplantae; phylum Streptophyta; class Magnoliopsida; order Ericales; family Theaceae; genus Camellia; species Camellia lanceoleosa. The sequence continues at coordinate 92,547,299 of CM045758.1, read as the reverse complement.
GTTGGACAAAAATCCTCCTCTCATCGCCAAGTGAGAGAGGGTGCGATTGATGCATCCAAGATAGGCGCCGGTCGGCTCGCACCGCTTTCATCCCCAATCATGGAAACCACGGTTATCCCCAAGCACTCTTGGTCGATCGGAGGATCGAGAGGAGACATGCCATACCCCCATTTCCAATTCTGCCCTCGTGATCCACGCTTTATTCGCTCAACCTCGCTTGTTGGGTTGTCCGCCCGTGGCAACGCTATCCGGATAGTTGCGTGTCGAAGAAGATTTCAAACCTGTACGCGCTTTTCTCCGTGATTTAACCATGGCTCGGGAAGCCGCAAAATGGAAAATCTCTCCCGGACGAAGCGTCTGCTCAGGTACTGATGGGCCTGCATTAAGTCAAGGCTTCCCACTGCTTCGCCTGCTCGCTAGCTATTTCCTTTCCTTTTCACCCAGTCCTCTTTGGTGGGCGATAACCCACCCAAAGGTATGCGGGTTGTGTGGCACTTCGGCCAACGCAGCGACTCCTTTTCTGCCGCTCCTTCCTAATCCCATCCCGGGGATATGTTGTAGCTTGTTCATAAGGTAGACGGATTGAGCACTGACGTACACACCTTCATTCATAGCCATAATATTCTGCACTACCTGGGCCTCTGCCAAAGTGAACCCTGATAAGAACACATCCTCCGTGCCGTGCTCGATTTCCAAAACTGGCGTAGACACTTCCGGCGGCGGATGGATGGATGAATTTCCGAAAACAATTGCAACCCCCTTCCCGTGAGGGTATTTCAACATCTGGTGCAGAGTGGAAGAGACTGCTTTCACTTGGTGCAACCACGGCCGCCCCAAGAGCAAGTTTAAGGTTGCGGGAACGTCCAAGACATGAAATTCAATGTTGTGTTGTCCCGACCAACTCGGGTCCGAACCTTGACAAATTCCTATCACTTCCCTACCGTATTATCGTAAGCTTTGATCACCGAGTGGTTGGTATGAAGTCCGCGGCTTCAACCCGATTGCATATGCCGCTCGGGTAGACATTGATAGCGCATCAGATCAACAAGTACCACCAGATCCACTTATCTCTACATTCCACGGAGATATAGAGAGGTTTGTTATGATTCACGCCTTCAGGCGGTAGCTCTTTGTCTGAAAAAGTTAATGCCGGGGAACCTCCTCCCGGAAAAACCAAATTCAACCACCGCTTCCGTGTAGTATCAATGGAGAGTTTGGCCTTGTCCATGGCGATTGACACTGCCTATGTACTTGATGCCATAAGGCCCCAGATGGAGATGTCGCTTGTATCTTCTTTAACTGCCTCAAGATGCCTTCTTCTTTAATTTGCTTCTCTCTCTTTCTCGGCCTCTTTATCTTCCCCGTTGCTTTGGGTTGCTCGTGGTGCGGGGGCTTGATGTACCGCCCACTCCTGGTCATATGCTCTACCTCATCGCGGTACCAAGTATCATCCGGTTGAGCACCGCCAATCTTCGCCTCAGGTGGGCAAGACATAAGTCATCGCCTTCCCACCACATCCCAATCGACATTCAACAAACACCTATCCGGTTCCAAAGAAGTTCGTACTCTTGGTACTTTCATCCCACATGCTCACAGCATGTCCTGCTCTTGTGCTCGCAGCACTTTCAATTTCTTCATGGTTCTTGGCTTTCCGGATTCTCTCAAAATTCCACCTCTTTTCTTGCTCCTCCTGTGTTAGTAGGGTTTGTTGTTCGGTTTTCACAATATCTTGATCCCGAGCGAAATTCTTTGTACCGGTGCTCTCCGGCAATTCATTCTGACTCTCGGCCCTTCCGGCCATCATTGATACCCCCGTCACGCCTTGCTCGCTAAATTTCCACAACATCCGCCGATCATCTAACCATCCGCAATCTCGCCGACTCATATTCAAACCAATTGATTGTTGCATCCTCTCGCTTCTGGTCGTTGAAGAACCGGAGGTTAACAAAATCTTCTTCCACCGCTGTCGATCATCTCGCCTTGTTCTAGTCCGCCCCCGAATCATGCACAAATTTTTTCGGCAATTTCACACTCACAGATCGCTCATCGATAAGATATATCCGCTTGGATCATAAGCTCTTCCAAAGATAATTCCTGTGTCCGCCCCATCCTGACTCACCAATTTCGCTTCCTCTTAACCCGCCTGCTCCATTTTCGGAGGTCATCACCTCGCTCAGATTGGGTTGTGAAGGTGTCCAACATGCACAAGTCAAGGCAATCAGAAGGATCACCTTCGCTTGGGTAGGTGAGAGGGAGTAATATAGATACTAGGATCGAGGAAACTACCCGCTTTGATGAGGTTGACTCTTTTGGGTGGTGGATCTTAGTTATGTGCAGAAGTGGGTTAGTTGTGACGTTGGGTCTTTCGGGAGGTAGAATGATATTTTGTCAACGAGGTCTTGAATCTCGGACGCACTTATAAACATTGATCCGTGCCATGGCCATGTCGCCGGTGGCACAAGATTTGGGGTTGTGGGAAGGGAGTGGATTTGGTAGTGGCCTCGGCTCTAGGGGTTTCAGATGCCCCTTTTGATTAGAACGCCGAGAGCCTTGGACAAGGGCATGTATAGTGGAGTGAAGGTTCTTTGGCCTCGGATTGGTATCTCGCTTGGTTCACGCTTCTAAGCATCGAAAAGGGTGTGGCCGTTATGGCCTTTGGGAAGGGGAGTAGTAGTGACCATACCGACCTCAAGTCCTTGTGTTTGCAGCCACTTTGGTCTGGTCGATCAAACCTTGCTTCATCGCATCCTCGATCTGCACCATCTCGTAAATCTGAGAAGGTGGGGAAAGGGAGTACGATCATTTTCTGTATTAACTTCGGTTGGAGATTGCGTACAATCATCCGAATTTGATCTTTATCTGTTGGCCTCAAGGTCATCATCGATGCCTTTGCTCTCCACCGAGTTACAAAATCAGAGAAAGTCTTTTTTTGTTCCTGCCTTGTTGTTTCGAGATCACGTGTTGTAATCTCGATCTGTGTATTATATGAGTCTCAGGCAACGAAGGCCTCGGTCGGCTCATCCCAATTTCTCTTCACATCATCTTCTAACTTTATGCGTCGGATGGCCGCCACCCCGACAAAGTTCTCGCCAAACAAAGAAAGCTTTGTGGTCGGGTTAGGCCCATTGGTCTTAGGATGTCCGAAAATAGCCAAGATAGACCATGGGATCTCCCACCCATCAAAACGGTCAATCTGTGGCATCTTGAATCTGTCTGGCAATGTCACGGCCACGTCAGTGTAGCCATCTTTGATGTCTGGGATGGCCTTCACCCCCTGCGATTTCTTGAAAAGCTTTTTCCACCATCGAAGTTTCAGAGTCAGATGATCTACCTCGAACTCAAATGGTGAGTCCGGGTGGTTGGGTGTAAGATTCTTGGACAGTTGCGGCAGAAGTGGAGGCGGAGCCAGCCCCGTTGGAAGACCTGTGTCCTCTTGAGTGTTCCGGACATCGGGTAAGGTATTCTGGGTGTTCGGGAGGATATTCTGAGGATTTGGCAGGGTATTCTAACCAGTAGATACCTGCTCAGGTAGTGGAGCCGTTAGTGGAAAAGGAGCCTGATGTGAAGCAGATGCTGCATTCTGCTGTTGTAGCCTAGTGATCAACTCGGCCTGCTGGGCCATGACTGCGGCTTGTTGCTTGGAGAATTCCACTTGGCGGATGGCATCCTCCTGCATCTGTTTCATGCTCTCATGCATCTGGCGCATCATCGCCTCCATCCCTGATGTATTCTGCGGTTCCATCTGAATGACCGGTAAATGTACCTCTATGGCGCATACGTAAATTTCAACCGACCGTTTATTGTCAAAGCTACCGTCTCCGTAATCCTCGCTCGACACATCGCGCCTCGCCTTCTTCTCGATAATCGGGGTAGAGAGTGGAACACCGATGTCCACAACGAGATCCTTGACGTTGAGTTTGGCGACCGCGTGTCCAAAGTGCTTGGGGGTATTTATTGGTTTGGAAGCAATCGTATAAAATCGCCCTAGCAAAAAGATAATAAAGCAAAAAGAAATAAATGACCGTAAAAACTAAAGATAACAAATTAAATTAAATACACGAACACACAATCAGCATACAACACGCAGCTGATAAGTCAAAATACACTGCCCTCAATCACCGATCACTGCTCTCAGACATCGTTTCCTCAAAATGAATCGGATATCCGCATAACCGATTCTCGATATCGACCGATGCCCGCAGTTCGATGCCCAAACTTAACTAATACATGCATTCCCTGTAGAGGCACACTCTAACAAGCACATAGCAGATAAGTGAGAGCTGAAAACACCTCTATGTTGGGGTAGGGTTTCCCCGTCCTATTTTGTCAGGAACTAGGGTTTCACTACGCACGCAGCTTCAAACAACCTATAAACGGGTAAGCAACCCGTCCCTAGTTTGGAATGGTCACTATGGATCCGAATATGCACTAGGTCGAATGGTCAAAGGGTGCCCTTGAAACCGGGGTTTGTGTTCCCATATCGGCAGAGTCTGAATCGTCAAATTTTTTCGACATGCCTTGACAAGACAAGCCTCCGGCAAACCGCTTAGGAATAGTAGATGGTAAACACGGTGTCCTAGGCGCACCAATGCAAATGCAATGCAAAGAAACACACAAATGTAGTCAAAACCAGATATCACGAGTTCGAGTCAAGTTCTTCAAACTCCCCAGCAGAGTCGCCAGAACCGAGACGCCCCCAAACGATCCGGGAAGGAGGCGAATCCCTGTTCGTTCGATATTGGGTCTACTACGCTCAAGGACTCAAATGTCACGGTTCTTAATCTTGAACCAAAGAGTCCAACCGCAAATCGCTTTTGAAAGCAGATTTTTGGAAGAAGTGCCAAACATGGATCGCCGCCGATACTGAGTCGCCACCTAAATATTTTAAAATGGGGAATTTAGGAAACCCCGACTCGTGCCAAAGGCCACGTGTCCGTCATCACCAAAGTTGCCTCGCTCGGGAACTTGGGTACGATTGGGGAAGGTCACTGTGAGCATTCCCGCCGCCCGGCCAAAGGCCTCTTACTAACCATGATATCTTATTTTGAAAACATTGTGAGTTCTTATTCCGGTTATTAGCCTAGGTTACTATGTGATGCGCACATCATACAAGTATAGACTGAATCGCCTGAATTGGAACAAACATTTCATGTTTGTTTGAAAACGGTTTGATGGTGCTACCCGCAGGTAGGCTAAGACGTGGATTTGCCACCCTCGGGTGGGCTTAAGAAAGTATGATTTTGCCACTATCTAGTGGGCTTAAAACAAAACATTTGATGAATTGTCCCAATTCAAATAACTCAACCTCCACCCACAGGCATTCAAGGCAGTTATATCACATAAGCATTTAGCCTCATGGTAAGCATGCTATCATGGCGATACCACATCACGATGCAAGGATGCTAAAGCATAAAACTTACCGAGTACTCTAAGCCAAAACATAAGCTTATTAGAAATCATGCATGATCCTAAATGTACAGAAATGCCTAATGCAACGCATGCAAAGATGCAACTATAGCAGGCTCGGCTGTCCTAAACACGGCATATGGAATTCTACAACTAACACATATTGAATTTGGAATTGAAATACAAATGCAGTTTGTATGATGCGCCGAGCCCGGTGCGTGCAAAATAGATGAATGATGCAAACATGCTGTCATACTATATGCTAATTAAAACATGCCCCATATCTAACCATCATAAGCGGGTAAATAAAAGGGAGAAAGACGTGGGGTTGGAAGACATACATCACACTCACCCACACTTATTACAATTGTGCCCTCGCGCAGAGGGTCCGAATAAATAATACGATCTAATGAAAGAATAATACAAAATAAAAAGAATAATACAATCAATAAATATACGATTCCTAATTAATTAACAGATTAACTAAGAAAATCAGAATCGCATGCAAGCGGGCATCTTGACTCTGCTCCGGATAATGAGATGATGCATGTTTGGGCTGCTTTGCGCGGAAATCCACTGGGATGCCCCAATTAGCCTCTGTTTGCAATGTTTCTCGAAATGCGTGCCAGACTCTGAAAAGTTGCTGATTCTTCATTTTGCTACAACAGAGAGCAGGAAAGGGGCATAGCAATGTATTTCACAAATATATGCATGCCTCGATCCTCGTGCCACCAATCACGCATATCGATGCATGATGGCCGAGGAGCCGAATTGCACAACTCAATATAGGATGAATGCATATAGGTGCTACAACAAAACCTAACTCCATCATGGGTAATCCGGAGTGTCGGTGACTTGGGAATTGAGACCCGTTCCGTCACTCGAAGTACGAAACGTGCCTCGTTTCCCGTGTCCGGGCTAACTCCTATCTCGAACACGATGCAATATGCATGATATGCATGAAATGTAGCTAATATGCAATCCTAACATACACAATGTCATGGAATGGCATACACGCTAAACGAGGTAACACACAACCAGGCATACACAATGCTACGGATGAAATGACATACGCAATGCAGTAATGGGCTTACACCAACATGAGAGAGCCTCAGCCACACTCACATAAGAGGCCGAGAGATGAAAATGAAGTGCCTCGAAATGCGCGCACACGGGCACGCAAACCGAGGCAATGGCATACGGAATGCAATGAGACTAAAAATGAGATATGCGATGCAAAATGGACTTATACTAACATGAGAGAGCCTCAGCCACACTCACATAAGAGGCCGAGAGATGAAAATGAAGTGTCTCGAAATGCGCGCACACGGGCACGCAAACTGAGGCAATGGCCCTAAGGCATGAAATGGCATGGAAATGATATGCAAACATGCAAATGAATTTTGGCACTGAAATGTGGGGGAAAACAGCCCCGAAATGAGGCGAAAGTACACCCGATGCATGAAATGGCCCCGAAACATAAATTTAGGCACCCGAAATGGCCTATAGCTATACCAAACATGCACAATATAGACATGGAATGAAAATACGGTCGCAAGGAAGCCCCAAGAAAAGCATTTTTCAGTCATAAAAAGGGCTAAACAGCAAGCACACATAGGATTAAGCAAGAATGCAAAAATGGCTCCCCAAGAGGAGTATTGAAGCAAGTGATACATACGATGTCCAAATGGAAATATACCCTTCTACAACACTGATGAGGGAATAAAAATATGCACATTTACAGTAGATGAAATCCCCCAAATCAGTATGAAAATATGCTAAAAATGCCGTGCAAGATTGAGGCCACAAGAGGATATAACATGAAGTAGGCCAAACATTCATCAAACCAGAAAAGACCCTTAATGAAATATGTCAAGAAGATCAAAATATGACTCTTTCTAGTTCTGATGATGGCCGAAAACAGAAGCTAGATAAGCTTAAAAAAGCATGCAAAAATGGGGTCAAAGAGGGGTATAATGACAAGTATAACATGGAGACCCCCAACAAGGTTGACCACTTCTACAATGTTGTAGAGAGACACAAAATAAGCTTACTCACAGTTCATGACATACTCCAAAACAGACTACATGTAGGCCAAACAAATCATGCAAATTTACGGTAAATAGGAGAGATTATGAAGTAAGTGCAAGATAGGGGGCCCAAAAAGGGTTGAGCCCTTATTAAATGTTGAAGAGGGGCTCAAAATAGGCCCACTTACAGTTTACATCATGCTGGAAAACAGATCACTCATAGGCTAGAAATAGCATGCAATATTGTGACATATAAGATGATATTGAAGCAAGTGCAAGTTAGGGATCTCAAACAGGGTTGAGCCCTTCAACAAAGATGAAAATGAGCTCAAAAGAGGACCACTTTCAGTATTGGTCGGAGCTCAAAAAAGTGTAGAAATAGGGCCAAGAAATGAACCAAAAATGAGCTAGAAAAGTGGGGTGGAGTACTTACCCTTGTAGACAAGTCTTGGCTGCCTTTTTGCTTGAAGAATGGATGCCTCCTAGCTGCTGGAAAGCTCTCCTAGCTGCTGGAAATAGAGTAGTGGTGGTGGTGCTTGATGGTGATGAAGAAATGGAACCAAAACTTGAGAATTTGAGAGAGATGGAGAGAGATATGTATCTAAGCTCTTAAGGGAGTTTTTCTAACCCTAGCCTAAGAGTTGGGAGGCTCCTTATAAGGACCAAAAGCGGAGGGCAAAGGTGGAGGGAAATGCACCCAAGTGTTCCCCTCCAAAATATCCCCCGGATACAGATCTTTTTTGGGGGAAACAGCTACACAACTGTAAAGTATGGACTGAGAGGGTCATGGCCGGCCTCCTACTTTTTCTTGGGTGTGGCCGGCCACCCCTATGGCCGGGGCTAGGGCTCAAAAGGTCATCGAGAATTTCGGCCGCCACCAAAGGTTGGTGTCCTCCCAAGTGTGTACAACAGGACCCTATGGTTGGAAATTGGCAACTCTGAAACAAGAGAGACAACATGCCACTTTTAGAAGGGGTTCAAAAGGGTCAATTGCAATTTCTGGCTGGCCATGTGTTTTTAGGGTCCTCCCATGTGTGTACAACACAAATATGTGGTTTTGGCTCGAAGAAAATGGCCTTAGGGTGTTCAACATTAGCCCTATGAGAAAACGGCGGGGCGCCGGAGGAGCATAACTGGTTGCTGAGACAATTGCTGGCCTTCCACCCTCCAGTGATCTTCCTGGTGATAAAACAGAGGTACCTGCCAAAAATGAACAAAAACCGATGCAAAACGAATGCTCGGGGGCCAAAACCGCCATTAAGCACCAAAAGTAGTGTTTGGCTAAGTGGGTATCTAAGACCCTGTCCCTTGAAAGGGAGTAAATGAGATGCATGCCAAAACCGGAGGAATCGGAGATGGTTGGGTGGTCCCGAACTGAGGGCACAATGACGACTCACCCGGGGGAGTGACTCCGCAGTGCAAAGCAAATGGGCACTTTAATGCAATGTAGCTAGACACCGAGAGAGAGATGGTCTACGGGACCTCTCCTCCCCAGAAAGAAAACAGAGAAAACCGAGTCCGGTTCGCAAACCGAGGCAAGGCACGTAAGAGAGTTCGAAGTCCGGAGGCGCGCGCATGCGACTCGAGCAACACGCACAATATAATATCACCGAAGCGCCAATCGGTGACGCCCGAAGTCTTAAGGTCGGTCAAAATGGGGTGTCTACATGGTGACTGACTCAGATTTGGCAAAGTAATCCATGTTTGTGTAGACAAGCCCGCGGGGGGCCTCGCTACAGTTCGGACTCGATTGTTGTCACGGTTCTTAATCTGAACCAAAGAATCCAAATCCGGCAAATCATTTTGAGAAAACAAATTTTTTTGAAAGAAGTGCCAAACATGGATTGCTTTGCCAGATACAGAGTCGCCACCTAAATATTTTATTCTTGGAAAATTTAGGAAATCCTGACTCGTTGCCTAAGGCCACGTGTTCGTCATCACCAAAGTTGCCTTGGCTCGGGAACTTGGGTATGAATGGGGAAGGTCACTTCGTGAGTTATTCGCCGCCGATCAAAGATCGGCCTCTACTAACCATGATATCTAGTTTTGAAAACATTGTCGTTCTTGTTCCGGTTATTAGCCTAGATTTACTATGTGAATCGCACAGCATACAAGTATAAACCGAGTCACCTGAATTGGAACAAAACATTTCATGTTTGTTTTTGAAAGATGGTTTGCTACCCGCAGGTAGGCTTAAAATGCAGATTTTTCCACCCTCGGGTGAGCTTAGAAAAGATGGTTTTGCCACTATCTAGTGGGCTTAAAACTCACAGTCAATGATTTGTCCCAATCCAAATAACCCAACCTTCACCGACAGGCATTCAAGCAGGTATATCACATAAGCAAATAGCCTCATGGTAAGCATGCTATTCATGGCAGTCACTCACACGCATGCAAGGATGCTAAAGCATAAAACTCACCGAGTACTCCAAGCCAAAAAAGAAGCTAATTAGAAATCCATGTATGATCTCAAGTATACAAAAATGCCTAATGCAACACATGCAAAAATGCAACTATAGCAGGCTCGGTTATTGTAAACATGGCGTATGAAATGTTACAGCTAACATGTATTCAACTTAGAATTGAAATACATATGCGATTAGTATGATGCTACGAGTCTTGTATGCAAGACAGATGAATGAATGCAAACATGCTATCATACTGTATGCTAATTGAAACATGCCCTAATCTAACCATCATAAGCTGATAAATAAAAGGGAAGAAAGACGTGGGGTTGGAAGACATACATCACACTCACGCACACTTATTACAATTATGCCCTTGCGCAGAGGATCCGAATAAATAGTACAGTCCCAAATAAATAATACAGTCCCAATAAATAATAATGTCCAAATATGTACAAAATCCTAATTAATTAACAAATTAATCTAAGAAAGCGGTAAACTAGCATGTAAGCTAGGGACTGCCTTGACTCTGATCCGGATGATGACTGATGCATGCTCGGGTTGCCTCGCACGGAAATCCACCGCGATGCCCTAATTAGCCTCTGTTTGCAATTGTTTCTTGGAAAGCGCACCAAGCTCCGGAAGGCTGCTGATTCTTGATTTGCTGCAACAGAGAGCAGGAAAAGAGCATGGCAATGTATTTTCACATATGTATGCATACCTCGATCCTCGTGCCACCAATCATGCATCTCGATGCATGATGGCTGAGGAGTTGAATGGCAGAACTCGATATGGAATGAATGCACATATAAACACAACAATACCTAGACTCTATCATGGGTAATCTGGAGTGTCGGCGATTGGGGAATTGAGACATGTTCCGTCACTCGGAGTACGAAACGTACCTCATTTCCCGTGCTTGGGCTAACTTCTATCCCAAACACAATGCAATATGCATGACATGCATGAATGCAACTAAGATACAACCTAACATGCATAATGCTATGAAATGGCATACACGATACACGAGGTAACATGGCATACACAATGCGCTAATATACAACCTAGCATACACAATGCTATGAAACGAAATGGCATACACAATGCATAATGGACTTACACCAACACAAGTGGACCTCGGCCACACTCACATAGGAGGCCATTAAATGGAGATGAGACACTTGAGATGCGTGCATACATGCACGCAAACCAAGGACCAAACCTAAGACACAAATGCCACTCTAAAAAAGCATGACAAGGCATGGAATATGGCATACAAGCATGCAAATTTCAGTACCAAAATATGACGCAAAACAGCCCTGAAACATGGAAACATGGCACCCGATGCATGAAATGAGACCCGAAACTCGAAACTGGGCACATGGAATGACTTATAGCTATACAAAGCATGCATTATTTGAACATGAAGCATAAAGACCGAATCAAGATAGTCCCAAAACGTGCATTTTTCCAGTTTAGAGCAAGGCCAAAAGAGGCTAGCAAGATGGCCTAAAATAGTATGCCAATTTGATCGACAAACATGGTTTACATGGAAAGTGTAAGATGCACATGGAATATGACCAAACCATCAAAAATCAGTGAATAAATCATATGAAAATAGGCCCAAATAACCACTGATATGCAACCATGGCATGCCAAAATGATGAGTTTCTTTAGAGGGCCATACAAAGGATTCTTAGGCACATATAAGATGGACATGTGGCAGCCCCAAAACAACTTTGAAAATCAAATATGGTAGTCCCAAAACCCAACAAATTGACCCTAGAATGTGACTAGGAAGCATGCAAGATAGGGTCGCTTTGAAAGGCCAAGATGGCCATCAAACAAGCCAAAGTGAGAGAGGGTCAACCCTCTCTAATTTGGAAGCTGAAAACAGCAACCAAGCCACTGGAAATCCACTGGATTCCAGTGGCTAGAGGGCCAAACAAGGCATGCAACAATAGCTAGGACATAAAGCTCAAAATAGGAGGCAACCAAGCATACGAGATAGCATATGACCTCAAACAAGTATGGAACCTTAATAAAACATGAAGATACTGTCACAAAAAGCCTTTTTCCAGTTTACAACAAGTCTCAAAAGTGATCACAAATATGGCTTATCTATCATGCAAGGAAAGGCCCTAAAAGAGGGAATAGAAACAAGGGTAGCAGCCGACCTCAAATGGCCAAGAGCCCTTCAACAAAGTTGAATAGGGGCTCAAAACATGGCACTTCACAGTTTACAAAAAGCCACAAAAATAAACACAAGTAGGCCTAAAACATTATGCAAGAAAAAGGCCAAAAGAGGGATAAAGAAGCAAGTGACAGCTGCTGGCCTCAAACAGAGGAGGGCCCTTCAACAATGTTGAAGAGGGGTCCAAAACATGGTATTTTTCAGTTTATGGAAAAGTCCAAAATAGCTCACAAATAGGCCTAAAATACTATGCAAAAAAAAAGGCCAAAAAAGAGAGGTAAAGAAGCAAGTGATAGCTGGGGATCTCAAACAGTAAGAGGTCCTTAATCAAACATGAAAAGGAGCTAAAAATAAGACTATTTCTAGTCAGGGTCGGAGCCCAAAAATATAAGCACAAGGAGCTAGGATTGCATGCCAAAATAGGGCCAAAAAGAGGGAAAAGAAGCTTACCCTTGTAGCCTATGTCTTCAACAGCTCTTGAACCAAGAAATGATGCTCCTTGCCTCTGAGAATGACCTCCAAGTTGCTGGTATGGAGTGCAGAGGTGTAGTGCTATGGATTGGTGAAGAAATGGCCCAAGAACAAAGGGTTTTGAAGCTTTGAATGAGAGAGATGGAGGATGTATGTATGCCAAGCTCCAAGAGGATTTTCTAACCTCCAAAACACAGCTGGGGCTGCTGTTTTTATAGAGGGAGAGAAGGAAAAAAGGGAGGAAAAATGGGGAAAAACCAATTCAAGTTTCCCCCCAAAAGGCCAAACCAGGACATAGGACACAGGAAAACAAAATACAAAGCTGGAACACACTTGGGAGGGGGAGAATGGCCGGCTAGCTCAAAAGGGCAAAAAAGGTCATCCAATTAGGTAAGTGGCCGGCCTGCTACTTTTCCTGGCCAGCCGGCCAGTTCAAAAGGGTCAGGTGGCCGGCCTGCTACCTTTTCTGGCCGGCCTGCCACTTTTCAGGACAAAAATGGATCTGTCGGAAAGAAAGGTGGCCGGCCAGTGTTTGGGAAGTCCAATGGTGGCCGTTCAAGTGTCCAAATTGAAGCCCCGGAAGTTATCTTTCCGATGGAATAAACCTTGCATTAAAATTCCTCCTGTCGAAAAAGTTATGCCCTTTTTGGTGAAGCTGCGCAGATTTCGGTCCAACCGGAGTGATGCCCTACTTCAATCAACTATATCTCCCCCGTCCGGAATTGGATTTAGGAGATTCTTGAGGGAAAAATGAAGCCCCGAAAGTCTTATTTCCAATGGTGGTGGCCTCATAGCTTGATTCCAAGTATGCAAATGAATAGGCCCGATTTGGCAAGGGCTGTTCGACTCTTTCTTAACGGTTCATGCCCATTTTCTCCCCCAACTGGATTTCTTCCCTCTTCTCCTCTTTTCTTCAACTCCAAACTCCTAAGTAAGGTGTTTTGAAATTTTTTTCAAAGATTTCATCTCTCTTTCATTCATTTCCACTTTGTCCTTGCTCGGTTTACCGAAAAGCGCAACATTTGGCAAAATGCGAGCCTCGGAACATCGTAAAAACTTTATTTCAAAAACGTTTTGAAAGAGAGGGTTTTAAGACTAAAATATTTTGATCAAGATCGTTTTGGTCCAAAAAAAGGGGTATGAAGTTGAGATTTGACTCTCTCTCCTTATCGAAGAAATTGAACCTTTGCACTGCACAACTTCCAAAACCATCAGTCGCGTCCAAGTCTTAAAGGTGGTAAAAAATGGGGTGTCTACAATTTGACACTTTTTTCAAAAATTTGTTTTTCAAAACGATTTGCCGGATTTGGACTTTTTGATGATTCATCAGTCTTGTATTGCACTCTGCGAGATTAGATACAGGACCGTGACATTGAGTCCTGAACTGTAGTGAGCCCAAATGAACAAAACGGGATTTCCCTCCTGGGACGTTCGGGGACGTCTACAGGATGCTAGCCGAGAATATTTATACAAGTGAGGTTGAGAATTTGGGAACTGAATTTATTTTGATAATTTGTTTCTTCGGAAGATGGATATCACTATGGCTTTTCAGAACTTATGGTCGGAATAATTTTCTTTTAAATTTTTTTTGCTTTGACTTGGTTAGTTGGAATAATTTATAATTTTGATTATGATTTGTATTGCAATATAAATATATTTATATTTTTAGATAAAAAAATGATTGTGAATTGAATTTTTTTTTTATGTGATGATTCTATGGTGGTAATATTTGTTTATTATTATGAAAATATTATAGGATGATTGGATGTCAAATTAATATAGGATGTGGCAATTAATATTCAATTTTTTATAAAATTGATTTAATTTTTACAGGCATTTTTTAAGCATGTTTAGTTGTGGCTTTTAAAAGTGCCAATGAAAAAAATATATATAAGTGACATTTCGTAGTAGTAGTAGTAGTAGTTTTGCAAAGTGTCACTAGAATAAGCTCCAATGGCACTTATATCCATTTAATTGCACAAATGAATTGGATTTAGTGGCATTTATGAAGTTGTTAAAAATATCAATTGTCGCATAACAAGCGCCATTAAATTCCATATAGTTTTTTAGATTATAAGTCTTCTTTAATGGCACTTGATAATGTTACTTAATAGTGTCTACCATGACATCAAAGTGTCACTGAAAGTCTTTAGCCTTGATGGTGTAATGACACTTACAAGTGTCACTAAAGTGCCACTAAATCTTTTTTAATGGCACTTGATGTTGTCACAAATAATGTCTGTCGTGACATCAAAGTGTCATTGAAAGTCTTTAGCCATGATAGTGTAGTGACACATGCAAGTGTCACTGAGGTGCTACTAATATCTACCGTGGCACGGGTATAAATGTCACTTGTTTAAAATGCCACAAGACTAAAAAAATGTCATTAGAATAATAATTTTATGACACTTTTAAATATCACTAAACTAAGAAAATGTTGTAGTGTGTCAAATTTCAAATATTCAAAAATTGACTTCTTGTGAACATATATTTCCATCTTTTTATACACATAATTTTTCTGTAGAACAAATTTTCGTATCTCTTATTTTCACCACACACATATATATATACAAATTGTAAAAATCTTGTGTTACACAGAAAATAAAAAATAATAATAAAAATACTAAAAGAAATTATAATATATTTTAGAGAAAATCGGTCATAAATAAGTTTTACAAAACATGAACAAATTAGTATATTAACAAATGTAATTTACAACTATCATATAATAAATTAAAATTACAAAACTCATAAGACGAAATGTATTTATATTTATTGTAAATACAACTTTTGTAATTTATTATTTAATTTTTACCAATTAAATAATGATATGTATTTTTATTAAGAATTTAGAACACACATTTAATAACATAAGAATAAATTAATAAATAAAAACTTCTCTTATGTGTAACTTTGATAAAAATGAATAAGATTTAATTGATTTTAAATTATTTTTACTAAATATTTTAGATAAATTTTATAGTATTAGGGATTTTTAGCTTAAGGTTCATGATATTAGAATTTTATAAGATAAATGAAATGCAACATTTTCATAATAGTTGGGTCTTTCAAAATTTTCATAGAGAATTTTTCATTTGATAGAGAAATTTCTTTGTGACGAACTGAAATTAGATAAATTCATCTATGACAAGCTAAAATTTCTGTGGTAATATTATTGATGGACCTTAACTAGTAATAAAAAATATATTGCATCTCTCTTATTACTTAAAGTTGGAGAGGGATGTTTCGCTAATTTTTCTATATTATTATTTAATTTAAAAAAATAATTTTTGATTATTTATTTATACCTGTACATAGCACGAGTATTATACTAGTAAATAAATAAAACAAAACAAACTGGATTACACTTACTTTAGCTTTATACTCCTTTACCCTTATAAATAAGTTTGAAAATGTCTTTTATTTTCATATCAGAATAATCTTAAAAATTAAATTATGTTGAAATGCAAATGAAAAAATTATTTAGTATTTTCAAAGCATCTCAATTTAATTTTTATTGATTTAAATAGATTAATCATTTTTATATTATTTTTTGGGAGACAAACATATAAGAATTTTAGAGACTAAAAGTTTTAGTCTCTAAAAGTGAAAATTTTGTTGCAAAAGATATTTAGAGACTAATTTCTTTTGTTGTGAGGATAGTCGCTAAAAGGTCGTCACAAAAAGTCAAAAATAAGACTTTTAGCCACAAAATTTTGAAAATGTCACTAATAAATAGACTTTTAGGGACAAAATAATTTGGTCTTAAAATGGTTTATTTTTTGAGACAGAAAATTTGATCTCAAAAGAATAATAATTCATCACTAATCTCTAATTTTCGTTGTTAAAAATATAATAACAATACTTTTAATAACAAAAATATTTGATCTCTAAAAAACAAATTTGTCCCTAAAACCTTACCTTTTTGTAGTGAATTAGTTCAATGTTATAACACCCTCAAAATAAACTTATAATCATACATTCATGATACAAAGAAAAGATATCACATTATCAACATCAGAGTATTCTTACAAGAGATATTACATGTTGACAATAAAAGTAAATGCCCTATAGCCTTACAACTTTCCAAGTCAACACTTGGGTCCAACAAAAGTAAAGTTCTAACTCTTTATACAAAAATAAGCTCTTGGCTTGATACACATGTAATACAAAAAGATAATCACAAAAAGATCTCTCAGCCTCTAAGCCTCTCAAGTTACGTCCTTAGAGGTGGCATATCACCTGCTCCTGAAAATGATGTCCCATATAGGGTGAGCCAACGCCCAGTAGAGATATGCTAAACATAATATGAGCAATAACTAAAACATTAGCATTTGATAAATGTTTAACTCATACAAACCAACGTACAACACAATCCAATTCCATGACAGATATGTCCATATTTCATTCCACTTTCCTTTACTTATCAAATTTTCAGTTCATAACATGACTCAGAACCTGGCCAACAATTTAATGAGACTATGACTCATATTAAAGCACTTCCTTTTTAAATAAGATAACAACTCATATCAAAACAATTCCATACTTCACAATAGATACACATATTTACTGTATCAATGTCATATTAAAACACTTCCATACTTCACAATAGATATACATATTTGCTGTATCAATGGAGTCCATCTCCTATCTCCTCCCAAATAATATCCGGTTTAGGAGTCCATCCCCTATCTCCTCCTACACAATACAATGTATATAAACACTTGTCATATACAATGATCAATTAATACACATATTCGATGTATTATTCCAACTGTCATATTCAATGACATATTCAACGTGATTAGTTTCAATTTTCCTAATCAACATACAAAGGTCTACAACAATCAAGACTATCCTCCACCGATAACCCAAGCAATTATTTCTAAACAGATAATAAATGCATCAACAGATAAATTATCAATATTTCCAAAGATGAGTGATTAACCCATCCAACTCCATCATTCATTCTCATAACTCCTCAATTTCATTATTTTCATAACTTTCCAAATTAATTGTACAAATTAATTCATAACAACAAATTAGGGCTTGCCTCCCAATTTTCTCAACATTGACCTAAAGGCTCAAATATTTTTATTAAACATCAATAACCTCATATTGAGATCCAAAATATATATGTATGAGTCAAAAGTGCAAAACCCCTCTTTATATATATATATTGAAACCTTAACTCCAAAAATTACCCAACTTCAACATTACATCAAAATGACTACAAGTTTATTTCAAAGACCATAAATATGAGTAGTTATCCATATCTCAAATGAAGAGACCATATGGAGAAGATGGAGAAAACTCAAGATGCTCCAAACCAAAAGATTTTCAGATCAAAGTGAAGCACACACCAAACTCTACCTTTTATACAAAGGAACCAAGGTAGAAACACTTTAGAACTAGATGGATTCTTAGAGAGAGAGTGTGTGTGTAGAGAGAGATGCTGCCGAAATTAGGGTTTTGAAAAGTTAGAGAGAGAGAGAGAAAGTTGAAAAAGTGATTTAAAATGACCCAGCTGCGATCTGATATACGTATGACCCGCTCGAGCGGAGAATAGGACACTCGAGCGTCAGACACAAAAAACTTAACCCGTTCGAGCGCAAAAGACTCGCTCGAGCGCCAAGGCACAACAGCAAAATACCATCCGCTTGAGCGTGGATTACATTCCTCCAGTACTTTTACAGACTTCGAACACCTGTTCAAGCGTCAGATAACTGCTCGAGCGCGTCCTGCTCGAGCGTAAGTAAATCTGCTAGAGCGTGAAAAACACACCTGCAGTATTTTTGCAGACGCACAAAATGATGAAAGGATGTAAGTTCCGCTCGAGCGCAAAGGGACCCGCTTGAGCGGATCATCAAAAATTTAGGCAACAAGAATAGAGACCAAAGCTCACCTAACCTGATACAAACTTGCCCAACACATCCTAAAATTCAAATATAAGGAATTAAAGGACGGAAATGAAACAAACGCAACAATACTCAACCGCGGAACCTAAGTCCAGAATACTGTACATAAAGGGGAAAACCCGGAATCACTATAAATGTCGCAAAATAAATATTGTAAAGCATTAGTAGGAGATCATCAAATAAAGTTAGGTGCAACCAATTATACTAGCTCAACTAGCTACTCTTATATACTCTTGTCAATTTTTGCCAAAAACAAAATATTGATTATTTCTTTTCTATTAAAAGGATTTTGTTGTATTGAGTTTGTTTCTTCCCTATCATAGGGGTTTCATAAATTGCAAAGTTGATAATGAGTAACATTAAAATGACTAAATTTTTTTTGGAGTTTTCTTAGGTGTGCAACCCACAAAAGGTGTAAGTGGGTTGCACACCATGTGCCACTAACACAAAAGGTATAAGTGTAAGGTGTAAGTGTAAGGTATAAGTGTAAGTGGAAGGTATAAATGAAATGTATAAGTTGCACACCATGTGCCACTTACACAAAAGGTGTAAGTGCAAGGTAAAAAAGGTGTAAGTGTAAGGTGTAAGTGAACACAAAAAGGTGTAAGGTGTAAGTTACACACTATAGCATTACCCAATTTTTTTTTATCAAATTTGTTTTTCATATGATATATTATAATTAGATTAATGCAATGGATGACACTTATGCCATTAAGTGTTGGTACAATATGTGGAAGTCAAGATTCATTATACCAATGTAAATTTGATAATCACAACATTTCTCCATGTTAAATAATAAAGTTCGGGTACCAGTTGTACCTATTGTCATACTAGAAGCTATTGCGGACGATCTTGAGATTTTTTTTATAATCTCAAGTATTTATTTTATACGATATTTTAAATAAATTATTCCTATAAAAAAATTAAGTTAAATAAAAATCAATAACCATATATCAGATCATATTAGTCTTTAAAATATGAAAAGATGAATAGAAAATGTGATTTTAAAACTAAATTATATCTTATTAGTTTATTTTGTTGCATGAATAATTTATTCAATGAATTTTACAAAACTAACTGTTGAGAGGACAACAAATGTGGCCATGAGTGAGCCCAACAAAATACATAGAAGCCCCTGCTTTGCCACACGTACCTCTTGTCCTGTATTTGGATGAAAAAAACATTTAAGAAAATTTCTAGAAGTGAAAACTGAGAAAGTAAAAATAATAATTTATGTCGGTCTTTTTTTTTGGAGGATTTGAGTGATATCAGAAAAAAAAAAACAAAAAAATAGTAAATATTATAAAAATCAATAATTAAAATCATAAATTATTTTATTAATATGTAATAATTTTATTACAAATTTTGAAAAAATCCCTTTGGTTAGAATAAATTATTTCGAGATCGTAATGATACATCCATAAATCAAAGGGGAGCATCCACAAATCAAAGGACTTTAAAATATTTGAAAACATGTTTAAAATGTGGAGGTTGAGGCGGCTGCCCCTACTGTCTCAAATAATATTTGACGATTTTATTCACACTTGTCAAAATGTACAAACAGAATATAAGTTTTATTTAGTTTAAAATAACAAATTTTATAATTTTTTTAAAAAAATTAATACACTTTTTGAATGTGAGGTTTACATTTTTTTAACCAATCAAATTATATATTTTGTTCACATACTTCCAAATGTGTCAACAAACTTATTTTGCACATTCATCTACCCTATCAAATATCATTATTAAATTAATAACAAATATAATTAGAGTTGTGATTGGGGGCCCGTAAACGGGACGCCCCGAATGCCCATAATTTTATTTATTTATTTATTTATTTTTCAGCAAAAGAAGGAAGAAAGACGAAAAAGAGAAGGAGGGGGAGGGAAAGGGAGAGGAAGGATTGGAGGAGGTCTAAAAAATAGAGGAGGAGGGGGCAGAGGCGAGGCAGACGCGATCGGCGGAGGCGACGCGATCGGCGGCGATTGGTTCTGCTTCCTCTCCCTCTCTCTCCCTCTCCCTCTTTCTCTGCAACTCAGAGATCCAAAAAAAAAAAATTAATGTCCAAAACGACGTCGTTTTGAATATTAGGGACATTCGGGGCACGAAAATTCGGCCACAAAATCATTTTTCATGTAATCAAACTAATATAATTTTAAGACAAAATGATATATAAAATATAGTACATAGATGTGGTGATTCTAACACCCATACGAAGAAGTCAACAATGGCATCGTACGGTTGGTCAAGTGGGCACATTCATGCATTGTAAGCTTTCCGCAGGTGGATGAGGTGGACAGCTGGTTCCGCTGGTTCTGTTGAAGTTGGGCTGCTGCTATTGATTCATGTATTGTCTTGGTGTTATTTTGTGTTTGCTGTTCTTTTTTTTGGCTTGTGAGTTGTGACTTGTGCTAGTAAATAATTGTATATGTTTTTTGGTGTTAATTTAATTGAAATTTTAAGATTATATCGTGATGTTCTTTATATTTTTCTTTTCTTTATTGATATAATTCATATATTTTTTATATTTGATTTTGTTAATAACAAAAAAACTTACTGGAAAAAAAAAAAATGTAAACAAAATTCAATTCTCATGTTGCGTGAATGGCCGGGACATTAAAGAATATTCAGAAATCCATTGTTTCCTTTTAAAGATAAGTATATGCATGCATATGATGACCTCCTATGCATGACAAAACGAGCAAGTGTGCATAATTGCATTAATTAAGGATAAACTATCCATATGTATTAATAGTTGAATTTAATTTTCATCAAATCTTATTGAAAATAAGTCTTAATAAAATTGTTGTTAAAAATAATTTTTTGTAACTATTTTTTTCATGCCGCTAAAAATTAATAATTAGTGATTTTTTTGTCGCAATTTTTATAAATTGTTATTAAAACTTACAATTAGTGATATTTTTCTGTGATCAATTTTTCAAACTATCTCTGAAATTTGAAGATTAATGACATTTTTTTAATGATTTTTTTAAACCGTTACTAAAACTTAAAATTAGTAACATTTTTTGTGACAAAAAATTTAAAATATCGCTGAAAATTAACAATTTATTACTACATGTAATGTCTCAATTTATTGCTCATAATCTAATAATATTCAGAATAGTATTGCATTTCATATGCACTTTTCCATAAGTGTGTATATTAGACTGACTTTTTAATTTTATTGATGTAAAATTAAAGGAGTTTTCTTAAGTGGGCAAGTGTATACCATGTGCCACTTACACAAAAGGTGTAAGTGTAAGGTGTAAGTATAAGTATAAGGTGTAAGTGTAAGGTGTAAGGTATAAGTGGGTTGCATATGGTGTGCAACCTCAAAAAAGGTATAAGTGTAAGGTTTAATTTTTCACAAAAGGTGTAAGTGTAAGGTATAAGGTGTAAGGTGTAAGTTGCACACCATAACCAAACCCAAAATTAAATAATCGGATTCATTATGTTATGTTATTTTTTCAAGAGCAATGATTCATCTCTCCTTTTCCCCTCACCCCCGTTGACTCCCTCTCACTCTCATTGGTTACTTTTTTTTTTTTTTTTTTTCCTGCTCCTCCAATCACCACTCATCACGTGACAAAAGGGGTGAAGGGGTGACCCCAAAAAAGGATCTCAAGCATTATTCTTTTTTCAAAGACAATTAGACGTGTGAAACATTTTCAAAAATTACCAAATACATAATAATAAAAATCCTGGATTCCGTACAAAATTGATATACGGAAAGTGTATAGAATATGGGCTTGCACATTGTCAAACCTGTCAGTCCACTATACCAATCAAATTAACCAAACTTAATAAATTTTAAACTTGTTAGAGCATCTCCAACAGTAAATCAGATTTTTTATTAAATTTGAGTTAAAAATGATTCATTTTATCAAATTTGGTATCACATGTTCTAACGGTTTACTTTTCACCAAATCTGTCTTGGAACAACTGGGTGGTCGACCGGCCGATTGACCGGTTAGACAAAAAAAAATATTTATTTATTTTTTTAAATTGTCTGAACTTTTTTTTTTGAACTTTCTGAACTTTTTTCGGGACGACCGGGTGGTCGACCGGCCGGTTGACCGGTTAGGCAAATTTTTTTTTTAAATTTTTTTTTATTTTTAACGGTTTGAACTTTTTTCCTGAACTGTTTGAATCTTTTACTGGTCGACCGGTTGGTCAACCGGTTGGTCGACCGGTTGTTATAACCCAACGGTCAGTAACAGTGATTTGGTGAAATACTTTACCTGTTCTCGGTTTGATAAAATGTTGGTGAAATCTCATTTTGATATCGATTTGGTGCAACCGTTGGAGCAGTGAACAGTAGCTTTTTCATCAAATTTTGAATTTGATACTGGGTTTGATGAACCGTTAGAGATGGTCTTAATGAGTAATGTTAATATGTGCAAGGATTCTCTCTCCCTAAATTATTCTGTCTCCTTATCTCAATTTACTTATAATTATTAGATACATTACAATAAAAAAGAATTTTAGAAACCAAATATTTTAGTTTTTAAAAGTGAAAATTTTGTTGTAAAAGACATTTCAGAACCAATTTCTATCGTCATAAGGATAGTCGCTAAAAGATCGTCCCAAAAAGTAAAAAACAAGGTTTTTAGCAACAAAATTTTAAAAATATCACTAATAAATAGATTTTTAGGAATAAAATAATTTAGTCTCAAAATGATTTATTTTTTGAGACAAAAAATTTTGTTCCAAAAGGATAATAATTCATCACTAATGATAATTTTTGTTGCTAAAAATATAATAACGATACTTTTCACAACAAAAAATATTTGGTTCTTCAAAAATATTTTTGTCCCTAAATTTTAGTCTGTAAAACCTTAATTTTTTATAGTGATATGTCTTAAGATTTTCACATCATGAGATTCTCATATGATCCAATAGATATGAGTAAATTAGGATAGGGGGACAGAATTATTTGGAGACAGAGGATCCATGCACCATTAATATGATTAAATTTTTGTATCAAATTCATTTATTATTTTGATGTGTCATAAGTGCATTAATGTGCATAAAAACTTACATATTATTCATGTATTGGTAATGCAGTTCTAACACATCAAATAGTAAGTAAATTTGATAATCACAACATTTGAAAAATTAATGAGAGGCCTAAATTTAATTTGGGTATGCTAAAAATAAATTTAGAATGAAATTGAAATACACATTAATTTTTGTACATATTTCTACAATAATGCTACGATTAATGAAAATCTCAGTCAATATATTTGCCTCTATCGATGCGATATCTTTTTTCAAATATTTTTTCCACTCATGTGACATAATGTTGGGTAAAAAATCTAGAAATTCCTTTGTTGAATTTAGTTAGGTTGTGATATGAATTAAAATTTTTAAAAAGCGTATATATTGTGAAAGAAAAAAATTATATAAAAAACCAACTTATATTTTATTCATTTTTTTTTAACCTCTACAAGTTTGTTATTGAATTCTTGATCCAAAACACAACCTCAATAATTCACAAGTATTAGAACTCCCTGTAGAGAAATGAGAAAATTCTCGGTGATTTGGTACAAAATTGGCATCAATTTTCTTCTATTGACAGCAAGGCAAGACTAACCAGAAAATGAGAAAGATATTTAGGTGTAGCATTAATAATTTATTTCATATATATATATATATATTATTACTATATGGTTGACTATTAGTTCCAAAGCATCGTTTTTTATAAGTTAGCCAATTGGCATATTTATTTATAGCTGTAAAAAAGGTGCGCTATAAAAATTAAGATTTTAGAGTCTAAAAGTTAGGGATAAAATTATTTTTTAGGAATTAAAAAATTTTGTTACGAAAAGTATAGTTATTATATTTTTAGCAACAAAAATTGGACATTAGTGATGAATTATTATCCTTTTGGGACAAAATTTTTTGTCTCAAAAAATAAATCATTTTGAGACCAAATTATTTTGCCCCTAAAAGTTTATTTATTAGTGACATTTTCAAAATTTTATCGCTAAAAGTCTTATTTTTTACTTTTTGGGATAACCTTTTAGCGACTATCCTCATAATGATGGAAATTGGTCTCTAAATGTCTTTTACAACAAAATTTTCACTTTCATAGATCAAAACTTTTTTTTTTTATCAGCAAAGAAAAAACTTTATTAATGTAAGAGCAAAGTATAAGGTACAAAAACAACAAACATTAATAAAGAGAAGCAAGAGCAAAAGTATCATGATGGATTAAATCATTCCAACTACATTGGCACCAAGAAGCTCATCCTAACATTTGCTAGCATCCCGAAAGTTGGTGAGCAACCAACCAAAGAGACAGGATAAACTCAAACTCAAAAACATGTAGACACCAGCATTGCAAATTTGACACTAAAGAACAAAAACAGAACAAAAAAAACAGCAGCATTGCATATTAGTCTATCCTCTCACAGCAGCAGCAATCTAGCAACAACTTTGTAACATCTAGTAGCAACATACCTTCACCAACTAAATTAACTCTCAACAGGAGAAGCATACCTCTACCAACTAAATTAACTCTCAACTAAACACACTAGCATGCCTTCACCAACTCAGTCAATTCTGCAAAATCTGGCTTTTCCTCTTTACACATAACACTCATTCTTGAGTTCTCAGACAGCTGAACAAAGTAGACCAGCAAAATAGAACTTGACCTATAGCAGTCCTCAGCTGAGTAGAGCAGACCAAAATATTTGATCTCTAAAACTCTTATATGTTGTAGTGGTGAAAAGTTAGGTTGTTCTTTGGGTTGGGGGGGGGGGGAGAGGGGGTGGTTTAGTTTAAAATCTTTAATATTAAGATTTTATAAGATAAAAAAGATGATAAGCATAACACATCAGCAGCAGCTCAAGCTATATCATCAGTAGTAGCTCCAGCCACATCAGCAGCTCCAGCTGCTCTTGGCTCAATCACATCAGCAGTAGCTCCAGTTGCTCTTGGCTCAACTCATACACTCAAGAGATAGATTTAGCACATGTTAAATGTCATTGTATAACTGTGTTACTGGATTCTCGTATTAGATGGAGTTAGTTAGGTAGTTATCAGTTTCTGTATAAATACACAAGTGTATCTTCATATTCATTTTAATGAAAAGAGATCTTCAATAATTCTTCATGGTATCGAGAGTCTCTCCGAGCTCTAACGAGCATATCAATGGCTTCCTCATCTTCATCTTCATTTACCTCTTTACTTGCAATCTCAATCTTCTTATCTCTAATCTAAATTCATTCATCACACCAAACTTGATGCAACTAAATTTCTTAGATGGCGCCGCTTGAAATATCTTGTATGCTCTTGACTTCTTGGATTTTGTAAGTGGATTAGTTCCATGTCCACCATTGATGATCAAGGACAACTTCTTATCGGGTCCGAAGTCCTGAATCTTGATCGAGTCAATTGGAACAAAATTGACGCTCATCTCCTAAGTTGCATCATTGCAACACTTACCTCTACAATTTTTTCTTATGTTATTCATCTGTAACATAGCTTTGAGGTATGGACTGCACTCTGCAAACGTTTTACCACACTGTCAAGATCTCACATTCATCAGATGAAAAATTGTTTAAATCATTTGACAAAAGAGTCCAAGTTTATTGAAGAGTATTTGCATCAGATCAAAGATCTTGCTGATCAGTCGGATCTAGCTGGATCATCTGTTGATGAAGAAGATTTAGTATTACTTACTCTGAATGGTCTACCTGATGAGTTTGATGCACTCAAAACCACTATTCGTGCTCGAGTTGAGCCTATTTCCATTGAAGAATTAACCTCTCTCCTATGTTCTGAGTCTCTGCATATAGACTCTAAGCAAAGAAAATTGCAATCTCTAGACAATAATTCAGTTGCTTATGCTTCTATGCGAAGTTCAGATAGCAGTTCTTCTGCATCACGAGGCAAATTCTCTTTTCGAAATAATAGAGGCAATTTTCGAGGTAACTTTCGTGGAAGAGGAAGACAGTATCGTGGTTGAGGGAGGACGACCTATTCATCCTCACAACTAGTTTGTCAAATTTGTGGTAAAGGAAATCATAAAACTATGGACTGCTGGCATCGTCTGGATGCCAATTTTCATCAAAACTTGCATCAGCTGCAGAATTCACAAAACCATAATCAGAATTTGCATCAGAATTTGCTTCAACATTCATCTTCATAGTCTTCTCCAAGAGCCTATGTTGCCTCTACTCCCTCTCTATCTCAAAATTCTTCTGATGTTTCCCCTTGGTATTTGGATTCTGTTGCCACTGATCACATCACTCATGATCTCTCTAATCTCAACATGTCTCAGTCCTATACCGGTCCTGATCATATTACTGTCGGTAACGGTAATTCTCTCTCTATTCATCACACAGGTAAAGGTCTTCTTCCTACTCCTCATTTTTCTTTCAAGCTTAATAAAATTCTTCATGCTCCTATCTCTTCTAATCTTCTTTCTGTCTATCAACTCACAAAAGATAACAATTGCACCACTACTTTTGATGCTTCTTCATTTGTGGTTCAGGACAAGCACATGAAGGCTATTTTACACAAGGGCAATAATGCTAATGGCTTGTATCATTTTCCACATCTGTTGTCCTCTTCTCAGCATTCTGCTACTATGCCTAATCATCTTTCATCTTCATATGCTTTCTTGACATCCACTGCTGCACATGCTTCTGAGAATATTTGGCACAAGAGATTGGGTCATCCTTCTCAACTGAAGTTTACTGCTTTAAAGCAACATTTGTCTATTCTTTCTACTAAAACAAAGCCTGCTATTTCTTCTTGTATCCATTGTAGTGTGGCTAAAAGTCATCGAATTCCTTTTAAGCTGTCTAATTCTACTACAAATAAGCCATTGTCTTTAATTCATAGTGATGTATGGGTGTAGACACCCCATTTTTGACTGTCCTTAAGACTTGGACATCATCGTTTGAACACTTGGTGATCATCCATGTTTGTGTTCGTCTTGAGTTCCTGGAGGTCTCGGCTACGCGCCTTACTTCAGGATCTCTTGACTCGACTGTTTTGTGTCTGGTTTTTCACCAAACACTTGTGCTTTGCCTTGGAGGGGCAGGTAATGGCTTGAGGCCACCGGCTGTGTTTTGTTACCACCAGCCAAATGTTTGGCCGACCGACACTATAGATGGCCGGCCGGCTATATTTTTTTGGTCAATTGCATTTTTGGCCGGCCGACTACTGTGCATCTGCTTTTGCAAATATTTTTGTGCAGCTGGCATGCACTTTCACCCCCTCCATACATGGAGGGATTTCCCTCTTGTTAGCTTCCTTTGGAAGCTTTACAAGACTAATTGTCTATAAGAAGGAGCTTCTTCTCTCTTATAAAGGGGTTAGACAATTTTGGACAATATTTTTTCCAGAGTTTGAGCTTTAGGGTTAGGGTTTGTATCTCTTCTATCTCTATATCTCTCTCTTGTGTTTAGTGTGTGTTTAGTCTCATTTTTGTGCACAAACACCCACCATCACACCTTTTCTTGGTTGCTAAGGTGCCAGAGGTCTTTCCTTGAAGCTTTTGGACTGGTTTGGAACCAAAAGAGCTGCTGGAACATGGTTTGTGAAGAGGGTCTACAAGGGTAAGACTTTTGTCCCTTTTTACCCCATTTTTGCAAAGCTTTTTAGCCTATCTTGCATCTGTTTTTGAGCTTAACATATAACATAGAAAAGTTTTTTTTTTAAGTGCTCTAAATAGTTGGTTCAGGTTTCTTTAAGCTTTGGGGTTGTTTGACCCCTCTTAAGCCTTGTAAGGCTCCATTTTTGTGCCATTTTGGTTGAGCTTCGGGACCATTGTGTTTGGGCCTCCTCACTACTGAAATCTTGAGAGATTTCAGAGGTGAAGATGGTGCCTTGAGGTCTTAGGAAGGAGAGGGCCACCCCCTCTCCTTATTGTCCTTGAAAAGGGCCTTTTTTTGCCTCTTGAGGGAGCATCTAGTTTAAATGTGTGTTGAACATGCCTTGACTGTTTTTTATGCTTATTATGTCATAATATAGCATTGTGTTATGTTGGTTTTGGTACACAATGCTTGCTTAACATACATGCCTTGTAATGCCATGATTTGCCTCAATATATGCATAGCATTTAGACTACCATGCTCATGTGTTTTGGTTGAGCTTTGTGAAGCTTATATGCATATTTTGATGTGCTAAGGGACTGTTTTAGGTCATTTGAGTCATTCATGTCTTGCTTTGTATAGCTACCATGCAATCCCTCTTGTATGCCTTAAGCTTTGGCCCCTCTAGCATGCCATCCTTGCTTTGTTTCAGTGGTTTGGAATCACTTGGTATTTTATTTCAGATCTCATGATGTGCTTATATGCTTGCATTCGATGTCCCTTTAATGCTCTATAAGGTTATCATCTCATGTTCCATGTTTAGGCCTCCATGCATGCCATCATGTTTAGGCCTCCTAGGACGCCATGTCATTGTGTTTTAGTTTTGTTTCAACATCCTAAACCTCTGATTTTGGTCATTCAATTTATGCCATGTTTGGTTTTGTTAAGGGTAGTTCAGTACATCCTTAGCTTGCCTTGAGTACTTGGACCATATTTGCATGCATGTGTGTGTGTTTTGGACCTCACTTCCATAGCATTGACCACTGATTTTGGCATGCTTGCGAGCTATCCATGTTAGTTTAAGTCCACCCCTTTGCATGTTGTTACATGCTCACCTTGTATGTTGTTGCATATTTGTGTGTTGTTGCATGATTGAAGTTGCATGATTGAATGAAGTCACATGTTTGCTTGCGTGCTTGAATACCCACATTGTGCCTTGCGTACTTGTTGGTTGCATTGTCTCATGCCTTGCATATCTTGAATGACCATTGTATGCTTTGTATGCTTCTTTACATTTCTGTGTTGCATACTTAGCTTCTATGCCCAAGTTGCATTGCATTAGCATGCATGCTTGGCCTCTTGAAATGCTTGTGATAGAGGTTGAGCCCCTTTATTTGCTTATGTGCATTGCATTCCAATATCAAAATGCACCCTTGATTCCTTGGGCCATCATGCATAGAAATGCGTGATTGGTGGTTCGAAAATCGAGACCCATATCCCTTTGAGTCATAAACATGATAGGGGATGTGATTAGTGCATACATTGCTTGAAATGCATTGCCATGCTTTGCTTTGTCCTCTGCTGCTGTCAAACTAGTTTCTGCAGGGAGATTTGGCCGGCCGACCATCTTCAGTGCCGACCAGCCATCCATTGTTGGCCGATGGAGTATTTTGTGGCCGGTGACCATTATACATGGCCGGTGACCAATCCCTTCAGCCGGTGGTGTTCTAGAGCACTCAGAGAAGCAACCCTGGGACTTGTTGTCATGACCCCAAACCTGCCCCTAAAAGTTCGGGCATGACCCATTCAGACACAGACACATAACCTGATATATATAACATAAGGGGGGCCTTATCGGAAGCTCAAAATGATAAAAGAATATTGAACCAAACAAATTCCATTGAGCTGCTTCTAATATGCCAGGATCTCATACTTCACATGCATCATAATAGGTAGACAAAGTCCAAAAATGTTCCTTAGTAGTATATATACACAGGCACATAAACAAATCCAGCCTTATAATCGGCATATACAAAACTACAGAAGTTATATACATCAACTTTAGAGGGCACTCAAAAACAAGCCGATACCTTAACAACATCAGAAACTAAATGGCCTCGTATAGTGCCTGGACACGTGAAATTTGACAAAAGAAACCGGGCATCATGGGCTAAGACAGGTCACCTGGTTGGTTACCTACAGAAACAGACATAACAGAGAGTGAGCCAGGCTCAGTGAATAGTAATACACAATTAAAACAATGCTTGATTTAAGATATAAAACATCCAAACATAAGAAGATCCACACACAATCGGTCTGCATCTGTATTAGTTTTATGACAGTCTTGGTCATTCTTAGAACATGGTAGCTTACAACATGATATCTTGAAACATAATGGCTATAAGCCCTTGAACGTATTGGCACAAAGCCCTTAAACATGGTGGCATTGAGCCCTTGAGCATAGTGGCACGAGGCCCTTACATAAGTTGGCATTAAGCCCTTGAATAAGTTGGCATTAAGCCCTTGAATAATGCTTGTATGAACTCAAGAGGTGTCTCACACAGACTCTAGAGGTGACTCACACCGTAACACTTAGTTCCGTGTAGCACTTTGTTTCATACTATAATAACAGAATTACTTGGTTTCAGAGTCTTAGGGAACAAACATTTTCCATCTTTCCCATTTTGTTCTTTACATATTGAAATGTAACACAGTTGCATGTTATGCATAATTACAATACTTATGACAATCATAAGCTACATTTGGTACATTTGAAACATATAATGGTACTACTACTCACAGTGTTGAGATGACGTGTTACTTCCTCCCAGAGTGTGTCCTGCACACATCCAAAACTTATATATTAGTTCAGTTTCCTTCTCAATTTATCCTTTGTTTCACTTCACTTCGAAGGAGCGTATCAATATCAAAACAACCTCAAATACATATTCCGACAATATTAGAGGATTCTACACGAAAAACGGAGCAGACAGTGTTTTTCAGCATGAGCCGCACGTGCGGCTGTGAGCCCCGCACGTGCGGCAGTTGGCCCCGCACGTGCGGCCCTAAGGTCCCGCACGTGCCTTTTAAGCAGAACTAAACCACAATTTTTCAGCATTTGCTGCACGTGCGGCAGTGACTCCCGCACGTACGGCGATTGTCCAGTTTGAGTCCGAAAATTGCAACCAAAACTCAATTTTTGGGGAATGTTTTCAAAGCTCAAAGATGGATCTTTTCAAGGTTAAATCATGGTTCAAAACATGTAATTCAAGGTGTCACATACATAATCCAATTTACATTAATCCATGAACACAACTCAATTGATCAACCAAGAATTGAAACTCATAAGCTTAACATTCTTAACTTCAGCTTCATCTATCATAACATAAAGGCACAAAATCATGATCATTTCACTCACATATAACATAAAATAGAGGTACAAAATCATAATCATTAGGATGAATACCAATTTGACAAGGAAGGAGACACAGGTGATTAGTAGCATACCAAAACTTCAACATACCCATCCAAAATTCTCATTCCACTCTAGATCATGCCATAATATGTCATAATAAGAACTTTTATTTCAAATTGAGGAAGAGGATTGGATTAGGGAATTCTATCTTACCTTGGCTTCAATTCCTCACTACACTCCCTTGTTCTTAGCCTCTCCTCCTTCTCTCTCAGGGAAAATTTTGAACTAAGTCTAAGGCTTAAAGCTCAAGAACACACACATATATATAGATTAGAGCTAATAAGACAAAAATCAATCATTTAATCATCCCAAATTAAAATTACACAACATTGCTTAATATTACTTAAAAATCATGCTGATCGCATATATGAGATCAATTTCAGATAATTAAGCCACTAAACCTTCCAATTCCTTATTCAAACCTTCTAACATAACAGATACTTTTCTTGTTGGACAGATAGACATCCCTAAACATGTCTTAATCATGAGGTTCACTTACTTAGCCATAATTTCTCATAGAATTTTGCAGTAAACATTTAAAGGCACAAAACAAGGACTGAAAATAGATCAGAAAACATGTATGAGGGTCGGGTTATTACACTTGTGCAGTCTTTAGAGGAGGATAACAGCCAAAGCAGAGGCATCTTGTGCATAGCAGTGACTTCCGAGCGGAGCCGAGCGCGCATGCATTGGACCCCCTTCCCGAGGCTGCTGTTTACTGCTTAATTATATTCAATTGATTTGTCAATTAATTAGGTGGTTCGTAATAATTAATTAGCTTGTAGGTTAATTAATTTGTATTATTCTTTCGGTCCCTCCAAGTGAGGGCAAATTTGTAATAAGTGTGGGTGCGTGTGTGTATGTCTTCCAACCCTACGTCTTTCTTCCCTTTTACTTACCTGCTTTTGATGGTTAGTATTAGGGCATATTTAAATTAGCATACCTTATGCTATGCATGCGTGCATCCATTCATCAGTATTGCATGCACTGGGCTTGGCGCATCATGTTAACTGCATAAGTATTTCAAATCTAACTTGAATACATGTTACTTGTGCATTTTCGCATGTCATTCTTAGATTAGCCAAGCCTATTCTATGTGACATTCTGTATGCGATGCATTAGCCACTTTAACATGAACTAGGATCATGCATGTTTGCTAACTGGTTTACTGTTTCGGCACGGAGTACACTGTAAGTATTTTATGCTTTAGTATCTCGCATGAGTGTGAATGTTAAACATAATAGCATGCTTATCATGTGGCTAGATGTTTATTTAAGTAACCGCCTGAATGCCTGTGGGTGAATGTTAGATTGCTTGAATTGGGATAATTCATTGAAATCCGTGTTTTAGCCTACTTGCGAGTAGCAAAATGTCAAAACGTTTTCCAAACGAACGGATATGCAATGCTTTATTCCAAATTAGGCGATCTAGTCTATACTTGTTTGCTGTGCGCATAACACAGTAAATCTAGGCTAATAACCGGAATAAGAACGCGTAATGTTTTCAAAACAAGATATCACGGTTAGTAGAGGCCGATCTTCGGATCGGGCGAGAGGGGGTGCTCATAGCTGACCTTCCCCAATCGTACCCAAGTTCCCGAGCCGAGGCAACTTTGGTGATGATGGACACGTGGCCTTTGGCACCGAGTCAGGGTTTCCTAAATTCCCTCATTAAAAATATTTAGGTGGCGACTCTGTATCTGGCAAAGCAGTCCATGTTTGGCACTTCTTTTCAAAAAGTCTATTTTCTCAAAACGATTTGCCAGATTTGGACTCTTTGGTTCAGATTTAGAACCGTGACAAAAACGAGTCCGAACTGTGGTAGCACAAGTCCCTCGGGGCGCGTCCACAATGGGGACCTTTTCATTCCACAGCTTCCACTTATAAATACTATGTTCTTTTCATTGATGACTATAGTAGATTTACATGGCTTTATCCTCTGTGCTATAAAAGTGAAGTTTTTTCTAAATTTGTAGAATTTAAGGCCTATGTTGAAACTCAATTCTCTACCAAGCTTCAAGTATTGAGAATTGATGGTGGTACTGAGTTTGTCAACTCCTCAATGTCACAATTTTCAAAAACTCAAGGTATACTTCATCAACTCTCTTGTCCATATACTCCACCTCAAAATGGTGTTTCTGAAAGAAAACATAGACATATTGTTGAAACAACTATTGCTTTGCATCATCATTCTTCTGTTCCAACACAGTTTTGGTTTGATGCAGTTGCTACTGCTACTCATCTTATCAATCGATTGCCTAGTGCCAAACTTTCTCACAAGTCTCCTTATGAGATTCTCTTTCATACTTTACCTAATTACTCTTTTTTGAAAGTCTTTGGCTGTCAATGCTTCTCGTGGTTAAAGCATTACACTACCTCTAAACTGCAGCCTCGTGTAGACACCCCATTTTTTACCGTCCTCAAGACTCGGTTGTGCTTGTAGGTACACCCAACAACTAGTTCGATTGCTCGCTGAGTACTCGACGGTCGCTGCGGAACGTCACCGGTTCGAGCTTCCCGGGCCTTGTATCCTTTCTGCTCCTTTTTTGGACCTTGGCTAGGTCCTTTCTTAGTGAACCTTTTGGTGCACTGCCGGCCATGGCATAGCACTGCCGGCCATGTCTTTGTTCTTGCCGGCCTTTGGTGATGCCCTGCCGGCCAGTGGTGAGCCACTGCCGGCCATTCACCTCCCCTATCTCAGCTGGTTCTCCTCTGGATCTTTTGAGCCAGCTGGTTTTTTGTTTGCTTCCCTCCATACATGTGTATGGAGGGATGGAACCCTTGTAAAGCTTCTTGAAGAAGCTTTAGCTTTGCATTCCTCTATATAAGGAGAGAGCCTCTCTCCTTAAGAGGGGTTCAGCTATTTTGAAGAGAAAAAGCTCTCTTTTTCTCTATATTGTTAGTATTTTGTTCTTAGAAGTTGAATTTCCTTGCACTTTTGCACTACAACACATAGAGATACACCACCACCATTGGACCAAGCTTCTTGGGTGGTCTTCTTGAGGTCTGAAAACTGGTTTCCACCCCCTGAAGTTGCTGGTTTTGAAGAGGGTCTTCAAGGGTGAGTATTTTTCCCATTTTTGCACTTTTTTTGTACCTCACTTTAGCCGTCCTTGCATATTGATTTGGGCTTTGCTTATAACTGAAAAAAGTCTTGTATTTAAGTGCTTTTGAAATTTGTTTTTGCTGCTAGGGGTGTGTAACCCCCTTACATGCTTTGTTTGGCTTTGTTTTAAGCCATTCCTTGAGGCCTCTGAGCTAGCCTTGGTTTGGCCTCCTTACCACTGAAAATTGATTTCAGTGGTAAAGGTGTGGTTTTGAGGTCCCTAATCAGAGGGGGTGCCCCCCTCTCTTTTAGTTCCTCTTTGCTTGCATATTTGGCCTTCCAAAGGACCATCCCTCTATGTATCTTTGAGGCTTGGTTCAGGCCTATTTTTGTGACTTTTAGGATCTGCCTTGGCCCTGTCCATGGCTGGTTTGGTCATATTTTGCATGCATCTAATATGTGTAGTGTAACTCCATTCATAGCTCATCAAAGTAGCATGTGTGCTTAACTTGTGTTGAGTCCATTTCAGTGGGTTTTTGGTGATGTTTTACCATGCCATGAATCTGTTTTGGGTTGGTTTTGTCACTCCATGCTTGCATGATACACTTGTAGTGCAAATCCTCTAAACTAGCTTCATATGCTCCATGCTTTGCCATGTCATGTTAGCTTGTTTGGTTTACATTTCAGCATGTATTTGGTCATCATTTGGCATGTCATGACCTTATCCATAGTCGGTTTGGTCATCCTTTGCATGCTCCATATAGGTGTAGAACAAATCTTGTTTACCGGCCTCTTGTGCATGATGTTTTGACCAATCATACTAGCATGTTTTGGCTTTTGTCATGCCCCAAACCCGCCCCTAAAAGTTCGGGCATGACCTATACAGAACGGATATATAACCTGGTATATATAACATATGGGGCCATATCGGAAGCATATAATACTAACATAAAAAAAACATAATACAAACAAAACTCCATTGAGCTATTTCTACATGCCAGGATCTCACACATCACATACATCATTCGAGGCAGATAAAGTTTAAAACTATATCCCTGGGCATCGGTACATACATACACATTTACAATCTCAGCCCTAAACTTGGACGTATACAAAAAGGACATGAAAATTATATACATCGATCTTAGATGGACACGCATAAGCAACCGACATCTTCATAACTTAACAAAATAAATGGCTTATACGGTGCCTGGACATAAGAGAGTTGACAAAAGAAAGTGGCCGTCCTAGCTAGGATTGACCACCTGTTTGATGACCTACAGAGACAGACATAACCGAGTGTGAGCCGAGCTCAGTGAACAGTAATATATAAATAAAATGATGCTTAACTTAAGATATAATACATATCAATGCATATAAAAATGCAGAGTTCACATAGTTAGTCTGATTCTGCGTTAAGTACATGTCGGCCTCAGGCCCAATCCTACAACATAAACATCTTAACATAATGGTTATAAGCCCTTAATCCTGCAACATAAACATCATAACATAATGGTTATAAGCCCTTAATTTTGCAACATAAACATCATAACATAATGGTTATAAGCCCTTAATCTTGCAACATGAACATCATAACATAATGGTTATAAGCCCTTAAAACATTGTGGCATGAGGCCCTCGAAACTTGTGGCGTAAGCCTTCGTAACATATGGCACTAAGGCCCTTGAAAGGTTGGCATAAGGCCCTTGTAACATATGGCACTAAGGCCCTTGAAAGGTTGGCATAAAGCCCTTGTAACATATGGCACTAAGGCCCTTGAAAGGTTGGCGTAAAGCCCTTGAAAACATATTGGCATTAAAGCCCTTGAAAGTGGCATGTAGCATACTTAAACTTGCAACACATACTTAATACATACCTGAAACATTCTTGAACGTGAAACATTCTTGAAAATACACTTGAGATATACTTTAAAACACACTTGAAATATATCTGAAACATACTTGAAATATACTTGAAACATACTCGAACTCGTAACGTACTTGAAACATAATCATTCATTAATTCAAACGTAACATATCATAACTAAAGCATTTCTTGTTGTATCATATCATTCTCATACACTTAACAATAAGGATCTACTTAACATTCTCATGAGGGTTATACAATAATGTTAAGCTTGCACTTATGTCGTAGATTTTGAATAACTTCTAATTTATATAGATACACATAGCTATTCTTATATTTACTTAGAATTCGTTCTTCAAGGATGAACATATGTAGGTAGTCTAATTCTGTATAACTTTGTAGGACGACCTTGTCGGTTCACACTTTCACAATTTGGCCCTTGGTCTGAGGGGTTCACACCTTCACAATGGCCTTTAGGTTTCATAGATTTACAACTTATTACATCGGCCTTCGGCCCTTTGGATTCACAAGTTCACAAGTTCTTTTGATGTTTTCATAATTTCATAATGTTCCTTACATAACATATATAGCATACATGTTAGCATAATTCGTACGACAAAGATCATAGCGTCAATAACAATAATTAGTACGGATAAAGGTACATCGAAGTACTACTACTCACAGTGGTAGGTCTCTGATAGCAGTGGAACGATGTCCTCATCTTGACCTACAAACATAATGTACATAGCAGATTATGAGGATAAAACCAATCTCTTTCTTATTCCTTAATCAATAGCCATAGTGGTTCTAAACTCATTAGTCCTTCATCGGTTATAATCCATGCCTTAGTAATAGGAGGAATCGATAGGAAATTAGTTTAAGTGTAGAAATGGTACAAAACCGGTAGACAGAAAGTGAGTAACTCTCACTAATTTGGGAATAACTATTTCTGTACTTAGAATTTGAAAGTGAGACGACCACCATTGGAAACTAGACTTCCGGGGCTTGATTTTAGGCTCAAGAATCACTCAAAACGGAGTCCGGATGCAAACGATATGCCTATTCAAAGTTACTCAGCAGAAGCTGAAACAAGGGTGGCCGCTCGTGCGGCCGGACCCTCCGCTCGAGCGGCCATGCACCGCACGTACGGTCCTTCCCCTCCGCTCGAGCGGCCCAAAGCAGAATGCATTTCCAGGTTTTCTCCTCTTGTCCGCGTGCGTCATGACCTCCGCACGTGCGGTGGTGACCCCTGTTTTGGGGCAGCTCGGTTCCAACTCAAATTTCAACAACACCAAGTCATTTTACATGCAATTCAAGATGAGATTCATACAATATATGGACCCAACTTCACTATAACATGAATCATAAGAGGAACACCATAAAAGTAAACATGATTAGAAGCTTAAACATGATGGCCACCACCACGAAATAAACATGATGAAATGATCATTTGGACACCATCAAATAAACATGATGAAATTATCATAAATAAACATGATTGGGAGTTTGATCAAGTCACCATTCTTTCAAATTCCATCCTTTAATTCAAGTTCCTTATGTTTATAAACATACCACAACACATAGGCATGCTTTCATTGGTTTGGCATGGAACTAAAAATTGAAGTAGAAATCCTACTGTAGACACCCCATTTTTGACCAACCTTAAGACTCAGACGTCACCGATTGAGCGCTCGGTGATGTTGCATATTGTGTTCGTTCAGAAGTCTCAGAGTTGCGCCGCCTCCGGACTTCGAACTCTCTTGTGCCTTGTCTCGGTTGCGAACAGACCGGTTTTTCTGTTTTTCTTTCACGAGGAGGGAGTAGTCCTCAGAGGCTATCTCTCGGGCCGTGAGCTACTTTTTCGTGGCCGTAGGCCATTTTGCCTATTTCGGTTCCGGTTTGCTGAACCGTCAGCCGTGTGCTGCCTCGGTTCGGGACCGCCAACCATCTCCGATTTCTCCGGTTTTTGGCAAGTGCCTCTGTTTTATCATTCCGAGGAACACTGGGGCCTCTGATGCCCACTTCGTGGCCGAACACCACTTTCGGTGCTTACAGCCTATTTTCGGGACCTCGAACTGCGTGATTTGGGCCTCGAGCATTCATTTCGCATCGGTTTTTGTTCATTTTCGGCGGGGACCTCTGTTTTATCATACTGAGGAACACTGGGGTCTCAGATACCCACTTCGTGGCCGAATGCCACTTTCGGTGCTTACAGCCTATTTTCGGGACCCCGAACTGCGTGATTTGGGCCCCGAGCTTTCATTTTGCATCGGTTTTTGTTCAATTTTGGCAGGTACCTCTGTTTTAGCATCAGGAAGATCACTGGAGGGTGGGAGGCTAGTAATTGTTCCAGAAAACCAGTTTCGCTCCTCCGGCGCCCGTTTTGCTCACTGGGCGTGTTGAACACCCTAGTGATATTTTCTTGAGCCGGGACTACATATTTGTGATGAGGGCACATGGGAGGACCCTAAAAGTCTTGGTCGGCCAGTAATTGTTACTTTCATTTTTGAGCCTCTCCTTCAAGTTCAATGTTGTGACTCCTGTTTCAGAGTTGCCAAATTTCAACCTTGGAACCTTGTTCTACACACCTGGGAGGACACCAAAACATGGTGGTCGGCCAGCAATTCTTCACTTCTTTTTGTGGCCATGGCCGGCCGGCCAAGGGGAGTGGCTGGCCGACCAGTTGGGGTGGCCGGCCGGCCACCTTCAAGAAATCCACCTGGCCGGCCAGCTTTCTGCTTTTGAACCCTTTACAGCTGTCCAGCTACTTTTCAAAATATCCCTGTCCTCCGGGGGATATTTTGGGAGGGAAAGCTTGGATGCATTTCCCTCCCCTTTTACACCCTTTTTGGTCCTCTTAAGGGGCTGGACAGCTCCTTTGTTGAGGTTACAAAATTTCATCTCAAGAGCCTCTCTTCCAAAAACCTCCATTTCCATAGCCAAAAACCCTAAAAAGCTTCAAGTTTCTAGCTCCTCTCTTCATCAACCCTAAGCACCACCATCACCACCTTCATTTCAGCAGTAAAGGAGTGATTTTCAAAGGCTAAGGATCAACAAATTGAAGCCAAGAAGCCACCAAAGTTAGATCTTCAAGGGTAAGACTCTATTTCCTTTTTTTTGAGCACAATTTTGAGTCAATTCTTTACCCTATTTGCTTTTTTTTCTGGGCTCCGACCCCTACTGGTTTTAGGCTTATTTTTAGCTCCTCTACAACTTTGTAGAAGGGCTCAGCTCTGTTTGGTGTCTCCATGATGCACCTCTTTCAATACCACTCTTTAGGCCAATAAATTGCATGCTTTGTTTGGCTTTTGAGTGATTCATTTTCAAGCCTGATATATACTGTGAGTGGACCAATTTTGAACCCTTCTTCAACTTTGAAGAAGGGCTCAATCATGTTTGGCCTCTCTATCATGCACTTTCTTTGTAATCATCCATATTTTCCGTAAAATTGCATGATTTATTTGGCCTATTTGTGATCTGATTTGGAGCATCTCTTGAACTAATATTGTGCTTATTTTGAGCCCCTCTTCAACATTGAAGAAGGGCTCAACCTGGTTTTCATGCTCTACATGCCACTTGCTTTGAATTCATGTTCTACTCCTATTTGGCATGCCCCTTTGAGCTTATTTGGCTTCTGTTTTGAGTCTTCATCAGGCCTGTAAAGAGCCTTGTTTTGGCCTTCTAATCATGTTTTGTTAAGGGTCTTAGGCCATTTGGTGCATGCTTTTGGTACTTCATGTAATACCATCTTTGATTCCGTAAAATTGCATGCTTTGTTAGGCTTTCTTGGCTTCTGTTTTCAGCCTTCATCAGGCTTAGAAAGTGTCTTAAAATGACCCATTATTCATGTTTTGTTAAGGGTCCAAGGTTGTTTGATGCATGCTTTTGGTACCTCATGTTATAGCCTTTGTTGGCTCATTATTTTGCATGCTATGTTTAGCCTATCTACATACTGAATTGGGGGATGTCATCTCTTGTAAATGTGCATATTTTTGGCCCCTCTTTAATTTTGTAGAACTGTGTTTTTCAGTGTGAGCATTGTATATACCACTTGCTTTGTAATTCTCCTATTTTCCCCCATTTTTGCAA
The DNA here is from genome assembly GCA_025200525.1 of Camellia lanceoleosa. Taxonomy (NCBI): domain Eukaryota; kingdom Viridiplantae; phylum Streptophyta; class Magnoliopsida; order Ericales; family Theaceae; genus Camellia; species Camellia lanceoleosa. Next base: position 92,506,849 of record CM045758.1, on the reverse strand, counting down.
GCTATTTTTGCCATACTTGTGATCATTGTTTGGCCATACTTTGTACTGAAAAAATGCTAGTTTAGGGGCTTCCTTGCTACTGTTTTACATGTTATGTCCATATTGTGCATGTTTAGTAGGGCTGTAGGCCGTTTCGGGTGCATAACATTGCATTTCGGGCATCGGGTGTAATTTTGTCATAATTCGGGGGCTATTTGTGCATCATTTTAGCTACTGAAATTTGCATTTTTTTTTCATATGCCATATGCCATGTTTCATTTGCATGCCATTTCATGCAGATGTCATTGCCTCGGTTTATGTCTTGCAGCGCGATTTAATGACTTGTTTTCATCTTTCGGCAGCTTATGTGAGTGTGGCTGAGGCTCTCCCATGTTAGTGTAAGCCCAATTTGCATTTTTCATGTCATTTGCATTGCGTATGCCACTGCCTTGGCTTGCGTGCCCGTGTGCACGCATTTCGAGGCAGCTCATTCTCATCTCTCGGCAGCTTATGTGAGTGCGGCTGAGGTCCTCTCATGTTAGTGTAAGCCCAATTTGTTATTTCATGCCTGTATGTCACCGCCTCAGTTTACGTGCCCGCGGGCACGCATTCCGAGGCACTCCTTTTTTATCCGTCGGCAGCTTGTGTGAGTGTGGCTGAGGCCCTCTCACGTTGGCGTAAGCCCATCATTGCATTCCGTATGCCATTTCCTCGGTTTGTGTGCCCGTGGACACGCATTTCGAGGCATTTCATTTTAGTCTCATTGTATATCATATTTCATGCCATTTTCTCGGTTTGTGTGCCCGTTGGGCACGCATTTCGAGGCATCTCATTCCCATAACATTGTGTATGTTAGGATTGCATATTAGCTACATTTCATGCATACCATGCATATCGCATCGTGTTCAGAATAGGCGTTAACCCGGGTACGGGAAACGAGGCGCGTTTCGTACTCCGAGTGACGGAACGGGTCTCAATTCCCAAGTCACCGACACTCCGGATTACCCATGATGGAGTTAGGTTTTATTGTAGTATTCATATGCATTCATCCTATATTGAGTTGTGCAATCCGACTCCTCGGCCATCATGCATCGATATGCGTAATTGATGGCACGAGGATCGAGGCATGCATATATTTGTGAAATACATTGCTATGCCCTTTTCCTGCTCTCTGTTGCAGCAAAATCAAGGATCAGCAACTTTTCGGAGTCTGACACGCATTTCGAGAAAATTACAAACAGAGGCTAATTGGGGTATCGATGGATTTAAGGCGTGACCCAAAGATACACTATTCATCAGAAGCAAGGCACCCCCTGGCTTGCATGCCAGTTTACAGTCTTTCTTTATTTAATTTGTAAATTAATTAGGATTTTTGTATATTATTCGGACTGTAATATTCGGACTGTACTATTCTTTTATTCGGGTCTGTATTATTTATTCGGACCCTCTGCACGAGGGCAATGTTGTAATAAGGGTGTGTGAGTGTGATGTATGTCTTCCAACCCCCACGTCTTTCTTCCCTTTTTTTATCTGCTTACGATGGTTAGATATAGGGCATATTTCAATTAGCATACAGTATGACAGCATGTTTGCATCATTCATCTGTTTTTGCACGCACCGGGCTCGGCGCATCATACAAACTGCATCTGTATTTCAATTCCAAATTGAATACATGCTAACTGTAGCATCTCATATACCATGTTTAGAAGAGCCGAGCCTGCTATAGTTGTATTTTGCATGTGTTGCATTAGGCATTTCAGCACATTTAGGATCATGCATGATTTCTAATCAGCTTTTGTTTTGGCTAGGAGTACTCGGTGAGTTTTATGCTTTAGCATCCTTGCATACGTGTGAGTGTTACCATGAATAGCATGCTTACCATGAGGCTATGTGCTTATATGATATAACTGCCTTGAATGCCTGTGGGTGGAGGTTGAGTTATCTGAATTGGAATAATTCATCAAATGCTTGTTTTAAGCCCACTAGATAGTGGCAAAATCATTGTTTTCTTAAGCCCACCTGAGGGTGGCAAATCCGCGTCTTAGCCTACTTGCGGGTAGCACCACCAAACCATTTTTCAAACAAACAAACATGAGATGTTCGGTTCCAATTCAGGCGATTCAGTCTATACTTGTATGCTGTGCGCATCACATAGTAACCTAGGCTAATAACCGGATTAAGAACTCACAATGTTTTCAAAAAACAGATATCATGGTTAGTAGAGGCCGGTCTTTGATCAAGCGAAGTGCTCACGATGTGACCTTCCCAATCGTACCCAAGTTCGAGCCAACTTTGGTGATGACGGATACGTGGCCTTTTGGCACCGAGTCGGTTTCCTAAATTTCCCATTTTAAAATATTTAGGTGGCGACTCATTGTCCCGCAAAGCGATCCATGTTTGGCACTTCTTTCAAAAATCTTCTTTTTCTCAAAACGATTTGCCGGATTTGGACTCTTTGGTTCAAGATTTGGAACCGCGACAAAATCGAGTCCGAACTGTAGCGAGGTCCCTCGCGGGCTTGTTACACCTACATAACACTTAAATTAGATCCCAAAACAACTCATTGATGAGTATAACTTGTTAATCCAACATGAATCCTTCACATTAACAAACCCTACTCATATACATATGAAGTTAAAAAACCCTTCTTCATAATTAAAAGGAGAATTCTCATGTAAAATAAATTTAACATACCTTAAACTTTAAAATTTCAAAGATCTTCCTAATTTAATCTCACTTCCCTTCCTTGCCTTTGTTTTCCCCTTTTTTCCTCTTCTTTCGTTTTTCTCTCCAGGAGGTATTTCAAGCTCTTGTTTTTTTTTTTTTTTTTAACTTAAGAAGACTTGAACTTGATATATATATATATAAAGGCATATAAGACAAAATTCCATCGTTTAATCATTCCGAAATTGAAATTTCGTGAATATGCTTAATATTACGTAAAAATTATACTGATCACAGATATATAAGCAATTTCAGATAATTAAGCTGTTAAGGCCTCCAATTTCTGATCCAAACATTCTAATGGAACAGATGTATTTCTTGTTCAACAGATAGACTTTCTTAACATGGCATAATAAGCACATAATTGCACATAATAAGGGACTAAAAGTGTATCATAAAACATGTACGAGGGTCGGGTTATTACAGCTTTGCTCTAACATGATTTTATGTTTATTTTGGGCTGTCCTTGATCGTTTCTAGGTGCCATGGCCATATCACTCGTGCTTTGTATAGCTATAGTGTAAATGCTTAGGCTAGTCTTGGGTTTTGAGGCCCTACCACGCCATACATGTGATGTTTGCATGCTTTGCCCTCATTCCATATGCTATTTTAGTCCATGAAATGTTTTCATACACTTGCATTTGACATGCCTTGAATGCTTTATAGAGCTTGTGCTTTATGCCTCAAGAATGGACCTTTGTGCATGACATAAAGCACAAGCCTTTGGCTCATCATTTCAGTGCATTTTGGGTCTTCTTATACCATAATGTGACTCTTTTATATTGTCCAAGTCATGCCATGATTGGTTCCAATAGGTGTAGTGCATTGCCTCTTTTGTAGCCTTGCATGTCCCATGTTTTAGCATTGTATGCTAGCTTGTTTTGGCTTACTTCCATGCATGTTTTAGTCTCATATTAACATGTACTAGGACTTTTTTGGGTTGCCCTTGCCATATCCTTCATGCTTTGTATAGCTGTAGCGTAATTGGCTTTGCAAGCTTTGTGTTTTGTTAGCTCATGCATGCTATCTTCATGTTGTTTAAATGATTTGGCATCGTTTATCATCTCATTTCAGTGCATCTAGTGTTGTTGCACTTGCACATTTGGTACTTATTAAGCACTCTCGAGAGTTGCCCTCTTAGGCCTCTTTGGTGAGCCTTTTGCATTTTGCATGCTTGAATGTGTTTTGATGGTTTAATTCCGTCACTATGGCTACTGATTTGGACCTATTTGAGAGCTGTCCATCTTTGGTGTAACCCCATCTTACCATGTTGTCGCATGCTTGTATGTTGTTGCATACTTGTCCACCTTTACATGCCTTGCATGTTTGCATGTTCATATTGCATTTTGTCATGTTGTCCAAGGTTGTTGCCTCACATCATGCTTATATGCTTGTTGCATGCTTGAGTTAGTTGCATGTTTGCACACTTAAGTCATATTGCATGTTTGCCATGCTTATGTGTTGTATTGTTTGGATTAAGTGTTAATTCGAGCACGAGGAACGAGGGGCGTTTCATACTCCGAGTGATGGAACGTGTCTCAATTCTTGGTCGCCGAAGCTCTTGATGATTCATGATAGAGTTCTAGGCTTTACTTGCTTTATTTGTGCATTCATTTTCATATTGATTTGCACAAGTTGGATCTTTGGCCATTATGCATCGGGATGCGTGATTGATGGTCGTGGATCCGACTAGGCCTTTCCCTTGATGTTTTGAGGTGATTTGGGGTGGCATAGTGCATACATGCCCTTGGGAGACCCTCTATTTCCTCTATTTTGTGCTTTGTTGCAGCTTGGTGTCACAGTACACTAGTGGTCGGCAGTGCACCACTGATGGCCGGCAGGCTCTCATCCTTGGCCGGCAGTGCCCTGTTATTGGCCGGCAATTCTCCTTTCATGGCCGACAGGCCCCTGGTGAATTCCCCAGCAGTGTTTTGGTAAGTTCCAGCAACAAGCACTGGAAGACACCCTGCAAACAAAGCCTCTAAAGAGCAACCGGAAGGCGTTTCGAGGCGAGGAACCGAAGCAAGCATGCATACCTTCCTTTTCTCCAAACAGAGCTGGAATAGCATTAATTTACTGCTTACTTGTTAGTTAGTAGTTGTGTAATAATTAGTTGTAGCTAGTTATTAATTCGGTTTTGTAATGATTAATTAGCTCGTGAGTTAGTTGATTAGGCGGCTTGCATTATTTATTCGGACCCTCCGAGCGAGGGCACAATTGTAATAAGTGTGCATGTGTATGATGTATGTCTTCCAACCCCACGTCTTTCTCCCTTTTATTTACCAGCTTATGATGGTTAGATTAGGGCATATTTCAATTAGCATACTTATGCTTGCTTGTTTGCATCATTCATCATCTTGTATGCACCGGGCTTGGCGATCATACTAAGCGCATTGTATTTCAATTCGAGTTGAATACGTGTTAGTCAAAGCATCATCATATGCCATCTTTAGAATAGCCGAGCCTATCTTAGTTGCATACCGCATGTGTTGCATTAGGCATTTCATAGCTAGGATCATGCATTGATTACTAACTAATTTCTTTTGGCTTGGAGTACGGTGAAGTACTTATGTTTTAGCATCCTTGCATATGTGTGAGTGACTGCCATGATAGCATGCTTACCATGAGGCTAATTGCTTATGTGATATATTTGCCTGGATGCCTGTGGGTGAAGGTTGGATTATCTGAATTGGAATAATGCATTGACTATGAGTTTTAAGCCCATTTGAGAGTGGCAAATCATTTTGTTTTCTAAGCCCACCTGAGGGTGGCAAATTCGCATTTTAGCCTACTTGCGAGTAGCAAACCGCTTTTAAAAGCAAACATGAGATGTTTTGTTCCAATTTAGGCGATCCAGTCTATACTTGTATGCTGTGTGCATCACATAGTAATTCTAGGCTAATAATTGGAATAAGAACGCATAATGTTTTCAAAACCTGATATCATGGTTAGTAGAGGCCGATCTTTGATCGGGCGAGCGGGGGTGCTCACGAAGTGACCTTCCCCAATCGTACCCAAGTTCCCGAGCCGGGGCAACTTTGGTGATGACGGACACATGACCTTAGACGACGAGTCAGGGTTTCCTAAATTCTCCCAAAATAAATATTTAGGTGGCGACTCTGTATCTAGCAAAGCAGTCCATGTTTGGCACTTCTTTCAAAAAATCTGTTTTCAAAAACGATTTGCCGGATTTGAACTCTTTGATGATTCATCGGTCTTGCATTGCACTCTGCGAGATTAGATACAAGACCGTGACATTGAGTCCTGAACTGTAGTGAGCCCAAATGAACAAAACGGGATTCCCTCCCGGGACGTTCGGGGACGTCTACACCTCGGTCTTCACTTTGTGTCTTTCTTGGTTATCACCCTTCCTATAAAAGCTACACGTGTTTGGATATGACTACAGGTAAGGTCTTTATTTCTAGGCATGTAGAGTTTCATGAAGATGTTTTCTCTTTTTCAACTTATTCTGCTCCTTCTTTGTCCACTCTGACTTCTTTCTTTTGGTCTTCTTCTACTTTTCCTACTGCTTCATCTCAGCCCAGTTATTCTGCAGATCCTCACCTCTGTTCTGTTGCGATCCCAGCTTTTTCTGCTGTTTCATCTCAGCCTAGTTCTTCTGCAGATCCTTACTTCTGTTCTGCTGCAGTTCCTTTTGCTGCTTCATCTCAGCCTAGTTCCTCTGCAGATCTACACCTCTGTTCTGCTACAGTTCCATCTCAGATATGCTCTTATGCAGATCCATCTCAGATCTGTTCTACTGCAGTTCCATCTCAGTCTACTCCCCTGACCCTCGACCTCATTTTTTCTCCTCATTTAGCCTCAGTTCCTATTCAATCTATTGTTATTGATTTACCACTTCTTTCTTCCTCGAGTCCTGTTTCTCCTCTTCCTCTACTAATGTCCATCATATGCTTACCAGGTCTAAAACTTGAGGTCTTGTAGCTTGTACTTCTTCTTTTTTTTGCAGATACTGAACCTCCTTCTTATCAGCAAGCCCTTGCTTCTCCTATTTGGCATTCTGCCATGCTTGAGGAATATAAAGCTTTAATTGCTCAAGGTACATGGACTGTTGTCCCTCTTCCTTCTTCCAAGCAAGCCATCGGATGCAAATGGGTTTTTCGCATCAAAAGAAACAGTGATGGCTCTATTGCTCGATACAAGGATCGATTGGTGGCAAAAGGGTTTTTACAGCAAGAAGGTATTGATTACACAGAAACATTTAGCCCTGCGGCTAAACATCCCACCATTCGAGTTTTGCTGTGTATGGCTTTACATTATCATTGGCCCTTAAAGCAACTTGATATCAGTAATGCATTCTTACATGGCACTTTAGATGAAGAGGTGTATATGCATCAACCACCTGGTTTTATTAGTTCTTCTTCTCCTCATCATGTTTGCAAATTGAAAAAGGCTTTTTATGGCTTAAAACAAGCTCCTCGAGCTTGGTACTCTATTTTTTCCAGATTCTTGCTGTCTCAAGGATTTATTAATAGTCTTTGTGATAATTCCTTGTTCATTCATAAAACCTCCAGTGATATTATTGTTTTTCTTGTCTATGTGGATGACATCCTCTTAACTGGGAGCAATTCTTCTCATATTACCCATCTTGTTCATCAGATGCACTCAACCTTTGCCATGAAAGAATTGGGGTCTATTTCTTATTTTTTAGGTATCTCTATTCAATCTATTGGTGATTCCTATTTTATGTCCCAACACCAATATGCTTCGATATCCTCCTCAAGGTCGGTATGACCTCCTGCAAACATTGCAACACTTCTATTTCCTTGAAACCTGATCTTACCCCTGCAGCCTCTCTTCTTTTTTCTCAGCCTCAGTTATATCGCAGTCTAGTTGGAGCTTTACAATATCTTACTATTACTCGTCCCGATATTTCTTTAGTCGTCAATCAAGCTTGTCAATATATGCACGCCCCTACCAATGCTCATTTTTCTTTAGTCAAGCGCATTCTTCGATTTGTTCAAGGAACTATTTCTCGTGGCTTGCCTTTTCGTCCTAGTTCTTTTGAACTTCAGGCTTTTTTCTGGCTCTAATTGGGCTAGCGATGCTATTGATTGCAAATCTACCTTCGGCTATTGTGTTTTTCTTGGATCCAATCTCATCTCTTGGTTTGCTAAGAAACAACCCATGGTTTCTCGATCAAGCATTGAAGCTGAGTATCGCTCACTTGCTCATGCTACAGCTGAGCTTAGTTGGTTGCACATGTTACTACATGATCTTTCCATTTCCTCTGTTCTTGCTCCTACTATTTGGTGTGACAACTTATCTGCAATAGCTTTGGCTTCCAATCCTGTCTTCCATACTCAGTCTAAGCATATTGAAGTGGATTGCCACTTCATTTGTGAGAAAGTTGCTGCCAAAAGGCTTGTGCTCAAATACATTCCTTTCATCGATCAAGTAGCTGATAGTTTCACTAAGCCTTTATTTGCCTCTCGGTTTCATTATCAGCAAACCAAGCTATTGTTCTGCATACCTCACATCAGCTTGCCGGGGAATGATAAGCATAACACATCAGTAGCAGCTCAAGCTATTTCATCAACAGCAGCTCCAGCTGCTCTTGGCTCAATCACATCAGCAGCAACTCCAGCTGCTCTTGGCTCAACTCATACGCTTAAGAGATAGATTTAGTACATGTTAAATGTCATTGTATAACTGTGTAATTGTATAACTGTGTAACTGGATTTTTGTATTAGATGGACTTAGTTAGGTAGTTATCAGTTTCTGTATAAATACACAAGTGTATCCTCATATTCATTTTAATGAAAAAGAGATCTTCAATAATTCTTCAAAATGTATAATATTTTTATAATAGTTCGGATTCATCGACATTTTTACAGAGAAATTTCGATATAGAGAAATTTCAGCAAAGAGAAATTTCAGTTCTTCGAAGGAAAATTTTAGCTCGTCACAGAAAAATTTGTTACAGAGAAATTTGAAATTTCTCTATGACAAGTTAAAATTTCTTTAATAATATTATTGAAGAACCTTAACTAATAAGAAAAAATATATCGAACCTCTCTTACTATCAAAAGTTAGAGAGATATTTCATTAATTTTTTCATTTTTTTTTTTTACCTGATACAAAACAAAGCAAGGAATAAATTTGTTCCATGTCAATAAATTTTATTGACTAAATCTTTATGGATGAAGTTTTGAATTAGGAGTTTTTTTATTTTTATTTTTATTTTTATAAATGGTCTTATTCTCGATCGTCATTAATGACTCGAATGTCCTCACTAAAATTATTGTCAAAAAATATTTTTACTATTAAGATTTTATAAGATAAAAAATATATAATATTTTTATAATAGTTCCGATTCCTCAACATTTTTATAGAGAAATTTAGGTATAGAGAAATTTCAACAAAGAGAAATTTCAATTCTTTAAAAAAAAAATTTTGTTTGTCAGAAATTTCTCTATGACAAGTTAAAATTTCTCTAATAATAACATTGAGGGACCTTAACTAATAAGAAAAAAATATATTGAAGCTTTCCTATTATCAAAAGTTAGAGAGAGATATTTCATTAATTTTTTTGTTTTGTTTTGTTTTGTTTTTTTTTTTAAATCTAATACAAAACAAAGAAAGGAATAAATTTGTTCCATGTTAATAAATTTTATTGACTAAATCTTTATGGATGAAGTTTTGAGTTAGGAGTTTTTTTTTTTTTTTTTTTTTTTTTTTAACTGTTAGTCTCTATCGTCATTAATGACTCGAATGTTCTCAGTAAAATTATTGTCAAAAAATATTTTTACCCAAAAAATTTTTTTATATAAAAATTATGAATATTTTTTGTAACTAGTCTAATTTTTAATTTTTTGAGGGAAAAAAAGAAGAAGCAGAAAATAGATTTTAAAAACTCGCCAAACAGGGTAAATGTTTGTGGGAACTTATAACTCTCTACATAAATAAGAATATGTAACCGGAAAATGAGAAGGATATTTACGTGTAGCATTGATAATTTATTTCTTATATATATATATATATTATTACTATATGGTTGACTATTAGTTCCAAAGCATCGTTTTTTATAAGTTAGGCAATTGACATATTTATTTATAGCTGTAAAAAAGGTGTATTATAAAAAATTAAGATTTTAGAGACTAAAAGTTAGGGATAAAATTATTTTTTAGGAATTAAAAAATTTTGTTGCGAAAAATATCGTTATTATATTTTTAGCAACAAAAATTGGATATTAGTGATGAATTATTATCTTTTGGGACAAAATTTTTTGTCTCAAAAAATAAACCATTTTGAAACCAAATTATTTTATCCCTAAAAATCTATTTATTAGTGACATTTTCAAAATTTTATCGCTGAAAGCTTAATTTTTTACTTTTCAGGACAACCTTTCAGTGACTAACCTCATGATGATGGAAATTGGTCCCTAAATGCGTTTTGCAACAAATTTTCACTTTTACAGAGCAAAACATTTTTTTTTAATCAGCAAAGAAAAAACTTTATTGATGTAAGAGCAAAGTATAAGGTACAAAAACAACAAATATTAATATAGAGAAGCAAGAGCAAAAGTATCACAATGAGTTAAATCATTCCAACTATGTTGGCACCAAGAAGCCCATCCTAACATTTGTAAGCATCCCCAAAGTTGGTGAGCAACCAACCAAAGAGACAAGATAAACTCAAACTCAAAAATAGGTAGACACCAGCATTGCAAATTTGACACGGAAGAACAAAAACATAACAAAAAAAATAAAAAAATAAAAAATAACAGCATTGCATATCAGTCCATCCTCTCACAACAAAGAAGAATCTAGCATCAACTCAGAGCATCTAGCAAAGAAGATACCTTCACCAACTAAATTAACTCCCAACAAAGAACAACATACCTTCACAAAGAAAGATACCTCTACTAACTAAATTAACTCTGAACTAAACACACTAGCATACCTTCACCAACTCAATCAATTCTGCAAAATATGGCTTTTCCTTTTTACACATAACACTCATTCTTGAGTTCTCAGACCGCCAACAAAATTGAACTTGACCCATAGCAGTCCTCAGCTGAATAGAGCAGACCAAAACATTTTATCTCTAAAACTCTTATATGTTGTAGTGGTGAAAAGTTAGGTTGTTCTTTGGGGGGCGAGGGGGTGGTTTAGTTTAAAATCCTTAATATTAAGATTTTATAAGATAAAAAAATATATAATATTTTTATAATAGTTCGGATTCCTCGACATTTTTACAGAGAAATTTTGGCATAGAGAAATTTCAGTTCTTCAAAGGAAAATTTTAGCTCGTTATAGAAAAATTTGAAATTTCTCTATGACAAGTAAAAATTTCTTTAATAATATTATTGAAGGACCTTAACTAATAAGAAAAAATATATTGAACCTTTGTTACTATCAAAAGTTAGAGAGATATTTCATTAATTTTTTTGTTTTTTTGTTTTTTCGTTTTTACCTGATACAAAACAAAGCAAGGAATAAATTTGTTCCATTTCAATAAATTTTATTGACTAAATCTTTATGGATGAAGTTTTGAATTAGGAGTTTTTTTATTTTTAATTTTATAAATGGTCTTATTCTCGATCGTCATTAATGACTCGAATGTCCTCACTAAAATTATTGTCAAAAAATATTTTTGCTATTAAGATTTTATAAGATAAAAAATATATAATATTTTTATAATAGTTCGGATTCCTCAACATTTTCATAGAGAAATTTTGACATAGAGAAATTTCAACAAAGAGAAATTTCAGTTCTTCAAAGAAAATTTTTTGTTTGTCATAGAAAAATTTGTCATAGAGAAATTTGAAATTTCTCTATGACAAGTTAAAATTTCTCTAATAATATCATTGAGGGACCTTAATTAATAAGAAAAAATATATTGAAGCTTTCCTACTATCAAAATTTAGAGAGAGATATTTCATTAATTTTTTTGTTTTGTTTTGTTTTGTTTTGTTTTTTATCTGATACAAAACAAAGCAAGGAATAAATTTGTTCCATGTTAATAAATTTTATTGACTAAATCTTGATGGATGAAGTTTTGAATTAGGAGGATTTTTTTTTTTTTTTTTAAAATTGTCTTGGTCTCTATCGTCAGTAATGACTCGAATGTCCTCACTAAAATTATTGTCAAAAAATATTTTTACCCAAAAAAAATTTTTATATAAAAATTATGAATATTTTTGTAACTAGTCTAATTTTTAATTTTTTGAGGAAAAAAATAAAAAAGAAAAAAAGAAAATAGATTTTAAAAACTCGCCAAACAGGGTAAATGTTTGTGGGAACTTATAACTCTCTACATAAATAAGAATATCTACATGGGTGGTTTAGCTAAATTGCACTTTTAATAATTTATAATCACAATCTAAACCAGTACTTCCTCATCTTCATAATAATCATTTTATTTTACCTTATTTGAGCTACTTCTATTATTTAAGTTATAGGCGGATTTACATCGAATGGTCTTACACAAGATCACAAAATAAAAAAAGGCCCATAAAAGACTTTTTTAAGATGCATCCAACAAAATCAAATCCTTTTTAAGAATGTCATCATGAGATTGAGCTTTTTTCATAAATTTAAAAGATTAAAAAAAAAAATTGAAAAAAGAAGAACTAAAAAAAGAATAAGGTTACTATGGTAATTTTGCTGTGATTATGATACCTGCAAGTTGCAGTTTTGCATGACTACTTCAATATTTTCCGTACTAATTCTCTTTCTTGCATGCATAGGTTTTCCAAAGTCTAAGTTGATAATAACTACATGTCGGCTTCCTAGAACTGGTCTTCCTGGCCATGTCTAAGCCCTCATTCTTGTTGCCTGAGTCCAAGATATCTCACCTATAAATGCAGGTATCATCACCTTACACAAATATCACCCAAAAAACATACAACAGATCATAATCACTACTTTTATTACTACCAAAAGAGTTATGGGTTATCACAGCTTCTCTCTCCTTGCCAGCTTTCTCTTGCTTTCTCTTGCAACCACAGCTTTCTCGTCAACACTTTCACCTTATTACTACTACAAAACATGTCCCCAAGCTTTACCCACCATCAGAAGAGTTGTGGAGGATGCTGTAAGGCAAGAGCGCCGCATGGGCGCTTCTTTGCTCCGCCTACACTTCCACGATTGTTTTGTTCAAGTATAACTATCCAACTCTTTTCTTTTCAAGATTTTGTTCAGTTGATTTTTTTTTTTTATAAGCAAAATAAAAATTTCATTCAAAACATAAAATAAATAATTTAATTACTTTTTTTTTTTGCTTTGTTACCTTTGATGGGATAGTAGTTGATATAATCAATTGTGATATCTGAACTAATAGAGACTTGGTGTGATTCTAATGCAGGGCTGTGATGCTTCAATTCTTCTTGACAAAACCTCCACCATTGACAGTGAAAAGACTGCTCCTGCTAATAATAATTCTGCTAGAGGATTTGAAGTCATTGACAGAATCAAGTCGGAGGTCGACAAGGCATGTGGGTGCCCTGTGGTATCGTGTGCTGATATTTTGGCAGTTGCAGCTCGTGATTCTGTGGTTGCGGTATGTTATTATATGCTTACAATAATAATATAGTGATCACAAAATTATAACTACACATAATCCTGATCACAAAATTCAATTTTATATAAGAGAATAGTATCTAATTTTGTGATTAATTTTTTTTTTTTTTTAATCAAGATATTTGTGTGCTAAAACATGTGTTTTACATGCAGCTTGGGGGACCAACATGGAATGTGCAACTAGGGAGAAGAGACTCAACCACGGCCAGTAGGACTAAAGCCGAAAAGGACCTCCCCTCACCGTTGATGGACCTCCCCGCACTCATCAAAAACTTCAAAAATAAAGGCCTGGACGCCAAGGACCTCGTAGCTCTCTCTGGTGGCCACTCCATTGGTTTGCACAGTGTTTTACCTTCAGAAAACATATTTACCAACAATCCAACATCGACCCTACTTTTGCCCGTGATCGCCATTCTAGATGCCCGAATAACGATGGGATCTCAAACCTAGCTCCTCTGGACCCAACAGCTGCCATTTTCGACACCAAGTATTTCTCCAACTTGGTGAAGAAGAAGGGGCTTTTGCATTCTGATCAAGCACTGTATAATGGTGGTGAGACAGATCAGTTGGTGAAGAGATATAGCACTGATGTTTGGTCATTCTGGAATGATTTTGCTAAGTCTATGGTTAAGATGGGTAATATAAAGCCATTAACTGGGAAGAAAGGCCAGATTAGATCAAACTGCAGATGGGTCAACTAGTTTTTTAGAGTCAGTTGTGTTTATTATTATTATTTTTATTTTTTTGGGGTTTCAAATAGCATTAAATATTTTTTTTTAGATGGTATAGCTTTAAATATTTAAGAAAACAATTTGTTGGGTGATAAGGTTGTTTTTTTTTTTTTTTTTTTTTTTTTTTTTTTTTTTTTTTTTTTTTGGAGAAGGTAGAAGGAAGAGATGGTGTATGTAACTTTTTTTTTTTTACGAGGATTTGTTTGTTCAAGGCAATGTTTGTAATGAATGTACGTGATGAACAATTGTATTAAATATTTATAATTTTTCTTAATTCTTAATAAGATTGTTAGGATTTGTTCTTTTTTTTTTTTCTCTCTCTAAACATGGAAAAAAAATGGGCAAATTACCAACACCTCTCGAGATTTGACTAAAATACAAATTTTTTCTTGAAATTTAAAAAATTACAAATTGCCCCCTGAGGAATATATTTACATAACAAATGAGGGTGCAATTTATTGTGCAAATATAAATATCAGGAGACAATTTGTTATGTAAATATAAATTTCAGGGGGCGAAATGTAATTTCTTAAACCTCAAGGAGAAGATCTATATTTTAATCAAATCTCGGGGATGGTGTTGGTAATTTGTCCAAAAAAAAAAAAAATATTTAGTACACACTGCAACATATATAAAAAATAAATAAAAAAATTAAAAAAAAAAAACACATTTAATGAATGGGAAAGAGGATGCTCGGTGGATAGAGAGTTGCCCTGTGACGACCCAGAATTCTTCCCTCCGCTCGAGCGGAAGAGTTGACGCTCGAGCGGACTTTTGGAGTTTCCAACAATTGTGCAGACGGCCTGAGATTCTGGGGGTTGTGGTTCTCCGCTCGAGCGGGGGAGTTTACGCTCGAGCGGACGGCCTTGTTGGTCTGCACGCTCGAGCGGAAGAGTTGACGCTCGAGCGCCTCGTGTTGAGTTGTACTTCTGAGGCACGTGGGCTCGTTTTTGATCCTTTATTAATGTATTTGGAATGTTCTTATCTTATTTTGGAGTATTGGTTGAGGTGGTAATATGATGGTAAAGTAAGATTGGATCAAAGAATTTAATTTGGATAGTTATTTTACGAACAGCTACCGCTCTTTTGCCCTTTTCTTTTTCCACACTTTGAATTTGGATGTGAGGTTTGAACCATTGGAAAGCTTATTTCCGGGGCTTCAATTTGGATACAAGAACGACCTAAAACGGAGTCCGGATGGGAGAGTTATACATGTTCAAAGTTTCGAAATCTGTGCTGAGGGCAGGTCCGCTCGAGCGGAAATCAGTCCGCTCGAGCGGGAATTACGGGACAGCAACTTTAAAATCGGGATTTTGGATAATTTCTTAGATGTTTCTTCTTCCCTCTTCCTTCCTCTTTGCCTTAGTCCGAAACCCTAGCCCCAAAACCTTTGATTTCACCCACTTTTTACCAACAATCTACCATGGTTTTTGCCTCAAGGATGGAGAGCAAGAGAGGACTAACGTTTTTACCCGATTGGAATTGGATTTATAAAATTCTGCTTAAAGCTTGTTCCTATGTTTGATTTTTGAGGTAAGGGTTCTATTACTCTTCAATACGTACATCTATAGGTAGATTTGAAGTATTTCCATTGTATAATTGTACAAATTTCCTTATTGAAGTATATAGAAGAAATTATGAGATTTTGGGGATTTCGGTTGGAGCATTGGGGTTCAATTAATGGGTTTAAATGTTGGATTATGAATCTTAAGTGTTTAATCAATGAGAAAATTGGAACAAAGAGTGATGGGTTCATAAGGTTGAATTTTATTTGAAATTTCATGAAACCCTAGGTTGATTAAGGATGGTAATCAAGGATTTGGCCCAAATTGGAAATAGAATAATGAAATTGAGGTATTGAATTATATGTGTTCAAGTTTAATTAGAAATTGGAAATGTTTGAAAATAATGTTTAAAATTGGCGAATGAACTTTGTTGGGAGTATTGTAAATCATGTTTCAATGAGAAAGGAAATTGGGGGAAAGATTTGTTGATGAGGGGGATGATGTAAACTTGGCTATGAAATGTTGAAATGAGCTTTGGCAACTTGCTTTGAATTATGTTGACTTATATTTGGTGGCATTGAATTAAATAATATGGATTCTAGTGGATGGTGACGAATATGTGGGATTGTGTTGATTATGTTAAATTATGTTAATAATGCTGAATTGAATTGTGTGGGATCATAATAAGTTGTGTTTGAATTATGTTGGAATTCATGTAATAATGTAAAGGAAAAATTAGGGAATTGATTTAGTAAGAATCTGGATGACATGAACTCAATTGTGGAGTGTTGAAATGAGATTCGAAGATTTAGTTTGAATTATGTGGAAGTGCAAAGTGATGTGTAATTTGGATAAAGAGAATTAATTAAGAACGAAATAAGTTTTGTGATCCGATTTCTTTGTGTATTACAAATTGTGTAGGGACAACTAGGATGACCAAAACAGCCAAACACTGAGTAATAGTACCTCAACCATATGTTATTTACCGTTAGTCATTATTGTTATTGACATTCTATCCTCCGTGAGTTAATGTGTTAACATATGTGTTGGTTGAGAATTGAGGTGAACGTTAAAAGAGTGATCACACACGGTATGATTCTCAACTTATTCTCAGATTTTGGGTTATGGCTAATGATTATTGTCAATGTACCATCCTAAGAATTACCTATACTTCAAGATAAGAATTGCATACAACTATTAACACCGTGAAGTTGATTTATGAATTGGTCCGATTTACCTTGGATTGTAGGTAATGTTAAGATTCGCTAATTATAAACAAGTATATCTATGTACAAAGAACCATAAGGAAACATTGTACCATATGTTTTGTTTGCCATTGATAATTAATGTTACCATTCGCTTATCGAACGCTCAGAACTTAAGTTATATGTTTTCAAGATACCATGAAATGAAATGATTGATTCTTGAAAGGCTATGATATGTTGAAAATGAACGAACGAATATCCAGCTTAAAAAGTATTTGTGGCACCCTTAGTCCGGATGGCCCTCGCCTGGTAATAATACCGGGCTATGGCCCTCGCCCTGGGTAACAATACCGTGGTCATTGGTATCAACTTTGTGGTCTTTGGACCTACCACATTTGTGGTCTTCGGACCCACTGTCAGGTCTTTAGACCTACATTTGTGGTCTTCTGACCTACATTGTAGGTCTTCTGACCTACCGATCCGATGGCTAATGGGTGTACCACATATAATAAACGCATAAAATCGAATATGGAAATGATTACGAAAATGGTTTGAACTGAAATGCATAAGACTGCTTCGATAAGACTATGTTTCATATGAATATTTTACGGTTTGGAACAAAGTCTCAGACGGAACGGTGCTACACTTTTGGGGAGCCACCTGAATCTGTGACGAGCCACCTCTTGAGTCCATACCGTTATCCGTTATGTTACCACGCTTATGCGCTCATGTTATTCCGTGATTTCATTATTTCGCTATTTCCGTTGTTTCTATTATCGTTATTCGACCCATGGTCGTTCTACATCAGAGGCCTATGGTCGTTTCAGATAATCGGGCTTAAAGCCATTCTATATGAAATTGGACTATGCCTATTTTGGAAATAATCACGGCATGTAGTTAATCATATGTATCTACAGTTACACGTTTGGTTATTCAGGTTAAATATCACATTATTTATGTACTATTATTCACCGAAGTTCGCTCATTCTATATTTTGTCTCTCTCTTGTAGGTAGCCAACCGTAAGATCAATCCTAACCTTTGAGACTTGTGTTCCTCTTGTCAACATTAATGTGCCTGTGCACCACCAAGCCGTGCATCATGTATGCCTTGTTGAGTGCTGATTTACACTCTGGACTTCTGTTGATAGTTGATTGTATTTAATTCCTTTTTCATTAATATTTTTGTTATACGCCTATTTGTAGAAATGAGTCGAGGCATATGTGTGTAAACTTTTTGTATAATATTCAGTGTGATGTTGAGATCCTGGCATGTTAGGAATAGCTCAATGGATGTTATTTTATGTATTTTATATTGTTGGATGCTTCCGTCCAGGCCCCATATGATATGTATAACAGGTTTAGTGTCTGTTTTCGAATGGGTCATGCCCAAACTTTTAGGGGCAGGTTTGGGACGTGACATGCCCCGTGGCTGCTAATCAAAAGAGGTGATCAAAACAGATGAGAAAGGGAGGAGGGAATCGAAAATTATTTTAAAAAAAAAAGTAAAAAAAAAAAAATTCCCCCTAATTAAAAATATTTTCATTTTTTTAACATACTCTTCCGTTTGACAAATAAATTAGAAAATGATACATAAACAAATTGATTATACATAAAAAATTATCCATAATGAAATGAACAAACATATTAAGTGGACACAATGTTAGGAAATTTGATCAAACTCTTCGTAATAAAATTTTAATACATTAAGAACAACAATAAAAAATTCTTCTTGAAAAGTCAAGCATACATTACGATTACCAAAATATCTTTAATGACTAATTTAATATTTTAAACTTAAAAATGATATAACTTTTTATTTAGATGTCGATTTTTAATAAAATTAGTATTTTTAAAATTATTTCTTCAAGATTTGTCAAACAATATCCAAATTGACTATGAAATTCTTTTTAAAAAAAATATTTACCATCAAAATTGAATTAAATAATAAATTTTTACTTTGTTTTATAATAAAATATTACTCTGATTTAAAATAAAATTTTACTCTGTTTGACAGTAACATTTTATTTTATTTCCCAGTAAAATGTTACTGACTATTAGAGTAACACTTAACTGTCTTCTTGAATAAGGAATCAGTAACAAAAAAATAGAGTATGAATTGATGAAAACTTTACGAGTTCTTTCACTACAAATTTACAAATAAATTAACAATAATTTAACAACAAATCAACAAGAATGATGCATGTACAATGTTATCCAACAGAGAATAGTACATAGCGGCCTATGAAAGCAATAAGATCTCAATGTTTATCATAGGCTCATTTTATGGCCAACATTTTTTTTTTTTTGGAAACAACAAAAAGAAACCTTTATTGATGATCAAACCATACAATATGAGATTACTTCAAAAAAGGAGAGGAAGGGGTTTGGAGAGGAACCAAACCCAAACAGGAAAAGAAAAAACAAAGTGAACAAGCAGAACAAAGGTAATAGGCAAAATGCAAACAAGGACTGCACACGCCTCACACCCCATCAGAACACTTCCAGGGACAGCAGCAAGAGATTCAGCAGACCATAATAGATGGAGATGCATACCCACATCTTGTAACCAAGAGCAGATCACTAGCAGATACAGACCAACAACCACCAGAACCAACCCCATCCTGACATTGTATTGAGAAGAACCTGAAGCTCAAGACAGCAGCCCAGAACAACATATGAATAGGCCTCAAGGTTGCCTGAAATTTACTCCCAAAGCAGTAGTTGATATGTCTCAAATTGTTCAGGAAATACAAGAAGAACCCGATAAAGAGACAGAGCACAGCTGAACTCCCTTAACACCGAACAAAAACCGTAATGCCAGAACAATCCTGCATAATACAGATGTACAACCCCAACTCCATCCTGCAATCAAAAATTTCAAAACAGAATCGCTTAAAATGTAAAAGCATCAGTATTAGCAGGCCAAAACAGATCTACTCCCCAAACTCAATCTTATTTGCCTCAGATTGGTTAAAAAGTCTTGTACAGAGAAATGAAAGTCCTTGAAGCCTAGATTGAGCCACAGTGCAATTCTGATTTTAATCAACTCGCACAGTTCCACTAATTGAGGCATAGCAGATTCGAAAATGTACTTATTCCTAAGCTTCCACAGAGACCATAGGACAGCCAAGGGAATGACCTTCCATATCCATTTTTCTTTCTTGTTCAAATTCACACAATCCCACAAGTAAAGAATACTTTCGACTGAACCTAGAAGAGCTCCCTGCAATGATTCCATGTTCAGATGCCTGATAGAATTAAAAATGCTAAAGAAGAGTACCCAGGTTATTTATCCACCAAAACATAAATGGAAGCTTGACAGGAAATATATGATTTAAGTGAATAACCTCTAGAAATGAAATCATCAACCTGATCACGCATTGAAGGGAAGAATGTTTCGTTCATCTTTTGCTGGATAATATATATTCAGGGCAAGATTATCCAGAAAAAAAAGGAAAAAAATATTAGTCTATCATTCATGAAGAACATGCTTCCTACTCAAGTGGTTTAGGAAGTAAAACATTTTGAACTGTCCCTTACACAATAATATGTTGGGCTTAGGAGATTTTGGCTAAATTTCTCTTGTGAGTTTCATTTTAAATGGTGGATTTTGTAATACATGTCTTGAATCTTAATTAATATATTTGTTGGTATATTAATTTGTCCTTTTAGCATTATTGATAAGATTTTTGTATAAAAATTGTTTTGTACAGCATCTTCTACTACTATAAAAGTGTGAAGAGCCTACCATATTTTTTACTTTTTTAAAATCTCAATTTTACCCTTTCAAGTTTACAATATTTTTTAAAAATTATAAAGAGTCCTGTATAAACCAACTATCTCTTTATTTTTGGATTTGAGCACTCAAAAACAATATACACTACAACAAAAAGAACTATTCACAACATCATGTTTACGACATTTATTAAATGCATGTCGTAGTTAGTACATTCTACGGCATTTTTTTTTTGCAAGTCAGAAATGTTTTGTCAATAACAAAGATACATACTATGTAAGTCGTTGATTCATATGTTTATAGCATGCAAAAGTATGCCGTAAAAAATATATGTTTTTACGACTTACAAAAATTTGTCGTAAAATATTTGTACTTAAGACGACATACATTTCATGTTATAAAATATTATAACTTTACACGGCATGCATTAACATGTCGTGAAAAAAAAAAAAAATTCAATCCGAAAGTTTTTTTATGGCATGCAAAAAGCATGTCGTAAAAAACGTATATTTTCACGGCATACAAAAAAAAATGCATGTCATGAAAACTTCTACTAAAAAAAATTTCAATTATTATGTTTGATTAACGCCTCTAGGTGAAAATAAAAAAACGTGAAAAATAAAAAAAATTAAATTTTTTAAAAATAAAACCAAACAAGCTGAATCCAATTTTTTTTTTCAATTTAAAAAAAAAAAAAAAAAAAAAAAAAAAAAAACTAACAATTTCCAACCAATCCCTTGTTTAACTCTGAGGCAAGACAATCTTCTCCGATTCACAATCCATTTTTTTAAAAAAAGAAATCTCAGCACGTTGGTATAATTATTAGTATATGAAATGAAAGTCTCTCTCCTCCTTTATTCATTTAGACTTCTTGTTATGTTAGCTAAGATCGATCAAAACGAACCTCTTCTTTTTCTCTATCGCCGCCTCGCGAACCCTAGCTTTTCACTCTCTCAGGCTTTGATCAAAGCTCGCATTTTTAAACTTTGAGCATGGCTTCCGGATCATCGTCGTAACAACTCGCTTCGAAGGGTTTGATTTCGCCACCACCGATGACATTGTTTGCTCGTATGAGGACTACAACAATGAGGATAATTATAATGGAAGGCACTCCAATTCCATGATCGGATCCAATTCTGCTAAGGTATTGTTCTCATATGCTCGCTGTTTGTTGGTTTGATTTCGAGTCGAAATTGTATTGTGTGATTGGTAGTTTAGGGTTTTTGGATTTTGATTTGGATTAGTGAAATTATACTTTCTGTTTCATTTACTTGAATGGAGAAAACTCTTGTTGAATAACAATTAACATGGTATACCATGGCGTAATTGGATCCGATCGCAAATCGAGTGACTTCCATCGTAATTATCTTGATTTGTGATGGAAAATAGTATATGCCGATTGCTGATGGGGTTTGTTGTTCTGATATTTGTAGAGATAAAATCTTTAGTCTAACAGCAATTTTTTTAGAACACAACCAAATTAATTAATCGTTCAATGAAAATTTTGAATTTGCTATTTTTTTAGCAATCCTAAGGTAAATAAGCTTATATTTTTGTTTCTTTCAAATTTTCATATTTAAAGGGTTGCTTTTGAGAAAATATGATCTAGATGAACAAGAAAACATCTGATATGTGTCTAAAACAATCTGATATGATAAACAATATACAGAAATGCAATAATTAGCTTAAAACTTGTGGTAAATAGGCTTATATGTTTGTGGTTCAAAATTTGTTACTTTCAGAGTAACATGAAAAATATATGCTATAATTCATGCTTATGTTTATGCATACATATTTGTTGATGTGGTTTATTTCCTTAAATCTAAGCGTGTTAGGTTTCTTTGGTTTTTGTTACTAATATGTCTAAATTTATCACAACATTTTGGGTTTTAATTTGCCTATGACCTATGTATGCATGTCATATTTGTGATTAGGTTTGAAGAACAATGCAGTGGTCCAGAGAACAATGCAATGACGATAGATATAGGAACACGGAGTTATCAGGTCTATGTTCTACTCATGTTTACAAGCTTTGCTTTTTTGTCTTTATATTTTGTTTCACTCAGGTTGCCTTGTGAAATATCTGGACTTGTGAACCTATCAACCTGTAAGGAGGTTGGAAGTTGGATGATGATTCCTGATTTAGGCTTCTGTGCCCTGATTTTGCTTTGCTTGAGGTGTTGAACGGTGGTCCCATATATATTAAAAAAAAAAAAATTCCAGTTGTTTATGGATAAATTTTACAGGACCCATGTTAGTGGACTATACTTGGATGCATTTATTTTGTGCTTATTTATGCCTCAAGGCCAAGAAATTCCTAGACGCTCAATGTTTAAATTTTCTTGTCATTCTTCAGAATCGCTATAGAATTGTGATGTTCATCGGGTTTTTGATATCTGAATCGATTTTGTTGTCTATCCAATTTGAATTGGCAGACCAACTCAGAAAAATCCTAGGCCAAACCTGCACATAAAGACTTTGTTCATGGACCATACTTGCACTCCTCCAAATGGGGCTCTTGCACCAACTCTGCTTTCTTCCACTGCTGGAGTTGCGGTTTCATGCTTATCCATCACTTGGAGCACATGGTGTATGATACCATTTATCTTAGAAGTTTAATTTCTTCTCCCCTTCTCTCTAATTACATATATCTTTTTAGAAGTTTTACTGATGAATATCTTGTTTTTATTTGTTGTGTGTAGCCCTTTGTTGTGTGTAGCCCCAATAAGGTATCTGCTTTAAAGAGAGAAGAAAATTTTGCATCATTGAATTGTAGTGAAGAATACTAATCAAGCTAATCGAAAATTAAATATCAAAACTTATACCTTAAGAAGCCCTCAATAACATCAAAACCATTTGCAGATAGAAAGGATTGTTGCTTCTCCCTAAGGCAATGAAGAATCCAAATATAGCCAAATCCCTCTCCAACCCCTGTCAAGGGACAAACAGTGGCCAAATTAAAGTCTTTATGTCTGGGTTTGGCCAGAAGAACTCCCCACTCGATGTTATTGTGGTTAACGACAATGGTGGTGTCAAGAATGTAAGTAAAAATTAAGTGCCATGATTTTTGCGACATAATTCAGTAGTTGGAGTTATTTTTCTTCTTTCTTTCTTTCTTTTTTTTTTCTTCAATTTTTTATCTGATTGATTTGCAATTTGCAAATATAGGCATCTCACTTGCTGAAGTATGATTCAATGTTGGGCACTTTCAAAGCAGAAGTGAAAATAGTCGACAACAAGACCATCAGTGTTGATGGTAAGCCCATCAAAGTTGTCTCTAGTAGGGACCCTTTGAAGCTCCTCAATGAACTAGGCATTGACATTGTTATTGAGGTATATTACTTAATTCTTTATGTTGTGAATTGTCTTATATTTTTATCAGATATTCAGATTTATCAGATTTCAGAGGACAAATTCAACTATACTCATGGTTCACATTGTGTCAATTTAATCCAATTAATGGCATATGTTATAAAATTGGACAGAAATCAAAGGCAAATGGACCATTTTAAAACAATTCTTTATAGAAAATTAGATCATGTGAAATAATACAGGGACAGGGGGTGTTTGTGGATGGACTGGGGAAGCACATCCAAGCCGGGTGCCAAGAAAGTTATTATCATCGCCCAAAGAAAAGGTGCTGACATTCCCACCTATGTTGTTGGAGTCAATGAAGGAGACTGCTCCCATGATGTTTCTAACATTGTAAGGTTAGTATTTTCCTAAATTATAGTAGTGATATTTTTTTGTACGACAATGAATGGGGATACAGGTATGGATGACAAGAACTGAGAAATATCACACAATGCTTGGTTTTTTTTTTTTTTTTTTTGGGGGGGGGGTATTTTAAGTGACATGTTACTTGATAACCAAACATAAAATTAAGTTTCCTACTTTGAAATCATTATTTAACATAGTTTACAGTAAGAACAACATTTGATCATCACAAAAGAGAGAAATTTCCATTTCTTTTGGAATGGAATCATCAACGATTTAAATCAAATAGACAGATCAAACAATAAATATTCTCATTTCTAGAAACTAAACCTACCCCAGCATTAAGATGATAATTGCACAATAGCTAAATAGATAAAAGAAATAAACATGAACTATTTCCAAATCTACTGCTAGAAATAAGACATATCTTCATTCTTCATTTACTCTTATTTCCAGTGCACCATTTACTCTTAGTTGATAGATAGAACTACATTCACATATTTTTCTGTTGCTAAATTTTGATCATGTAATTGTTTCAATTTTGCAGGTAGAGTGACGTCAGAGAGTGTAGTGTATGCTTTTGGCACCCTATTGCTTGATCTTCTCAAGGCAAACATATTCCACCAAGCCATGTAAATTGTCCTTTTCTCATAAATTAATGTTCAAGAAAGATTTGCACAAATACTTTTCTTGATATTCTGTGGAAGTTCTTGCACCGCGACATTAACTTAGGGCCGAATTATAATTTCGCATGAGCATGTAAATTACTCTTTAAGTGATAACAGAAATTGTGTTAACAAATGATGTCTTACCCCATTGACACTTGTAGAAGTTTGCTAAATTACTCTTTTATGATCTCGCTGACAAGTTGCTTCTTGTCCGAGTTTAAGTTGAAATTATCGGTACATCGACTTTAGTGGAGATTCTCAGATTATGCTTTCAAATCCGTTGTCTTTAGAAGTCAATTTCGCAATATTAGGTCATGTGGTGGAATTTATACGCACTCAAAATTGAATTAAGATTATGAAAGGCCCAACAGATAAAACATTAATTGGCTGGTCTCAATCGCCATAATTTGACGTAATTTATGATCGCTCAATAATTTTAGTGAAAGGCTAGACAAATTGTGCCACACGTAACACAATAGCCTACGAGGTGGTTTATATATGGCTTGTTAAAAGTTATCTATTTCCTATCCTACGATTTTCGCTTATTCTTCCTAGTTGACTCGAACTCTTTATCTTGCTCCATCCACCTAGTTGTCGGATTACTTCCATAAGGCCGAGCAAACAGTGTATATCGTGGTCCAACCTTGAGTCATGGACTTCCATTTAATATGGCGAGGAGAGAATAAATCAAAAAAAATGGAGCTGGCTAAAAACAATAACTTAATAGAAATTTGATAATGTCAGAATTAATCCTTCAAATGATTGTAGCCAGCTAAAATAGTGTATTTACTCCCATTGTTTGCTGCTTGTACCTTTGTTAATGTTTCAAATATGTATGATGGTATACATGGGTACATGGCACCATATATAGCTATGAGATTTGCTTTTCTCAGAAAATGCAAAACCTGTGGAAACATTGATCTATAATCTCAAGGAGATTAGATGCACAAAATAATAATTTAGCTTTTGAGATACCCAAAAAAATTTCATTGAAAGAATGTCTAATATGTTATATGGTTGATGTATCCAATTTTGGAGATCATCAGGATTTGGCTGAGGTCCACATATAGTGAATTTTAATTCATTTGAACTTCATTCTCACTATCCCTATCAAACTCCCAAAGGAAGTTTCAGGTTCCACCAATGGTCAGAATCTATTTAATTTCAGCTTCTATGGTAAATCTAATTTTCTTATAATTTTTATCTGTCTTGTAGGCACTTGACCTGATACGTGGCAAGAATTTTGTGATGCTGATGGACTCTTGTTTGGAGGGTCATTTCTCTAATGATGAAGGAATCGAATTGGTGCGGCTAGCTTCACGTTGTTTACAGTATGAACCTCGTGAGAGGCCAAATGCTAAGTCTCTTGTGATTGCCCTTGCTTCTCTTCAGAAAGAAACTGAGGTGTACCCCATAACTGCAAGCAAACTTCCAACTATTTAATATGTTGAATTTGCTACATTATACTACTGACCATTAGTCAAGAGTCGACTTCATCGTTGGGATGCTGATTGGCATTAATACAAGTGAATAATGTACGTAGAAATTTATGATGTCACTGATTCAGTAGCATTTGGCAGGTACCATCCCATGTTTTGATGGATATTCCTCATGAAAGTGCATCCACTACACCAACATCAGTATTAACGCCTCTAGGTGAAGCATGCTCAAGAGTGGATCTAACAGCCATACATGAAATATTGGAGAATGCTAGATACAAGGATGATGAGGCAGTTACAAATGAGGTTAGTAAATGTAAATAATGTATCTGACATTCTAGTTCATAGAGAATAAAAAAAAAAAATGCTAGTGAATCTTATGATTTGGATATTTTTTTTGATTTGTATGTTTGAGGTTGTTATCAGCTTGATATGATAGAAGTTGAGGATAAAAGTTAGTTGCAGGTTGTTTGGTGTATGGATATTAAATTTTTTTGCTTACTTCATAGTTACTGCTTTTGCTTGGTTTGTAATAGGTTGCATTTTATAAGCTATTGTCTACATATGGTTAAGCAAGGTCATGTTCCTATATATATATATATTATATTAAAAATAACTTTTTACGGCATGCAAAATTATGCCGTGAAAAGTGTAATGATTTATAGCATGTAAGAAAATGTCGTAAAAGATTATATACGGCATACAAATTATGTCATAAATATATTAAAAATGACCTTCTACGGCATGCAAAATCATGTCGTGAAAAGTGTGATGATTTACGACATGCAAGAAAATGTCGTAAAATATTATACACGGCATACAAAGTATGCCATTAATTTTTTAAAAATAACCTTCTACGGCATGCAAAATTATGCCACAAAAAGTATGATGATTTATGGCATGAGAAAATGTCGTAAAAAGTTACATACGACATACAACATATGTCATTAATGTTTAATTTATTACTTTTTACAACTTTACCTGCATGCCGTAAATGATGCTCAACTTTCCACGGCATGTCATATAACGGCATTTGTGTGCATGTCAGAAAGAGTTTTTACAAAGATGCATCGTAGTCGTAAAAATACAATTTTGTTGTAGTGATATCTATTTCTAAGAGTCCTATATAAATATAAACAAGCCGCTCCTTTTATCTACTATCAACTATCTACTACTATTATAAAAGTGTGAAGAGTCTGCCATATTTTTTACTTTTTTTAAATCCTAATTTTACCTTCTCAAATTTATAATATTTTTGAAAAATCATGAAGAGCCTTATATAAATCAATTCTCTTTTTATTTTTGGAGTTAAACACTCAAAAACAATATATTTGCTTCCAAGAATCCTATATAAATATAAATATAAATAAACCGTCTCTCTTTTATCTATTATTATTATAAAAGTGTGAAGAGACTGTCATATTTTTTGTACTTTTTTTAAATCCCAATTTTACCGTATCAAATTTATTATATTTTCTAAAAATCATGAAGAGACCTATATAAATCAACTATCTCTTTATTTTTGGAGTTTTTTTTTTTTGATTGGCAAAAGAAATTTTTATTGATGAAGCATACAAAGTATGGTAAAATACATCAATAAAGAGAAGTTTGGAGCTAACACAAGCTCTATGCTCCAGTTGGTGAGAAACTGACAAGCAAGCAAAAGAAACAAAATTGACAAAAAAAAGCAACCATAATGCAGTCCCAGCTGAGCAGAACAAAGTAAAACAGACCAAAGAAAGAGCTTCTTCACACACCATAGTGTTGATCAACATATTATTGGTCATCAGCATAGTAGACCAATAGATCAATTCAACCAAGACTAACAGATTAGATCAATTCACCAGATCAAACCAAGACTAACTGATCAGATCAATTCACCAAGCGCAATGTGCAAAACTTTGCTGCCTAGAGGGTAATGTGAGCATGAGACCTATGCAAACCATTGCTGCCATGAACATTATCAATACCTTAACATATTCTTAGTCATTAGCAAAGCAGACTAACAGATCAATTCAAACCAAGACTAACAGATCAGATCAATTCACCAAGCTCAATGTATAAAACTCTGTTGTCTAGAGGGTAATGTGAGCATGAGACCTGTGCAAACCACTGCTGCCATGAATATTATCAAAACCTCATAACAAATGCACCTCATTGTAGACACCCCGTTTTTGACCGCCCTTAAAACTTGGACGCGACTGATGGTTTACATGGTGGAGAAAGGTGTGCAGAGCAAAGGTTCAATTTCTTCGGTAAGAGGAGAGTCAAGTCCCAACCTTACACCCCATTTTGGACCAAAGCTATTTTGAATGGTTTTTAGACCTTAAAACCCTCTCTTTCAAAACTTTTTTGAAATAAAATTCTTACGATGTTCCAACGCTCGCATTTTGTTAAATGTTGCGCTTTTCGGTAAACCGAGCAAGGACAAAGTGGAAATGAATGAAAGAGAGATGAAATCTTTGAAAAATCTTTCAAAACACCTTAATTAGGGGTTTGGAGTTGAAGAAAAGAAGAGAAGAGGGAAGAAACCCAGTTGGGGGAGAAAATGGGCATGAACTGTTAAGAGAGAGTTGAGTAGCCCTCGCCAAATCGGGCCTATTCATTTGCATACTTAGAATCAAGCTATGAGGCCACCACCGTTGGAACGCTTACTTCCGGGGCTCCATTTTGCACTCAAGAATCTCTTAAAGCCAATTCCGGACGAGGGAGATATGGTTGATTGAAGTAGGGCATCACTCCGGTTGGACCGAATCTGCGCGGCTTCACCAAAACAGGCATAACATTTTGCACAGGAGGAATTTTAATGCAAGGTTTGCTCCATTGGAAAGATAACTTCCGGGGTTTCAATTTAGACATCTGGCTGACGACCTTTGGACTTCCCAATCACTGGCCGACCACCTTTCTTTCTGGCAGACCCATTTTTTGTCCTGAAAAACCAGAAAAAGTAGCAGGCCGACCATAAAAGGTGGTCGGACGACCACTTATGCCCAGAAAGCCCAAAATTGATAGATATTCTCCTTTTAGATGTCTTCCACAACCTCCAGCTGTCCTTAAATGAGATATTTTCGAGCCAACTCTGAGGTTTGCCATATATGAGTTATATCTCTCATTTTTCAAGCACAATCTTCCTAAGCAAGTTTTGGGAGCTTCTCACTCTAAAAAACCCCCTCTCTCTCTAGAAATTCCAGAGCCAAATCTCAGCCTCTCTCTCATTCTCTTGCTTTGGTGTGCATAGCAACAGCTATACTTGGAGATGTACCTCTCCTTTGCCTAGGCACCCTTGATCAAACTCAACTACCATTGGGCTGAGGTTCTTTGAGGATCATTTTGAGCTCCAAAATATGGTTTTAGCTTAGAGTTTGGACCCCTTTTTCTGCTGGAGTTCTTGGCTACAAGGGTAACATACTCTTTCCCTCTTTTGGTCTTCATTTTGCTCCTTATTTTTTGCCATACTTGAAAGCATTTTTGGACTTTGTCATAAACTTAAAAGTGTCATATTTTGAGCTCCTCTTGAAGATTGTATAAGGACACTTTTATTTTTGAGGTCTCCTACATCCTTGTATGCTTTATCCCTCTTTGTAGGCCTATTTTGCATCATATCTTAGTCCTACTTGTGAGCATTTTTGAGATTTTCTATAAACTATAGATTGACTTATTTTGAGTCCCTCTTTAACTTTGTTTACGGGCACTTTTCTGTTTGAAGTCATCTACTTCCTTGTTTGTTCAATCTCTCTTTTAGGGCTATTTTTGCATCCTATTTTAGCCTTACTTGTGAACATTTTTGAGATTTTTCATAAACTGAAAAAGATCTTGTTTTAATCTTCTCTTCAAGTTTGGTTAAGGTCTCTTTTCTGTTTGGGGTCATCTTCCCTCTATGCATGCTTCATCTCTTCATGATTAGGGTTATGCATTAGAGCACTTGCATTGGCCATGGTTTGGCCCCTTAGCCACTGAAATCCAGTGGATTTTAAGTGGTTTAGATGTATTTTTGAGGGCCAAAATTAGAGGGGGGTGACCCCCCTCTCTCCTTGTCGTGTTTGGTGGTCTTTTGGGTCTTCCAAAGGGACCCTATTTTGCATGCATTGAAGTCATGTTTTAGGCCTCATTCTGTGAGTTTTGAGGTCTTCCTTGGCTCTATCCAAGGCCCTTTTGGCCATATTTTATGTCTATAATGCATGTGTAGAGCAATCCCATTCAAGGCCTTTCAAAGGAGCCTTTCTTTGCATGTTTCCTAGACCCATTTCAGGGAAAATTTGGTGAGTTTTAGGGCTGTCATATTTGATTTCCAGAGTTGGTTTTTCCATGCTAAGTGTCTATCTTGTATGTGTTTAACAACCCCTTGGATGGCCCTCCAAAGAAGCCCCTCATTTTTGCATGCATTGGCTACATTTCAGTGATTATTTAGGCATTTTTTTGGCATATTTTATTCACTGTTTTTGGCTGGTTTGTTGAGTTCTCATACGCTTCATACACATGCCATGTAAACCATGCTTGCTAGCCAATGTTGCATGCTATTTTAGTCCATCATGTTAGCATCTTTTGGCCATGCTTTAAACTAGAAATATACATGTTTTGGGACTGCCTTGGCTCTGTCTTTAGACTTCATGATCAAATAATGCTTGCTTTGTATACTTGTGGTTCAATACATGTGCCTAGTGTTGAGTTTCGGGGCTTATTTTATGCATTAGGTGTCATATTTCCATGTTTCAGGACCACTTTGCATACTGTTTCAGAGCTGTAATTTATGCTATTGTATGCCATCTTGCATCCCTTGCCATGCCTTGTTAGAGTTGCATGCTGTGCCTTAGGTTCGGTCCTCGGTTTGCATGCATGTGTGCACGCATTTCGGTGGTCTCATTTTCATCTTATGGCTACTGATGTGGGTGTGGCTGAGGTCCACTCATATTGGTGTAAGCCTATATTGCATTGTGTATGCCATTTCATAGTATTGTGTATGCTAGGTTGCATGTTAGGATTGTATTCATGCATGTCATGCATATTGCATTGTGTTTGGGATAGGAGTTAGCCCGAGCATGGGAAACGAGGGACGTTTAGTACTCCAAGTGACGGAACGTGTCTCAATTCCCAGTCGCCGACACTCCGGATTATTCATGATGGAGTCTAGGCCTTGTTATGTTTTCATGTGCATTCATTTCATATTAAGTCGTGCAATTCGACTCCTCGGCCATCATGCATCGAGATGCATGATTGATGGCACGAGGATCGAGGCAAACATACATATGTGAAAATACATTGCCATGCCCCTTTCTTGCTCTTTGTTGCAACAAATCAGAAACCGGCAGTCTTTTGGAGCTTCGTGCAATATTCCGGGCTCAATTGTAAACGGAGGCTAATTGGGGCATCGCAATGGATTTCTGCGCAAGGCAACTCAAGCACGCATCATTCATCATTCGGAACAGAGCTGAGGCGGTCCATAGATTTGCGTGCCAGTTTACTACTTTCCTAGTTAAATTTGTTAATTAATTAGGGTTTTGTATTTATTCGGACTGTACTATTTATTCGGACTGTATATTATTCAGACCCTCCGAGTAAGGGCAATATTGTAATAAGTGTGCATGCGTGTGATGTATGTCTTCCAACCCAATGTCTTCCTCCCTTTTATTTACCAGCTTATGATGGTTAGATTAGGGCATGTTTCAATTAGCATACAGTATGATAGCATGTTTGCATTCATTCATCTGTTTTGCATGCACCGGGCTCGGCGTATCACACTCACTGCATTGTATTTCAATTCCGAGTTGAATACATGTTAGCTGTAGCATTCCATATGCCATGTTTAGAATAGTCGAGCCTATCTTAGTTGCATTTTGCATGTGTTGCATTAAGCATTTCTGTATAGTTAGGATCATGCATGGATTTCTAACATAGTTTCTGTTTTGGCTTGGAGTACTCGGTAAGTTTTATGCTTTAGCATCCTTGCATGCGTGTAAGTGACTGCCATGATAGCATGCTTACCATGAGGGTATGTGCTTATGTGATATAACTGCCTGAATGCCTGTGGGTGAAGGTTGGGTTATTTGGATTGGAACAATTCATTCACTGTGAGTTTTAAGCCCACTAGATAGTGGCAAAACCATGTTTTCTAAGCCCACCTGAGAGTGGCAAAATCCGCATTTTAAGCCTACTTGCGAGTAAGAAACCACTTTCAAAAATAAATATGAAATGTTTCATTCCAGTCAGAGATCCATTTATACTTGTATGTCAGGCATCACATAGTAAATCTAGGTTAATAACCGGAATAAGAACACATAACGTTTTCAAAACAAGATATCATGGTTTGTAGAGGCCGATCTTTGATCGGGCGAGCGGGGGTGCTCACGAAGTGACCTTCTCCAATCGTACCCAAGTTCCCGAGCCGAGGCAACTTTGGTGATGATGGACACGTGAACTTAGGCAACGAGTCAGGGTTTCCTAAATTTCCCCAAAATAAAATATTTAGGTGGCGACTCTGTATCTAGCAAAGCAGTCCATGTTTGGCACTTCTTTCAAAAAAATCTGTTTTCAAAAACGATTTGCCGGATTTGGACTCTTTGATGATTCATCGGTCTTGCATTGCACTCTGTGAGGTTAGATACAGGACCGTGACTTTGAGTCCTGAACTGTAGTGAGCCCAA
Source organism: Camellia lanceoleosa (assembly GCA_025200525.1). Classification (NCBI taxonomy): domain Eukaryota; kingdom Viridiplantae; phylum Streptophyta; class Magnoliopsida; order Ericales; family Theaceae; genus Camellia; species Camellia lanceoleosa. Next base: position 92,473,959 of record CM045758.1, on the reverse strand, counting down.
ATGAACAGAATGAGATTTTCCCTCCCGGGATGTTTGGGGACGTCTACACTCATGAACGAAGACAGTGCCTCACACCTGATTAATGAAGAAGTGGTATTCCTTGGAAGACTTTGACCAAATCACAAGCCTTGTGACTATGAGTTCCTGCAACATTTGTATCTTTAGTTGGGAAGCTTGAAAGAGACATTCATTTCTGAGCTTCCAAATGGACCAAAGAGTGTCCAGTGGTATGGCACGCCAAATTCTCCTTTCTTTTTTCCTGCAGGTGTACCTTGCCCACTACTGTAGTAGACCTTCAACAGAATCAGGAACCACCCAAAGAGCCCCCTCTATTATGATAGCCCAATCCAAATACTCCACACCATAGAGCAGTGAATCAGTATAAGCTGAATTGTTTCCTGTTGTGCTTTGCAGAAGAGACATAAGGTAGAGGTAGACCTATCCAACACACCAATCCGTTACAAGAATACAGATGTTTTAACCTTGTGTTTCCATGCGAGCCAACCAAAAAATTGCTCTTTGGGTGGTAGGTAATTGAGCCAAACCAAACTACTAAAACTAATAGTGTTTCCAAAGCCAAGATTAGTTTGGTTATATAGAATGGATACAAGAGACTGCCCAAGTTTTAATGCTAACCAAACTGCACTATCTTTTACACCCAAATTCAGGGAAGGTGATGCTGCTAAGATATCAAGTAGTCTGAGAAGCTCCTCATTTTCCCATTCAAAAAGAGACCTCCTAAAGGTGAGCAACCAATTGTCAGCTGAGATAGTCACAAAATCCTTAAGTGATCCTTCCTTATCATTGGACAATTGAAAAAGACTAGGGAACTCATCTTTGAGGCAAAGAGCTCCACACCAGTGATCATACCAAAACTTGATTCTACAACCATTCCCAACTTTTAATTGTAAGTTACTAACATAGTACAGTAAGAGAGACTCTTGCTGATCAGTTGCTGCTACAATGCCATCCCAGATTTTAGAGAAGATGTTGCTTGAGTTGAGATTTGGAAGCCATGCCCCTCCTCGAAATTTGTATTTACTACATATGACCCTCTTCCATAAAGAATCATGGTCAGAAGCAAACCTCCACCATCACCTGAGTAGTAAGCTCACATTCACATCCCTAATTCTTTTGATGCCCAGCCCACCCTGTTTTATGCTCTTTGTTACCCCTAACCATTTCACAAGATGGATTTTTCTATTTAAATCTGGGCCTCCCCCATAAAAATAAAGCTTGAATTTTGTTTTTCTCCTTAGCTATTCCTTTAGGTAACCTAAATAGAGACAAGTAATACACTGTCAGGCATGACAACATTGCTTTCACCAAGGCCAACCAGCAAGCCTCAGTTTGAATTTTTCAATAACTGGCTTCCACATCCCCTTTCTTCTTAGATTAGCACCCAGAGGCAATCCTAGGTATTTAAGTGGTAAACTTTGAGTCTTGCAATTCAACAGGGATGCAAACTTCTCAAGAACAGTGTCAGAGATACCAACCCCACAAACCACTCTTATGATAGTTGATTTTGAGACCTGATGCTACTTCAAAACACCTGAGGATCCTTTTCAAACTAAGAACTTTTTGATAACTAGCTTCACAGAATAGAAGAGAATCATCTACAAATTGGAGATAGGAGAGTTGAACTTGATTGTTCCCAATGATAACCCCTAGCTCTCTAAAGAAGAATGCTTAGTGCTTCTATAACCAAGTTAAAGAGGAATATGGATAAGGGATCACCTTGCCTAAAGCCTTTTTGAGCATTAAACTCCTTAGTTAGTGAACCATTAACAAGTATTGAAATTCTTGCAGTAGAGACATATTCCTTAATCCATGAAATCCATTTGGATCTAAACCCAGAGTTTGCTAACATTGAGAAAAAAAAAAGTCCCAATTAATAGAGTCAAAAGCCTTTTCAAAATCTAGCTTAAACAGCAGCCCTGTTTTCTTAGATTTAAGCCAACCATCTATACCTTCATTTGCAACCAACACTACATCCAGAATATTTCTGCCTCCCAAGAAAGCTGATTGTGACTCACCAACAATCATGTGCATGACTTTTTTAAGTCTGGATGCAAGGACTTTAGAGAGTATTTTGTACATAGAACCAACTAGGCTTATAGGTCAAAACTCATTTAAAGTAATAGCTTTCTCTTTCGTTGGAATCAGAGTGATGAAGGTACTGTTCAATCCTGTTACTAATCTGCCACTGATATGGAAATCCTTCATAAAGTTAAGCACTTCCTCCTTAAGCACCTTCCAATATTTTTTAAAAAACATCAGGTTGAATCCATCTGGCCCAAGAGCTTTGTTCCCATTGCAATCTATTACTGCTACCCAGATTTCTTCTTCAGTGAACTCTACTTCAAGCATATGAATGTATTCACTAGGTCTTACACTCTTGAAATCCCCAACAAGTACTGGTCAAATTCTTCCAAACTTCAGAGAAGTGGTTTGAAAAGTGTGACCACACTTCATTTTTGACTTGATCTAGCTCCTCAAATACAACATCCCCCACTGTGATGGAGTTGAGAGTATTCCTATTTTGTCTACTAATAGCCATGACACGAAAGAATCTTGTGTTCCTATCTCCCTTCAAATTCCAATATTGCCTAGACTTTTGAAGCCATTTCCATTCCAACTTCCTGCTCAACATCTACATTTTCATTTCTTTTTGTCTCTTTGCTGCTTCAGTTCTTCCTCCTCCAAAGGTCTAGATTCAACTTTCAGATCATACTGATGAAGCTCATATTCAGGGTCTTGTAATTTAGTTGAAACATTACCATATACCTTTCTACTCCATTTTTTAAAGCCAACTTCAGGGTATGCAATTTTCTCTATAGAATGAAACCAGCTGATCCTGAGAATTGTGAATCCCTCCAAGTTTGCTCCACAAAAGTTGCAAAATTCAAATACAACATCCAAGCATTCAAAAACTTAAAAGGTTTAGGCCCCCAATCCGTAGCATCCTCCATGAGCACAATAGGGCAGTGATCAGATGCAATTCTAGTAAGACCCTACTAATTGAATTTAAATTTTTCTAGCCATTTAGGGCTAAGAAGAAACCTATCTATTCTGCTCCAGTTGTTTTCATCAAAGACATTGCACCAGGTGTAGTTTCTGCCTAACATTGGTAGATCTACAATCTCACATCTATCTATGAAATTATTGAACTCCTTCATGCCCCTATCCCTGAGTGATACATCTACTCTTTCCCCTATATTCTTGATCTCATTGAAATCACCTCCAAGACACCAAGGCTTTGGAAAACAAGCTTTCAGATTTAACAGAGTCTCCCAGAAGTTCCTTCTTCTTATGATGTCATTGGGAGCATGAACATTAATAATTACACATTCAAAGGAGTTGTAAATCTTACCTGATAGGAGAATAAAATTTCTATTGCAATAGCACTCAGATGCTCAAGATACCGTGGTCCCAGATATAGAGTAGACTACCTGCCAATCCTTTAGCATCTACATTCATGAACTCAAGCCTATCCCTAGGCCAGACACTTTTCACCACCAAATTGGTTAGGCTTGATTTTTTTGTTTCTTGGAACATAGCCATGTCAATCTTTCTTTCTAGCAACAATTTCTTGATCTTGTTCATCTTTTCATGCCTTCCTAACCGTCTGATATTCCAACCTAGCTAGAGTCTCCATATGAATAGATATGACCCTGGTCTCTTCTAGTTGGAGCAGGTTATTCCACAATACCCTTCTATCTTTCCAATCTCTCCTTATCCTTCTCTTCCATGTGTGCTAATTTGCTGATAACCTCAGTTTCCTAATCCTTGAAGTCTAAACCCAATCTTTGCCCCAATTGCAGTATTGATTGAGCCTCTTGAAAAAACCATTACCAGAAGAAGGTTGCTGTAGTTCTGGACTATGGTTTGATGTAGGTATAGTTGTGGATCCTGACCTGGAGCCTTTAATGATTCCCTTGCTTGAAGTTGCACCCTTCTTCCCAAGTCCTCTAACAAATCCAGTAAACCTACTAGCTAGCAAGGAATGCTTGAATCCTTCACTTCTAATTCCTTTCCTCTTGCCTTTCTTTAAATGATGAGTAATGAAGCCTGAAATTGTTGGGCTGATACTAAGCTTGTTTTCGACTGAGAGCCCATCCTTGATGTTCCACAAACTGGCCTTATAAATGAAGGTTTAAGTCCAGCACTAGAAGGCCCAATAAGCTGTAGCCCAAATGGGTCATGGCCCAAAGCTACCTCCAAGTAGATACCATGCCTTTCATTAAGAGGTTGGCTTAGGCTTTTAATAAAACCTGGGGTGAGAATTTGACCATGTACTATAGGTGCTACTACACCTATTTGAGTTTCATGAGTGCCCCCTACTCTCTGTTGCATGTTTCCCATAAACTAAGCTTTTATACCTTCTCGAGCATCATGATTGCATTGTCTCGTGTAGGCTTTCCCGCCATTAGGACTCCATAATTGTGGCTTTTTCATTGAAATTCCTACACATTCCTTGGTCTCTTCCACTGCTGAAGCATGACTCCAACTGCCTTCTTCGGCCAGCTCAGCTTTGACCTTCATTCGAGATGCCAAATCCCTTAGAGCCACATTAGATGCTGATGCCACATCAACTGCCTTGTCAACATCTTTGTTTACCAAGTTAGTTTCTACAGGAAAAAGGAGTACTCCATTGATGTTAGAGCAAACATCTTTATCTGTGGCATTAGAGTTTATTCTTTTGCAACTGATGCTAACCTCTTCCGTGATCTGCTCCTCAAAGACTCTTATTGGATAAACTCTTCCATCACACTCCAGGTTTAGGCTTGTACTAATCGGTTCCATAACACTTGTAACTATCTTAAAACGACCACAGCAGAATGATTTAGGCGTATAGACATCGCCATCTAAGAGAACCACCTCTCCACAAAGCCTTCCTATCTTGCGGAAGGTATCTGAGTTCTATAGATTAAGAGACACCCCATAGTAGTTGATTCATACACACCTCTCCTGCTGAAGGTACATACCTGTTCTCCATTCTGTGATATATTCACACCAGTCTTGGAACCAAGACTTAAGCAGAGTCATTTTGCTCAACAACTCTTCATTTGAGCTGAATGAGATAATAGAATCTCCCCCATTTTCCTCTCTGACCAACACATTCTTCACCCCTCTTTTTATGAGTTCATTTTTCACCTGCTGAACATAGTAATCTACTTTGAGTCTCATAACCATGCTTTTGTATAGCCAACCATTTCCAAGTTCATCTACTTTAATAGCTGTCAAAGGTGAACATCTGGCATCAACTCCCTTAATGACCTCTACAAACGATCGATCATCAGTGCGTTGATGCCAAATCTGTTTGGGTGCCATAACAGAGGCCTTCTTAGGTTCAGAATGTCTTGTTGGTAGGGGTTTCTGTCTCTGCCTATCCTTCATTTCTTTACCATACTTTTTGATTTTGACTGACAAAGATTTGTCATCTATCCACAAACCATTGGCCTTTTGTTCAGCCTACATTAGTCAGAATAGAACAATTATAGCGCATAAAACCCAACTGTGTTGTTAATTTCTCCTTTTGTGGTATTGTAGACCTCCCGAACTCTCTTCGTGCGCCCCATTTTCGGAGAGGGCACGAATTGGGTTCTAGCTACTATAGTTCGGACTCCTGTCACGGTTCTAAATCTAATCTCACAAAGTACAATGTAAGACTGATAAATAACCAAAGAGTCCAAATTCGGAAAATCATTTTGGAAAATCGATTTTAATAAAAAAAAAAGCACCAAACATGGACTGCTTTGCCAGATTTTAGAGTCACCATCTAAATATTTTGTTTTGGGAAATTTAGGAAACCCTGACTCGTGCCTAAGGCCACGTGTCTGTCATCACCAAAGTTGCCTCGGCTCGGGAACTTGGGTACGAGAGGGGAAGGTCCTGAAATGAGCACCCCCGCTCACCCGATCAAAGATCGGCCTCTACTAAATATGATATGTTGTTTTTGAAAGCACATGTGTTCTTGTTTGATTATTAGCTAACTTACTATGTGATGCGCATAACACATAAGTATAGACTAAATCGCTCGATTTGGAACAAAGCATCTCATGTTTGTTTTTTTGAAAATGGTTTGAAGATGCTACTGAAGTTGGCTAAACGTGGATTTGCCACCTCATGTGGGCTTAAACCCCACATTTTGATGAATTGTTCCAATTCAAGTAATGAAGCCTTCATCCACAGGCATTCATGTAGTTATATCATTTAAGCAAATAGCCTCATGGTAAGCATGCTGACATGGCAACACTCACACTCATGCAAGGATGCTAAAGCATAGACACTTACAGTATACTCCGAGCCAAAATAGAAAACTAGTTAGAAATCATGCATGATCCTAACTATGTTCAAGATGCTTAATACAACACATGCAGAAATGCAACTAAATAGGCTCAGCTATCTAAGATGGCATATGAATGCAACACTTGATAACATGTTGTTAAACACATATTCAAGTAGGTGTATTGAAATACAATGCAGTTTGAATGATGCGCCGAGCCCGGTGCATGCAATACAAATGAATGATACAAACATGCAAGCATAAGGTATGCTAATTGAAATATGCCCTAATCTAACCACTGAAAGCAGGTCAATAAAAGGGATAAAGACCTGGGGTTGGAAGACATTCACACACGCACGCACACTTATTACAACATTTGTCCTCTCGACGGAGGGTCCGAATAAAAGCTAAGCTAATCTTAAGCTAAGCTACTTATTAATTATTACAACACATTAATTAATTAACAAATTAACTAATTATTACATCTAACTAAGCATGTAAGATATGTAAACTAGGCTGGCTCAGCTCTGCCTTGGACAATGACGGATGCATGCTCTCAGTTGTCGCCTTGAAACGCCTTCCGGTTTGCTCTCTTAAGGTTCTGCTTGCAGGGTGTCTTCAAGAACTGTCTGCTAAAACTTACCAAATCCATGCTGGGGAGTGCACCAGTGGCCTGCCGGCCATGGATGGTGGTTGCCGGCCACCTGCCGGCCAAGAGTGGGCCTCTACCGACCAAGGATGGAAGGGTGCCGGCCATCTGTGAAGCACTGCCGGCCACTGGTGTGCTGTGACACCATTCTGCAACAGAGCACAAAACAGAGAAAATAGAGGGTCTCCCTAGGGCATCTGTGTATTATGCCACTCCATATCATTTCAAAACATCAAGGGATAGGCATCATTGGATCCAAGACCATCGATCAAGGATCGCAATGCATGATGGCCAAAGATCTAGCTTGCACAAATTCGATGAATGCACAACAAACAAGACACTAAGACCACGGCCTTATCATTAGAGGATCAAAGGCAATGGAGACAAAGGGAATTAGCCCATTTTCATCACTTTGAGTATGAAATGGACCAATTTACCTTGTGTTCAATGTGACGTCCAATTGAACACCATGCAATGCAAACAACATGCTATGCTTGGCATGAAGCACAAGATTCTAATCATGGAAACAACTCATGCATGACATGTTAAGGGACTAGAATGATGAAACTAGTGAAGGACATAACACTAGAGACATGCAATACAATGCTCAATGGACTAAACCAACCCTAAACAGACCTTATGCATGCCAAAACAGTGGCAAAATCATGTTGGGAATGAAGCACCAAAAGCTACAATAACATGCTCATGCATTGGCTTGCAAGCTAGGCATTAAACACAACTCTCAAACACAATGAAATAGTGATATATGTGAGAGTGTGATAGAGGTGTAGGCTCTGAAATTACGTGCAAAATGATGCCATATCATGCAAATAGCTCAAATAAAGTATGTCAAGAGGCTTGAAACACAAAGCTAATCAAGGGCTTTACACAAGAGGCATGCAATACATAGCCTAAACAACCAAACTGGCTCTGGACAGAGTTCAACAATGCCAAATCAAAGGCCAAAACATACTGAAATGATAGCCCAAAAGCTTAAACAAACATGCATGCAAGTTGGCTTATGAGCAAGACACAAGGCATATCTCTCAAAAGCATTGAAAGAGTAGAACACATGAGATTGTAACCACACTATACATACTAAAATCATGTATGAAATGAGGTTAAGACATGCAAATAACCCAAGCAAAGGATGCTAGAGGCTTTGAAACTCAAGGCTAGTCAAGGCCATTTACACTACAACCATGCAAGGCAAGGCATATATGATCAAGACCACTCAAATCAGACCTAAAGCATGCTAAAACATAGCCAAAAACATGCCGGAGTAAAGCATACACATGCTAGATCAATAGGCTAAAACACCAAACATGCTTAAACCAAGCTTCAAAAGGGTAGAAAAGCATGCTCATTTGATAGGCCATCGAAACATGCAAACAAGAGAGGAGGGAGGACTACCCCCACCTATTTGGGACCTCAAAACCACCTTTTCACCACTAAAATTCCTCTGGAATTTAGTGGTTAATAGGCCAAAACAAGATGGTTTGAAAGGCTTTAAAAGGGAGCACAAAGCAAAGCAAAATAAGCCATAAAGGGGGTAGACCACCCTTAACTCAAACAAGGCCTCAAACAACCATCTTAAACACTTAAAAATAAAAGTTTTTATAGTTGAAAGCTAAGCCAAAAGAAGCATGCAAAGATGGCTAAACACTTAATCAAAACAAAGCTTAAAGAGGGTAACTACTCACCCTTGAAGAACCATAGCAAAATAGGCACTTATGAGCCAAAAACCAAGCTTTGAGAGCTCAAATACAACCTCCAAGAGCCTTAGTAACAAGATAGAGGTGTTTGAATAAGTGGGTTGTGTACAAAAGTGCAAAAAAAATACACTTCTAACCACAATATATATATATATAGAGAGAGAGAGAGAGAAATCGATAGAGAGAGAGAGAGATATTTTTCACCCTAAAATTTCTGAACCCTCCACAAGAGGGAGGGACCTCCCCTTATATAAGAAAAGCTAGGAGAAGCTTGCTTGACAAGCTTAAAGCTTGCCTTCCATCCCTCCATATCCCTCCATACACGTGTATGGAGGATGGATCAGTGAGCCACAGCTGGCTCAAAATATCTGCCAAAATATCTGTTGAAACATGGTTTCTCGCCGCCATCGCTGGTGGCCAAGAAGGTTTCATTGATGGCTTCGGCCTTATCAATAGCCGGCAGACATAAATTGATAGCCGGCAGTGGCATTCCATGGTCGGTAGTGCTCCAAAAGCAACATGAGGAAAAGACCAACACATGGTCCAAGTATGAGACAAAATGGTGTAGACGTACCCCGCGAGAACTCTCCGATATCTGCGCGCGATGGGGCACGAATCTCATTTTGTTCTCTAGGCTACTACAGTTCGGACTCAATGCCACGGTTCTGACTCTAAATCTCACAAAGTGCAATGTGAGACCGATAAATCACCAAAGAGTCCAAATCCGGTAAATCGTTTTGGAAAACTGATTTTTATAAAGAAGTGCCAAACATGGATTGCTTTGCCAGTTATAGAGTCGCCACCTAAATATTTTATTTTGGGAAAAATTTAGGAAACCTTGACTCGTGCCTAAGGCTATGTGTCCATCATCACCAAAGTTGCCTCGGCTCGAGAACTTGGGAACGAGAGGGGAAGGTCATGCAATGAGCACCCCTGCTGGCCTGATCAAAGATCGGCTGCATTAAGCATGATATTTTATTTTTGAAAACACATGTGCTCTTATTTCGGTTAATTAGCTAATCTTACTACGTGATGCGCACAACATACAAGTATAGACTAGATCGCCTAATTTGGAACAAAACATTGCATGTTTGTTTGTGAAAGTGATTTGGAGTTTGCTACTCGCAAGTAGGCTAAATCGGAGATTTAATGAATTGTTCTAATTCAAGTAATTCAACCTTTATCCATAGGCATTTAGGCGCTTATATCAAATAATCGCTAGCCTCATGGCAAGCATGTCAACATGGCAACAATAACACACATGCAAAGATGCTAAAGCGTAAACACTCACAAAGGTAATTCGAGCCAAAACAAAGAGGTAGTTAGAAATCATGCATGATCCTAGTTCATGTTAAGATGGCTAATGCAACACATGCAAGAATGCGACTAAAACAGGCTCGGCTATTCTAGAATGTCATGGGAAATGTAACTTGATAACATGCTGTTGAACATGTATTCAGGTAAATGTATTGAAATACAATGCTCGTTTGTATGATGCGCCGAGCCCAGTGCATACAAAACAGATGAATGGATGCACGCATGCAAGCATAAGGTATGCTAATCGAAATATACCTTAAAACTAACCATCGTAAGTGGTTAAGTAAAAGGGAGAAAGAAATGGGGGTTGGAAGATATGCATCACACACACGCACGCTTATTACAACAATTGGCCCTCTGAACGGAGGATCTGAAAAGAAGCTAATTAGCTAATCTAAGCTAATTAAACTACTTATTACATCACAAAACTAATCAATTAATCCTAGTTAACTAGTTAAGATATTACAACACAAATCGAATAGCTAAGCGCATTAACTAATTAAGTACAAACCAAAGCATAAACTAGCTAAGCAAATTAGCTGAGTAAAGCAGTAAAGCAAAGTCCTCAGAGAAAGAAGGGTGCATGCATGCCCGGTTGCCTCGTTTGGAAATCCGTCGCGATTCCCAATTTGCCTTTGTTTGCAACTGCTTTAAAAAACTTGCAGCAAGCTCCAGAAAGCTTCCAACTCACCTTGGGGATCTGTGGGAGGGTGGCCGACCATTTGTTGATGTAGGAGACCACCTGTCGACCACGTTTTGTTGTTGCAAACCAGAAAAAGTGGTCGGCCAGCTAGTTTTTCTAGTCGGTACCCGCTTGTTGTTGCACTTCTTCAATTTGCTGCAACGGAGAGCAAGAAAGGGGATGACAATGTATTTGCAAGATTGTAGACGTCCCCGAATGCCCTGGGAGGGTTAGGTCCTGCCTGCTCATATTGGGGTCACTACAGCTCAAGGACTCAAATGTCACGGTTCTTAATCTTGAACCAAAGAGTCCAAATCCGCAAATCGATTTTGAAACAGATTTTTGAAAAGAAGTGCCAAACATGGACCGCTTTTGCGACATGAGTCGCCACCTAAATGTTTTTTAATGGGAAATTTAGGAAACCCCGACTCGGTGCCAAAGGCCACGTGGTCCGCTATCACCAAAGTTGCCTCGGCTCGAACTTGGGTACGATTGAAGGTCACTGAGCATTCTTCGCCCGGCCAAAGACCGGCCTCTACTAACTATGATATCTATTTTTGAAAACATTGTGCGTTCTTATTCCTTATTAGCCTAGGTTACTATGTGATGCTCGCAGAAACAAGTATAGACCGAGTCGCTCAATTGGAACAAACCACTTCGTGTTTGTTTGATTGAAAAATGGTTTGATGGTGCTACTCGCAGGTAGGCTAAGACGTGGATTTGCCACCCTCGGGTGGGCTTAGAAAACATGATTTTGCCACTATCTAGTGGGCATAAAACAAACATTTGATGAATTGTCCCACTCCAAGTAATCCAACCTCCACCCACAGGCATTCAAGGCAGTTATATCACATAAGCACATAGCCTCATGGTAAGCATGCTATTCATGGCAGTCACTCACACGCATGCAAGGATGCTAAAGCATAAAACTCACCGAGTACTCCAAACCAAAACAGAAGCTCATTAGAAATCCATGCATGGTTCCTAAGTATACAGAAATGCCTAATGCAACACATGCAAAGATGCAACTATAGCAGGCTCGACTATTCTAAACATGGCATATGGAATATTACAACTAACACGTATTCAATTTGGAATTGAAATACAAATGTAGTTTGTATGATGCGCCGAGCCCGGTGCGTGCAAAACAGATGAATGATGCGAACATGCTGTCATACTGTATGCTAATTGAAATATGCCCTAATCTAACCATCATAAGCAGGTAAATAAAAGGGAAGAAAGACGTGGGGTTAGAAGACATACATCACACTCACCCACACTTATTACAACATTGCCCTCGCGCAGAGGGTCCGAATAAAATAATATACAGTCCCGAATAAAAGAATAGTACAGTCCAAAATATACAGTCCAAATAATATACAAATCTCTAATTAATTAACAAATTAACTAAGAAAATAAACTGCATGCAAGCTAGGGACGCCTTGATTCTCGCCCGGATGATGGAATGATGCATGTTTGGGTCATGGCGCAGAATCCACTAATGCCCCGATTAGCCTCTGTTTTGCAATGTTTCTTGAAAAGCATGCCAAGCCTCGAAAGACTGCTGATTCTCGATATGCTGCAACAGAGAGCAGGAAAGGGGCATAGCAATGTATTTTCACAGATATATGCATGCCTCGATCCTCGTGTCACCAATCAGGCTTCTCGATGCATGATGGCCGAGGAGCCGAATTGCACAGCTCAATATAGAATGAATGCATATGAATACTATAACAAAACCTAACTCCATCATGGATAATCCGGAGTGTCGGTGACTCGGGAATTGAGACACGTTCCGTCACTCGGAGTGCGAAACGCGCCTCGTTTCTCGTGCCCGGGGTAACTCTGATCCCAAACACGATGCGATATGCATGACATGCATGAAATGCAACTAATATACAATCCTAACATACACAATGTTATGGAATGGCATACACGCTACATGAGGTAATACACAACCGGGCATACACAATGCTATGGGCGAAATGGCATACGCAATGCAATAATGGGCTTACACCAACATGAGAGAGCCTCAGCCACACTCACAGGAGGCCATCAGATGAAAAACAAGACACCTCGAAATGCGTGCACGCGTGCACACAAACCGAGAACGACCTCAGCAATCAAATGCCACTCTAATGAGACATGGCAAAGACATGGAATATGGTATGCTAACATGCAAAAATCAGTGGCAAATGAGGGGCAAAACAGCCCAAACGAGGCGAAATGACACCCGATGCACGGAATCTCTCCCGAAATGCGAAATTAGGCACCCGAAATGACTTGTAGCTATACAATACATGCATAATTTGAACATGACATGAAAAATAAGAAGCAAGGCAGCCCCAAAACTAGTATTTTTACAGTTCAAAACATGGCCAAACAACAATCACAAGTAGGGATAAAATGGCATACAAAAATAGCTCCGCAAGGGAGGCAATGAAGCAAGTGATAGATGCAAAGCCCAAATGGCCAAAGACCCTTCTAAAACACTGAAGAGGGCCTAAAAACATGCTTTTTTTCAGTAGATTAAAATCCCCAAAACAATATACAAACATGCTAAAAATGCCACGCAAGGAGTAGGCCAACAAGAGGCTATAACATGAGGTATACAAAGAATTCACCAAACAGCCAAAGACCATTAATGAGATATGTCCAGGGGGTCAAAATATGGCCATTTTCAGTTCTGATCATGGCCTAAAAACAGAAGCAAGGTAGGCTAACAAAGCATGCAAAAATGGGGGCCAAAGAGGGGTATAATGGTAAGTGCTACATGGAGGCCCCCAACAGTGTTGATCCCTTCTACAATATTGTATAGGGGCTCAAAATAAGCCAACTTACAGTTTATATCATGCTCAAAAACAGATCACACATAGGCTAGAAAAATAATGCAAGATAATGGCATACAAGAGGGTATTGAAGCAAGTGCACAATGGGGGGCTCAAACAGGGTTGAGCCCTCAAACAAACATGAAGAATGGATCAAAAAAATGACCCTTTAAGTTAGGTTCAGAGCCCAAAACAGCAAGCAAATAGGCTAGAAAGATGTGGCCAAAATGAGCTAAAAAAGGGGAAAAATGGACTTACCCTTGAAGCCCACTTCTTTGCTGCCTTTTGGACCAAGGAATGATGCCTCTAAGCCTCTGAAAAACCTCTCCTTGCTGCTGGAATGGAGTGGTGGTGGTGGTTCTTGGTGGTGATGAAGAAAATGGGGTTGGAACTTGGTGTTTTGAGCTTGGAAGAGAGAGATGGGAGGAGATGTGTATACAAGGCTCTTAGGGAATTTTTTTTAACCCTTGGACTAATGTTGGAGGCTGGTTATATGGACTCAAAAAGGGGGAGAAAGAGGAGGAAAAAAGGGAGGAAAGTTCCTCCAAACTTCCCTCCAAAAATATCTCCCCCGGATACAGAATCTGGGGGGAAACAAAGGTCACATCTGAACTAAACAGGGTGTAAGGAGGAAGGCCGGCCAGCTTTTGGGGTTGCAGGTGGCCGGCCGGCCACCCCCCATGGCCGGCCGGCCAAGGGGCAAAATGGTCAAGTGGAATTAGTGGCCGGCCACCGCAGATTGGTGGCCTCCCATGCATGCTCAACACAGCCATGTGGTAAAAAATTGGCAACAGTGAACTAGGAGAGAGAATAGGCCACTTTTATGAGGGGTTCAAAAGGTTCAAGTTGAATTACTGGCCGGCCATATAATATTAGGGTCCTCCCATGTGTGTACGACACAAATATGTGGTTTGGGGTTGAAGAAAATAGCTCTAGGGTGGTCAACATTGGCTCGGAAGTGAGAAAAACGGGCATCGGAGGGCGCCGGAGGAATATAACTGGTTGCTGAGACAATTGCTGGCCTCCCACCCTTCAGTGACCTTCCTGGTGATAAAACAGAGGTACCTGCCAAAATTGAACGAAAACCGATGCGAAACGAAAGCTCGGGGGCCAAAACACGCAGTTCGGGGTCCCGAAAATAGGTCGTTAAGTACCGAAAGTGGCATTCGACCACGAAGTGGGTCTCTCAGACCTCAATGTCCCTCAAAAGGGAGGAAATAGGATGCATGCCAAAAACCGGAGCAATCGGAGATGGTTAGGCGGTTCCGAACCCAGGCACACGGCCTGACGGCTCTGAAAACTGGGAACCGGGCTCCGAAATGGGAAAAATGGCCTACGGCCACGAAAAGTAGCCCACGGCCACTGAGAGATGGTCTACCAGACCTCTCCCTCTCCTCAGGAAGAGAAACAAAGAAAATCGAGTCTGGTTCGCAAACCGAGGCAAGGCGCAGAAGAGGGTTCAGAAGTCCGGAGGGAGGGCTCACGGCCGCGACTCTGAGACTTCTGAACGAGCACAATATGCAACACCACCGAGCGCTCAATCGGTGACGTCTAAGTCTTAAGGTCGGTCAAAAATGGGGTGTCTACAGTTGCCCCTCTTTGACAGAACTCGGAAGTCACAAGTGACGGGAGTGAATGCCAAAGCCTAGAGACGACCTATTTTTGACAAGGCCGAAGACTTAGACAAAGCAGACAAGATAGACAAAGATGTGCCCACAGGTATGTCCGCAGGCAGGGGCAAAATGCAAATGATATGTGGAAAGATGTATGATCTTGCAAATGCAGCAAGCTGTAATGAAGCAAATATTCACAAATAGATGCAACAGTTTTAAGCAAGAATGCAAAGCAACAACTACATTTCATGCAGTTAAGAATGCGGAGAATTATTCAATTTCGCTGCCTCACATGGAGAAGATACGATACCGCTGATTCCTCCGGGTCGCACTCAAATTTCAAATGAACCATACATACAATATCGTGCCTGCAAAAGAGAGAAATTCAACAAGCACAATATGCTAACAACATATATTTAATGTGATGCCTGTGATTCCGAAAGTATGACACACGCAGTGTCGGCGAGTGAATGCATCGCAAAACGTGCGTGACAACGCATGCTCAAGCAACGTATATGGCAATATGAAGAAATGTGTATGACAATGCAAGTATGCTCATGAGAATGCAAGTTATGTGCACAACAATGCAAACGAGATAAATCGTGGTGCCCGCTTTGTTGCGAAACAACGAGCAAGGAAACGCCAAGATTTCGGGGCGGCGACTCGATCATGCCTTCGGGTTCACCTCCCGGAGAGGTTACAACATGTTCAAAAAGGATACACTCTGATTTTGATGAGTAATGATGAGACACGTGTCAGAAATTGAAGCTGAAGTTCCGGCAGAACAATTTCGCTCCAGAAAGTGCACTTTTCTTAAACTTTTTCAGATCCCGGGAACTCCAGTCTTCCTCAAAATTTGCAGAGAGCTAGGTGGGCATGTGGGGAACACCACTGGCCAGTTATTTTTCCAAGGGGAGGCCACCGGCCACTTTTCAAAAAGTAAATGGCCGGCCAGCCAGAAAAGGTGGCCGGCCACCGCCCAAAAACAAAGGCAATTTTGTCTTTTCACCTCATTTTTTTTATATTCACTTGCCTAAACACTTCGAGCTCATTACCACAACAAATCTTCTCCCAAACCATTTTCTCCTTCAGATCAGACTCTATACGCTTTTCAACCCCCACGAAGTTGTTTTCAAAACATTCAATTTCAAGCACTTTGGACCGATTAAATTTTGATTTCAGGGCTTCTTTTCTCATTTTCACCACTTGAGGTAAGTTTGTCTCAATATTTGGGAGATTTTCTCGGGGGTTGACTTTTGTTGACTTTTTTCAATTTTGGCTCATTTTTGCTCCTTTTGCAGATTTTTCGGAATGGCGGGTAATTTTCCTCATGGTGGAGGTCCTCCAGGTGCCGGGGATGATTTTGATATTATGACGTTGCCCCCGAGGGTCCGCCCCTTTATTCCCGAGAGATACGCCCCGTCGATACATGTTCTTCTGCGGGCCATTTTTCGTCACCATACCGGCTTTGATGATCGAGCACTACCTGGAGATCTACTTCTGCGAGAGTCGGAGCATCACCTCTCTTACGAGGCACGAGAGGTATTTTACTTCATTTTCTGCATTTTTCGTGCATTTCGTGCCTTTGCCATGCTTAAACACACAGTTTAGCTTATGACATAGTACTTTGTTTGCATCTTGAACATGTGGCTTAAACACTTGAATCTCTAAACACTTGGCTTATTAATTAATTGTGAATGCACGGCACACATTAGTTAAGAATTGAACACACAGCTCAAACACTGATTTGTCGAACACACAGCCCGAATTTGAAGGTGAACACACAGCACACACTGACTAAGAGTAGAACACGCAGCCCAAACTCTGATTTTCTAAACACGCAGTTTGGATTGATGGTGAACACACGGCACACACTGATTGAGAGTAGAACACGCAGCCCAAACTCTGATTTTCTGAACACACAGCTCGGATTGATGGTGAACACACCAAGACATTAATCGATTGAGAGTAGAACACACACCCAAACTCGATTTTCAACACACAATTGGATTGATGGTGAACACACGGCACACACTGATTAAGAGTAGAACACGCAGCCCAAACTCTGATTTTCTGAACACACAGCTCGGATTGATGGTGAACATACGACATACACTAATTGAGAGTAGAACACGTAGCCCAAACTCTGATTTTCAACACACACCAAATTGATGGTGAACACACAAGACAATAATCGATTGAGAGTAGAACACGCAGCCCAAACTCGATTTTCAACACATAGCTCGGATTGATGGTGAACACACAAAGACACATCGATTGAGAGTAGAACACGAGCCTAAACTCGATTTTCAACACACTGGATTGATGGTGAACACACGGCACAATAATCGATTGAGAGTAGAACACGCAGCCCAAACTCTGATTTTCTGAACACACAGCTCATTTACTTGTATTTGCTCATAGCTCATCCATTTCATACTGACACATGTATTCATTCTGAATGCAGGTTGGCTCTCGCACCGTGCGAGGATATGGCTTCACTGCTGCGAGAGAGTGGTATGCCGAGCTCTCGGAGGCTGTCTGGGATTTAGTTGACTTAGCAGGGTTCGGGGCCTTCTGCATGGGGTTATCACATTGTCCTGCCAGTAGGACACTGTTAGCAGCTTTGGTGGAGAGATGGTGGGACACCACCAATTCCTTCCACTTTTCCGCCACCGGGGATTTGACTATGACCCCGCTAGATTTTGCTGTGCTGATCGGCCTGGACATAGGAGGTTGGTCCATTCCTTACGACGAGGATATGGGCGAATGGGAGGCCGCTTGGGTACATCTGCTGGGGGCCCGCCCGCCCGTGGACAGAGCTTCTGGGAGAGTCCGCTATACCTGGTTCTCTTCTCATTTTCGGAGGGAGGGGATGGAGCCCGGGTCTCCTGAGGAGGCGGAGCAGTATGCCCGCGGTTTCCTTATGTTTCTCTTCGGGACGACTCTGTTCACCGATAGAGGGAACACGGTCGGGCTATATCTCTTGAGCGCCCTGGTGGACTTATCACAGGTTGGTCGGTATGACTGGGGTGGTGCTGGCTTGGCTACCCTCTATTGCTACATGAGCTGCCTCCGCCAAGTGGGGGATTCACTTGGCGGTTATCGAGAGCCCGGAGGTACTTTTATGTCCTCTTGATTTACATTTCGCTTCCTCATTACTTGTACATTGCACACACAAATAAGACTTTACACTCAGATTTTGCACTCAAAGATTTCAGATTTACATTCGCACCGCTTTCAGCTTATGGGTCTACGTATATTTTCCCACGTTAGCCCCAGAGTCGATGGTGACAGGGCCCCTCATGACCCCATACTCACTGGTATTCGAGGGTGAGCACCTACGAGACCCCGAGAGACTCTTCTATCTCATGGCAAGATTTTGACACCGCTCGGACGACAGAGGTATTTCGTAACTCTCGCCTTCTATTTTCATCTTTGATTTGCCTCAGATATCCCTCGATTTATGATTGGCTTATGCCGTTATCCGCAGACATTTGGCGCCTTGGGCGCTGGTGATGGTCTCCGATTTCAAGATGTCGGAGGATCGGCACCTCCCAAGACAGTGTTCTCGCCAAGGGACCGGTTGGCGAGCATGGTTCTTGGGGAACGTCGCGCCAGTATGGGGTACACTTCTCAGGATCCTCCCGCGCCCTACCACTATGCGGATCACCGATAGACTCTCTACCCAAGATATCGCACGTTATGTCGGGTAATCGATGTTTTGTCAGATTCACGGAGGGGGACTACGCCACTTATCGCCATACATATCTGATGCCTCCCTTGACGGGGGTGCGTACTCCGCCACTAAGGTCCACTGGTATACCATCTTCGAGTCAGGCTCGTGCCACAGATATCCCTTCCTCCAGTTAAATGCACGCCTAGAGGCGGGTGGTTCGATTCCCCCGATCCCTCCGACTCTTCATCATCCCCGGTGGCGACATGCCGAGTTGACGAGTTGGCGATTCGGGGCTCCTTACCAGGTCTCGCTAGAGCCTCCTCTTCCTGACCACAGATATGTCAGAGACCCTGATTCACCACCGGTATGTTTTACAGCTTTTACTTATCAGTCGGATATTTGGACTTTCATTCCTTTACTGATAGTTTTACATTTGTATCTGTAGCCTCCAGTTGAGTACAAGGATGAGATGCTCGGGATGCTGGCCACATTCGAGGGCATGATCCTACAGAGGGAGGCACAGTTGGCCATTATGGGTGTACAGGTACTGTTCATCTTTCCCGCATTTATCATATTCCCTGATGACACGCTGGTTTTGAACATTCTACTGCATTGATAGGCCACTTGTGTAGAGCACATCTGACACATACCTTACTCACATACTGTACCATGTATCTATTTTTTCATATTTGAATTGATGTATTGAACTCTTCATTTTCAGATGCCTCCTGTATATGCTCCACCGCGGGCCGGGCCACCCGGGCCTTCTTAGAGAGGTCGACCGTTTGGATCTTTTCGAGGTGCTGGGCCACCTGGGCCCTCCTGAGGAGCTGGACCATCCAGGCCTTTTCAGGGAGCTGGGCCATCTAGGCCTTTTTGCGGAGCTCGAGGAGCGGGGTCATCTCGCAGACGTAGGGCACATGTTGTGGAGACCGATGAGGAGGAGGAGGAAGAGATCGCAGACCTTGAATCAGAGACATCTGCTGAGGAGGGAGGCTCCGGTCTTGGTTCCGGGAGTGGAGGTGAGGCTGAGGGAGATCATGAGGATGACAGCTCCGACCCGGACGGTGATGATGGTACAGAGGTTGTCCCGCAGAAGAGGATGAGGGGGGCTTCTCATTCCCGCTCCCGAGGATATTGATGCTGCTATTTCCTGCTTTATTTTCGTTTTTGCTAGTAGTTTGTAGCACTTTGCATATTATTAGGCAGTTTTATTTTCTGTAACACTTGTACCTTTGTTTGTTGTAAAACATGATGGGATGAAACAGCTTTTGAAAAGATGTTGTATTTGAAATTCTTAGCATCGCATCTCATCGCATCATTTTGCACAAAGATGGAATTGAATGGAAATGTGCCTTGTGTATTTACCGGGTCAGGTAATGAACCGACGCAACAAATCAAAACAACTCGACTCACTAAGAAATAACAGAATCTTAGCAAGTTTACAACTCGATAAGCAAAATACAACAATGTTAACGACTCGATAAACAGGACTTAACAAAATTGCGTAAACAAAGAGTAACAACTCAAAACACAAAATACGACAGCTCGACAAAACTTACAACTCAATAAACAAAATGACAACTCGATAAGCAAAATACAACAATGTTAAACAAAACAGAGCGTACTTCGGACGAACGATCTGGATGATGGAACGCATCCGAAACTGAGAGAAATGGAGGCCCTCGACATTCCCGATGCATGAAGGTGCCTTTAACTTCCTTCCGAAAAGCAAAACAGGACCAATAAACATGGCCGGCCACATTTTACTTTTTGGAGACTGAAAGGTGGCCGGCCTGCTAGAATAGGTGGCCGGCCGGCCACCTTTCCCTGCAGCCCACAGAATTCTGACACTTGTCCTCCTTCGAATAGTGTTTCGCCTCCTATAAAAGCTCCAACTTTCGAACTCATTCATTTCATCACTACTTTGCATAAAAATGGAGGCATTTCTCGTAGAAAATCTCACATCTTGGATCTCTTCTTTAGATGGCTCGGAAAAGTTAAACTTCCGGGGTTTCGGCTTTAATGCACTATTCACGTTGGGCCGGACTCCACTGCATCTTCTTTTCCTCCATGCGGCGGCGAGATTTTGGAACCCGGTGACGCACGTCTTCAGCTTCGGAGGGCAAGAGGTATGTCCCACTTTTGAAGATTTTCAAGTCTTGATGGAGTCTGAACGCTCAGAAGAGATCTTGCCTCAGTCTCGTTTTGGCCACGCCCAAGCTTTAGGGCGGATGTGTGGTCTCAACGCGCATAATGCTCGATCCCTGATTTGTAATGGGATGTTGGATATCCTGAGCCTGATTTACCGATTCTCCGATGCTGGTGACCGCGGCGACCATTATCAGCAAGGTTTCCGACAATATGCCCTCTGCTTGTGCATGCTATCTCATTTTCTGTTTGTCTCGGGCCCCGGGGGAGCTAACATTCGTTTGATTGAAGTCGCTCAAGGCTTGAGAGAAGGAAAGAGCTGTGTCGCCATGACATTGGTTGAGACACTTGGGTTTGATGCCTTCTACCGCCAGAGACAACCAGTTCGCGGGAGTCCATTATCGCTGCAAGTAATGTTTCCCACCCAAGCTCACATATGTATTTGCTCACACCGCCGCCCTCGTGCTCGATTTTTCTCACAAAACCCTTATCTTACTTTTCTCTCATCGCACATCTCTCTATTCTTTATTCTCTCATTTTTCATCCCTCCCCAGATATGGTTGATGGATAAATTGCAAGTTGTGGACTTTTGCCCTACTTACTCAGCCCGCGGCTACTTCTTTCGACAACGCCTGGTCGACGCCCTTGATAAGGGATGGTGGTTTGAATGGATGTGCAATTTGTCAGCTGAACGTATTGCTTGGCGCTGTCCTTGGCTTAACCTTCCGACAATGAGCTATAGCATGTTCCAGGATACTGGGATCCAGTTGATTGGCCTGACCCATTGTGTATTCTATTTCCCATTCCGCATTCTGTGCCAGTTCGGCCATGATCAGGCTTGCCCTCCGGAGGGAATAGAGTATCCGGTCACCTTCCCGGTCCGAGGTGCACACCTTGCCTGACATACTACGACCTGGAGGACTAGAGAGCTCCTGCCCCCCGACCCTATTTTCAGTTGCACTTTGTCTGATGAGTGCTGGGATTGGCTCAATGAGGAGGCACAGATTGGGCCTAGGTCGGCATCGGAGGCTTCGACTAGCTCTGGGAGGGGGCGCAGGGACACCTGACTTGACTATGCCCCAGATTTATTGCTTTATTAGTACTTTCAAGTTTTCTTTATGAGTGTAATAAAAAGCAACTTCAATTGTATGCAAGAGCGAGAGAACTCTGTTTTGAAATCAATGAAATTGAAGGTTGTGGTACTGAAAATTCTCCGCTTTGGTCCAAAAATGGTCTTAGTTGTGAAAAGATTAATTTTGAGCAAAGTCAACTTTTATTAAAACATTTCAAAACTATTTTCGATGTGGATCAGAACTGGACATGCCTGAGATCTGTCACTGAGATGCACAACCCCGGATCCTAGCAACTGGAAAGTTGCCCCTAGTCTGAATGGTACCGCGGCACTTCATCGCAACGGAAAGTTGCCCCTAGTCTGAATAGCACTGCACCGGAGATGACGATAAATGCTGATGAATAGAGATGACTGAGATGATCAAGTGGACAAAGTTGATCGGGGAAAAGATTGTGGCTGAACTTCAAGATGAAGCTGCCTACGTATCCCAAAGATGGGAATCAAGCCTTACGTAGTTCAAGCTTAGGTTCACTCGGGTATTTTTACTCTCCTTTGCCGCTCTAACTTTTGCCAAGGCCGCCCTTTGCGGGTTTTCAACCTTGCGAGCTCAGTTTTTATAATTTTCAAATTTTCTACGCTCTGAGTTTTGCCTAGGTCGCCCTTTCGGGTTTTCGGCCTAGCGAGCGTCTCAGGGGTAGTATTTCTTCAACTTGTCCATATTGATCGGTTGGGAAAACTCTAAGCCATCTAAATCCATCAGAACCACAGCTCCACCTGACCAGATTGACTTGATAATGTAGGGACTAGTCCAATTGGGTTTGAACTTGCCCCTTGGGTCGTGGATGGGAGCTCGGTTGTCCTTGAGTACCAAATCTCCTTCTTTCAAATTCCTAGACTTAACCTTCTTGTTGAAAGCCCGGGCGATTCTGCGTTGATAACCTTGGACGTGGTACAGTGCTTTCAAATTTCTTTCATCGAAAAGCATGAGTTCTCAAATCTGCTTTTGTCGCTAATCCGCTTTGGCTATCCGCACTCACCAATACTCGTAATGACGGACCTCAATCTCAATAGGCGTAACGCTCTCCATCCCATAAACCAATGAGTACAGAGTCGCCCAAAGAGAAGTTCGATTGAAGTCCTCAGAGTCTCACAGAGCAAACGGCTTATCCGCCGCCCCAGAGGTTTCCACCATCTTCTATAGTATGCGCTGATATTCTTGTTGGCGGCCTCAATCGCCCATTGGTTTATGCGGTAAGTAGACGACTTATGAAAAGCCACATTGTATTTCTCCAACAAATCAATCACCTCCTTCTTGAAGTGGGAACCATTGTCTGAAACGATCTCACTTGGGACTTCGTAGCGACAGATAATGTTATTCCTGATAAATTTTGCGACATGCGAAGCCTTCAACACCGCATAAGATTGGGCCTCAACCCACTTTGTGAAATAATCTATCGCTACCAAGATAAACTCATGTCCATTCGACCCCTTTGGCGTAACAGCTCCGATTACATCAATTCCCCAGACAGCAACCAACGAGCTAGCCTACCCGTAAGTGCTGGTTTCTCGAAAAGATATTTGATGGGATCTAGTCATGAAACCAACATTACAGAGTGAGCTAACAGGTAGTGCCGCAGCTTCCTGGTAGCCCATACCAGAGCTAAGTAAGCATTTTCCAGCGGTGTATATCGGGTCTCATACTCTAGCATTTTCTTGCTCAAATAGTAGATGGCTTTTTCCACCTTATCTTCTGATTCTTGTGCAAGCATGCAGCCCATCGTGGTCTCAGTCACTGACAGATACAAAATCAACGGCTTCTGGCTCGTGGCTATAAAACGGCGGGTTCTCAGAGATATTCTTTAATCTGTTCAAATGCAGCTTGGCATCGGCCGTCCCATTGGAACTTCTTTCCTTTTTCGAGGAGACCAAAAAGTGGTTCACAAGTCAAGGTTAATTTTGAAATAAACCGTCTTATGAATTGCACTTTACCCAGAAAGCCTCGCACCTCCTTTTCAGTCCTTGGTGGTGGCATTTCTAAGATGGCCTTGATTTTGGAAGGGTCGACCTCGATGCCCCTTTGTGTAATTAGAAACCCCAACATTTTTCCCGCTGTAACACCAAATGTACATTTCTGAGGGTTTAGCCGCAACCGAAATTCCCTAATCCTTTGGAAAAACTTGTGCAAGGCGGTGTAGTGGTTCTTTTCTCTTTGGACTTGACAATCATGTCGTCCACATATACCTCAACCTCTTTGTGGATCATATCATGTAGTATTGTGGTCGCGGCCCGTTGATAAGTAGCCCCAGCGTTCTTCAACCCAAACGGCATTACCTCAATAAGATATGTTCCCACGGGGTGGTGAATGCAGTCTTTTCCCTGTCTTCGGGTGCCATCACTATCTGGTTGTATCCTGAGAAGCCATCCATAAATGAGAGCAATGCATGCCCTGCTGTGAAATCTACCAACTCATCGATGTGCGGTAAGGGGAAGTCGTTCTTCGGACTAGCTCTGTTCAAATCCCTCAAGTCCACACACACCCGGATCCTGCCATCTTTCTTCGGCACCGGAACAATGTTGGCCAACCAAGTCAGATATTCAGATACTAGCAGGAAGCCTGCGTCGATTTGCTTGGTGACCTCTTCCTTAATCTTGAGAGCCCAGTCCGAGCGGATCCTTCGAAGTTTCGCTATGTGTCGGCCTTCAGGTCAAGGGGATCCGATGCATAATCTCAGATCGATTCTGGCATGTCTTCGTAGGACCACGCGAAAACATCTTTGAAATCTTTTAATAAAGCGACTAAGCGCTCGCGTTCCTCCGAAGACAACGTGGACCCGATCTGGACCAGCCGCGGGTCCTCCTCGGTACCAATGTTCACGGTAATGATTTCATCCGTTAATGGTTTAACAAATCTCTCTTGCTCTTGCTCAATTAAACGTTGTAAAACTGGAGGAACTTCATCCTCGTCGTTTTCATCAAAGTTTTGAAAGTCTGAATTAATGCAATAAATCAAGGGCACAGAAAAGGACTCGGAAACCACAGATATTTCATTCTCATTAGGCACATCCAAACCGTCCGATTCACTTACAACAGACTCAAATGAAAAGGAAAAAGACGACCTAGACAGGACTGTGGCATCTGGGTTAACATCCCTAGGAGTACCAGACTCAGACTCAGTCGAGCTAGAACCTGATTCCGACTCACAGGACTCGGTGGAATCAGATTCCGGCTCACTACCTGACCCTCCGCTGACAAGAATCCTCCTCATCGCTAGGTGAGAGAGGGTGCGATTGATGCATCCAAGATAGCCGGTAGGCCCACTGTGCTCCATCCCCAATCATGGAAACCACGAAGTTATCCCCCAAGCACTCTTGGTCGACCGGAGGATCAGAGAGGAGACATGCTAGCGCTACCCCCATTTCAAGTTCTATGCCCTCAGGATCCACTGCCTTGCACTGCTCATCAACGCCGCCGTTGGGTCTGCTCGCCTGCGGGCAACGCTATCCCCGTAGTTGCAGTCGAAGAAGATCTCGGCTCGGTACACGCTTTTTTTCCGCATTTAGCCATGGCTCTGGGAAGCCGCAAAATGGAAAGTCCTCCTCCGACGAAGCGTCTGCTCAGGTACCTCGATGGGCCTGCATTAACTCAAAAGGCTTCCCACCGCTTCGCCTGCTCGCCGGTCATTTCTTTTCCTTTCCTCACCCAGTCCTCTTTGGTAGGCAGATAACCCAGTCCAAAGGTATGCGGGTTGTGTGGCACTTCGGCCAATGCCGCGACTCCTTTCCTGCCGCTCCTTCTAATCCCGTCCCAGGGATATGTTGTAGCTTGTTCATGAGATAGATGGATTGAGCACTGACATACACACCTTCATTCACAACCATAATATTTTGCACTACCTGGACCTCTGCCAAAGTGAACCCCGACAAGAACACATCCTCCGTGCCGTGCTCGATCTCTAAAACTGGTGTAGACACTTCTGGCGGCGGATGAATGGATGAATTTCCAAAAACCATAGCAACCCCCTTCCCGTGAGGGTACTTCAACATCTGATGTAAAGTGGAAGAGACTGCCTTTACTTGGTGCAACCACGGCCGCCCCAAGAGTAAGTTGAAGGTTGCGGGAACATCCAAGACATGAAATTCGATGTTGTGTTGTCCCGGACCAACCTGAGTCTGAATTTTGACAGTCCCCATCACTTCTCTGCTAGTATTATCGTATGCTCTGATCACCTGAGTAGTCGGCACGAAGTCCGGGCTTCAACCCGACAGCATACTGCTCGATCAAGGCAGACATCGATGGCGCATCTGCATCAACAAGTACCACCGTATCCACTTGCCTCTACACTCCCCGGAGACATAGAGAGGTTTGTTATGATTTGTGCCCTCAGGCGGTAGTTCTTTGTCTGAAAAGGTTAATGCCGGGGAACCTCCTCCCGGAAAAACTAGCCCAACCAGCTGTTCTGGTGTAGTATCGATAGAGAGTTTAGCTTTGTCCATAGCAGATAGGACAGCCTGTTTATGCACCCTGGCCATAAGCAATTCCTGATGAAGATGTCACCAGATCTTCTTTAACTGCCTCAACACAGCTTCTTCCTCAATTTGTTTCTCTTCGCTTTCAACTTCTTTGTCTTTCCCAGATGCTTCTGTTGGTCAAGGTATGGGGCTTGAAATACCGCCTCGGTCATATGGTTCACCTCATCGAGGTACCAAGCGTCATCCGGCCGGCCGCCCAATCTTCGCCCTGTGGGCAAGACATAAGTCATCGCCTTCCCACCACATCTCGCCGGCAATGCAGACACCGTCCGACTCGTATGATCGTGCTCACAAGACCTTCACCTCATGCCCGCAAAGATTTTGCCTCGCACACAAAGACTCTCGACCCCACATGGGCTTTTGCCTTTATGATCCTCTCTAATCTTCAAATCTTTGTTGTTCCAACCATCAAGATAAATTGGTTGGTCAATATTCCCTAGCTTTAAAATCCACAAATCTCGAAGGATTTTAGCAAGGCGCTCCCGGTGGTGTATTCGACTCGCCCTTTCGCCACCATCGATACTATTGTTGCCGCCCTGTTCTGATTGAAATTTTGCAACATCTGGCTGATCATTTAACCATCCGGTAACTTCTGCCGACTCCTCATAGTCGAACCAGTTGATTGCTGCATCCCTTGATTCTTGGTCGTTGAAGAACTGAAGGTTGGAAAAGTCCCCTTCCACTATTGTCAGATCATCTGCCCCTTGTTCAAGTCCGTCCCCCTGAATCATGCACAGTTCAGCTTTCTCTGGCAGCCCCACACTCCGCCAGACCGCCCATCGATAAGATGTATTCGCCGATCATAGGCTCCTCCAACATAATTCCTGTGTCGTTTCTATCCTAGACTCAACAATTTCGCCTCCTCTCAAACCCGCCTGTCCCATCTTCGGTGGTCACCACCACTGGCTTAGATTGGGTTGTGGAGATGTCCATCATGCACAAGTCAGTGCAGACAGGAAGGATCACCTCCGGCTTGGGTAGGTGGGATGGGGTGAGAAAAAAAGAGCTAAAACAAAGAGCTAGTTAGAAATCATGCATGATCCCAGTTCATGTTAAGATGGCTAATGCAACACATGCAAGAATGCGACTAAAACAGGCTCGGCTATTCTAGAATGTCATGGGAAATGTAACTTGATAACATGCTGTTGAACACGTATTCAGGTAAATGTATTGAAATACAATGCTGGTTTGTATGATGAGCCGAGCCCAGTGCATACAAAACAGATGAATGGATGCACGCATGCAAGCATAAGGTATGCTAATCGAAATATACCTTAAAACTAACCATCGTAAGTGGTTAAGTAAAAGGGAGAAAGAAATGGGGGTTGGAAGATATGCATCACACACACGCACGCTTATTACAACAATTGGCCCTCTGAACGGAGGATCTGAAAAGAAGCTAATTAGCTAATCTAAGCTAATTAAACTACTTATTACATCACAAAACTAATCAATTAATCCTAGTTAACTAGTTAAGATATTACAACACAAATCGAATAGCTAAGCGCATTAACTAATTAAGTACAAACCAAAGCATAAACTAGCTAAGCAAATTAGCTGAGTAAAGCAGTAAAGCAAAGTCCTCAGAGAAAGAAGGGTGCATGCATGCCCGGTTGCCTCGTTTGGAAATCCGTCGCGATTCCCCAATTTGCCTTTGTTTGCAACTGCTTTCAGAAACTTGTAGCAAGCTCCAGAAAGCTTCCAACTCACCTTGGGGATCTGTGGGAGGGTGGCCAACCATTTGTTGATGTAGGAGACCACCTGTTGACCACTTTTTGTTGTTGCAAACCAGAAAAAGTGGTCGGCCAGCTAGTTTTTCTAGCTGGCCGACCAGTTGTTGCTGCATTTCTTCAATTTGCTGCAACGGAGAGCAAGAAAGGGGATGACAATGTATTTGCAAGATTGTAGACGTCCCCGAATGCTCCGGGAGGGTTTGGTCCCGTTCCGTTCATATTGGGTCACTACAGTTTAAGGACTCAAATGTCACGGTTCTTAATCTTGAACCAAAGAGTCCAAATTCTGCAAATCGATTTTGAAAATAGATTTTTTGAAAAGAAGTGCCAAACATGGACTGCTTTGCCAGATACAGAGTCGCCACCTAAATGTTTTTTAATGGGAAATTTAGGAAACCCTGACTCGGTGCCAAAGGCCACGTGTCTCATCACCAAAGTTGCCTCGCCGAACTTGGGTACGACAGAAGGTCACTGTGAGCATTCTCGCTTAGTCTTGGCCAAAGACCGGCCTCTACTAACCATGATATCTTACTTTGAAAACATTGTGTGATTTTATTCCGGTTATTTAGCCTAGGTTACTATGTGATGCTCGCAGCAAACAAGTATAGACTGAGTCGCCTGAATTGGAACAAAACACTTCATGTTTGTTTGTTTGAAAATGGTTTGATGGTGCTACCCGCAGATAGGCTAAGACGTGGATTTGCCACCCTCCGGTGGGCTTAGAAAATAAGATTTTGCCACTATCTAGTGGGGATAAATCAAACATTTGATGTATTGTCCCACCCAAGTAATCCAACCTCCACCCACAAGCATTTAAGGCGCTTATATCACATACACATAGCCTCATGGTAAGCATGCTATTCATGGCACCACTCACACGCATGCAAGGATGCTAAAGCATAAAACTCACCGAGTACTCCAAACCAAAATGTAAGCTCATTAGAAATCCATGCATGGTTCCTAAGCATGTAAATGCCTAATGCAACACATGCAAAGATGCAACTATAGCAGTTCGACTATTCTAAACATGGCATATGGAATGCTACAACTAACACGATTCAATGTGGAATTGAAATACAAATGCAGCTTTGTATGATGCCGAGTTCTGCGGCAAAACAGAGATGAATGATGCTAACATGTCATATTGTATGCTAATTGAAATATGTCCTAATCTAACCATCATAAGGTGTAAATAAAAGGGAAGAAAGACGGGGTTGGAAGACATACATCACACTCACCCATACTTATTACAACATTGTTCTCGCAGAGGGTCCAATAAAATAATATATACCCGAATAAAAGAATAGTACAATTCAAAATATACAAATTCAAATAATATACAAATCTCTAATTAATTAACAAATTAACTAAGAAAAATAAATCGCATGCAAGCCGTGGACCGCTTGATTCTCGCCCCGGATGATGGAATGATGCATGTTTGGGTTTTGTTCGAAATCACGGCGATGCCCCGATTAGCCTCGCTTTTGCAATGTTTCTTGAAAAGCGCCAAGCCTCGTAAGACCGCCGATTCTCGATATGTCGCAATGAGAGCGGTGAAAGGGCATAGCAATGTATTTTCACAGATATATGCATGCCTCGATCCTCGTACACCAATCATGCTTCACGATACATGATGGCCGAGGAGCCGAATTGCCCAAATTTCAATATAGAATGAATGCATATGAATACTATAACAAAACCTAACTCCATCATGGATAACTGAGTGTCGGTGACTCGAATTGAGACACGTTCCGTCACTCGAGTGCGAACGCGCTTCGCTTCTGCGGCCCGGGGTAACTCCTATCCTGAACACGATGCGATATGCATGACATGCATGAAATACAACTAATATACAATCCTAACATACACAATGTTATGGAATGGCATACACGCTACACGAGGTAATACACAACCGGGCATACACAATGCTATGGGCGAAATGGCATACGCAATGCAATAATGGGCTTACACCAACATGAGAGAGCCTCAGCCACACTCACAGGAGGCCATCAGATGAAAAACAAGACACCTCGAAATGCGTGCACGCGTGCACACAAACCGAGAACGGACCTCAGCAATCAAATGCCACTCTAATGAGACACGGCAAAGACATGGAATATGGTATGCTAACATGCAAAAATCAGTGGCAAAACGAGGGGCAAAACAGCCCCGAAACGAGGCGAAATGACACCCGATGCACGGAATCTCTCCCGAAATGCGAAATTAGGCACCCGAAATGACTTGTAGCTATACAATACATGCATAATTTGAACATGACAAGAAAAAGAAGAAGCAAGGAAGCCCCAAAAATAGTATTTTTACAGTTCAAAACATGGCCAAAAAGCAATCACAAGTAGGGCTAAAATGGCATACAAAAATAGCTCCGCAAGGGAGGCAATGAAGCAAGTGATAGATGCAAAGCCCAAATGGCCAAAGACCCTTCTAAAACACTGAAGAGGGCCTAAAAAAATTCTATTTTTAAGTAGATGACAACCCCCAAAACAATATACATACATGCTAAAAATGCCGTGCAAGGAGTAGGCCAACAAGAGGCTATAACATGAGGTATACAAAGCATTCACCAAAAAGCCAAAGACCCTTATTGAGATATGTCTAGGGGGTCAAAATATGGCCATTTTCAGTTCTGATCATGGCTTAAAAACAGAAGCAAGGTAGGCTAACAAAGCATGCAAAAATGGGGGCCAAAGAGGGGTATAATGGTAAGTGCCACATGGAGGCCCCCAACAGTGTTGAGGCCTTCTACAATATTGTAGAGGGGCTCAAAATAAGCCAACTTACAGTTTATATCGTGCTCAAAAAAAGATCACACATACGCTAGAAAAATCATGCAAGATAATGGCATACAAGAGGGTATTGAAGCCAGTGCACAATGGGGGGCTCAAACAGGGTTGAGCCCTTAAACAAACATGAAGAATGGCTAAAAAAAATGACCCTTTCAGTTAGGGGCGGAGCCCAAAACAACAATAAAATAGGCTAGAAAGATGTGGCCAAAATGAGCTAAAAAAGGGGGAAAATGGACTTACCCTTGAAGCCCACTTCTTTGTTGCCTTTTGGACCAAGGAATGATGCCTCTAAGCCTCTGAAAAACCTCTCCTTGCTGCTGGAATGGAGTAGTGGTGGTGGTGCTTGTTGGTGATGAAGAAAATGGGGTTGGAACTTGGCGTTTTGAGCTTGGAAGAGAGAGATGGGAGGAGATGTGTATACAAGGCTCTTAGGGAATTTTTTGTAACCCTTGGACTAATGTTGGAGGCTGGTTATATGGACTCAAAAAGGGGGAGAAAGAGGAGGAAAAAGGGAGGAAAGTTCCTCCAAACTTCCTCCAAAAATATCCCTGGATAGAATCTGGGGAAACAAAGGGCACATCCGAACTAAACAGGTGTAAGGAGGAAGGCCGCCTTTGGCTGGTGGCAGGCCACCACCCATGGCCGGCCAGCCAAGGGGCAAAATGGTCAAGTGGAATTAGTGGCCGGGCACCACAGATTGGTGGCCTCCCATGCATGCTCAACACAGCCATGTGGTAAAAAATTGGCAACAGTGAACCAGGAGAGAGAATAGGCCACTTTTATGAGGGGTTCAAAAGGTTCAAGTTGAATTACTGGCCAGCCATATAATATTAGGGTCCTCCCATGTGTGTACAACACAAATATGTGATTTGGGGTTGAAGAAAATAGCTCTAGGGTGGTCAACATTGGCTCGGAAGTGAGAAAAACGGGCATCGGAGGGCACCGGAGGAATATAACTAGTTACTGAGACAATTGCTGGCCTCCCACCCTTCAGGACCTTCCTGGTGATAAAACAGAGGTACCTGCCAAAATTGAACGAAAACCGATGCGAAACGAAAGCTCGGGGGCCAAAACACGCAGTTCGGGGTCCCGAAAACAGGCCGTTAAGTACCGAAAGTGGTGTTCGACCATGAAGTGGGTCTCTCAGACCTCAGTGTCCCTCAAAAGGGAGGAAATAGGATGCATGCCAAAAACTGAAGCAATCAGAGATGGTTAGGCGGTCCCGAACCGAGGCACACGGCCTGACGGCTCCGAAAACTGGGAACCGGGCTTCGAAATGGGAAAAATGGCCTACGGCCACAAAAAGTAGCCCACAGCCACTGAGAGATGGTCTACCAGACCTCTCCCTCCCCTCAGAAAGAGAAATAGAGAAAATCGAGTCTGGTTCGCAAACCGAGGCAAGGCGCAGAAGAGGGTTCAGAAGTTTGGAGGGAGGGCTCACGGCCGCGACTCTGAGACTTCTGAGCGAGCACGATATGCAACACCATCGAGCGCTCAATCGGTGACGTCTGAGTCTTAAGGTCGGTCAAAAATGGGGTGTCTACAAATATATGTGTGCACAACCACCCTCCCTATCATTTCATAAGCTCAAAGGAGTGTGGTTCTCGACTCTCTGCCATCAATCGCATTTCAATGCGTGATGGCGAGAGGTGAAGTTGCACAATTCAATATGAAATGAATGCACAAATAAACACAAATGCCTAGAGCTCTATCATGTATGATCAAGAGCTGCCAGTGACCAAGTGTTTGACTAACACCTATTCCAAACACAATGCAACACATAACATGGCATGCACAATGCTAAATGACTTAAGCATGCAAACATGCAATGCAACATGAACAACCTAATAAGGCTAATGGCATGCATATACAATGCAATGTAATATAAGCATACACAATGCAAAGAACATGGCATATACAATACGATGAATCAACATGCAAAACAACATGGCATACTCAATGTGATGAACTACATGGCATACACAATGCTAAATGGACTTAAACCAAAAGTGGACAGACCTTAGTCATGCCCAAATCAATGGCCATAACACCAAAACAAAGGCACAAAAGGGCAAGGCAAACATGCACATGCCTTGGCCTATCAAGTAGGCCTAAGAGCACAACCCTCAAGGGTGCTCAAGGAGTGATAAACATGGAAGTGCGACAATACTAAATGCACTGAAATAAGGTATGAAATGATGCCAAATCATTCAAACGAAGCAAGCATAGCATGCAAAGGTCCTTAAAGCATGAAGCTAGTAAAGAGGACTACAAAAGGGGCATGCAGTACATGGCACAAGTGCATGAACCAACCATGGACAGAGCTTAATTAGGTCTAAACAAAGACCAAAATATGCTAAGATAGAGGCCCAAGGATCTAGACAAGATGGCATACATGCTAGGCCACAAGCATGGCAACAATGCACAAGCCTTAGAGGCACTCAAAGGGTGAAAGAAGTGGGGACATAGTCATGCTATAAGCTCAAATGAAGTATTAAATGATGCCAAATCATCTAAATAGCTGAAGGATAGCATGCATGAGTCGTCAAAACACAAAGCTAGCAATGCTAATTGCACTACAGCTATACAAATCATGAAGCATATGGCAAAGACAACCCAAAACAGTCCTAGAACATGTCGAAATGATACTAAAACATGCATGGAAGGAAGAAACAAGCTAGCATGAAGGGGATAAGGCATGATGAATACAAGGCAAATAAGGTGGATTACACTACACCTATTAAGACCAAGCATGAGATGACTTAACCAATGAAAATTAGAGTTATATCATGGCAAAATAATCCCAAAAACACATTGAAATGATGGCTCGCAAGCTTAGGCATGAAGGCATATGCAATGACCTATGTTAAGGCATAAAGGGGGAAACCCTCCAACGCATTGAAAGAGTAAAAAATGCAAGTGCATGACCATGAAACATGGATTGAAATCACATTATAAATGATGCCAAATCATTCAAATAGTCCAAGTAATGCATGCTAGTGGACTTGATGCACAAAGCTATCAAGCTAGAATGCAGTATAGCTATACAAAGCATGGCATGCATGACCAAAAAAACACAAATCAGAGCTAGAGCATGCTAAAACATGGACAAAAACTTCTAGAGTTAAGCCAAAAGCATGCTAGAATGACATGTTAAAGCATGATACACATTAGGCTAGTTCATGGAAATGCATTACAAGTGCATGGAGCATGAAGGGCCAACCAAACCAAACCTTAATAGAGGTATGACATGGCAAAACATCACCAAAACATGCTAAAATGGAAACAAAACAAGCTAGAATGACATGCTACCTCATGAAGTATACAAGACTAGTTTATGAGATTTACACTACAAGTGTATTAAGCATGCATGGAGGACAAAAACAAGTAAAAATAGTGGTATGCCACAGAAAAATAAGCCCAAATACATGCTAAGATATGGCCAACATAAGCTTAACAAACATGCTTACACATGAGGCTAATGAAGCAAGTATTGAAGACACAAGGAGAGGGATGATTCTCCTATTTGGGACCTCAAACACCACTTCCACCACCGAAATTCCTCTGAGTTTTAGTGATGTGAAGGTTAAAACAAGGTGGTCCCAAAGGCTCAAAAAGAAGGCACAAAAGTAAGGCCAAATAAGGCCTAAGAGGGGTAGACAACCCCAACACAAAAGTGACCTTAAACAAAGATGTTAAGCATGCAAAATAGAACTTTTTGTAGTAGAAAGTTGCTTTAAATCAGCATGCAAATATGTTCAAAAGCTTAGGCAAAAATAAGGGTTTAAGGAGTTAAAGGCTCACCCTTGAAGACCATCTTCAAAATCGCAACTCTAGCAAGTTTTTTCAAGCTTAAACCAAACCAAAAACCTCAAAACTAGCTCCTAAGCACCTCAAAGAACAAAAGGATGGTGTTTGAGTGTGTGTTTGTGTGTTAAAGTATGAAGAAATAACACTTTAAGGCACAAAACAAGAGAGAAATCAAGATGTATAGATATAGATTGTATGCATAGCTC
The DNA here is from genome assembly GCA_025200525.1 of Camellia lanceoleosa. Classification (NCBI taxonomy): domain Eukaryota; kingdom Viridiplantae; phylum Streptophyta; class Magnoliopsida; order Ericales; family Theaceae; genus Camellia; species Camellia lanceoleosa. The sequence goes on along the minus strand of CM045758.1, from coordinate 92,438,882 downwards.
AAGGAACTTTTTACTGAACCTGGAGGAGGGAAGGGGAGCCTCCCTCTTATAGTGAACAAAAGCTCAAGCTTCTTGAAGAAGCTATGGTCTAAGGCCGATGGTTCTGTGTTTTCTAGTGTCACCAGAAGAAAATATCTTCAGAAGTTGGGAGCACTGACCACTTGATGGTCGGCCAAATTACTTTACTTGTTAGCCACTGCTGGAAGTGGTCGGCCAAGGCAAAAACTTGTCGGCCAGGTGGGAGTGGTGGTCTACAGCATGAGACCAAGGTGGTGGTGTGGTGGCCGACCAGAAAAGGTGGCCCAAAGACCAAGAAAACCAGTTTCCCGACTAAAAAACTAGCTGGCTGGAAGAAAAGTGGACTCCAAGGGGAAGAACTGGTCTCTCACCCTTGTACCATCTTCCAAACAAGAAAAATAAGGTTTGTACCAAAAACAAACCAAAACGGATGTAAAACAAAAGTTCGGGAGGCAAAGTGCTAAATCAAAGCCTCAAAACTAGTCTATCGAAGACTAAAAGTGGTCTTGACCACAAAAGTTGTCATGACCCTAACGCGCTTCTCAAGGGTTAAGAACATAATCGGCCAGGTGGGAAGTGGTTTGGAAATACTTTTCAGATCCTCGGAGACGCTTCGATATTCACTAGTCACCAGAAAGGCAAATACTGGTGGGTGCCGGATTAGCACTGGACGGTAAGTCGGGCTTTTTCTACTCAAGAAAGCTTGTTTTTTAAATTTAGTGAAGTGTTTTTTACATACCTTCCTCAATCAAGCTCTTGCATTTATACTCATTTTCGGACCTCGGTCCAGAGCCCACTTTTTTCTTATTATCCCGTTGTTTATTCCAATATATATCTTCCCATCTATTCGCAATTTCTATACATTCGATATCTTAATTAGTTAGTACGGACCAATAGTCTCGACTTCCCGGATACATTCCTCGCTGCCTCCTCCGCTTATTCGCTCCCACAATTGCCCCCAAGCATTCTCCCAACATTTGTTGGTCGGAGTTTGGTCAGTTTTGAATATCCCGCCAAAATCTTGGTATTCAAGCCCTCGCATATGTCTGGCACGCCTCCTTTTGGTTATTGTCGCATCGACTTCCCGCCATTCGATAATGCCAAATCATTACGTCTTTAAAGATTGGTATCCCTTCAGATTCACATTCCGTGATACCGGTCAGTTGGGTTGGCCTTGGATCGTTTCTTACAATTTTGTCCTCTTCAAAATCTTCATCTTCCGTGAATTTTCCACTTCTTTGCTTTGAGATCTATTCCGATTTTATTTTTGGCGATCTGCGCAACTGCAAAGAGTATGGCTAAGCATTTGAAAGACCTCCTCTCATCGATCGAATTGCCGCTTAGACGCCATTTCTATTCCTCGATGATGTCCGTCTCATTCTTTTGGTGACGCACCCTTGATATGGAGAGGGAGGACGAGACCACAATCGCCTTTCCTCTTTTGTCAATTGCGAGGGTGGAGTCCGCTTCCTTTACACCCATTTTGAGGGTCAGGTTCCGCCATTGGGATTTAATCCCTTCGCCTAACGTGAATTTCTTTAGAATTATAATGGGGATCGCTATACCAATCGCCGCTTTGGAATTAATCTTGGCATTCCGCCATCCCAAGACCGCTATGCTTCGCTAAGTCCTCCCGTTAAGGGCGTTATGTCCTCGAGCGACAAGGATACCGACCATCAACTAATCACTATGCTTTCCAACTCGGGAAACGAGTTGATGATGTTATGGTCGTTGTCCGTGCCAATCGAATTGGCATGGAGGATCGCTGACCCTATTCCTAGACGGAGGGCGAGCCAGTCGCCGGTATCTCCTTGTTTTTGTCGTTCATTTTTATTGTAAAATCTATTCCGTTGAAATCTTACTTCATTTTCGGCAAGGTGAAGGGGTTTGAAAAAGGTACTTTCTTCAACTCACGACGCCGTTTCTTTCAGTATACATTAAGGTCGCTTCTCGTATTTCACTGTCAAGTCTTCGAGACAAAGGTGGGCGGCTCATATTCTCGCTTTTGTTACGAGCCAACGACACAACCTTCTCGGCGAAAACATATCGATTCCTAAGAGTGAAGATTCACTCATCGCTTTATTCGTCCGACTTCAAAACCTAAGGCGTATAGGGCTTTGAAGGGTCCGATTCGAGCGTAAAACGGTAGGCCGACATCACGATTTAGATCGATCCGAGGTCAATCGAGGAGGTATCGACTCGCCGATCCTCCATTTACATCGACCGCGTGATCTTTCCTCCGCCGACGCTTTTCAACGCTAGAGGATCTTCCCGCTGACTCGAGGATATGGCCGGTTGAGTTTGTCAAAGCTTGCAAAAGGCTAAGTAACGCGATAGGTTATCCGACGACGGCGAAGAGCGAGGGCGTTATTCGAAATGCCGCCTACCATCGAATCTCGAATCACCCTTGCTTCAATCGCCCTTGGGGGTCCTAGAAGAGACGAGGATCTAATGCCGAATCTTCCTTGACGGGAAGACGCCAAAATTTGAGGAAAAGACAGGAACGCTTCATGGACCAAGGCCGATGATGAACCGAGTGGTAAGCGCCCCGATTGAGGGGTCTAATGATGTTCCTTTGTCATCCGTCCAATGGTGAAGGACACACCGGTTCCTCTAACGCTGGCGCTTAAAGATCCAGGTGAGGTCGATTCGCCGGGCTACGCCCATGTCGCTGTCGGCGATATGGAGGCTTTTCTGAACTGCACTGAACGCGATTTACACTTACCGTTAATCGCACTTTTGGCACGATTTTGACTTTTTCCTCACTTTATCCAAATACCGTTAGTGTTATGTTTTTTGGGTTTTTCCTTTGCGCACCATCTAAGGATAGCCGACATGGGACATCGCATCTTGACGCCACCAAACAAATGGACCGCTTATGGAGATGTGGAAGACAAAGTGGGCCAGAGAAGAGGGTCAAGATGCGCTTTTGAGAGCTTAACAAGGAAGCGCTCAAAGCCGAGGCCGAAGTAGCAAAGGCTCGCTTTGTAGATCACCGCGAAAGTGAGGCCGAAAAAGAAGGCGACGCGAAATAAACGGCCGAGATTGTCCTGAAGAAAGGTTGCTGTACAGTCAATCTGCCGACATCAAGGCGGCTGCCTCCAAAGTATTCGAAGCCGAGAAGGATGCTGGGCTTGCCGAGTATGTGGACCAGGTCCCGCGGTTCGAAAATAGGGGGTTCAAGCATGGCTGGCACAAAGCCCTTGCTGCAGCTGGAGTTTCACTGACTATGCCTGCGTTGCACAAGGTGTGGATATTGAGTCACCGAGACCCATTCCGAGTCGAAATGGGCAATTTGACTTTTAGGTTTTCACAAATTTAACAAATGTACTAGGATGTTACTGATGTCTTGTTACAATCGTTTTGTCAGACAATTTTGTGCGGGCTTATAGCTTATTTATTTTGAATATATATAAAATGTCATGAATTGTGTTTAATTTTGCTAATGAAGAATGGTATTACTTAATGATATTACGCAGCTTTTGAGCTCTGACCGGACGATCACTCTAAGGAATCGCCCTTGCTCAGCTGTGCATGTAGGGCCCAAGGAACCGAATGAGCCGATTATCTCGTAATCGTAATGGCCGAGGCATAACTTATTCGGGCGTTATCATTTGAAAATATGGCCGAGTAGATATATGAGTGCCCTTGCCCCAAAGAATCGTGGGATAACGGGCGAGCAAGGCTGCAATATAGCCGACGAGATTAATTAATCGCCTTGCCTTTAGCTAGGCGCGAAGCCGAGGGACCGAATGAGCCGATTATCTCGTAATCGCGGTCGGTTGAGGTATAACTTATTCGGGCGTTATCATTTGAAAATATGGCCGAGTAGATATATGAGTGCCTTGCCCCAAAGAATCGTGGGATAACCGGCTATAACGCTGCAATGTAGCCGATGAGATTAATTAATCTGCTCTTGCCGTAGCCAGGGTGCGAGCCTGAGGGACCGAATGAGCTGATTATCTCGGAATTGCGGGCTGGCTGAGGCATAACCTACGACGTTTGGCGCCCAGTTTTCTCGGGGAGCCGTGATATACTCTCAAAATAAAATGGGCGAAGTTCATGTCAACAATTTGACTATCTTCTATTTAGTCTCGATCCGAACGCGCAGGGGCCGACGTTGGTTGAGGTTATCAGTCAAAATGAATCGTGGCAGCGGGCCTACCCACACGAAAGGAAGAGCACCCATGGATCGGGAAAAAGAGGGGCCCCCTAGTCGTCGAAGCAGATTGCCCCGAAAGGTCGGACAATCTGGAGTTTCTCGCGCTCACAACCGCAAGTTGAGTTTGAGGTGGCGCCAATACCGCTGAGTTTTGCGGTTCGTGAAGAATAGACCGATGACGCGAGGCGATTCAATAATTAAAGATCCGTATGTGGTTGAGTTCGTTGACAAATTTTTCTCACGAGGTCCAACGATCGATGGCTCGGTCCGGGATTTTGAAGTATTTTGGGGATGGCATACATGGTGCTATAAAGGGCTATATAGCGCTTTATGAAATCGGATGCGCCTACGTGAAGCGACGCGAGAGTGAGAGAAACAACGAAAGGAATCAGAGGTCCCGGAGGCTCGCGTAAAAAGGCCGAGAGTGAGCTTGAGTCAAGAGTGTTCGAGCGACCGAAGCCTGGTGGTGACTAGGGCGAAGAGCATGGGGAGAAGGCGAACCGAGAGGCCTCTTGCCATGAAAGGATATCGGATTCGCTTTGAAGGTCAGTTAAAAAACACCAAAGCGACCTAGCTAAGGAAGTCCGCCGATGCTAAAATTGTGGTTTCAAGCACTACCGATCAAGGCCCTTCAAACCATGGAAGCCTTGGGTCCGTGGGTATAAATTGACTTCGCCTTATATCATCGGCATTACCTTCAGATCCCGAAGTTCGATGTCCGTAAAAGCGACGCATTTAAGATGCCGACTTTAGTGGACTACAATGTTAAATAAATAGAATTCCTTTATCAAATGTTTAGTATCTTTTAATAAATAGACGCCCCATCGCAATTTATTGTCACTTTTGTATTATGCTGAAATGTTTTGTGCGTAATGAAACGCCCTATCGCAATTTATTGTCATCAGATATGTAATGTAAACGTCAACATGCGCCGATCGGCTCCAATTAAGAATCATGTAATTTGTTGAAGTCGTGACTTATGACGGGCGCCCGAATCCGGAGACTTATTCTACGTTAGTGGATTCTCGCAAAGGGCTTCAATCCGGATACTATTCTACCTTAGTGTCATGCATCCAAAGGGCTTAACCCGAGACTTATTCGCCCTTAGTGTCATGCACTCCAAAGGGTTCTCCGAATCCGGAGACTTATTTGGCCAATCGTGGTATTCACGGGCGCTCAATCCGGAGACTTATTCGCCCTTATGTCATGCACCCAGCTGGGGCCCGAATCCGGAGACTTATTTGGCCAATCGTGGTATCCACGAAGGGCGCTCCGAATTCGGAGACTTATTCGGCCCTTAGGTATCATGCACCAAAAGGGCTCCAAATCCGGAGACTTATTTGGCCAATCGTGGTATCCACGAAGGGCGCTCCGAATCCGGAGACTTATTCGGCCCTTAGGTGTCATGCACCCAAAGGGGCTCCGAATCCGGAGACTTATTTGGCCAATCGTGGTATCCACGGCCAGCGCCCAATCCGAGATTTATTCGCCCTTAGGTGTCATGCACTCAAAGGCCCGAGTCCGAGACTTATTTGGCCAATCGTGGTATCCACGGCGGGCGCCCGAATCCGGAGACTTATTCGGCCTTTAGGTGTCGTGGCACTCCAAAGGGCTCAAGTCCCGGAGACTTATTTGGCCAATCGTGGATCCATGGGGCGCCCAATCCGGAGACTTATTCGCCCCAGGTGTCGTGGCACTCCAAAGGCCTCAATCCGGAGACTTATTTGGCCAATCGCGTATCCATGAAGGGCGCCCAATCCGGAGACTTATTCTACTCTTAGGTGTCGCGGCACCCAAAGGCTCCGAATCCGGAGACGACGGCCAATCGCGATCCACGGCGGGCGCCCAACCGGAGACTTATTCGCCCTTAGGTGTCTTGCACCCAAAGGCCTCAACCGGAGACTTATTTGGCCAATCGCGTATCCACGGCGGGCGCCCAACCGAGACTTATTCGCCCTTAGGTGTCATGCACCCAAAGGCTCAATCCGAGACTTATTTGGCCAATCGGTATCCACGGGCGCCCGAATCCGAGACTTATTCCCTTAGGTGTCATGCACTCCAAAGGGGCCTCAATCCGGAGACTTATTCGCCCTTAGGTGTCATGCACCAAAAAGGCCCAATCCGAGACTTATTTGGCCAATCGTGGTATCCACGGCGGGCGCCCAATCCGGGACTTATTCGCCCTTAGGTGTCAGTGCACCCAAAGGCCCGAATCCGAGACTTATTTGGCCAATCG